>JAPWTK010000053.1:0-1200000 GCA_029963805.1 Aromia moschata | reverse complement strand
ATATCATGAAACTTTGGACTTTCTAAATCTGCCTTTGCATTTTCCCACTCGCGTAAAGTGACATTATCTAATTTTGTTGAGATTATATAGACAAGCAATACATCCCACTCTTTAACTGGCTGCTTTAACTGCTCTAGTGCCCTTAAATTTTTTGAAAAATCGTCTATTAATTTTCTTAACCCGCTTGCATTTTCTCTATGTATATATTCGCCGTTAAACAAGGCTTTAATATGATTATGAATAAGCAATTTATTGTTATCATAACGGTCTAATAATGCATTCCATGCCACCTCGTAATTTGCTGAAGAAATTTCTAGTGATTTAATAATTAAAGATGCGTCTGACTCCAAAGAAGCCCTTAGGTAGTGAAACTTTTGAACGCTAGTTATCGAGTTATTGTCATGAATTATTGAACGAAACGTATCTCGAAACTCTAACCAGTTTTGGTAAACTCCACTAAACTTAGGTAAGTTTATAGTCATCAACTTAATGTGACTTATATTTTGATTTTCTGACAAATTGTTTGACTTGCTTTCGCGACCACCTTGTACGATTGTTAAATCTTGATTGATGAACTGGCATTTGAACTATTATCGTCGTTATCATATATGATTTTTTTTTGCTAAAGCTACCTGAGCAAAATATTCATCCTCGAATTCAGAACGTACAGCATACTGGCTTTCTAAGTCGGCATTATCCGCGAACATTTCTATTTGACCTTGAATTTCATCACATCCGTATTTTACGTGTTCTAGAGTTTTTAATCTTTCTTTGAGTTGTATTAAATCTGTTTCGACTACCGAATCTTTGTCCTGTACCTTTTTTACAAACTTAGAGAAGTTAGTGAGTTTACTTTTTACCGAACCTCTCTTTCTAATTGCCGTTGCTAAATCTGTCATTATGATTAATGAATCAAAACCGAAGTTGAAGCAATTTTAAGAGTGAAAATATTGTAATGAAAGATATAAAAAACCTGGATTCACGTTTGCTCTCTCGTCTACCACCCACTGCCGTCCAATTTCTCGGCCTTCGACGTCGTCCTAATCTCCAATTTCCACTGGGCAACTGGCTCGTTACGAACTTTCAAACGCCAACGGCTGCCGGGACTGCAACGAACGTCGGGTTGGACAGGTGATGGCGATTTCCTTGATTTTCACCGAAGTAACCACGCTCTGCTACCAAAAATGTTATTGATTGTTGTTTTAGTGATTTGACATCAGGTTTTTATATACTGTTTTATTACTGCAAATATTACAAATAGACTTATAAAAGACCACAGATCAGAGACATGCGGTTATTACATTTTATTAAATGTCAACTTGTTTATAACAAAAAAATCCTTGACGTGGACCGTCTCCATGGAACCCTAACATATTGTTTTTGTATTTTTTTTATTATGTCAGTATTTCTCTTATGTAATCCATGACAACAAAATTTATTATTATATGTTGTCGAAGTTACGGACATTCCTCCACAAGCCCCCCATATTTCTTATTTTTTTCATCTCCTTGTTTGACGGATTTTCTTTTTTTTCTGAATTAGTACGTTGTAGACAAGCAAGGTAGGAAAATAGTCTGAAATAAAATGATAGTGACAGGATATTGTACCATTGGTAAACCCAGTTTTACTAGTTACTAGCTGAAATCAAGTATTATGAAAATTAAATATATTTATGTAATTGTATAGATTTTCCTTACGAGCAGTGGCGGTGCGTGATATTTCAGTTAGCCATATCTTGAAAACGACGCATGGGACCCACTTCACTTTTTAGGTGATGACTATACACCTCTTACAGAAAGGATTTATAATTGAAAAATCGTCAGCAAGTTTGCGAAAAAATTTTCAAAAACACTGGAGCACTCCCTGGGTTCTCAGTAACGCTCTGTGGGATATTTGCAGTATATTTTTTTTCATAATCTAGAAACAAATATAAGGAGACGTTTTTCGATTTGTTGCAAAATATTTTTTTTTTTTTCAAAAAATTATGGCCATTTTAATTATAATTTTATAGGAACATTTTGTTTCCCAAAATTAAAATGGCCATAACTTTTTGAAACAAAAATATTTTGTAACAAATCGAAAAAACGTCTCCCTTATATTTGTTTCTAGATTATGAAAAAAAATATACTGCAAATATTCCACAGAGCGTTACTGAGAACCCAGGGAGTGCTCCAGTGTTTTTGAAAATTTTTTCGCAAACTTTGTGACGGTTTTTTCACTATAAATCCTTTCTGTAAGAGGTGTATAGTCATCACCTAAAAGTGAAGTGGGTCCCATGCGTCGTTTTCAAGATATGGCTAACTGAAATATCACGCACCGCCACTGCTTACGAGTAAATGTAAGTACTACTCGTATAAAAAAAATGTCAGCGGTATATAGGCTGAATAAAAACCTTTGTAACAAATCCAAATACTATCTTTCTACAGAGTATCAATCATAATAGTAAGATCATTAAGTTTGGAATAACCTAGATATTTTTTCAGTATGTTACTTAGCAGTGGCGGCTGATGGATTTTGGTATGGTCGTATTTTCGTAAGGAGGCATGGAAACCACTGAGTAAACTCTTCTTATACTTGTGATTTTCTCGCAATTTAAAGATCTGTAAAAGTTAAGGTAATTAGAATTTTTATTTCATCCCATCATTTCGTCTTTGAGATTTTACAGTAATTATATCTTTAAGCAAAATGAAAATTTTGAAAAATCCACAAGATTAAAGTTTTTGTATTCACTTGGTAATTGTGAAAAAAAAACATTTCGCAAATATTTTGCAAGCCGTTTCCAAGATCTTCTTAGGATGAAGACATTTAATGGAAAAAAAATCGCAGGTTTCATTTGAAGTTTTTTTTGCTATTATAGCCTTCTATTTAGTCTAGTAATCATCTAGTAAAATATTATGTGGGACCCATATCTTCTAGTGAAAATAAGATCATTTGAAATTTCACCCAGCCGCCACTGGTACTTAGTATGATAGTTTTCACGATCGCTGTCAAATCAGCTTCTTTAGAAGGACTTCTTTAGAAATCCGTCTTAAGAAGTTAACACCATTAGCCGCGAAACGTTAAGGAAAATGGACGACTATGGCATAAGCCAAAAGGCAATTTTGCTTTTCAAAACGACCTATTTTTCTATTAATGCCATTTCCATTTCATCTTTTGTTTCCGAGCCGTGATGTCATCGACAATTTGACAACGGATTCGTAATGAACTATTTTCTGCGTTACTGCGTGTAAAGAAAAGTAGGTAGGCATGCTGAAGAGAAAAAATGTTGAAGATATTTTACTTTCATTTTACAGTAACTAAAATACGACGACAAAGAAAAAAAACTACGATTACAAAGAATTTAAAAAATACATTTTTTCAGGACAAAATGTAACTAAAACATTCTTTTTTTATTTTCATTTACATTTTTAATTTAGGTACTTCAAATTTAAGTCTCAATATACAGTACATCGATAATCCGAACGTTGTACCATTTTAAGGCTTTGTTAGTAATTTTTACTAGGATACTAATATGTACAGGCTGGGTGTATTAAAATTTGCCTAAAAAACACTAGTTAAAGATACAGTATAAAACACAAAATTAAACATTCAAATCTATGGGATAGGCAACTTTTTCACCGAACCCTTCAAATATGTGGTGTTTATTTTAATTGCATTATGTTACTATGCAAGCATTATATTTTCTACCGCGACTTTTAGTTCAAAATGTTCAGATGATTCATACTTATCTCATCAAGCCTCTTCAAATAAACCAAAAAAAAAATATTTATATACTTACTTACTTATTACTTTTTAGGTACTTATTACTGCAAGAACTTACTCTGTTCTTGTTTTGTTTGAGAAATAAAATATGTATAAACATATCTGTATTTCTGTTTAATAACAGATAGCTACTTTTTTGATAATCCGAATAAATCGATAATCCGAACAACCCTTGCAATAATTACTTAGTTCGAATTATCGAGGTTGTACTATAAGTAGGTACATAATGTATATGCCCACGCACATGAGCCATATGTTATATTTATTGTACCTACTAATTTATTAGCACAAAATAGATAATTTCTGATGCATTGCATAAATCAATCAGTATGTTTAACATTGCACTTTATAAACTAAAGTTTTGTAGGTTGGCTAACTTGGCTTAGATTGTTTTTTTAAATAGGTAAACCTATATTACAGCCGACATTCAAAGTTTAAAGTCGGCTGTGCCTATATGTATAAATTAATTTTTGATTCCCTGCAAAATTTATCATGTTCTCTGAAGACGCCATCTGTTAGCCGATTTCTTAATTCACTTATTGTCGTCACCTATCATCGGAAATAAGAATCTGTATGAAATTAGAATTCTGCTGCATTCTACCTTGTTTTATAATAAATGGAACAGAAAACTGTATGGATAACTATTGTTTGAAACAGAAATCTGTAATTGCATGTATGTATACACATTTACATTTATTATATATATAATAAATGACATTTATTATATAATATAGTATACAGTATAATCATTTATTATACATTGTACAAAATAAATGGTATATATTATGCATGAAAATAATTAAATTTAAATAATTACAAACTAACATGTCTTAACCCCAAACCAAATTAAAACAAATATATCTATTAGAAATATTTATTTTTGCTTTCCTTATATTATGTAGTACATTAAAAAACATTCTTAATATGTACGGACTTAAATATCATTAATGTGGAGGTGGTACTGGAAGTACAGCTCTCATCAAGGGAGGTGGCGGTGGAATAGGATTGAACATTGGAGGCCTAGGCGGTGGCGGTACTGGCAGCATAGGGGGCGGAGGAACACCACCAATCATCGGCGGATGTCTTTGAATCACAGTATTTACCGTTCTCTTGTTCTCATTTTTGAAAGCAAACTGCAGGAAAAACTGTTTTGTGTCCTTATTCCAATGGGTCCAAAATTTATTATCGGTCTTCTCTACCTCTCGACTGGGCACTTTGAATGCAATCGTCTCATAGGGTTCTGCAGCAAACAGAAGATACTGCCACTTGCGGTCTGGAGGTTCGATTTTTTGCTCATACGCTGACATGAAGCGATGGCGAGGTAAAACAAGGTCGCTAATTTCTGAAACACACAATTAAAATAATATAATTACGAATAAAGAATTTTTGGAACAAGTTCCATATATGGCCCGCGAGCTAGAAAATGGTGAGGGCCATAAATGATGTTCTCATGATGAGAGAAACCCATCCCGATAAGTTTCAGCTGCCGGAGATTAAAGATAAATAGATCATAAACAAGTTTACTTTCACCGAACTGAGGTGGTGTAATGGTTAGAGTCTCCGACTGAAGCAGAAGGTCTGGGTTCGAATCCCAGTGAGGCCAACTTGTTTACACCATCCCAGTTCAATACGAGAAAAAGAGTCAGAAGAGCAGGGTAATAGCAAGTTTATCCCTTCCTCTGGCGAAAAGATTGTCGACTGAAGAATATAGATCCGTTCGAAAAGATTCTCAACGACATTAAAATACTATATCCAATCAATTGAATGTAAATAAGTTCAAATACAATGTCAATAAGTTCAAATAAAAAAACTTTTTGTTATAACAATCTTGTTTTTGAGGGTTCCGGCAGCTGAAATCACTTGATATGTATTGTACTAGTCCTAAACTATTCTGTGAGACCCATAAATTACGTTTAAATAACGGGCCATATATGGTACCGCAGCCGAATTTTTTTCTGTACCTGGATAATCGATTTGAAAAAGAAGACTCTGCTGACCATTTTCGGGATCTCTTGTTTAGTGACACGATATCCGGGTCTTCCGATCTTAACAAACTTCTTGGGTTCAACCCTCGGCTTCTCGGGTTGCAGCAGAGTTGGTGCGTCCTTTGCTTCTTTTGCTGCCCTTCTTGCTAAGTTGGCTTGATGTTTTTTTCCTTGCGTGTGAGCCAGATAACTGCCCTCGTTATTGTGTAGCGTTAAACAGAGTTTACATTCGTAAGAGCCAAGATGATTTTTCATAAAATACGGATCTTTCTGTAAATCTATCGTCTCTAAGGCAAGTTGTCTTAACCTCTCTCGTCGGTCTCTGTTTGTCTCTGACCAAGAGGCTACACCGCCACCCCCGGTTTTTCCACCGGGCCTGTTTTGGAAATCCATCCTTTAATGGATGTATATAAGGTTTTCACTCAAAAACTTTGTATACGTTTTATATTAACTAACACCAACCACAAAATAACAAGATAATCAAAAACCTATCCAATCTGGAAAAAAAGATGGCAACAGTAATAACAGTTTTTATATGGAATTAGTGCTGGGCGATGATATTCGATGTTTCGAAGCCATCGATGTTTTGCTGTGGATGTTCGATATATTGTCATCGATGTTAGAAAGTCCGATACATCGATGCCAATATCGATGTTTGTCTTTCGATGTTACATTTACACACTTCACAAAAAAAGAGCAGTTACTTAAGTAGTGGTAATAGTTCCTTTGATACAATTGACATAGATACAAAAACATGAATTCAAAATATATGTATAAAACATACTTATGTTTATTAATAAGAAAATTAAATGGATTGAAACCCAAGCGCTCCTTCTGTTACAGCTTATTCCGAATATTAAAAGTGATCAATTCAGTAGTTTTAAATTACATAAGTTGTGTTGCATTTTGATACTGGATTAATGGATCATATATTCTAATATAATTCCTACTTATGTACATAATATACACTTATATTACTTATTATTAGCATTTTCAATTTACGTACAACGTACACGGTACAATAAATAATAGCAACATCGATATTCTTTGAACATCGATTGTTTATTAGCGATATTTTATTTATATCGATGATTGTTTTCGATGTCAACATCGATGCTGAGTATCGATATTTTCCGTCGATATCGCAGCACTATATGGAATAGGGATATTTATTTTTCGTCTTCCGGGCATTTTTTAGTTAACAGTTAACAGTTTCGGTTAATATACAGCCATTTCCTTTTACTACTTGCGAGTTAACATTACAGAGAAATATGACGTTTCTATAAGCAAGCATAGAAAGTTAATAGTGTTATCACCAAAAAGCCTAATAGTTCCGAAGATAAATTCTAAAACGACAAGCGGATTTTCAGAAATGATTTCGCATCGAATTAAAGCGATTCTAAAATAATAATTGTATGTATCAGAATTCCCCTGCAGATCTGATTTAATTATAAAAGCAGAAAAGTGGTCTGATCGGATCAGTGTTCATAGAACAGGACCAACATAGATTACGAAATAGATAATAAGTCTAGTCAGACACAAAAAACAAATATCTAAAAAATGTCACCAGATTCTACCACATTTATGATTCATATTATGTTAACATTCAGGTATCAAATTTCCCAGAATTAGGGAAAAAAATTTGCAGCACATAAGTTAGAAATAGAAATGGTAATAGTCGTTTGGCTATTAAAATTGAAAATTTCATAAATTAAAAATAATCATATGTATTATGTATATGTATTTAAAATTATTATATATCTAAATATTTTTTATTTGGCAATAACAATGTAAAAAAATTCTAACATACTGTACATAATTTAAACGATAAATGACACATTAATATATGAGATTAATAGACATTAATATATATGAGATACCCACTCAAATTTCTCAAATATATAGGTTTGTTCTTTATTGCTACACTGAGTTCGTACTGCAATGCACTGTACGCAACTAGTGCAAGCCGGACAAGTTATTTGTGAGCAAGTATAAAGAACGCATCAGTGCAATAATCAACATGGCGATGATCTTGAATGATTTATTTGATTCTTCTGATGAAGAAAATAATATGTTTCGATTTCAACCTATTGTGCGTTACGATGACTGAATGGAACATGTGAAAATAAACAATTATATCGAACATATTGTTCATAATTATAATAACATTGATTTTATCATGCATTTTCGCTTGTCAAGAAGAACAGCATATCAATTAATAGACCAATTTCCAGTGTCGGAAATATTTATGAATTATGAATTAATGTAAATAATTCAGAATGTTTTGATTATATATACAGTTGCACTGCACTGCCCGACCCTGCCTCAGACCTAGGGCAGCGAGTACACTGAACTTAAGTTACACTGCAATAAAGAACGGGTTTGTACCACGGTATCCGAATATACCGTGGGTTTGTGCTACGTTTCACTGCAATAAAGAACGCTTCGGTGTCACTAGTATACACTAGTGCAGAAAGTTCGGCAATAAAGAACAAACCTTATGAGAGAATAAAAAAAAATACATCTTGAAAATCTAACCGAAAATGGATGGCAACCTTAAAAAGGGGTTAGACATTAGTAGGGATTTACATTACCACATATTGGTCATTCTGTCTACATTTCTGCGCCAAATTCAAAACATCAAATTAGAAATGTCATTTTTAGCTGACAAAGCTGTCAAATACCAGGAATTTCGGTGGTGTCAGACTAATAGTTAATTAATTATACTACATTCAGTTAGCTTTACATTTCTACTATGAAACTGGTTATATCTATTGTCGTAATCAAAAATAATAGTGATAAAGTTGATTGATTTCTTTGCCAGATGTAAAGTGAGTGATATGTAGGGGTGTAGGTGAAAAGATAAGATAAAATTAGCAACATATTGGAAGTGAAAACACAGTTGTTTGATTATTTTTATCCCTGAGAGTTACAGTACAATGTCTGAGATACAGATTAAGCCTGTAAATGAAAGTGATTTACATGAATTGAAAAACAGGATGAAAATAATTGCTGATGCAGACCCTAAACAGTACCACAACGAGTTTTCACTCAAACGGTACTTAAGAGCTTTTAAGACGGCGGATGACGCTTTTAAGGTAAATAAAAGTTTCCACTTGTTTTCTAGGTTATGTTCAAGTTTATACTAAACGAAAATAATTCTAGGCTATACTCAAAACGAACAAATGGAGGCAAGAATACGGAGTGGAAGATTTAACCGCTGAGACTCCAGTTGTTAAAGTTAATTTGGAGGCGAACAAAGCTAGAGTTTTACGTCACAGGGACATGCAGGGACGACCTGTTGTATATATTCCTGCAAAGAATCACAATGCCAGCAATCGAGACATTGACGCGTTAACTAAATTTATAGTTTACTGTTTGGTATGTTGTAGTAGAAGTAGGTACCAAGGGATTTTAGTATGCAAAGGTTTATTTGTTTTAGGAAGAAGCATGCAAGAAATGTTTCGAAGAAGTAGTAGATAATTTGTGTATAGTTTTTGATCTACAAGATTTTGGTGTGACGTGCATGGACTATCAATTAGTTAAAAATCTCATATGGTTGTTGAGTCGACATTATCCAGAACGCCTGGGAGTATGTCTCATAATCAATTCCTCTACATTGTTTTCGAGTTGTTGGGCTGTGATTAAAGGATGGTGAGTGGGCTCAATCTTAACTACAGTTATCATCTTTCTAAATTATTCCACAATTGTTATTTTAATTTTATAGGTACTACTGTAATAGTTACTTTACATTTACAGGTTAAATAATTGGTTTTCATAGTATTTCAAGGGTAAATTTAGCTAGTTTTTTTTTTTAGGTTGGATGAAAATACCAAGAGTAAAGTCATCTTTGTTGGCTCAGAGGAAGAGCTGTGCAAGCATTTAATACCTGACATTCTGCCAACAGACATATAATTTAAAAGTAACATATTATTTATGTTTCTTGCCACATTAACATATCAGTATTCGCTGTATTAAGAAATTGTTGTTCAAATATTTATTTTTAACGTGCTAACTATTATTAAATGCATATTGTTTTTAATAACTTGTTATTAGATTAACTGACGATGTGAGTTGAAGTGTAACTCAAAAGAATCTATGTACAAATTTGCAAGTCAGTGTGCATAATAAGTATGCAAGATAATCTCTGCGTTTTATAATTTTTTTTTTCTTAAAATTTATAATACTTCTTTATCTTGATGATTTCACTGTGGCTGAAACTGGATTTAGTGCAATTTTAACAATTACAAGATGTACAAAGGAGGAGGGTCGATAAGGGCGGTTTTCTGCCCACTTTGAATATGGTTAAAAACACATGGAGTGCATTACTTGAGCCCATAAAAATAACATGAAGCCAATTTTAACCTAAACGGGCACATTCTACCCCTCCACTACCCTAGAATACCCTAAATAAGATATACCCTAGAATACCTTAAAATACATAGAATATGTTACTTTTGTCGATGCGAGCAATATCTGGTTGATTCTAAAACATATGGTTACTTCTAAAAAGCCACTTGTCTCCCCCTCTCCTCTAACCTCACTACAATCGCTCAGTAGACAACATTAATTTGATAACTTTTTAGTTTTATATTATGTATATCAAAATCATAAAAATTATTTAAATTGAAAATAGAGGATAATAAAAAAAAATTTGCATCAAAGGTTTGCTAACAGATAGGATAACATATTTTTTACATATATACATACGAGCTTAGACTTGAATAAAAAAACAAGTCATTAAAACTTGAATAACAAGACAATCTTTAACGCAAAAAATTATTTGTTATTCTTTATTTTTAGAAGGGGTAATCATGTTTTAGAATCAACCAGATATTGCTTGCATCAGAAAAAGAGACATTCTATGTATTTTAAATTAGGTATTTTTGATATTAATAGATTTTCTTATTTAGGGTATTCTAGAGTAGTGGAGGGGGGTATGATGTGCCCATTTAGGTTAAAACTGGCTGTATGTTATTTTTACAGACTCTAGTAATGCATTCCATGCATTTTTAACTATTTTCAGAAGGGGGTGGAAAACCACTCTTATCAACCCCTCCTCCTTTTGAAAATAATTTTTTAGCATTGTAAATCGAAGTTTAATGTGTAGCTGATGGTTGTAAACTTGAAATAAAACTAATAATTGGTTGCTAAACTTTTATCTTGTCCAACGTACACAAAGTTGAGTAATAAATGTTGCAAGGAAGTCTAATGGTGGGTTCATGCAGAAATTTTTTAGTAATAAGAATAAGAATAGTAATAAGAATAAAAGTTAAACCTTCGTTTTATAATGACCCAGTTCATGCAGTAAATATAATTTTTAGTAATAATTTTAAAAATAAGGATTTACTGCATGAACTGGGTCATTATAAAACGAAGGTTTAACTTTTATTCTTATTACTATTCTTATTCTTATTACTAAAAATATCTGCATGAACCCACCTTAAAATTAAAGGATGTATTATAGCTCTTATGCATGAAACATCATTTGCTAACTTAACATTTGTAGCAGACATTTTTAGGACCCATCTAAATTAATAATTATCTGGTATACTATTGTTATGGCTTAACTCCTACTCAAATATACGAACTGGTCTAGTTTGAAACTTCTCACCTTCAAACTAACCACTTATTACTTCTTAAAACATTAATTATTTTCATGTTATATTTTATTTTTAACAATAAATAAGAATGTTTCAGCTATTTGTTTCATTCAATTTACTTGGGGAAGATTAAAAAATCATTTCGAATACGCGACGAACCACTAATTGTACTGTCAACGTGACTACTGATTAAATTAATAACTGTCTGCTTAATTAGAATTAGAAAATTGCGGTATAATGAAAACTAGCTGGGAATAATCGAGATGCAATAATCGAATTAGTAGATTATTAAAATATCTCGAGATAATCGATTATGCTATCTGAAAATTATAATAGTAGTCAAAATTAGTAGTATTAAAATTAGTTTTTCGGCGAGAAGCGAGAACCGAGATACAACTGCCAGACGCGATATATTGCGCACTGCGCAGGCACTCAATCTATTTATTTGCTAATTGAACACGATTAGTAGACAGCTGCCAGTTGTATGGTATGGTTCTGTCATTTGTTGCAAGATAAGGCGATATACAATACATATACGATTTTAATTAATACACGGCAGAGTCGATAATATGAAGACAAGTTTTTCAAAAGTGTTATTGATTTGTTTTAGGAGAGGTTTCAGTATATTTGGCATGTAGATAAATAAACCCTACTAGTAATTTTGATTAATTAGGCAGAAAAATTTATTTAAAAAAAAAACAACAGGAACGATGAATGATAATCGATAAATTTCATTTATAACATTACTTTTAAAAACTCTTCACGTCATAAAATATAACATAAATTAGAAAAAAAAAACATGCAGATATTATTTTAGGTACGACGAAGGCATAAAATATCCTTGTGTATAATAAATTATCGGCAAACATATACAACAGTAAGGTTATATAATTACACTGTGTTATCTTAGGTTTCATAACTAAAATTAGTTCTACTAATTTTTAACTACTGATATTAATAGATTATTAAAATGTCTCGATTACTGAAATGAATCGATTATTGAAATATCTCGATTATGCCCATCGTTAATGAAAACAGTATGTATGTAAAACATTTCGTTTTGTACATAAATTACTACTAATTGCATACACCGCCATCTAGGGACTAGAGAAAATCCATTGTTAAAAAGCCTTTCTTCATAAGTATAGCAGAGAAAATAACTGATTCATCTAGATTTGACCAGATCGCACTAGATGGCGGCAACAAAGATTTAAAGGAATAATGCCAAAACGTTTTTATTCACCTGACATAGTTACAGGTCCATGGCCTACTAACAGAATGCGAATAATCTTGGTAATGGCTTATGTAATATAAGTTACATGTTTTCTGAAGTGACTTCTTGGCTTAAAACTGTCAGCGCCATCTAGTGAGAATAGTCAAATCTAACGCGTCAGTCATTTTGCCTAGCTTTATTTATTGGGTACTTTATATTTCTTCAAAATAGATTACTTAAATTTATTCATGTTGGTACTACAGAGGTGACGACAGATGTCCGTAGAAAAAAATAAAAAAGTTACATTGCTTGACCTATGAAGAAATTTGAAACCGAAACAGTTGCTAGTTTATTTAGATGTTTTGTGGTTGATAGTTAATTCTCTGATATGACGATATGATTTTATGATTTATTCATTCATTTGCTTTTATTTTATCAAGGATATTTAATCCTTACCTACAAAAAAGGCGACCTTTGGAATGAGATAGGTATTGTCACAAATTACAGGAGTGGATAACAAACTGCTCGAAGAATTATAAAATTGAATATAGCAATATGTTTGTCAATATGTCAATAAAATAGGTATCCATTTTTGAAATCAGGGGGAAGAGTTGCAGAAAAGTAAAAAAATATGCAGCTTGTTCCATTTGGAAACATGATGCTTGTTTTGTTTTGTGACTTTTTTGATGTCCAGTCGTTAATTTTGAGAAACTTAAAAGATAGTACAGAGAATTTATTAAAACTAATTAAAAATTATATAGGATTTTTTTCGTCTAATCTTGTACATACGTACAATAAACCCCGCAGAAGAAAATAAGATATAAACAATTTAACGAAAATTCTTAAAATGTTTTACTATCTTCTCTCCTTCTCGGAGTGTCAATAATGTATTTTCTTATATTTACAAATTAGTAGAACAGATCTAGTTTATTGTAGCGTACTGTGAACTGAATATTTATAATATGCACGATTTCATGGGTTTTTGGGTTAGAAAAAGTATCCCTCAACTTCAATATGAATTGTTTGCAATATTCGCAGGTTTAAAAATTGACCCATTTTCTCAATTCTCAGCTTTGTAAAATAAGGTCGACCGCAGATCAAGCATGCTTAGAAGGCGGGAAAAACTCCAAATTTAAGTGGGACATGGTGGCTGAGGTTAGATGTTGGACGTACACCGGTTGTAAATCTGCCAAGCGCATTCGTTGGTCCGTCCGTCCGTCCGTCGGTCAGTATCGCCGGCCGGAGCGTCGCGGCATCCGTCTCGCCGGAATTATACCGACCGATGCTGCGAAAACCGCGACCATAAATTTTCCCGAGTGGCGAGGGGAAGGGTGGAAGAGGGCTGTTGCGGAACCAAGTTAACAGGGGAACATTTTCCCAGACATGACCTAACTGCCTCCGAAAGTAACGGCAAGAAGAGCAAACATGGTCATTTCAGCTCTCACTTAATCGAATTAATTATGTGAACTAATTACAGTTAATAAATTAGAGGATGTATCTACCAAAGAGCTGAGTTTTTAGTGCGCATTTGGTCTGTAGAATTGTTGTTTCATAGTAAACGCTATAGTGTAATATGCGAGGTTGTTTGCATCTATTTTTGTCTCTTAAAATATTAACGGATCTACAGGGTGTCGACTAATCTTATTTTACATGAATTATATATTTTTACGAGTTTGGAAGTACACAAATACACAACTTTGAGTCGAAAACCTGTATTATAAATCATAACATTCATAAGATTTTATACGTATGCACATCTAAACCCAGTCGTTTAGGAGACATACGAGGTATGTAAGTAATGACACTGATTTTTTATTTTTTTTTATTCGAATGGAATTACCATTCAGTATTGTCTCCATCAAAATAATTTCTTTGGGAAGCCACACAGCACTAGAGACGGTTCTTCCATTCCTCATAACAGTGCTGTAATTCATATACTGGAATAGCCTTCAGTTGGTCGGTTACAGCCGTTTGAATATTTTCTATGGCTCCAAAATGACGTCTCTTGAGGTGATTGTTCAATCTCGGGAAGAGAAAAAAATGACAAGGATTCAAGTCATACGAATAAGAAGGCTGAGGATCCACAATTCATGTCATGTGTCATTACTTAATTCACGTACTTCGTATGATGCTTTAAAAAATTTACAGGGTCTAACTTTCAGTCCTCTTTTTTCTCACATGAATATCGTCGGAGTTAAAGTTACGTAATTTTGGACGTACTCATATTTTCGATTTTCTTCAGTTTTTGACGCTTTTTCTTGAAAGTTGCTACCAAACTAGCCATGAATGTATTTAGTGAATTTTAAAAATTCAATGAACTACTTATTCATTGTTTTTTTTTAAGAATACGCTGGTAATAAGTGTTAAACAGAAAGCGGCTAAAATGGCTTTTATTATTTTAATTGAGAGGCAACTACATGAACATACCTAGATAGAACGTAATTTTCTCTTAATAGAGACATAAAAAAAATATGGAGACATCCAAAAAAAAACGTCATCAACTCTGGCTATGAACGAGAGATATAGAAATAGCAGTCATGTCTAAGCTTTTCGGTTGTGTCAAACTTTTGACAAGTAACTATCACAATAATTAATAAAATAAACAATGGCTGACATATGATGTGACAGTTTTGACAAGTAAATAAGGTTATAAATTCGAATAAGAATAGAAATACGTCTTTTTTTTTCTTGGCCAACTTTAATGACGTTTTTTGGATGTCTCTATATATCATCAACTCTGACTATGAACGAGAGAGACAGAAATACCGTTCATGTCGAAACTCGAAACGAAACTTTGTTGTCAAACTTTTGACAGTGGCTGTCAGAATTGTAAAATAAATAATGGAATTCATATTTAATGAAGAACAGAGGCGTGTTTCGCGTGAAATTTATTTTAGAAATGGCAGTAAAATCAGTGGAGACTGAATTCATACATATATTCTATGAGAGCTACATGTGAGGACTTCAGGGAAGTTTTTCCAGACGCAGTTATTCATTTCGACCATTTTAGCCGGTCAGTAAAACGTTTTCTACATTTGTACCGATAAACTGGAAGCGTCAATCGCAAACAAGGGAATGGCAGATCCAAAGTAAATACAGAAGAAAACGTTGAAATGGTTAGGCAAGTGATAATGGACAATCCAAGAATATCAGTTATCCATCTGAGCCAACAAGTGAATTTGCTTTATGGGCCATTCCGCGGTAATTAACACCCGTCACAGGGCTTAAACCTATTATTGCATCTAAACGCCTGAGTAATTCCTAATACGTTTTTGTTTTAATTAAAATATCATTGAAATGAATTGAATTATACTCAAAACGCAGACAATTTTGTTCTAATTTAGGAATTATAACAGTTAGAATGTGTACAAATGTAACACCCGTCACCGCGGAATGGCCCTTATACAACGTGTCAACGAATTTTGAAAGATGATTTGGAGCTCCATCCATATCGTCTGCATTCCACACAAGAAATTCTGATGGCGAACAAACCTCTAAGGTTGTCAGAGACTAGTTCCTTTTTTTGTTATTAAGTTCTTCATTATCTTATGTTGGTAACACTATCATAGAAAGCTAGATACATATAAGAATGATCGATCGGTCTTTTTGTTCTGTCATGTGGTATTGTGCCTTTTGTTAACTAATAATTCTGTTTAATGGCGTTTTGTAAAGTGTGATGCGAAATTAAGTTGTTGCTTTGATCACAGAGATTATTTTTCTGTTTTGGGCGAATCGTCGTTGTCCGGAGAAGCGGGTAGATTTCAGCTGGACGCGACAAAGGTTACAGTTCTGCCAATGGTTTATTAACCATTTTAACAATAATAATGCTGTGTTTAAAAACGTTTTTATACTGATGAGGCTTGGTTCCATCTTTCGGGCTACGTTAACTCTCGGAATATGAGACTTTGGAGTACAGACAACCCTCACGTTTATGTTGAAACTCCACTACACAAAAATTGGAGTGTGGACCACTGTGAGCATAAGGATGATTGTTGGACCAATTTTTTTTAACGGAACGCTGAATGCGGAGAGGTGCCATTTAGAAATCTTGATACCTTTTGTACAAATTGCATGACGAAGAACTCAAGAAAGTTATATTCAACAAGATGGAGCTCGTCCGCATACTAGTAGGGAAATAATTAATTATATAGGCGAATTTTTCGAAGACGCATAACTACTTTGAACACGCAGACAATATTCCCCCCTAGATCTTGCGATTTGACCCCGTGTGATTTTTTCTCTGGCCGTATCTAAAAAAATCCAATTTTTGAATTGGCGATATGGAAGACCTTCAGCAGCGCATTGTCAATAAAACTGAACAAATCAATGGAACACCGTGGATACTGCAGCACGTTATTGACTGAAAATATATTTAGTTTCTTTTTGAGAGTTTTTTTTTCTGGTTTTTATATACCCAATAAAAGTACCCATCACAAAATGTGATAGCCTTGACAATTCAGTGAGGTTATAAACCATATATTGGAGAAGTTTTAGGTTATAATTTAATATTGAGAATAGAAGTTTTTCCTTGGATGTCTCGTTACTTCTAGTCTAGAACCATATATCAATGTTATCTGGTTCACGTAACCCCATAACGCGGTCACCCTATAATCACAAAACAACATAACATTATAACCAAGAAGTCTAGAACTAAGGAGACCGAACTGCGGATTTTCGCTGTATATCGCGACGGGCTCGAATATGTCCGCCTCCAGAGGCGCTGTAAACAGTTGTGTACTCTGGTTGCTAAGGTATATAAACAGATATTTATACGTATACCGTGGTTCTGTACTGTACTAATCTGTGTGCATTAGAGGTTAAAGTCCGTGTGAATGTCCGTGGTGCGAATACATTTGACAGACGCTCGATATTTTTTCGTTAATTTGTTGTTGTTGAATATTATATTGAATCTACACAAGTAATGTCTGCAAATACAAATTTTAGTAATGATCAATATGAAAATGTACTCAAAATATTTCATGTTACGTGCTTCAACGTTGACAATACAACAAAGGAAAATATTTCGTTTCATACATAGATCAGTAATTTGAAATAATGTCCGGTTATTCGGACCGCTTCTTAAATCACACAATGTAACACAGCACTTTTGAACCATATTTATTTTTGTATATATTTTTGTTAAAGCCAAACGGCATGTAAGCACCCGCTTTGACAGCTTAATGATAAACGTCATATAAAACCATAGCATAAACATTCACATGTGGACCGCTGACCGCTGCTCATCACGTGACTCGAGTACATTACTGTTTACAGCGCCTCCTGGAGGCGGACAGATTTGATCCCTAGATACCGAACGAGTTCGGTCTCCTTAGTTCTAGTCTTCTTGATTATAACTCATGTTGTGCAAGTAACTACAGTCTGTCTGAGTAACTAAGTCTAAGTAACTAAGTCTGAGGAAACATAGATCTTATGCAATAGGGGGGGGGGATATCATCTAATGTGGAAATAAGTGTGCCTGGAAACAATTCGCGTATTATAGGATGGCCATCAATGCGACTGTTGTGTGTGCCGTGGCATGTCCCTGTTGAAACCAGGTCCAATTTGGGTTGTACCCAGGAAAATTCTCAAGAGTTGGAATAAAAAAAATTCGAATCATTTCAATGTAGCGCTGGCTAGTCACAGTAAGCGAACGGCATCTTCATAAAAGCAAATAGAAATTAGACAGAACTAGATAAACTCGACAAAAACTAATCAGACACGACAATTTTGCTTGTTGACGTATCCTTCTACGTGAAAGTGATCCTCATTACAAAAATAAACAAAATGTCCAATCCATCTTCATTCCCAAACATATTCATCATAGCCTCACAATAAATTTTCCTTATTCGTAGTCCTCGGGTTTTAGAAACTGCAGGAGTTGCATTTTATATAGATGAAAGTGTAAATCGTTCTTTAAAATCCGTTGCACACTTGAGCGGTGGATATTCAGGGCCTGAGCATGTTTTCGTACTGAGCGCTTCGGTTGCTGCCTCACGTGGCGTCCTCACGGCTGCCTCACGTGGGCGGCAAGAAGCGGCCGGTGCTGTCGGTGAGTCCGTCGCGGCTAAAGGTGCGTATACATTTGCGAGTCGAATGGTTCACGAACCGCTAGTGAACCATTAGTTCTCAAGATTGGGACGGAATTTGGAGCATGGAACGAACCGTTTATGAACCGTTCGTTACGATCCACCTCCTGTCGGTTATTTTGACGAACACAAAGGATTCGCAGTTCAGATTGAGACGGTGTCATGTGCAGTTCGTCGTTTTCCTTCTGCTCGCGAACCATGTGGCTGAATTTATTCAATTTATTTTTTGTACTCTGGTATGACTTTTGTTTTCGCTGTTGTTTAATAATACTCTGCCCGCTGTTAATTATAATTTTATTTAATAATTAACATATAATACGTAAAATCCAAGGCAAACAAAATAGTTTAATTAGGGTTTCGAAAGTTTGCTGTCACGCGTGTTAAACTGAGTTAGACTAACCTGCTCTCCTGCGCCGGAATGCGTTATCGGGAAGGGTTAATGCCGTACGTAGCACGAGTAAGAAATACACGCGTATATAATTTACAAGGCGCTTAAAAATTATGGTTTATACTTTCATTAGCAATGAGTTTTATAATGCTGAGCCCTGTGTTGCAGCACATATTTCCGAATCCTATTAATCATAATGGAGTGGCCGCAACAGTGTACTAAAACCTATTGACATTTATAAAACTAAAACTTGCCATCAGTAATGCCTAAAGCCACATCACTCATAACTAAAATCGCATAACTTTCTTCGCACAAAATCATGTTTACAAATTTAGTATACAATGAGCTCACCGAGCAACACTGTTGGTGGTTCGTGGTTCGTTCTTTCTTCCCATGGATTTACTTCAGTTTAGTAGATGTTCGCTGTAAAACTAATTTCAACAAATGGTTTATGAGCGGTTCGTGAATGGTTCGGCACGCAAATGTATACGCACCTTAACGCGGTGAATATCAACGTATTGATATTATACAGGTTTAGAAAGTCCAAGATTTCAAAGCCGAGCATTAAAATATATGAAAAGAATAAACCCTGACAGATAGAGGAACTGACAGAGAAATATTATATCCATAGTTGCCAGACTGACATGTCATTTTAAAACTTTTATGAGCGTTATTCTCTGTCTTTCGTGAAAGGTTAGCAATAAAATATGTAGGCGGGACACCCCGCCCATAAATTATAATGCGCACGTGTGAATTGAATTATTATATCGTTATTGGTCTACGGAAAATAACCACTTGAGTATTCCTGTGCGTACGCAGTGTCCCGAGAAGTTAAATGTTTGGGTTGGTATTTTAGGCAATTCCATCGTTGGGCCATTTTATAAACGGTTCCTTAAATGCCAACAAATATTTACCAAATAAAACAAAGTGTTTACGGACATGAACATGAAACACCACGAAATTTAAATGATTTTCGGGCCAGAATTGTACAAGTCCTAAATAATATTTCCCCTGAAGTGTTAGAACTAGTGCTGTAAGAATACGTATTAAAAATTCCGTTCAATCCGAATATCAAACTATTACGTATTAATCAGAATAGTTGCCAACCGCAATACGGAATCGAAATTATTACGAACGCTGTCAAATGCCGGAAGATATATGCCGGATGATACGAACACGAACGAGGTCCGAGGGAATACGGAATATGGAATGTGTGCCGCGACATCGCGTATAGAAGGTCCTATCCGTATTCCGTAAGCCAAGAAAAGCAAAGCATGAAAATTAATACGTATTAGTGAATTCATCCGAATATTCACTTATTCAATAGTCATTTTTTCTTCCTTTCGTCTTATCACCGGGTTGATTTATATTTTTATTTTTTATAGAACTTAATTTCATTTCAGGTCTCATACGTTTTTAATACGTGCACAAGCAAACATCTACAACGTGGCATCTAACTGTCTTTGCCTGTCCTTACTGGTGTCTTTTAACTTATTCTCTTCTACACATGTATCGCCAATATGTAACCAGAACAAACATTCTTCGTCGCATGACACAATTGTTGGTGACGAAAGGACGGAACTGGTAGCCAAATTAAAATTAGAACTACCAAGCATTCTAGAGGTACACGTCATTATTTTAGTACTGTTTATTAAAAATTGACCCATTTTCCGGAAAATATCTGACCTTTAACGTTTTCTGGTAATTTAGATTTCTTAATTTAATTTTAACTTTTATAGTCCAGTAGGCAGGGAGCTAAAATCATCAAAACGTGTTCTTGAAACATATAGGGCTAGTTTTGACGGTTTCATATGTATTTTTTTGCGTAGAACACAATGCGCGGGGTCCGTAGAGCTGAAACTGTCCGCTAATTTTTTAAATTAACAATTTGTGAATAAAAAACGTCTTTTTTCACATTTCCGCTTATATTTTCGTTCCTTGGCGTATTTTATATAGCATATGCATATAAGAAGTTGTAGCCTATTGAATTTCCAAAATTTTTAGCACAACCCGAAGTCTCCAAGTGCTATTGATAAACTTGCAATGACTGCTGAAGTCGAAAAAGTGCTTTTATTCACAATTTTTTTTTTAATTCGAAAGTAGGGCGACTATGATCATGAAATTGAAATTTGAAAGTATGCTTCAAGGCGCGTATTTAAAAAAAATGGGCGTCAAGATATTATAGTCACAATTCCGAGAATTTCGAAGCGGCAACGCTAAAACAATATACACATACATCGCGTCAAAAAAGGTAGTCGCGTAGAAAACGTTATAAAACTGGTCAATTTCAATATTTTTAAAAATCTCAAAAACTCAAAAACTAGAAGAGATTTTCTAGCCTAAGCTGATCAAAATCATAAAGCCGATCGAGCTGAAATTTCAGTGTAACTTCTAGTTACAAATAGCTACCCTTTCAAGAAATTTCAGCCTGATAATTGCTTAACTTTTCGAATAATTAAATAATTAAAAATAAGCACTTTTTCAGCTTTATTAGTCAATTGTTAGTTAACAATTGCACTTAGAGACTTCTGGTTGGGCTTAAAATTTTCTAAATTTAATACGGAAAAATGTTCTTAATAGTACCTTATATAACGAAAATGCACAGGAACGGAGTTATATATGCGAAAATATGAAAATTTTCGCATAAATTGTTTATTTAAACGATGGTCCACACGGATGCTGCTCTACGGACCCCGCTCATTGTATTCTACGGGAAAAATACATGGGGATCCGTAAAAACCTGCCCTGCATGTCGCAAGAATACTTTTTGATGATTTTAGCTCCCTGCCTACAGCACTGTTAGTGCTGTCTCTGTCGTCCCTCACCTCAACGGAGTTGCAGCCCGGCGCGAGTGCTTGGCCGGCGCTCGGCCGGAGCGGCAATAGCAGCGGAGTTGGAGAGGCCTGGTCTAACCCATAATTTCACTAAGTTAGCGAATGGTGCAAATAATTACTCAGCGAATGATTACAAAACATCGCCTGGCCACAACATAACAATCGTTCGATTAAAAAAACATTTGCCATAAATGTGCGTTATTCTCCTGACCACCACCATCTCCATGTTTACTAACGATTCGCATATATTAGCTACGTATTGGCAACAGTACGTCATCTGTAAGTTTTATAGTATGTATAGCGGGAATGTTTGAAAACTGAATTTTATTCTGTCACCCTGTACAAAGGATTATCCATGTAATTCTGCTGTACTGTTCAAATTTATTATACAGTTGTACTGTTCGGGTACACCTGACTGATATAACCCGACTTGTTATGTTTTACATCTTCATTTAGAAAAGAGAAAACAATAATAATTGTATGTTGTTACTGTAACCATAAAACGGAACAGGAATACAAATACACCTAAATCCATCAGCTTTTTCAAAATCACCTCGAAATATTCGAAGATTTAGGTATCGGTGTAAGCCATATTGGATCCGCCATCTCGAATTTCGCAAATCTAATGGCGGATTCGTAATACGCGACCCCAAAAACGGATATATGTGGTGGTTTACTATGTTAAGAACTGTTTTTCACAGGTTTGAGCCTGAAATGACCTTGACCGAGACCTGATTGGGTCAAACTGACCCAGAATTCAGATTCATAGATTCCAAAAACGTAAAGATGTGATGGTCTCGTTTCTTCAATTGCTGATGAAAATCTTACAGACCCGAAAAACGACAAAAATGTTTGGTTATATTTGGTTGAATACCCCAAGTCTTTGAGTTACAAAGTTATGAACAAAAATAAAAACGGGCAGCTAAAAATGATCTAAGGTGACTTCTACATATGTAATGAAAGTTTTTGGAAAGTGGTAGGAAAATTGGCGATTATCACTTGGGTAGTGTTACTTGTTAGTTAAAATAACATTCTTGAGTTGTGAACCAGTCAATCAATCTTAGAATACTCGGTTACTCTATGTAAGTGTAACAAGAAAACAAAAATGATTTCGAGTCAAATATACCCGAACAGGACAGCAGTGTTAAAAATGTTCTTTAAGAACAGGTAAACTAGTATTAGCAGACTATACGAGTCACATTCTCTGAGTTTATTAAGTCATTTACGTGAATAAATCTTTAAAAGTAACCAATTAGTTTATAAGTTAGCGTAATAAATAGGAGATAGATAAATTATATTTTGCTTGCTTGAAATGCTTCTGTTATCGATTGTACATATCGTTATGCATCTGAATAATATCTCTCGGGTATGGTCGTTCTAGATCGTACTACGAACTACATTCGTTGTGCGCGCAGTTCACGGGCAACGCTATTATGGGTATACTGTACAATACTTATGTTCAAATTGTGTGGGTACCATTAACTGCTTAACATTGGTCAAGACTTGTTAATAACGTCTGGAGATAAGTCGTATTTAATTCTTTTCAATGTTTTTTCTTTTAAATTTTAAATCATTCATCGATCCCACCACAGAGATTGATATTCTCTATTTAGGAATTATTGCGATTGTGTCACAGGGAGAGTACACACGAAGAAGACGTAGGACACACAACCATACTCTGTGACAGGTGCCAATGCCACAGTCGGGATTCGAACCCCCGTAGATAGTAGCTCTCAGTTGGCGCTTTCGTCGCAAATAAAATCTTTAATTTTAGATCTCACGATAATTGGATCTGGAAAAGGACCCAAAAAATAAAATTTTCCCTCGAATGTTTTCGAAATTTTCCATGTTCACTCCTCAATATCTACTGTCGTGAGATACAATCGGGATTCAGCGAGCGCGTTTCATTCCGTCGTCGTCGGTCTGTCTGTCCGTCAGTGGCGGCGGCCGTCGGCGGCAGCTCAGGTGCGCCGCGGGGGCAATCTGTGCCCGTTACGCGGCGGCCTGCCGCATAAAACTCCTTGGGAGCATGGAAACTCCATTACGGAAAAGCCATACTCGTAAATCTAGACGGCCGCGCGGCAGCGGTGGCGAGTTCCTCGTGCCGCCGCCGGCAGGGCTGCCGTCCTCCCGACGCTGCCCTCTCTTCGGGACACGCGGGGCTGCTTTCCAATACGACTGCTGCCGACGAGAGAAATAAGGAAGCAAGGAGTCGTATTTCTTCATCCAATTTTGCCACTTTCTGTTGGATGATATTTCGAATAAAAATAAATAAAGTGCACCAAAATTCGCTTGCGTATTACTGGCAAGCGTATAAGTTAAAACACACGCATACTGCTTATTTTAACTTATATGCTTGCGCATAAGTTAAGTTACACTGTGACATGAAAAAATACATGGTTTTATATGAGAAAATATTAAAGAGGTAATTATAGAGTTGGTACTGTGTAAATTACAGTAAAACTTTGAGATTCGCTTGCGTACATGTTAAGACACACGCTATCATTGGCAAACTAGCAATAAAACAATATAAAGTTGTATATGACAAAACCGTGGATCGACTTTAATTCCGAAGTTATAATTTGCGTAGGCTGTGAGAACAAAAGAGTCCGTTACAGATCTGTCAAACTAATTTGCAGTTTATTTTGAGTGTGATTACGCTTTCTTCAAAAAGTGGAAAATGCAGGCATTTTCTTCACTTTGAGGATACTCTAGCTTCCTTAGGAAGCATTTTCGGACACATGTACATAGGAACTTATTATTTTGACCT
The DNA here is from genome assembly GCA_029963805.1 of Aromia moschata. NCBI lineage: Eukaryota > Metazoa > Arthropoda > Insecta > Coleoptera > Cerambycidae > Aromia > Aromia moschata. The sequence continues at coordinate 1,175,359 of JAPWTK010000053.1, read as the reverse complement.
AAGGAATAACATGGTGAAATATTTAAACGTTTTTTTTCTGAACACCCAGTATCTTCCAATGAAACGGATGAAAATGCCTGGGGGCATAACAGGCAAAAGCCCCGGACGTGATCCGAACCGAGGCAGCGGTCATTCACGACAGGTGACGTGTGAGCTGCCAGATACAACTGTATGTAAAATGAGGATCTGATGCTCCATTTCTTGCATTTTGCAGTCACTTAGTTGCGTCATACCGTCATCGACAGAGAATTTTGTACATTTTTATACAACCAAGAATGATTTTTGTACACCCTATTTAATCGGCCCAAATCGAAATGCAAAAACACATGCACAAGTGTACAGAGACCTCAAGTCTCTGTACACTTGTACCAAAAACAAATTTCAACTATACCAGTAAAAAAATCGAATTTTGTACATTTTTGTACAAACAAAACATTTTTTTACACCTTTCAAATAGAATCCTTTGTCGAATTTCAAACTGCGAGGAAGTTTAAAAAGCCGCCAATTTTAGAGCTCCGTTTGACGTGATTTTTAACTGCTTCAACACATTAATCCACTTGAGCACATTACTTCAGCACATTAATCTACTAATAAATGTCTTAAAAGTGTTCCAACAAAACGCCTATTTGTAAATATACTCGAGTGACGTTAAATAATATAATTTTATAATTCGGAAATAAACCAAATTAATAATAACACAGGTTTACAAAAAAAAAAAGTTTTCTGGATCTGGGGTCAGATATTGAAATTTAAATAATGATCATAAGGTTTCCGTACTAATTAAAAGTATTGGGAAAGGTATATGAACAGACAATTTTCAAAATTCGATATCTTGGCGAAAAAAAGATATTTGAGCAAACTCAACGGAATTTTAAAGAGGAAGATTTGTAATTTAAGAACCCATACATGTTTTTTTGAGAAAAAAAGTTCGCAAAGCTACATAACCTCAAATATGTCAAAAAACCGTATTTTTTGCACTTTTAGGTTACAATATCTCAAAATCCTGACGTGATAGAGCAAAACTAAAAATAGATTCGAATTAAGCGTCGAAAAATACATAAGAAATGTATGGTCTGACCCCCAGATCCAGACAACTTTTTCCACATGTTTAAAAAAAATTGTCTGGATCTAAGAAGCAAACCACACGTTTCTTATGTATTTTTTCGACGCTGAATTCTGAATCTATCTTTAGTTTTGCTCTCGTCACGATCACGTAAGGATTTTGAGATATATTAACCTAAAAGTGCAAAAAACACGTTTTATTGGCATATTTGAGGTTATGTAGCTTTGCGATTTTTTCTCGAAAAACCATGTGGGATCTTAAAGTACAAATCTTCCTGTTTAAAATTCCGTTGAGTTTTCTCAAATATCTTTTTTTTTTCGAGATATCCAATTTTGAAAATTGTCTGTTCATATATCTTTCCCAATACATTTTATTTATTACGGCAACCTTATAGTCATCATTTAAATTGCAATATCTCGGCGAAAAAAAAAAGATATTTGAGCAAACTCGCCGGTATTTTAAAGGTGAAGATTTGTACTTTAGGATCCCATACATTATTTTTTTTTTAGAAAAGAATTCTCGAAGCTACATAACCTCAAATATGTCAAAAAGCCGTATTTTTTGCACTATTAGGTTACAATATCTAAAAATCCTGACGTGATAGAGCAAAACCAAATTCGAATTGATTCGAATAGATTCGAATTCAGCGTCGGAAAATGCATATGAAACGTTATGGTCTGATTGAACCCCTGATTGAACTTTTTTTTGTAAACCTATGAAATTAACATATTTAAAAGTAATCACAAAATGTCAAGATTGAGTATCAGTTTTGAATCATTTTTGGGAAGGTGTATAAAATTTTTTGTGTACAAAAATGTGCAAAATTCGATCTTTTTACTGGGTACAGTTGAAATTTGTTTTTAGTGAATTTGTACAGAGGCCTCAAGTTGGAGTACTATTTATGTATTTCAATTTCGGCCGGTTAAATAGGGTGTACGAAAAGGATTATTGGTTGCAGAAAAATCGTCCTATATTATGACGTATAAACATATGAACTTTCCGAATTTTCGAAAATTGTCAGGATTGGGTACCAAATTTACACCTCATTTTTTTCATTTTTGGGAGGGCGTACAAAAATTTTGCTTGGGTGTACAAAAATGTATAAACCCGATCTTTTTACTGGTAGAGTTAAAACTTTTTTTTTGGTAAAAGTGTACAAAAATCGTTGAGATTGATTATCAATTTTGAATCAGGTCTTTTTTTTTTATTATTTTTGGCAAGGTGTATAAAATATGTATGTACAAAAATGTGCAAAATTCGATCTTTTTTACTGGGTACAGTTGAAATTTATTTTTGGTGAATTTGTACAGAGACCTCAAGTTGGAGTACTATTTATGTATTTCAATTTCGGCCGGTTAAATAGGGTGTACGAAAAGGATTATTGGTTGCAGAAAAAATCGTCCTATATTATGACGTATAAACATATGAACTTTCCGAATTTTCGAAAATTGGCAGGATTGGGTACCAAATTTACACCTCATTTTTTTCATTTTTGGGATGGCGTACAAAAATTTTGCTTGGGTGTACAAAAATGTATAAACCCGATCTTTTTACTGGTAGAGTTAAAACTTTTTTTTGGTAAAAGTGTACAAAAATCGTTGAGATTGATTATCAATTTTGAATCATGTCTTTTTTTTATTATTTTTGGCAAGGTGTATAAAATATGTATGTACAAAAATGTGCAAAATTCGATCTTTTTACTGGGTACAGTTGAAATTTATTTTTGGTGAATTTGTACAGAGACCTCAAGTTTGAGTACCATTTTTGTATTTCGATTTCGGCCGGTTAAACAGGACGTACAAAAATAATTTTTGGTTGTAAGGAAATGTTCAGAATTTGTACAAAATTCACATGTGGTCTTTGTTTGATTTCGAAAAAATGGTACTCAGTCTTCAGGGAGCTCACTCTACGCCCTGTCGATCGTTACAAAGCTGATCACTGATCAGCCCCCGCGTGTGTCGCAAAGCCACGCGGAGTCGGGAGCGCCGCTTCAATACAATAATTAGAATTTCATGTGTTGTGTAATCCGAATCAGGATAGGATTGGGCCTGGGGGAATAATACCGATTTCCCGATGGGCCACTTTAATTGGAATTGTGATGCAACCGGCTCGGCCGCCGCCGCCGCCGGATGGGGGCGGTGGCGAGCGTGCAGGTCGTGCGGATATCCGGCCGAGATAGACGAATTGTTATTACGTTTGTAAAGAGTTGTAAAAAATTCGAGGTTAGAAAGGGTGACAGAAAAGGGCAGCAAATGGTGATTTCTGCGGATGCAAGTCAAAAATTAAACACAACGTTTTACATACCCAGAGGAAAAAGACAATTATATTTCATTAGAAGTCCAGAAGATAGGCCGCTTCCGTGGAAGCGTGACAAATTCCGTCTTCTACTACGAATCACATGAAAAGTCATGTACTTAATCATGAGAAAAAGCTTTGTAAGATTTGTAGTGAACGATGTTTTCATTACATGTCTCTTGAGTAAAAATAGCTGACGAAGCGACGCACGTGAGGCCATGGAACATTCTATGTCTTTATTATGAAAGGGGACCCAGAAAGAGGACCCAAGAGGCAAACCATCAAGACCCATGACGTCATGCGTCACATACATGATGCTCGATAGAGTTTTTCCCTACCCCAGATTTTGCCCCTTCAGGTTAGCCAAACCATATTTACCAAGCGTGACGTGACGCAAAACCATGATGCAGATCGCAATATTTTCCAATCCCATAAGGAAAACATATAATGTCAAAAAGACAACATTTTTAGAAACTTTATCTTTAGACATGAACGAACAAAAACCTATTATCTTTATTTTCTACTCAATGAAATATTGATGATATTTTACAATTTGTGTTATAGTAAATATCCAATCTTTTAGCAAGCATTTAATTCAGCCGAATTTTAGTTGGTGAAGTGGAGTACATTCCAATATTTTCTGGTGTTGACGTGTTTCCTATTCTTGAATGCCTGAACAGTTTACGAGATACTTAAATGTTTCTGTTTATCGATTCTTCAGCCACAGTCGAGGAAAGAATACCTCCATGTATGTTTAGAATAAGCAAATCCCTTCTGATTCGACCAACATAGACATTTTAAGCCGTGTGCAGTCTATCCTTCAAGGTTTTTGAGGCTCATATACTATTTACATTTGTAGGTCACGGATGCAGAGAGAGTAAAAAGTAAGAAGAATTGTTTGTATTTCGTGAAATATTTGTTATTGAATAAAAGTTTTAGAGCATATTTTTTGCAATACACTGGCGACTTTCGATTTTTCTTAACGCAAACAAGTTTGTTGGTATGGTAATTTTCTTTATATTTTTGGAAAAAGCATATCATCCCGGATACGGAATCATAACACACACTGTAATAGGGTTTCATAAGAAAAAAAATGGGAAAAAAAAACTTTAAAAAAAAATCCAATTCTTATCAAGTCGGCCATGGAAATTGGTTGATGGCATTTGTGGCCATCAAGTAGAGACACCGTTCGTTGCCAGTTATCTGTATATTGTCAGCTTTGTAAATAGTTAAAGATATGAAACAGTTTTGTAGTTTAATAATAATAATTATTATGGCAGCATTAAGCGAAATTCAGAGAACTGCAATTTAACAATGGTGGGCTATGGTGACAGAAAACGCATTAAAAACGTAAAAGTAGTTTCATTTGAGAATATAATTTTTCTGCCTAAGTTTGGATCTTCCTTAGGTTTACCAATGATAGCATGGCAAAATTTAACGTGCCTCTAAAAATCACTATTTTCAAGTTCTTGTTCCAGCTGTATATTGTATGGGTGGATTTTTTTTAATAAATTTATCACCGACTTTTGTGAAACATATGTCCACCAAATTCTCTTGTAGATAAATGTGGATTTTCTTGCAATGATAACAAGGCATCGTTGTTGGCGTTGTTCCCGGCTAGAGCTGTTTTTGGTCTTCCCATTCGTGCTTCAACTTTGACACTACCAGTTTGCAGAAATAATGTTCTTAATAATTTTGGAACGCGCTCTTCATTAATTTGTGGCCGATTGGGATGTAGTTCATGAAGCAGGGTGCACATTTCTTGTAAATGCATTTTCTGTCACCGTAACCCACCATCACTAAAATTTCAGTTCTCTGATTTTTTGCTTAATTGCTGCCATAATAATTACTATTAAACTACAAAACTCTAGTGTTTTCCTATTTTTAACTATTTACAAAGCTGAACTGTGAAACTGCAGATAATTGATAACAAACGGTGTGTCTACAGCTACAAATGTAATCAATTAATTTCCATGCAGACTTGATAATAATTGGTAACGAAGTCGAACCGAGAGGGATGACTTTTGGGAAAGTTATTTTTTTCCCAATTTTTTCTTATGGAACCCTATTATAATTGTACGGTCCCGCATCCCAGAAGAAACGCTCTTTCCAAAAATACAAAGAGAATCATATCATCCTATTGAAAAAAAAAATAACGTCGGTTGCCATAGCAACAAACTCGTTTACGTTAAGAAAAATCGACAGTCGCCAGTTTATGGTAAAAAATACGCTCGAAAACTTTTTTAGAACACTTTTTTTTTTTAAATAACAATCTGTTTTTTTACTGTCATTGTATTTACGATAAAAAGTGCATGGATCAAAGCGACATTATTCCTTTGTGATTGTGAAACTTCTTGATTGATAATTTTTGCTAGCTCAAAGGAATACCATCAAAAACGGCCATTATCTTCCATGTCTTTCAAAGTTAAACGAATCATGTCATCGGCAGGGACCGAAAATAACAAATATTAAAATTACCTAACAAACATTACTTAAATACTTAGTTAGTAACCACTTCTCATATGGTGCTTCATTTATAAATTTGGTAACTTGGTTTGTACATTAATATATTGGACTTTTTCTGTCTGTTACCAACACTGTCGTTTGAGAAATGCCGTAGTTTTTGGAAAAATTTAAAGTATTATAAATAAAAATTCGACAAAGCCAGTACAAGCGTGGTTTAGCGTTACTAAGGAAATTAAACAATCATTGTTTAGTAAGCCCAAACTGAAGGAACGTGCAATAATATAAATATTTTATTATAACTGACAAGTATGGGAATTTTAATAATTAACTAATTGCATGGAATTTCTTTTCTTGTGCGAGCACATGGGAAAAAATACAATACAATAAAAGAAATACAATGTAAAATACATAATATGAAAAAATATTTTCCTTGACTTTAATTAAGCGTTTTTGTATGAAAAGAGTATATCTATATATTGTAACACTTTTTTTACTTGGTAAAAGCGTTTATTGTTTAATTACAATTAATTTAACTACTAAACTATCTATATATTTCTAAATATCACCCGGTATATCACTTTCATCTTCACTGGACTAAGTTCCAATTCAAAACTGCCTTTTGGGGCTCGCTGTCCTGCTTATATATACCATTGGAAGCCTCTGGAACAATCTTCTAACTCCTTTCGAATCGCCGAGAATCTTCCCGCTTATTCTAGTATTTTCCCGTATTTTATCTTGTTGGCTTCCAATATTTTGATATAATAATCTCGTATAGGCAACCAACAATTCACCGATGTTTTGCTGGTAGAATATGTCACACTGCCCCCTTCTTAAGACAGATCGTCCCGATCGGTTCCACCCCGATATGGTGTCAGGCGATCTAGGTGGACGACCTTCATTTTACTTCGCGGGTTCTTCTGGATTCTGTAAACGACGTCGTTGATCATCTTAATGACTGTGAATGGACCTTCCCAGTTGTTCTGCAACTTTGGCGATCTTCCCTTACGTTGAACTGGGTTATATAGCCATACCAGGTCGCCTTCTTGAAAACAGAGGAATTGGCCTGGACGTTGTCTCGTGCACAGCACAGGTATGCCAACAGGAAGAGCGGCATCAGCTTGTCCCAATCATCTTGGTGGTCATTCACAAACATCCTCAGGTTGGTTTCTAAAGATGGCATTGAAGCGTTCCACCATGCCATCAGATTGTGGATGTAGTGGCGTGGTCCTTGTCTTCCGAATTCCCATCATTTCGCAGACTTTTTGGAGCACTGCACTCAAAATTTCTGCCCTGATCGGAATGTAATTCCATTGACACTCCAAATCTGCAGAAAAAGTTGTTGACTAGCACTTCAGCCACTGTTGTCGCTTCTTGGTTGGGTAATGGATACACCTCGGGCCACTTACTAAAATAGTACATCGCAACCAACAGATAACGGTTCCATCATGGGTTCTGGGAAAGGGGCCTGCGATGTCAATTGCTATTCTTTCGAACGGTGCACCGACGTTGTATTGGCGCATTTTGCCTCGTGATCTTGACTTCGGTCCTTTGCTAGCGGCACAGGTGTCGCATTTTCGGCACCAATCTTTTACGGCCGTTACGACAGTTCGCCCAGTAGAACCTATCTCGAAGCTTCTGCAGCGTCTTGTTGGTACCAAGATGTCCTCTGCGAATGCCTCCAAGGACTTCCTGCAGCACCTCAGGCACTCGAGATCTTGGCAGCAGAACCTGTTTCTTAACTTCAGTTCCCTCGTTGTTTTCCCAATTTCTCACCAGGGTACCATCTTCCACAGCGAGGGAATCCCACTGTGCCCAATAGCTCTTGAGTGCCACACCCTTGTCGCTAACGTCAGGCCATGATGGTCGACCAGTCCCTGCTTCTTTCCATTCCAGGATGGGCTTCAAGTCTTTAGCGGCTAGCTGGTCTTTACGGATGGCTGCTGGGCTCCACTTGTCTTCTGGTTGGGCGGTGACGACATTGCAAGGGATCATTGATGTATCTTCTTTCCTTTCTAGGCTACTGCAATGTTTGCAATTCGAGGGCAAGGTCTTCTGGACAGGGCGTCGGCATTTCCGTGCTTCTTTCCTGGTCTATGCTCTATCACAAAGCGGTATTCTTGCATTCGCTCCAGCCATCTCGCTATCTGCCCTTCGTGATTCTTGAATTGTAGTAGCCATTTCAAGGAAGCATGGTCCGTTCTGAGGAGGAATTCTTGACCATACATATACTTGTGAAAATGTTCAAGTGTTTTCACAATGGCCAGCAGTTCTTTACGAGTGACGCAGTAGTTCTTCTCTGTTTTTGACAAGACCTTGCTGAAGTAGCCAATCACTCGTTCTTCGCCGTCTTGGATTTGGGAAAGCACTCCTCCGAGACCAACGTTGCTTGCGTCTGTGTTCACAATAAAGGGTTGTCCAGGTCGGGGGTAGGTCAAAATCGGCGTGGTACAAAGAGACTCTTTTAGTGCTTCAAATGCTCTTTGACATTTCTGGGTCCATTCGAAGGGTACATTGACTTCTGTCAGTCTGTGAAGTGGCTTCGCAATGTCAGAGAAGTTTTGCATGAAACGTAGGTAGTAGGTGCAGAGGCCCAGGAAAACTTCTCACTTCGTGCTTGTCTCTAGGTAACGGTCAGTTCTTAATGCACTCCGTTTTCTCTGGATCCGTTTTCACACCATCAGTTGTGATGACATGGCGCAAGTATTTCACCTCCTTTTGAAACAGACTGCACTTCTTCGGGTTCAATTTCAAGTCAGCTGCCCTCAACTTCTTGAACTAGAATGATATTCCCACCACAATTACATCGTCGAGGTAAATCAGGCAGGTCTCCCATTGCAGACCACGAAGTACAGTCTCCATCAGTCGTTCAAAAGTGGCTGGAGCGTTACACAGACCAAATGGTATCACATTAAACTGTCAAAGTCCATTTCCGGTGGTAAACGCCGTCTTCTCCTTATCTTCTGGACTAACTTCAACTTGCCAATATCCGCTCTTCAATCCAATGTCGAAAACCATTTGGCTCCAGCTAAGGTGTCCAGAGTGTCGTCAATTCTGGGTAGTGGGTTCTGTCCTTTTTGGTGACCTCATTTAATTTCCTGTAGTCGACACAGAACCGCGTGGATCATCCTTTTTCTTCACAAGACCTACAGGAGATGCCCAAGGACTCTGCGAACGTTCTGTTGTTCCTTCCTGCTTCATATCGGCCAGAATTTCGTTAACCTCTTCCCCTATAGCTAACTGTCGTACTCTGCGGTATAATTAGGGTGCGTCCAATCAGTAGAGATTTACTAAATAGCTCCGGATTGTTCGGCTCCACCACTCCCACCACGCCATCACATGGGTCGCTTGTTATCCTACTGGCAACTAATGCCTCCGTCTGTGGTGGTAGTAGGACATCTTCTTTCGCCAGTATACTAACAGTGTCAGGTTGGATAGGAGTTGATACCACCATTTCCTGGTCCTTAATCCGAAGTGTTCCTGCATACAAATCCAAATTCACTCCTCTTCCTCGTAGAAAGTCTAATCCGAGGATGACATCATCAGATATATTCGCTACCAAGGCTCGGTGATGGAATTTTATCTCCCCTAGTTCGATCTCCAGCTTACACTCGCTTTTAACTGGCAGTCGTTGTTCACTGGCAGTGACTATAACATAATGCCTGTTGAGGTTTTTGATTCGCCAGGCACCTACTACATGTTGTCTAACAATAGTCCTTGCTGCTCCAGTGTCGACTATCATCAAATTGGAGCCAAATAAGGTGCCATCCACTGTCAGGGAGTCAAGGTCTTGGAAGCGAGACAGTTTAATTTCTTCCGGTGGGGCATGGTGGGAGGACACTGCCAGCTGTCGCCCCGTGGAACTGGCTGAACTTAGTTTTCGTGCTTCCTCGCTCTGGCTCAGGCATGGACCTGCACTGGTTCCTTAAATGCCCCGTTTTCCCACAGTTCCAGCATCGAGGAAGCCGACTTCTTGGTTCAGTTTTAGCTTGTAAATTTTCACCTGATTTCGATGCTGGTCTGAGTGTACCTATAATCTCACAGTTAGTTGTTCCCATACATCGTCTTGGCCTGGTTCTTCATCCTTCGCTGCTTCGAACTCCTGAACATGGGACAGGGCATCGTTCAAAGTCCTATGTCTTCCCAGGCGCAGGCAGGGTTTGTTGGGTTTCGCCGTCTCTCCAACCGTCGATGAAGTGCTGAATGGAAAGTTGTTCCAAGAATTCGGGCGGAGCAATTGGATAGACCAGGCGAACAAGTCGAAGAATATCGGCTTCAAAATGCTGCAAACTTTTTCCAGCCAGTTGCAGACGACCCTTTAGTTGCACCTGGTACACATGCTGCATGTGTTTGTCACCATATCTCATCTCCCATATGGTCCTTCAGGTGCTCAAAACTCTGCTGTTGTTCAACAGGTATTCCTTGGAGCACATCTAGGGCTTCGCCACACAGAGCTATGATCAACCCAGTGGCTTTCTCTGAGTCTGCCCAACCATTGTCTGTAGCAGCCGCTTCGAATTGTCGGAGATAGGTACCCCAGGACACCTTGCCATCGAATTGAGGTGGTTTGACATTAGCCGGTCTGGAGATGCCGTCAGCTTTTATTGCGCCTCCTCGTGCCAGGCTCTCCAAGTTCTGCTGTAGTTGTTCGCAGACTTCTTTGACATGTGTTATTTCTATGTCAACTTTTTTATTTGGCGATTGCTTTTCTAATTTTTCTTCTAATTCCCCTTTCATTGCCTGCATCATCTCTAACAGCTGTGCAAGTTGTGCATCCATGTTGGCCTCTTGACTTCTGGTCACCGGCATAGATCTACAGAAATTCCAGAACATTCTCCAAAATTGATCAGGAGCACTTGCTATGAGTTCCTTAAGTTGTGACAAGTGCAACGATATATCATACTTGGGGGTCTAATTCCACACGTGCAAAAAGTTCCAGAAAGTTCGAGACACTTCTTCGCGAACACCTCCACTAGCTTTCTGACGTCGAGACAAGTGCAACGATATATCACACTTGGGGGCTTTCGTTCACACGCGTAAAAGTTCCAAGAACGTTCTATAGTCTCCTGCGACCACTACCACTAACTTTTTAGCGGCGCGACGGTTGCAACGATGTGCAACACTTGTTATAAAATCCCACTTCTAACACCACTGTAACACTTTTTTTACTTGGTAAAAACGTTTATTGTTTAAGTACAATTAATTTGATTACGTTAATTACACAACTATCAACTTAAAATCACACTCTAAATATCGCTGTCTAAATATCACCCGGTATATCGCTTTGATCTTCACTGGACTAAGTTCCAATTCAAAACTGCCTTTTGGGGCTCGCTGTCGTGCTTATATACACCATTGGAAGCCTCTGGAACAATCTTCAAACGCTTTCGAATCGCCGAGAATCTTCCCGCTTATTCTAGTATTTTCCCGTATTTTATCTTGCTGGCTTCCAATATTTTGATTGTAATAATCTCGTATAGGCAACCAACAATTCACCGATGTTTTGCTGGTAGAATATGTCACAATATGTATATTAAATAAATTTTATTTAATTAATATTAATATAAAAAAGCTATCTTCACGTAATAAGTAGTATCTATTCAATTCAAAGATGTTTTTTATGCATTTAATGAAAGGTCTAGTATTACAGGGATTTATTTTCTTATAAGAATATCAATTACAATCACTACACTGAAGGAATATATTTTAAATTATTGAGCAATTAAAAACCTATTGATTAAAACCGGCCTTAAATGAGAAATATGTATATACGTACATAGTAGACGTCGAGACTAAACTTTGTTACTTTATTACTAATGAAAAAAATTTACTAGATATTGGAAAATTTACTTTCACCGTAAGAATGACATAAAATTAATGACAATATTTTCATAGTTAGGTTGTTATAATTACAGTTGGAGATAATTTAGACAAAAAGAAAATACTAGGTCCGCTTTTTTAATTATTATGAGTTGCTGTTTTTATTAAACCAAAAGTTTCTTATTTTCTAAGATGTTGATCACTGTGCCCTATGGCCACTATGTCCCTGTTTGCCCTATTTCATTCATTCCACCATTCGTTATACACAACATATAATATTCCTTGTCAGGCAATATCTCCCTCATAAAATTACAATTTTAAAATCATTGCGATCGCTCATTATTAAGCATCAACAGTTTTGTGAAGTACATTTGTATATAAAACTTCTGTACACCCATAGAAAGCATTTTCTAACAATACAACTTTAAAAACCATTTCGCTTGCTCTACACTCTATCTCCCTTTATTACCACTTATCTTATTAATAAAAATCTCGTGTCACGGTGTTTGTGGTCGCACTCCTCCGAAACGGATCCGACCGGTTTTATGAAATTTTTTATGTATATTTGGTAGGTATGAGAATAGGTCGTAAAGTATATTTCATACAGCTAGGTGATTAAGTTGTCCCTATCGAGATATTTTTTTATCTTTTTTACATTTTTTTTTGTATTTCTTTTTGATCTGGCATCAAAAAATGCCTATAAACAAAATCAATATGGCAAAACATCGTTTGCCGGGTCAGCTGGTTTTACTTATAGAATATATGTAATATATGTAACACTTTATATAATATATGTAAGGAAACCAAAACAATGTTACTGGAGGGGAATTATAACTTTCGGCATAGAAACAAATTCACACTTGAGCACTTTTTTGTTTAATACCGAAATTTTTTTTACAATCCAACACGCGGGGTTTCACCACGTTGACTTCATCAGGAGATCATCAAAATGAGTTTAAATCATCTCCTGATGATGCGAACGTATGCAGTTTTGAAACGAGGGGCGTTGAATGCAAAAACGTGTTTCGGTGTTAATTAGTGAAAAGTGTTCGTGTGAAATATCAAAATAATTTTCATTGAGCCGCCCAGTAGTCGAACAATCCAACAACTTTCTCTAAAGCATCGTTTAGCTAACGTCTTCTCCTTCTATATCAATAAAATTATTTCAGTTAAGTCATCGCTAATGACCCCATAACCGCTGCGCCTTCCTTCGAGCTCCTCTCCGTCGCCATTTTGGCCCTATTCCGGGGACGGAGAATCCCATTAAAATATGTACCAGCGACCCCTTTTAACAAATCGCGCACTACGTAATGTAATATTTTCGTCCCCTTACCCCTTCCGCCCCCGCTTCATCCCTAAGTCGCTTTCTAATTTTTTGGCCCGCCAGTGACTGATACAAATGTAGTGAGACGTAACGACGTCGGTCTAATTAGGTTTTCGGTTAAGATCCGCTTGGTTCTGACAAGTGCTCGCAAAAATAGTTGATATTATAAACGTCTTAGTGTTATTCTTAGCGTAATTAATTTTGTCGGAAGGGTGCGGAATTTTGCCTTTCGGGGGCCTTTTAACCTTGAGAGAAGACCTCACCGCGGTGGAGATTGTTCGCAGGAATATCTCAAGGTCTCTTCATAACATAGTATAAAACAAAGATGCTTCCCGCTGTCTGTCTGTCCCTATGTATGCTTAGATCTTTAAAACTACGCAGCGGATTTTGATGTTTTTTTTTTAGAAAGAATGATTCAAGAGGAAGGTTTATATGTATAATATATGCATAATATAGTAGAGAAACACTGTTAATTTTAGAGGTTTCTAATGTGATGTCGTAAACACCGTGCGAAGCCGGGGCGGGTCGCTAGTTTTTCATAAAACTCTTTTTACTTCCATACGAATACGGAATATGTTGTAAAACCATAAATAGTATTACTCCCTCTATCTCTAAATATTACTCCCACATCTACATACGTAATGAAATTGGAATTTTAGTATCACTGAAATAAAAAAAAAATTCTTTAAATTATCTTAGAATATTCTAAACGTCAAAATGTTAAGTTTTAGCGAAATAATTTTATTGAATATGTGTTGTGTACAGGGTGTCCAATTTTCCTCACTTTTACGGGACAACTCAGTTGTCTTTAAATATAGAGAGTTGTGGTTTGCACAATGCTTTCCTACGTTTTGTGAAATGAAAGATACAGTAAACAGATTTTTCATAGCCCTTTTAGTTTTTGAGATACAGTGTGAAACTGAAAATTTGTACTTTTCGGGCACCCCTCAAACTCACTATTCTTTTATATTATTGGAAATGCATCTAAAAACGGACTTTAATACAGTTTTTTATGTAGGATCCAGTGGTGTAGTCTTATCTCCCATCGTTTGTTTTTCTCAAAATAAAGCACACATGTTTTTTTTAAATGATTGGTAAGTTTTCTTACCAATAACCTCATTTTATGTGTGTATTACTTTGCGAGTTAGCTATGACTGAACGTATAGCTTATGAAAATTAGGAATGTATGAAAATATGATATATTAGTTTGCTTCATACAAAGCAACGAGAACTCGCGTGAAGCTTGCGAATTGTATTTCATCAGGTAGCAACATTTCAAATTCGTCGAGTATGGAGCCTTTATAATACCCCGACCAATATTGTATAATAAGGAAAATTGCAGAAACAGACGAGCTTAAGGTATTAGGCTACGGTTACTATGGATGCGACTTCTGATGAAATCTGAACCAATACGTGTTTTCCAATGGGACTGTTTACTTTGGCAGCGACTGGCTCATCAGAACACGCACGACGTCGTCAGAACGATTCCCACTTTCAACCGAGTTTGATTTTTTCATGCGTTCTGACGACCAATTGTGAGTGTTTTGGTGTTTTTACTATGGATGTAGAAAAAATGATGGAAATCTTGTGTTTGGGAACAGATGTTAGTCGCATTCTGAAATATTCGAAAAACTTTTGCGGGCTGTCCGACAGATCTGGAATTTGGTACTCTCCCTTATCATCTCTTCTGGCAAATAAAGGGGTTAACATACTTTCTACGGGGTTAACATACATTTACTACCATCTATCAACAATAATTTAATTAATGGACTTTCTAGAAAATAAAACTCGTCAAGATCGTCCATCTTGCTGGGAAGGCAGAAACGTACTGACAATCAGAAAACACTTGTGTAGTGTAACCACCTTGTTCTGACGGATGAAGTCGCATCGATAGTAACCGTAGCCTTAGCCTCTGTTGTGCGAATTCAAATTCATGCAGAGGAATTGAAAGAGACGTTGGTGTGATCAAGTTTCGGGTACAAACAATATTAAGAAAATATAAAGTTCGTCCTTACAAATTGCAAATCGTACAAAAGCTTACTTTTCAACACCAGGCAATGGTCCCACGAAAATTAAAATATTATATTTGAGCGGGAACAACAAAGACGTTTCGGTTTCAGTGTTGTTTGTTTTATTTTAGGAAAAAGGCCTCTCTACAAATCATTATCTTCAAATTTTACAAGAGCTTGTGCCTGAATTGATACATAATGTCCCTTTAGATCAATTAAATAATATATATTTTCAGCAGGATGGGGCACCTGCCCACAATAGTCAGTTAATACGACCTTTCCTAAAAAATAACATCCCCCAAAGAGATAACTTCCCTATAAGAAAAATAACTTCCCTCGAGAAAACATATGATTGATAAATTTGCAATATCTCGGATTCCATAAGAATCCTGTCGCTTTGCTTGTTGATTTTAAAATTTAAATGCTAGTCAGATTTTCTCGTTTTTAAAATGTCAAAAATAAGGAGAATGGGGGTTTTACAGATACAGACGATTCATTAAAATCACCTTCCACATATTATGCGAATGTCTAGCTCTGGTAGTGGTTAGCCATTCGATCTTTGATGTTGCTTAATCATAGAACCAAAAGAAGTAAGAGACGCTCCATTGGAAACTGTCCTTAAATTCCTTAAGGAGACAGGACTAATGGAATGAACAGCCTGTGGGGGCACAATATGCATTGGCATCAGTGCACAGGGTTCGTATCTACTCCATGAGTAACAAACAATAGTCATAATAAACAATCTAATTGGGAGGAGCGATCATCACCTACGCTACCGTTTCAACTTGGTGGATCCTCCAGACGCGATGGAACGGCAGCACCTCGCGATGCCGACTGATTAACTCCAACGAGTCCGCGGTGCAATTAACGGCCGTTCACGCGGGAGGCGGCAGAGGAGGCATGCGCCGGCACCGTCGCCGCCGCTACCGGTATACTGAGGCGCTTGCAGCCTCCAGTTGCCGCGTGACGCGACTGTCATCTACAGTGCCCTGAAGCGCAGCGTCCAACGTCGGTAGAGAGCACGTGGTCCGTGCGACGGCCGGCTGTTTCATCACAGGTGGCCGTAAGTAGACCTATTTTTCACTTGTTTAGTGGTCGGCATCTCGATTTTTGCGACCGGAATTATCGAGGAGTGCTCCGGGTGATCGTCAATTTTTGTTTAGTGATACCAGCCGCTGGTACCATAATTATCGTGTGAGTTGGCAGTGCCAGTGGTGGTATTTCAAACGGTCAGGTTTTGGTAATGGAGCATAGTTCTCGAACCACGTTTATGAGGTAATGGCTAGACTCACACAGAAACCTATTTTGGTAAACAAACTTCAAATGAATTTGGCATACTTATTGCCAAATAATTTGTTGAACATTTTACATTAACATATTCAAACCAGACGGATGATCTTATTTTTAACTGTTACCATGGCAACGAAAAACTGTCCAAACATTTCTGTCCTATTCTGGTATACGAGGTGTGTTAATTAAGTAATGCGACTGATTTTTTATTTTTTTTATTCGAATAGAATTACAAATCGGTATTGTCTCCTCCAAAATAACTTCCTTGGGAAGCCACACAACGCTGGAGACGGTTCTTACATTCCTCATATCAGTGCTGGGAACTCATATACTGGAATAGCGTCCAGCTGGTCGGTTACAGCCGTTTGAATGTTTTCTATGGTCCCAAAATGACGTCCCTTGAGGTGTTTTTTCAATCTCGGGAAGAGGAAAAAAGTCACAAGAACTCAATTCTGATCTTCGATTTGCTCATTCTTGCTTTTTGGATCTTGGAGAGCTTGAAGTGTGCCGTTCAATGCTTTGGCGCTTGGTTTCCGGGTCGTACTCAAACACCCAAGTCTCATCACCAGACACGTTCCATAAAATGGGGATAATTTTCAATCGATTCCAAAAGTCAAGACACCTTTCTCTCCTGATGTCCTTTTGTTCCTGCGAAAGGTTTTTTGGAAAGCATTTTTGTGCAGATTTTTTCATCCCCAATTAGTTAGTCAAAATCTAATGAACAGTGGTGTTATTAGTAGAAATAGTAGTCAAATTTAACTCTTCTCTGATCATTCTTGTCGTCAAGCGACGATCTGAATGCACAAGATCCCGTATTCTATCGACAATTTCATAAATTCTTGAAGATGAAGGCTATCCGCTGCGTGGTTCATCTTTAATTGACTCTCTTATTTCAGAGAATGCCTTAAACCATCGAGAAACTTGGCCTCTTGAAAAAACGCTGCCTCCGTAGGCGTGTTGAAGTTTTGCAAAAGTATCCGTTGAGCTGTGTTCAAATCTGAAGCAAAACCTGATAGTACACCGTTGCCTAAAATTAATGTCACCACTCACTTTTAAACCGCACTAGAAAAAACCGGTTTACGAAAACACATGTCACAAAAAATAAACAAATGACTCTAACAAGTTCAAACTTATACTGAAGGTGTATTACATGTTAACCTACCGCCATTCCAAGTCCCATCTCCGCAGTGTTGCTAGATCTGGCGCTATGTTGCCAGTCTCATTACTTAATTTACACACCTCGTAAAATTATCCTTCATCTTCGATTCGGGATAATTTTTATATAGTCGAGGCTGCGAATAATTCAAGCTTTTAGGCAGATTACTAGTGAAAAAAACGACAGTAAATAATACATTTGCGCCAAACATAGGTAGTGAGCAAAATTTTTTCAGATTTTTAGCTCCATATTTTCAATTTTTCTTAAAATTGTGCACATATGAATTTTAAGAAGATCTAATGTTTTCTTATAGAAAAATTCAGATGCCTTTTTCTAAATTTAGGTAGGTATATGCAATTTTGAGGAAAATCGTAATTTAAACAAAAATATAAAAACGTTTTTTGTATTCATCTTTTGGCTGTGAAAAACAATATTTTGCAAATATATTACTAGGTAGTCGTTTTAAGTTGGAGGAAGAGTATTTTCTAAAAAAAAATGCATTTATCTGACGATTTTCAAAAGAATTATTTTCCGTTAGTAATTATCCTATAAAACTTGGTTTGAGTTCCATGCTTCATAATCGAGACATAAACATTGCTAATTCTACTAGCTGCTACCGATACACTTATACAATGACAAAGGAACATTTCATTTATAAGAAAACGGCCCAATTGAGAAATTAAAATCATGACCATTTTTAGCAGCGACTTCACAACTTCGCATCAACTCATAAAAGTCATAGTGACCTATTAGTAATTTTTACATTTTTTATGATTATATATCTAATATTTTGTTACAATGAAAGAGAATAGCTATTATAGGCAGCGACCGTCATTAATTAGCAGCTTTTATATGTCTAATTGTAAATACATCAATATTTTATAAACCAAAAATACGTGTATTTAATATCAGTTATGCTGGTAGTACTTACCCATATAAAAAAAATTTGTATGAGTCAATTTTAATTGTATCTGAAAAAAAGTGAATTCAAAAATATCGGAGAAATCATTAAAATTAGTATTTTTCTTTGAGAATCATGAAAACCACAACATTTATTCCATAGTTTCCATACTGTATACGAACTTAGAAGTATTTTCAGTACTAAAAGTGTTTTTTGTTAGACATTTCCATCATAAATCTGTCAATTACACTGTTAATATTTTTTAGGCATTATATGGAACTTTTATCTTCAGAAAATAATACATTCTATTAAATGATGTCAATATATTCTTAAAAGTCACTTTGTGTTTTTTTCTCATTTACGTTCTTCATATTCCTTAACCATTCCTTTTCATTTTTTCATTTTCTCATCATTCTCCTTGTTTTGCCTACACTCGCTTAATTTCCCTCCTTTATTATTCTTGTTTACTTTAATCCTATTTTATTACATATACTGAACAAAGTACAAAATTGTGCTTTGCTTTAAACAACGTAGCTGAAAAAGGAATTTAATTTGCACCACAAAATAAATTAGTCTAGCTACAAGTTCAAAAAAATTTTGAGTTTTAACCAAGTAAGCTCAATTACCTCTAAATAAATAGAGACTAGAACAGAGAGAAATTCAGGCAGCACGTTAACGCATAGCCCATTTTCAACAATTTGTTTGGTGGTAATTAGTGTACTGAATTTTGTAGTATTCTATTACAAATAGGTGTGGGTTGTTTTTCAGGATTGAAACACAAAACAATTTATAGATAACTTTTAATAAAATAATGTTTTAAATACTTTGAAGCTCTTACTATGTTAAATTAATATGTATATTACGTATTTAGTATACTCTACCATTTATCAATTAATTTAAAATCATGTCAATGTTTTCATTTTTCTTAAAGTTACAGTTTTCATGAAATATCAGAAATCTAATGTTATGAACCACAACTTTCAATTGACCTTAATTTACACAGATTGGGAATTTTGAAAAAAATCAACAGTTTAAAACAATTTTGAAATTGTAAAATTGATATAAAATAAGGTCAGTGCCCCAGTGATTGACACTTTTAGAGCTGATTTTTATAATTTCTCTTATGATACTCACATGTTTCCGTTTATTGAGAAAGTGAATAAGTAAGGAACATAAGCTATGTATTGTTTATCTATACTGCTTAATTAAAGTTTCGTATTATAGGTCTAAATAATTTTAATTATTATTAATAATATGTCTTGCATCTGAACCAATGTTTGACATAGGAAAATGACCCGTGTTCTAATGTTTGACACTGAAACATTCCAAAGATTGACATCTATTGACATGTACATTTTCACCACAAAAATTCAATTATATGAAGTAAAAAATATATATTTCAAAATTAAGTAAGTTATAATGCTTATTACAATAAGTATTGCTCCATTTCTGGAACTGTCATAGCTCCGCGCTTATTTTTAGCGATGGGAATGCCTATAGTCATTATTACATCATCCTTTTGATACCACATTATATCCTCTAAAACAGGCCATTTCCAGTCACTACCACTTGGCAGCATTGCCGAAATATGGTATTGTTCATCATGTATATCTTTAATTTGACCTAAAATAATTGAAATATCTTAAGTTTTAAGTCGTTTCTAAGTATTATGTACCTACCAGGATAATAATGTCCATCATATTTAACTATTACATAGTCATTTAATTTAAATCCGTTGTTGTTTAATTCAGCACCATCTTCTGATTCCTGAAATTTCAGCCCAGTCATCTCCTTCTCCTTCTGATTCTAATGCCATGTCTATGGAAGAATCTGATGAATCATCACACGTTGCCTTCAATTGCTTATTTTTCTTCTTTTTGGATTCTTCTCTAAGAATTCTATTTTCTTCTCGTTTTCTTTTCCGTTCTTCTTTTTCCTTCTCTGTCTTTGCTTTGGCTTCTTGTTTTCTCTTATGGTATTCTCTCCATTGATCTGATGTAGCGACAGTAGGTATCTTTTCCCTGCTTCTCTTATTTGGTTTTGATGGTTTCGGTTTTGGCCAAAACAAGCATGATTTGAAAGGAGAAGGGATAGAGGGATCAATTATAGTATTATTCTCTAAAGTTTCTTTATTGGGTGGATTTAGTAACGTATTACTAAGTACAGTAATTTTCTTAGCGGGAGTAATAGGAGTAATATTTTCTTTTTCAATTTTTTTCTCGGCATTGTTAGGAGGTGTAATGTTTATAATCATTTCCAACGATTGGTTCTCTATTGTATTCTCTTCCAGTTCGATTAAATCACTATGTTGTGTATCTTGTATATCTAGAGTCGCAGTATTTTCTGTTTCAGACACCACTATTGATTTCTCCAGCATTTCATTTTTGTTATGTATTTCTTCATATATTTTCTTCCACAGATTATATAGTGAGGTATCTTCAATGTCACCGTGCCACATTTCTTTATTGTGACATTCTTTAAACTTACGCAATTTAGCAATTCCTATTTCTTTTTCGATAAAATCAAGGTCTCTTTGGGTATATTCAAGACGGGGTTTATCAGATGACTCCTCTTCTAAGACATTTTTAAAAAATCTTTGGTAGGGCACAGCATTTGCATCCAGTGGACAAAGTCCGCATGTTTTAAAACCGTTCTGAATTGTTTCAGGCGATACATTTTCTTCAATGACTATCTTTAACAGTGGCGCAAAGTATTCTCTTTTCAACTTTTGTCCATCATTGTCCATTTTATATTGTTGCACTGACTTTTTCCATCCATTCTTTAAAGGATGAAAAACAGCAACATCCATAGGTTGCAATATATGTGTGGCATTCGGATATAATGCAATTAATTCTATGTCATGTTCCAAACAGAAAGAGCTCAGTTCCATCGTGAGATGAGAAGTGTGCCCGTCAACAAATAATATAACGGGCAATGGAATATTGTTAGAAATGATCCAGGGGTAAAATATGTTTGATACAAATTCATAAAAGGTTTGCCCCGTCATCCATCCTGATTCTGATTTTCCTATGGCCCAACCCTTAGGCATTAAATTTGAAATATGGGGAGGAATTCGTTCATAGCAAAACATGATCATTGGTGGCAATATCATGCCTGATGCATTTGCACCTACCAAGCAAGTGAGACATTCTTTGTCATCATTACAGATAAAATTGTATGAGGTTCTATCACCCTTACGCATTAAACACTTCATACCTTTTGGCGCTAGGAAGAAAGCCGTTTCATCTACGTTGAATATCCTTCTAGGGTCGGTGAATACATTTTCAAGTTTTTTGGATTTTACATAATTTTCAACTTCATTAAACCATCCTCTTAATTTAACCTCATTCAGATCTGATCGAGCTTTAGTTAAATTTTGTGTTAACTTTTCAGAAATTTGGGGATGCCGTTTCAAGAAACTATGAAACCACTTTCTTCCAGGTCTATCATTTACGAATGTATTCGGCCTCTTCAGTTTTTTCATTATAATCTGTACAGAATCTAATAATTGCAATCTTGTGGCGGGAAAACCGTGATCAGAAATTGTTAGCAACCATTTAACCAGGTGCTCCTCCTCTGTCGTAGTAAGTACAGTAGATGGACCAATACGACAATTTACTTCATATTTTCCTTTTACTTTATACAACAGAGTAATACGTGGTATGCCAAATTGTTTACTAGCAGAAGCAACTGATGTTCCATTTTTTACTGCCTGAATGGCATGTTCCATATCTACAGAGGTGTATTTTCGATACGGTCTCTTAGGAGGCGACATCCTGTAAATATACGTGTTCCTAAGTTTGACATAAACGTGTACCTATTTTTGACAGCCATGTCAATTATTGGTAATTATTGTTATAAAATAACCATATTTTTACATGTTGTAACATACTTATCATTAAGTTGATAGGGGTTATATGCAGCTTGCTATTTGTGGGACGTAATATTCCTAAGATTGACACCCTTTGTCAATCTTAGGAACACCAGAAATTTCTGTTCCAATGATTGACATGGGGCAATTTAACCTCAAAATATTAGTTTATGATTTAACTCACACTACACAAATTACATAGTATTTTACCTTAACGGCTATGATAGGGCGCACAGTGCTGATTGTGAATTTAAGCTGGTAATGTAATTTTCGGACACAATATACTCTTAACCAAAACACTAACGTATCTCACCAGTTGGCGGGAAGCATGTACACTGCCAACTTCAAGGCTATAAAAAAATGTTGCCAACTTCACGTATAGATTATAATTTTATAGTTACAGTGTGACCAATACACAATAATCAAATTACCTAAGTAATAACTGATATAAAATGTTTGTATGCCTAAAATAAAGGTTTGATCTGCGCACCTGTCAATCATTGGGTGCATGTCAAAGTTTGGGACACTGACCTTATAATATAATGCCCAAAACGAGGCACTTTCAAATTCCGCCAAGATACTAGACTTTTTTTATTATATTTTATTATTTATTACTATTTATTAGTATACTCCTCCACAAATTCGTAAATGGTGGAGTGGTGGAACTGTTCTTAGTTTATAAACAACTAGACTAGACTTTTTAGACTAGTCAGTTTTATAAAATATTTACATTTCAGATGCGTACTTCACTTATCACATTGTGAATAAAAACATTGGTAAACAGGAAAATCTTTTACTACTCTCGATTTGTTGAATAGTCAATATCCTATGTTTTTTTAGTTTCATGTGAACGCACAATATTTTTTCAGATGCTGATAAGAGAAAAGAAAAAATAGTAGTAAAATAGAAATAATTTTCAAATTCTCACAAGGATTCTACATTTATTTTTTGTATCGGAGCAGACATAAAATCCACTCTATAATTTATACAGTTCTACTTAGATAATGATCGAATCGTCCTTAAAATTCATACTAATTGCTAGAACATTTGTAGCCTTAAAAATGTTATCGCCAGTGGGTAAATGTTCATAAATGTTTTTTTAATTGATTGATAGTTTTTAACCTACGTTTCTATAAATGCTAACAGATATAGACTTGTGTCATTCAGACAACTTATTTATATAAGATAAGGCTTTTCCATAATCCAACAGACATTTTATATCTTAATCTTCCGGTTTAAATAGAAGTTGACCCAACTTTCTTATTTTGAATAGAACTGTGAATATTTTCTCTTCAGCGATATAAATATGGTGGCATTTGGTTCTTTACTGACAGTTAAAATGCATTTTATAAAAAAAAGCTAGACGCTCATGACACGATGTCCAAAATCTTTTGAAGCTTAGTGGGTTGTGAAATTTAAAAACGTGTGAAATTTAAATTTATCCTTTATTTTTGCCACGAAGAATTATCGTGTTCTCTTTTTTCTCGATTTTTCAAAATAAAAACTAAAAAATGTCCATCTGTTAGACTAATCTCGTACATTTTGGGATGTATGCCCTTTTGAACATAAGTAATAAAGTACAGCACAATTCAAGATATAAGTTACAAATTGCTACAAAACAGCCGCTTCCTTTTTTCTCGCTTTGCCGAGCCGCCTCTTAAAACACAAGCTCCTCATTGGTTGCAGCAGTTCACGTTGTCGAGCCTGACGACAACGTCGACAATATTGGTGTTTTCCATCGACGACAAGTGACGTTTACAGAAGAGGGCATGTAATCCAGTGTCGTATTGACAATTATTTTTGAGTAGTTCTATATGACTGTGATTTCTGGTGTGTTAAATGAATATTGTACTTGTTTATCGCTTTACTAACATTTTTATTATTCAATATTACACATGTTCATCATTAATAATTCATTACAAGTTCAATATTATTCCCACTCGCACAAAAACAAACTGAATACGACCCTGACCTTACTTCAAGCTTGATAGACGGTATTCATTTTTCAGAGTTGGCTGTGTTAAGGTGCGTATAGATTAGGCGAACCGAACATGTAATGCAACGTGCAATGCAACGCCGCCTAATTTGGACGTCATTGCGCGCTTCGTTCGCGATTGTGAGCGCGCCTGTTTAGGGTACGTTTCCATTGCACGCTATGCGATGCTATGCTATGCCATGCGAGGCGATGCTTTGCTATATTTCTTGCTTTTTTAATCAGACGTGTTCACATACACCGTTATCCGGCTATCAGTGAGTGTTCGTGCTTCGTTGCGATCGGTCATGAATACTAGTGATTATCTGATCGAAGACTCTGTATTAAAATACTACATGATAATGAAGAAAAAAAAAAAAAAAAAGAGTCGGGAAAAGTAACCTCTGGATCCATACAATTAATGAAGGTAGAAGACAATTTGGACAATTTCACCATCTGTTTAAAGAACTTGAAAAGGATCCTAACAAATTTCATGAGTATTTTCGCATGTCTTCAGAAACACTTCAATATATACTGAATGATATCTCTAAATTGTTACAAAAAATTACTATATTATTTGGATCACTGATGGAGGTCGAGCTCTTACGGCTAATATTAATTTTTCAGCATCCATGCGTACAATAGGTACAAACGGCTTCACGATACTGTCTACATGGGGCTAATTAGCGCGATAAAATCAAACAAATTTGATTTTCAAACACACGCTCGCCCTCGGCGCTACTAGCATTGCGTCGCATTGCTCTGTATAGCACGCTGTTGGAACATTTAGATAAATATTCATATGTTTGTTTTACTAGCATCGCCTCTCATGGCATAGCGTAGCATCGCATAGCGCGCAGTGGAAACGTACCCTTATTCACAGTGTTCCCACTGAATTCGCCGCGAATAGCAAGGTGATGTCTGCTGAAGATGAACTTATAAGTTTGATAGTAGCTAGCGGTGCTTTGTTAATATTAACAAATATGTCCAAACAACGCACAAAATGTCGACGTTGGTGGCATACAAATTTATATAATAGAAGAAGTGATTCTGGTTTGCTGAAAGATTTGAAATTTCAGAAATCAGTGGACAATATAAAAATTTCGTGAGAATGACATCTACAGACTTTGAAAATATAGGAAACATGGTGGGCCATAGAATTGTGAAGAACGAAACTCAAACAGTTTTCTTCCGTCCACTCTTGCATATTCGCAAACACGTAAGGCAGTACAAACGTCGTCCAAACTAAAATTGCAACTAGGAATGTCTTTGTGTTCGCAACAAAAACCGACAACAAAAGGATCAGTGTGCGCGCGAAACGAATGAGCGGAGAAGGCGCGCGCCGTTTCAAACTCGTCTTAATTACACAAACACAACCGAAATGTTTGATGCCTTACATGTTCGATTCGCGTAATCTATAAGCGGCTTTAAGTGAATACACATCAAACACGCCGATTTGCGAATTATACCTTAAAATATGCTATCTCCTTACCCCCTAACTTCACTTGTTGTATTAAGTGGTCATAATACAACAATCCATATTAACTTCACTTGTATTAGATATAAACACTTCTACGCAAAACAAATGAAAGTGAATTATGCAGTTTACAATCAGTTAAACCGAAAAGACGGTGTTCTTGTCTTAGTTTTTAAAATATTTTAAGTGTTACTTAACTTGTTTTTCTCAAAACTAAACAAATATTTATGAATAGTGGAATGAACTCAGTTTGTTAGTATTAATAAGAGATTAATGGTGGTTTCTCGATTCTACAACCCACAAAAAATCATGACACTTTTCAAAATAAACAAGTTGGATCGACTTCTGGGTAAATGGAAAGTTGTAAAAGTTGCCCATCGGCCTGAAAAAAATCCTTATCACCTATAAATTTTAAAACTGTACATTGATAAATAAATAAATTAGAGGCTGCTACATGTCCCCTGTATCACCCGGTGCAGATATGTATGCCGGATATATTGAAAAAGCGTGTCGAGTTATGATATGCACAAAAAAATATCTCAGACAGGCAAACATATCGAATTGATACACACACATTTTAGAGTGCAAAGTATTTTAAACTTTATTATTTCACCAATACTATAATTTCCACTCTACTACTCGAATGTGGAAGTAAAAAGAAACTTTATTTCCATTACAAAATTTGGCCAACCGTCAGTTCTAAAAAAATATTCAAACCGCGTAAATATCAATTACTTACTAGCGCATAAAAGCCCAAATAAACAGAAAAATATCCGCCAGTTTCGCTCATAACTCTATCATTCATTACGTTCGATTCGTTTAGTAGTAAATACTCTGTTGACTTTTGCCGTATTCCATTTGCTAGAGGATTTGTTTCGGTTTACATAAAATTAATCAGTGGCCATAATTAATCTCTTACAACCTAGTAAACTCGGGGAGTGGCAATCGAGGGTGAAATTAAGAAAATTAATGTGGAGCGGCGCAAATAAGGTACAGGATCCCACATAATTCTCCTCCTTTAAATACTAACCGCATTATTAATTATTCCCGATTTGGTGGGCGTTGTTTTCACGGGAAAGTGATGTTTTTCCGGCAGCTGGTTACGTTTTTCTTGTTACGTTGCGTCTATACAATGCGTGATGTTTCATTGCGAAGGATTTCAACTGTTGATGATTAGCAATATGATGATGGATTGATTTGGTCGATACTTAAAGACTCACAAATCACGATTCGGATTTCGATCATATTAGGTCTCATCAGTGTGACGTATATGACGACAAATAACAATGAACGCGAGTGTCGGCTTATAAAGTACGAATCATCCTAATGCGTACATTGCAGAATGAAGGGGAATTGATAAGTTAACTTCTGTCTTGAATATATGACACCGCCACCTAAATATGAGGTGGGAACCAATCGCGAGTGCAGACATGCGGCAGACATCCGGTATGTAGGTACAGCTGTTTACGACTACGGTATAGCCAGACGGGTTGAATTAACATTTTATATTTTATTCTGGTCTAGTTACTGATTAGAAAAGTGCGTTATTACGAGGGTATTGTAGAAAAACTACGTATGTAGTTCTTCTGAAAAAATAAAAATCTATATTTATCAGATATAAAAAATACAAATAATTGAATGGTATATTGGTGGTCAGTGGTCAGACTGTAAGGCACACTTATTAAAGCAATTTTTAACGAACAATTTCCCAATAGGCCCTCTCCGACGATATCAACGATCGTTCAAAATTTCGAAAAACATTCCTGCGTTTCACCTAGATCCATAAAACTGCAGTCTCGGTAAATATTGTCATTTGTCAATGCCTTTACATACGTATACAGTTTGTGTAAAGCCGATATCGGCCGGCTGTGAAAAAGGACAAATGCTATACTTCTCGGTCTAACAAGCACAGGTGGTGACAGGGCCGGTCTTATTCCCTCACTACCTTCGATGCGTGTGCGGTTGCTTCTTATTTGCCGTCTCATTTCTATTTATCCTTTTTCATAACTGGCCTATGTTGGCTTTACACACATGGTACAAGCTAAAACACATACGCCAGTACATCCTCCTCAAACAAGTATCCGCATATTACCAAAGTAATCAAATGACGACAAACGTCTAGTTCCCGCGCGCTGGTGCAGTGATTTTTGGATCCTCGTTCTCGTCATTCGCAGATGCTACTAACGTGGACGTGGTGGTTGCGTATGTTGACTTCCGGCCAGTCACAATAGAGTCGGACTCAGGTCACTATTATTACAAAACTATAGTTCACAGAAAATACATCATAATACAATGATGCATACTCAAATAAACGTACTAAGGGGCTGACTACATGATGGAGCTGTATTTAGGTGTGGTAACGTTAGTGGTAACGAAACATGACACTTAATAGGACATCCACAAAGGTCATAAAGATTGGGCCTAAAACGCGAAGACACTTAATTCACATGTTATAAAGCTATATGAATTGATTAGATTTTTAATTAACAGTTATAAAAGTTGGCCACACAGTATCCGTAGATCACAAGTTTGTGATAGCAGTACACTAGAAAAATTAGCTGGTAATGTACGTAAGATAAACTCATTACTTAGTAAATCGTCAATTTAAATGTAAAACTTATCATCTACAACATGTAACATCATGTAACAAGATACAAAAAAGATATTTAAAAGTAACGAAGATCTAAAGATAAAATAGATTTTACGTTAATACAAAAAGTAATATTACATTTAAGTAGCATAATTACCCCTATAACTAAATATACCATTTAATATCCACCTATGTACGCAGTATGGTAACTTACTGTATATGGATTTACATATATTGTCTACATACACGGTGTTCCACCTCGGTAGCCTTATATTGATATCTCAAAATCCATGAATATTAAAATTCTGAATATTTGGTGACAAAGTAAAGCCGTTCTATTTAACTACCAATAAGTACATCTTACGTTTGCTAAATACCACGTTCTATTTAACTATAATAAAATATTTTTCGAGATATTCCAGAAATATTCCGAGATTCCGAGATTCTAGACATATTCCGCTTATACCGGAAGTACCTAGGTGTCAACTTACTTATTTTAAATGGAACACTGTACTTACATTATGGCATTTTTGGATTATACGGGGGATTCTAAAGGCATTTCATGTATAATGTCCTACACCTATAGCCAATAGTTTTTGATATATCTACAGTTTTTTTTATCACAAGTGACAGTTGAAAATATTGAAAAAACTGCGGATATTTCATAAATGATAATTTATTTTGCAACATGTTTCGGTAAAATCGTAGGATATACTTTACTTTAGTAAAACTCGCAAGTCTGTAGCGGACTTTTTTATACTGGGTTCTTGCAAAAAAAAATTCTAATTAAAATAATGTATATTAATCAATTTAGTTTTAAATGGGAACTCTAAAAAAACTCTCAAAGTGACTTTCTGTTGGACTGTCTACGTCTAAAGTCAATCATTTTCTTTTTATTTTTTAGATTAAGTTTCTCCCTTTGCTTCAAATACAGTTTTGCTAACTTTGAATATCTGAACGTTTAGCAAATGCTTTAGAAATGTCAAAAATACTACAGTGGGTTGGTATTTCTAAGCATTTAGTTCTAGCTGATTTACCTAGCGATTTAAAGTTAACAAAACCACATTGGAAGCGGAAAAACTTAATTTGAAAATATTATAAACATGATTTTATTTTATGAATTTTTTAGTGCTGAATACAAATCTATTAGAAAAATAGGGGTTTGCATTTAAAAAAAATGTTTTTTTTTTTTACATTTTCTAATTTTAATTTCAATTTTGCGAATACACAGGCATAAAAACTCAGGCAAAGGTGTGCGAGTTTTACTAAATTAAAGTATATTCTACGGATTTACCGAAATACGTTCCAATTTATGATATATCTGCAATTTTCTTAAGGTTCCCAATTGTCCTTTAGAATAGTAGTAATCCAAAATTGCAAACATTCCAGAAACTATTGCATACAGGTATATGACTTATACATGAAATGCCTTGTGCCCATAGAATCCAAAAATGCAATAACGCAACGAGCGTTCCATTTAAAATAAGTATGTTGATATATGTATACTTTCGGTATAAGCGAAAGTTATATAGATATTCAAAATATTTTAGTTAAATAGAATGTACCGGCTTTACATTATCGCCAAATTTTCAGAATTTTAATTTTAATAGTTTTTGAGATATCAATACAATTTCTAAGTTGAGTCATATTTTTTTATCGGAGTGTAGAACTATTACAAACAAACATTTTTCCAAATACCATTTTTCAAAAAATGCAATTAGGCAGTAAGTATGTAGGTACGTTATTAATTTTGAAAATATAATTTTTACGACCCTGCTAAGAAAATGTAAATTCAAAACACAGTAGAAAAACATACTTAATGTTTATCCTGAAAGCAGCGCCAGATAAATACTATTTCCGAATTAATAACAAGGCAACTTTTTTATTCTTTAGTTTTTGAAAAATATTGTTATAATATTGAAAAAAATATTGCTCAATTTAGAAATCATCCTGTATAGGTCCACTGTGATGGGACACCGTGTATAGGGAGGGCAATCACTATACGTCACCGCTTGATTCTTCTGGCATGGAAATAAGCCGAGACTCTGGTTCATTGTTATACAGTAAGAATTACCCTACTGCATACATATGTAGGTGGATATTAAATACATATTAAATGCAGTGTTGCCAGATGAAGTGCAGGGAGAATCGTGTAACTGGGCTACCGAAAATCGTGTAAAATCGTGTAGTCTTAAAAATGTTAAATGTTATTTTGGAAAAACATAAAAACAAGTATAAAATACCGTATTATTTATTTAAAAAAAAAACTTTTATTACAATATTAAAACAAACACTAATACATTTTATTTTTTATAAATATATTTAGTAACAGAATTCACAAAGGTATTCTTTTAAAACAACAAATAAAATTATAATAAACACGTGACGATGTACATATTATACGTCATAATCGAAATATTTATAAACAGGAGCACGGACGGACTTTATATACAGGATGTCCCAAAAAAAGGATAATCCTTGGGGGTTTTTATAGGAAATTTAACGTTGAACAAAAAAGTTCCTATAAACATGAATGAAGTCTTACTAATGAAAACCTCAAAAAAACACAAACAGCGTGTTTTTTTACTTTCATTCAAGAATTACTATGAAATGGCTCATAGATTCAAAAAATGTCTCGAAGTCAACCTTTTAGTACATCAAATTTGGAGTAGAATGCCGCCAACCGCTTGTTTCCGTAATGCATTGCCGAGATATGATTTTTTGAAAAAAATAAATTTTTGTAATATCCATGTTTTCTCACTCAAAACCTGGTTTTTGCCATAAATAAGGTTATTCTTTTTAACTCTAATTTTTTTTGACCGTTTGACCTCATTATCAAAATCAGCGGTAAATGTCATTTTCAGACTGTGTTGCGTATAATACAATTTACTGTTATCTTTTTTCAACATAACTATTGTGAAACAATTTTAAACAGCGAATACTACTTTAAATTAATAAAACATCTGAGCTGTGAGCCAATTTTAGAATGTCTGATATGGAATATTATGTTGATGTGACAAGAGCGAAACAAGAGAGAAACTACGAACATTCAAACTTCCGGCGAATCGAAGCAGAGTCGCACTCAGGACTATTATTCAACTCGGACAGTCTGACTATAATTGCAAAGCGATAGTTCACAGCAAATATCAGTCGGGTCGGATTTTGAATTGCTCAGGTGGAATTTGACATGCTCGTATTTCCGGAAGGAGACATATGAGAGGACCCACACCATATTTTAGGGGGTGGTTGGTAGACCTAAGTAGAAGGCTATAATGGCAAAAAATGTTTAGAAAAAACTTGCGAAATTTTGGTAAGTGTCTGGTATCGGGTTTCCAGATCTTGGAAACGGTTTGCCAAATTATTTGCGAAATAGTTTTTTCATAATCACCGAGTGAATACATTTTTTTTATATTTGTGATTTTTGCTAAATTCTTATTTTGCCTAAAGATATAACTATTTTAAAATCTCACAGGCGGAATGTTGGGATGAAATAAAAATTCAAATTACCATAACTTTTACAGATTTCAAAATGTCAAGAAAATAACAAGTATAAAAAATAGTATTTACTCGGCGATTATGAAACAAAATATTTTGCAAAAATGTTTCAAGTCATTTCCAAGATCTGCCCGGAGGCAGCCATTTTTTGGAAAAAAAAATTCGAAAGTTTTCTTCTTAGCATAGTCTTCTACTTACGTCTATTAACTACCTACGCCCTAAATTATGGTGTGGGTCCCATGCCTCCTGGCGAAAATACTAATAATAAAATAGTGAATATTCGAATAAACGTACTAGTAAGAGGTCCCAGTGGTCTGACGTATCCTTGTGTGACATATGACGTCATACAATAGTTCATTTCAAGTGTTGACTCTAATGGATTCGTTCGCTCAAAATGCATTCACCGCTCAACACGACACACAATACATGCTGGGGCCTTATCTGTTTAAAAGTGCTCTGTATATTTCGAGGTTCTATGAAATATGTATTTCGAATTGTATGAACCGATTCAGAGCTGGACCTGCTTCTAAACCGCAGGTGTTCCGACTCTTATGGTAAAAATGCTATTTAAAATTTGACAAACTTGATGGTTGCCATACGCCTGCGCTAGCTATCAGATCGCGATTGGTTACCACCTCATATTAAGCGGTGGTGAGGTCTACTCAACAAAAGAAGTTAACTTATGAGGTGCCCTTCATTCTGCTATGTACGCATTAGGGTGACACGTACTGTATATAATAATAATAATAATAATAATAATAAACGTCTTTATTAATGAAACGAGAGTACATTTCATTGCGGACGAAGTTTGCAGACTAGGCTGCACTCTTCACTTAACCCTTTTAAACTTTTGCTAAATATATAAATGTGATGAAAAAAAAATAAATAACAAAAACATATTTGTTTAACCCCTACAACTAAATAAAAATTAAAATAAAGACAAAAATAATAATATAAATCTAAATATATAACAAGAAATAAATAACAAAAAATATATAACAAGAAATAAAAGATAATATAAAACATAAAATTTATGAAATGCGTGTAAACAAGTATGAATAGAATTAAATTATATAAAAATAAGAAAAACAATGTGTATATTAATATAAAAAAAAAAGAATGATTACTTAACATTCCCTTATTGATTTTGTAGTAACAGTTTTTTTACATGATGTTTGAAACTTTTTATACCTAATTTTTTTAAATCGTTGTCAACAGAATTATACAAAAGTACAGCATTGTAGGAAAATGACTTTTTAAATGTTGACGTGTAATATATTGGCATAGTGAGCGTATAGTTGTGCCTAATATCTCGACTGTGAACTTGGTCTCTGGTTAATAATTTAGTCTTAAGGTATCCAGGAGTTGAGGTTATTAGCAAACGGTGTACAAAAGTAACTAAATGGTATTTATTGTTGATATTTGTTGATATATTGCTGTTGACCATATTTAACCAATTCAGTTGACGAAACTTTTCCGAGATATGATCAAATTTTCTCAGGTTGTTGATAAACCTACAACAGCTATTCTGTATCCTTTGGATAGAAGTTTTAGTGGCACTGTCTAAACCGGAATAATACATGATGTCAGCATAAGAAAATATCGGCAACAAAATTGTTTCACACAGTTTTTTCTTGTTTTATAGTTTAAAATAGTTTTATTCGCATATAGTATTTTTAAATATATGTAAGCCTTTTTAATTAATGAATTTACATGTTCTTTGAATTTTAGTTCTGTATCGATTATGACACCTACGTTTTTTGCTGTATCAACAAAAGGTATTTTTTTGTTGTCAATTTTAATGTCTAATTTTGACTTTAGATTGTCATAGCCATTTTTAGGACAAAATAACAGTAATGCTGTTTTCTGGGAATTTAATTTTAATTGGTGTTTAGTGCAGTTTTCTGCTATTTTGCTGAGGTCTTCGTTGATGCTTTTGGAAGCTAACTCATAGTCTGTGCAGTTAAATTTAGAATAAACTAGTTGAGTATCATCCGCGTAACTGTGGATTTCCGAAAACCTGACAACATTGTAAAGATCTGAAGTATACACTAAAATAGAAATGGACCTAGGATAGAACCTTGCGGTACTCCTGAATTCACTAACTCTATAGACGATAAACCCAATCTAGTGCGTACTATTTGTTGCCGAGATTTTAAATATGACTGAAAAAATGACAATGATATGTTATCAAAGCCATAATATTGTAATTTTGCAATCAGTAAGTCGTGATCTACTGAGTCGAAAGCCTTTGAAAAATCTAACAAAACCAGTACGCTTGCTAGTCTCTCGTCAAGGCTCTTAGTTAAGGTGTCCGAAATATTTAACAGAGCTGTGGTTGTACTGTGACCACTTCTAAATCCCGACTGATTTTCTGGCAGCAGATTGTAAGCTGTAAAGTGTTCTGCAATTTGATTATAAACCGCCTTTTCCAGGATTTTACTTAATACACTAAGCAAACTAATGGGTCTTAAGTCATTAAAGGTATTTGGGTTGCTTATTTTGGACAGTGGTAATATAATAGATATTTTCCATTGAGTGGGAAAAAATCCTTGTTCTATACAGCAGTTCACAATGTGCGTAACATAATATTTTATGACTGGCATACAAAGAGTTAACATTTTCAGGCTAATGTTGTCATGGCCTGACGCATTTGATTTAATTTGTGCAACTAGTTTTTCAATTTCGTCAACTGTAACCATCCTAATAGAAAATTGTACATCTGTGTTATATTTGATTATGTAGATAAAAGTTTAGGATCTCTTTGTCTGATGTTTTTTTGTTATAAACAGATAAAAAATAATTATTTAGGTTATTCGGGTCTAACAGATTATCTGGTATTTCAATGTTATGCTTTGTTTGTATATTCATAATTTTTAATCTTTTCCACAACTCAATAACGTCACTTTCTTTAAGTATTTTAAGTATGCAGCTTTTTCTCTCCTTATTGCTGCCGAAACAGAATTTCTAAGGTTTTTTATAATAATTCCAATTTGCATTTGATTTTGTTTGATTAAATTTTGTAAATGCTTTATCCCTTTCTTTCATTAATCTTTTCATGTTGTCAGTCAACCAAGGTGCCGGAGGTTTATTCATGCGAACGGTACAAACGGGTGCATGAGTATCAAATAATTTAAGAATGTTTAATGTCATAAATTCTACTTTACTACATATATCATCAATATAAATAATATTTTGCCACTGTATATTATTTAAATCCTGTAAGAACTGCTCGTTATTAAAATGTTTAAAATTGCGGTATGTATACATTTTTTGTTTCAATCTAGGGATCAGTATATTCAAATTACAAAACACTGCTCTGTGATCAGAAATATGGTCTGCGTTTATGGTCCCTGCACTTATTACAATATCAGCCTCGCTTAAGTATATCGGATCTAACAATGTTGATGAATATTGTGTAACGCGGGTAGGTTGATCAATAACCTGACGAAAACCATAAGAGTCTAACAAAGCTGTCAACTGGTTGTTTAGATTAAATAAGTTAATGTTTACGTCTCCCCGATAATATAATTTTGTCATATAGAGGCACAATGTTTGCAAGAATGTTATCAACGGCTTCTACAAATTGCGTTATATTGCCCTGGGGTGGTCGGTATACGACCCCTATAGCTAATTTGGAATTATTTAATTTTAAACTAATCCATAACTGTTCTATGTCAGCTCGATTTTCACTCTCGATACACTCAAAACTAAATTTATTGTTAATATATATTGCAACACCCCCACCTCTGCCTGTTCTACGATCGCTACATATCAACTGATAGCCATCAACATTTATAACGTCATTTGGAATGTTCTCAGATAACCAACTTTCAGACACCATCATAACATCATAATTATTTGTTACAACTAGATTTGAAAAATCTAATAAACTCGATATAACAGATCTAGTATTTAAATGACCTA
Organism: Aromia moschata; assembly: GCA_029963805.1. Taxonomy (NCBI): domain Eukaryota; kingdom Metazoa; phylum Arthropoda; class Insecta; order Coleoptera; family Cerambycidae; genus Aromia; species Aromia moschata. The sequence goes on along the minus strand of JAPWTK010000053.1, from coordinate 1,139,706 downwards.
CTTTAAACTGGATTCGTTTATTTTTATTCATAATTAACTTTTGACTTGAGAACTTCTATTTTATACTGATAAACTTGACAGTTAATAAGATCTGTGACAGCATGATCAGTCGGTACGTGTTTGTTCCTGTTGCGTTGATTATGCATAATACAATTTATACAGTTTTTAATTTCTGATGTACATTCAGTCCTATTATGTTCACCGCTACACAAGGAACATATATTTTTTTCATTTTTACATTTATTTTGTGTATGGCCATATTGAGAACAATGAAAACACCAAGTAATCATTAGGTGATCTTCTACTTGACACTTCTGCCAGCCGACGTACAGAAAACCTTTGGAAGCAATTAATTTTCTCTGGAGAGGAGAAACTTCAACAACAACAGTCACTGAATGATTGTAACGATTTTTAATTACTGTCACAATTTTTAAGTCACCTGACGCATTTTTTAATTCCAAATTATTTTGAAATAAATTTTCTATAAAATTTTCTTTATCATAATCCTCCACACGGAGTATCTTCATGCGCGGATTAAACTTTTTTGGCTCTGATGCAACATATTTATCTCCAAACTTATTAGTTACTTCAGTTTTCAGTTTTAACAATGAGTTATTGTCATTGCACTTTACAATTAGTCCACCACGTATAAGTCTTGTACTGTTTACACAAATGTTGTTTTCGCTGGGGTTCACTTTATTTTTTAATTCACGCATAATTGTAGTATTTGAAATAGTTTTATCATCGGATTTAATTATAAGCACATTAGACTCTTTTTTGGATTTGATTAGTTTTTACCACATTCGAGTATGAAGGTTTAATAGCAATATCACTTGATAGAGTACTTACAGTTTTTGCTGCTATTTCTTGTAGTTTTTCATACTATATTTTATTTGTATATTCTAGTCCCTGAATTATTTTATCTAAAAGTGCAATTTTATTATTTAAATATTCAATCTCCTTACGCAGAGCTGGCACACTGTTGTCACTTGTATCATTCACATTATTTTCCCCAACACTCACTTGTTGATCATATTCGGTGTTCTCGATACCTTCTACACAGTTACTGCATCTCCAACCATCACGTTGTAATTTACAAACTTTACCAACCGTCTCGAAGCATTTTACATGCAATATAACATCACAGTCATCATCGGCACACTGTATTCCACCTGTTCTTATATTACTTTGGCATATTTCACACTTTTTCTTTTTATTTTTATCAGACTGACTGGACGACTCGTCCTCATCGCCCGCCATCATTTACGACAATGATTCCATTACGCCATCATTTACGTATATCACATTGATGAGACCTAATAAGACCGAAATCCGGATCTGTAATTTCTGACGACAAATAACAGTGAACGGCAATTATTCTCATTCTACTCATCCTAGCTTAACGGACCAACCATTAGTACTCAGTGTACTTCCTGAAACGACATCTAGTGATTGCTGACGTTAGACCCACTGGAACGCGTTAAGTCCCATTTAGGCACACTAGAGGACTATCCCTATGTTTCACCGCTTTACAAATTATTTAACAAACAGCATTTAGCAGAAAAAAACGAACCAATAGAACAACTCATAAAACTAATAACATTGGTATATTAATACAGCCGATTATATTAAAAACGCAAAATACAAGCTGCCTTGTGGTAATTGTCTATATAGGACAGTGGTTTATGTGTGGTCTGTCTTCATAGAACAGGAAGGAAGAAATTTTTGGCACAAGACTAGGAGAACATAGAAGAATCTATGAATAAGAAGTAAATGTATTGCACATACGCAACGCATCAATTAGAAAAACAACAACAACAATAATAACAACACCAATTTAAATTTTAACATAATGAGAACAAAGGAAGAAAAATTAAACTTATTGGAAGCTTTAACTATTGGAAACTTTAGAGTTCCACAGGTAGACAGTTTGAGATTTTGGGCCATATCAAGGAAGAACAGTGTCAACTAGGTAACTAAGTCAGATAGTTTCCGTAAGTGCTACAGGGCATTTCGTATGAAACGATCACTTCAGTCAATTTCAATCATTCGAAACTATATTATTTTGAATGGAACACCTTGGATTTTTTACGTAGAATTATTATCTTCAAATGACATTAACATTTTCCTATACCATATATCAGTGGATGTTATTATTAAGTTATTAATCCATCTAATACAGGTGCTAACTAATTCGAATTAAGAGAGGTGTGCAGTGAAAATAACAATTTTTTCGAAAACTTGCTTTGACCGCCTAATATTTAAGATAAAATGTCGAGATTGATAAGTTTTCCATTATTCTCCAGATTTACCAAAAACGAACTTAACATTAACTAAAGTCAATTTAGATGACCGCGGCAAAACCCGGAAGAAATAACTTGACCATGTGTTATATTGACAAAATTAGAATTAATTACGTTTTAAATATGTTTTCGAGTAAGTAAGCGAAAAAGAGATAGCTGTCATTATAATTGTATATGGATTTCTTTGTATGTAGTGTGCGTAATATAGAAATATAGAAATAAAATAATTTATGGAGGATAATTTAAATGAATTGATCTATGAACATAAAAATAGTCAAAAACGGGCTCCCCAATGATGGTGGGGCACGCGGGGGACCGCCTCCATCGCTACCACCCCCCCCAGTCCGCCATTGCTGCTATATACTTTTATAAATTGCACCTTAATGTAAAATTTAAGATTATTAAAAATTTTTTCAATATCCTAGAATATACCTCCAAGAAAATTTGCTGGTGGTAACCATCTATGCCATATGATATACTTATGTCGAGTTGAAATATTTTTTCTAAAATGTGTATGAAATGCAGTTCGTGTAATAACGGATTGCGATGTTTTTTTTTTTATAATGTTAATGATTTAAATAATTGTGCATTCTCGCTTCTGGATATTTTTTTGCCCCGGAGAAGCATCCCTAAGTCTTAAATATTATTCCGCATTAGAGACAATCCAAACAACGCGGGCCTGTCTCGAAAATACATTCCGTTGAAATAGCAGAAACAAGCTAAATATTGAGTGAGTGTATCTCGGAAAAAATAATTTTATTATTCCCCGATGTTTCTTCTCTAACTATACGTATCACTTAAGGATGTATTTATTTTTACTCTTTTTGAGAAACAGATTTAACGTCAGATGCGATCAGAGCCGATTGTTTCGAATAGGGAGTAAGCCGATTTACTTTCGATTTGTATTTACTTTTTAAAAACGCGTAACAAGTATTTTTTACGTGGAGATCTTTTTTTTAATAATTGCTGTTTCTAAATTCCGCCATAAAACATAACTCCAGATTTCAATTAATATTTCTTATCAGACTTTGTTGATGTCAGTCACTATGGTTTCGAGATTTGATAGACGCATTTGGCCCAAGTAATGACTTTCTCAATTTAGGGCGTTCAAGTATTACGTAACACAATTTGGGGGTCTTGTAAAACGTTACGATAATATTGATTCTGAGTTATGCTAAAATGTTCGGACGATGTGGGTACCACATTTTTTTGGGTTTGGGGGCATCAGACACAGGGATGTCAGCAATGGTGGCTGGTGGAATTTGATATTCTCGTATTTTCGTAACGAAGCATGGGACCCGCACCAATTAGGAGGTGATTACTAGATTTAAATACTGTAACAGCAAACAATTTCAAACTAAAAAAAAAATTAAACAACGTCTGCCTCACCAATTATCCCGGAAACAGCTTGCAAATTATAGGCGAAATATTTTTGTTTCATAATCAGCCTTTTATAAAACAAATTATTTTTATATTTTTTTCGAAATTTCGAGATCTGTAAAAGTTATGATAATTTGAATTTTTATTTCATCCCAGCATTTCGTATTTGAAATTATAAAATAGTTGTATGTTTAAGAAAAATGAATATTTTGCAAAAAAACGTAATAATAAAAAGTTTTTATATTCACTTGGGAATGTGAGTTCCATGCTTCCTTACGAAAATGCTAGAGTCTAAAATTCCACCAGCCGCCACTGGATGTCAGATGACACATCATAGGCCTTGTATAATAGAGCTCTCCAAGATTATTGAAAAACATATTAAAGGTAGACGTCACAAACGTAATAGGCATTTGAAAGCATATTACTGTGTTTGAAATTAAAATGATACTCATTTTGGTGTTCATATTTTTAATGTTCGATATTTGTATCGTTTCTGAATGTGTCTCTAATAATTCATTTAAATAAACGAAAATGTCGATTACTAAGTTCATATGCGTTAAAATTTTATAAGCCATTCAAGGGCACCTTTTTACCGATAAAAACTTTTCTGATAAATCCCTTGATAGAATGGAATATGTTTTGGATGATGCTATTTTTCACCTGTTTGATATTTTTGTTTTTTTTCTTTTGGTTCGTGGGAACCCCTGCCAGTTGTATATGTGGATTTGTTGATAGTGTGATGGCAACAGCTTCAATTATGGACAAGCTAAATATATATTTCCCTAGTCCGTCTATAAACTTTTGAACCACCACTCCTTTCCCTATCTTTATCATACTAGTTTGATATGTAGCAGGATAAAAAGAGCGACTGTGAACGTGTGCTTTTATTCTCAAATTTTCACAAACAAATTTTGTTATACAATTTTTGGCCATCATTTTGGAAATCCAAAACATACAGTGTTAATAATATAAAGACCTTAAAATTGGGGCTTGCTTCTGACATAATCTTGTAGTACTCTTCAGGGACATAATTATACATCGCTCGAGAAAACTCTAGTTGAAAAGTGAGTAATTTTGAATTTCAAGTTTTGAATGTCAACGTCATTTAATCGGTCTTAATGAACTTTGGTGTGATTACTGGTGGGTTGTTGAACCTATACCAAATCGTTGAATACGGTTAAGTTACTTTTTCTTTTCAGAAAGGGTGAATTTGTAAGATATGTTCTTATTATTGAAACCTGTGACAGTTTCGATAAAAAACTGCATTAAAACTCTTGAGTAAGTATTTTTGCAATAATGTTAATTAAAAAAAAATAAATGGAAAATATTTGCTTTATTGACAGCGGATAAAAAACCGCCGCCAATGGAATCCATACTTCCAAAGATAACTCGGTAAAACCAAAAATGTTCTCAAAAGAGTGATATTTGGATATGACCTTTATGGCCTTTATGAACATTCTGACCTTTTATGATTAATATGACCTTTATGACCGATGTGGCTTCTGCGACCGATATGATCTCTATGACTTTTATGACCTTGATGATCTGAATGACATTTATGACCTGTATGATCTTTTTGGATGTTGATATGAAAGTAAAAGTAAGACTGGAAACTTAATAAATGTAATATTTGAATTTTGTGGGCTAGGCTGTCCACTGTGTTCTTTAAAGCGCTACATTTGTAGTTTATGTTATATATGTGTCAAATTTGATACATCATTCATTTGATACAACATTTCATACATCATTTATGAATTACGTGTAGACAAGGAAAATATGTATTACCCCTATTTATCCCCCAACTCCTTAAATTATTAAGCTCAGAATACACTCAGCATCCAGATCTCATAAGTGTTTCAAATTTCCAGTTGATATTTAAGAGTCTTCTCGAGATATCGTGCATACAAAACAGATTAACAGACCGGCAGACAGACTAACAAACACTTTTTTTTCATTTAAGACATTTTATTTTATATATACCAATTTATTGCACAATAAATTGTACAAGTTGACCTTTAATTCATTTGAACACGTCTAAAACAAATATTGTGCTCAATTTATTGTCCACAATAAATTGTAGAATTAGAACTTGCTCTAATTTCTTGGTCAATTTTAGAGATATTTAGTAACTTTTTTACATTTATTTCATTGTACCAACCTCGTAATTTTCAGGTACAACTTGGCTTTTGATATTTTTTTGTCCATAGAGTTCTTACGCCCACAAGAGTGGCTCAAATTAATAACAGTAACCCTTTATATTCTGTGCCTATTGTTAAAAAAAATAAACATGCAACGTTCTCTTCATAATGAAAATAAGGTTTGCATGTTAAAAGTCGTGGTATTTTCGTTAACGTTAATTACCTCAGTGGAGAATAAAATCAAGGGTTAAAATCTAGAAGATGGTGGGTTCAACCATGGATTCAAGAAACATGCCAAACGGGAAATTCGCGTCTAGTATAACAAGAATTCCCTAACGAATACCCTGAGCAAATTAAGAGATTTTTAAGAATAGAGACAAACGATTTCTCTTAGGGACAAACATACGATAACTCTTAGATTTTAGCCATCGAGAGTAGACAATGTTGAAATAGGCCAATAAATTGTACAACAATTGCAAAGTGTGAAAAAATAAAAAAATAAAAAATAAAATTTGTCAATTTGTTGTGCAATAAATTGGCATGTGTAAAATGTATGTCTTTAAACTTAAAATATCGACATTTCAGAACATTTTGGGCCTATTTAGCGAATACAATTTTTTAAGAAAGTTCTCATGAATATTTCATGAATGTTCCAGATCCACGTAGGGAGTGGAAAAAAATAAATATAAATGCAATTGATCAACTATCCGGCTATTCAACGCAAATAGCCGGAAACAGAAAGTCTATAGTGGCATTACTCAAAATATGCCACTAATGTTTAAACAAACTGTTGCGATTTTGACAGAGTTGCCTATTTCTATAGAATGAAATACCACTAACGCGGCGTCCACGTAGGACACACACGTGTACAGCCTTACGCCTACGTGTTATTCCTTAGTGACAGAAGCGCCATCTCGTGGAAAATATCTTTTAATAATAACTGATTTTGTCTTATTGGATAAAACATATCCGAGAAATATAAGAGATACCTACTAACAAACAAACATTAACAGCCTGTACTTCTCAAGGCGTTGACGGCTGCATCTACAAAAGAAATGAGCCTAATTTCTGATTTTGTCTACTGCGGCCAAGGGCAAAGTTACGATTGCTGTACAGTAGTATTTAATTACTTTCATTTTTTGTGGATATGATCTTATGCCATAATAAAGAATAAATTATTCTGTAGTAGATATATATATCTACCACAGACTATATTACTAGGGTTCGGAATGTTTGCCTCCTCGCGTGTTAAACTGCGTTAGACATTTCCTGCCCTCCCGCACTGGGATGGCGTACTACTGTGCATACGCGGTTCCTGGCGCCTTGGTAGGATTGGTCAGAATGTGGGGTACGTATGCAGGGACAAGAAATACACGCGTATTAAATTTTATAGCACACATTTCCGAACCCTAGCCATCACGGCTCCCTCAAGATTAAGTACCATTTTTTCGAAACCAAACAAGGACCACACGAGAATTTTTGTACAAACTTTGTACATTTTTGTACAACCAAGAATAATTATTGTAGTATTCTATTTCCATTCTCAATTGAAAATAGGTAGAAAAAAGCAAGGTTGTCAGATATATTTTCTAAAATTGCTAAGCACACTATACAAGTATACTTCATATTTCAGTAAACTGTTAGTTCGTGACGTTCTTAGAAAGCTAGTTTGGAAATATTTAAAAAAAATACATAGATATAAATTTATTAGTTAGCATTAAAATAAAGCGTTTAAAATTGCTGGAAAAAATAATAATAAATTCAAACAACTTTATGTATATTACTATACTTAAGAAAATTTTGAAGAGCCGGCCACGGCGGCTGGCGGCACAGAGTAAACCACTGGCGGTAACACCGGTCAACGAGACTATTAGACTACTTTGCATTTAATACATTGCTAATACTTCTTCGGTCGGTCCACTGTGCCAAAAAATTTTTACGACGTCGTTAAAACGATTTACGACATTTGGAATTCTGACTTGTTTAAGACACCAGTGACGTGTGTTTCAGCTAGGTCAGACAATTTTTTGAGATTGTCTGGCTAAATGAGCATTATTTACATCAAATTATATTACAAAATATTAAGAGTTTTATATGCAGGCTAATTTTAATCTCCCATATTGATTTGAATGAAAAAAATTATTTCACATCTTTCGAATTTATAAAAGATATATGCACGCCCATGAAATCATAGAGTTGCACCGCTTTTTTTATTCCCCAGGCGTATTTATCATTTTCAATTAAAAATAGAAGGATTCTACACCCTATTTAAGCGGCCGAAATCGAAATACAAAAATGGTACTCAAACTTGAGGTCTCTATACAAATTCGCCAAAAACAAATTTCAATTGTACCAATAAAAAGATCGAACTTTGCACATTTTTGTACATACACAAATTTTATACACCTTCCCAAAAATGAAAAGTCAAGATCCAAAACTGTTATTCAATCTTGACAATTATTTTTGAATACTTTTAAATATTCATATGTTAATTCATATGTTAGTATGAAGAAAATTCATTACAATTAAACTGGTGTATTTTTAATAACTCTTCAGTAAAATTATTATATTATTAATTAGAAATTAAAAAAATATCAACTTTAAAAATTGTAATCTCATTTATATTAATAATTAAGTATGTAGGTGAATGATTAATTTGGTTATACATTCCGTATTATAAAATTATGTTATTTAAAGTCACTCGAGTATGTGTACATATATACCAAGAGGCGTTTTGTTGGAACACTTTTAAGACGTTTATTAGTAGATTCAGATGCACTGAAGTAATGTGATCAAGTAGATTAATATGCAGGAGCAGTCAAAAGTCACTGTCAAATAGAGCTTTAAAATTCCTCGCGATTTGAAATTCGACAAAGCCGCCATTTGCCACTGCTTTGCATATTTCTTACAAGAGCCATGTGAAGTTGGCACCCCGGAATTGGAAAATAAAGACTTTCGTTATCTATATCGTTTGCCCATCGTATGCCCATGTTTGCCCAGTAGGCAATTTTTTGCCCACCAACTGAAAACGGAAAAATCAAAAAGTAAAAAAAAAAAAAAATTCCGAAAAACAAAACATTAAAAAAAACGCGGTTTCGCTACACCATTCGTTTGCCCAGGGTTTTCCCACGTTTGCCCAGTGAATAGTTTTATTTGCCCACCTTTCAAAAAAAAAATCGAAAAATAAAAAAAATCCATCAATGAAAAAATGAGAAAAAACGTATTTCCTTGGGACCATTCGTTTGCCCAGGGTTTGCCCATGTATGCCCAGAGAGTAGTTTTATTTGCCCACCTCTCAAAACAAAAAAATCGAAAAATAAAAAAAATCCATCAATGAAAAAATGAGAAGAAACGTATTTCCTTGAGACGATTCATTTGCCCAGGATTAGCCAACGTATGCCCAAGTGTTACATTCGATTTCCCAATTTTAATTAACCATAAAATGGGAAAATAAGATTCCTCCGCAGAACGGCGATAGAAAAAATCTCATTAACCAAGGGAATTCAAGCTGGACAGGCAAAATTCTGGTCTGGCAAACGAAAATGAGATTGGGGAAACGAAAATAAACGCTGGGCAAACCAAATCCAGGTTGAACGAACGAAATTGAGAGTTGGCCAACGAAGTTCATGTTAAACAAACAGAAATTCAGGCTGGAGAAACGAAATTCACAACGGGCAAACAAAAATAATAGCTGGGCAAACGAAAATAAAGCCTGGGAAAACGAAATTTAGGGTGAGCAAACGAATTTAAGGGCTGGACAAACAAAATTTAGGTTGGGAAAACGAAATTTAGGGTGGGCAAACGAAACTAAGGGCTGGGCAAACGAAATTTAGTGTGGGCAAACGAAAATAAGGGCTGGGCAAATGAAATTTAGGATGGGCAAACGAAAAGCCCTTATTTTCGTTTGCCTGCCCTAAATTTCGTTTGCCCAGCTCTTAATTTCGTTTGACCACCCTAAATTTCGTTTGCCCACCCTAAATTTTGTTTGCCCAGCCCGTAGTTTCGTTTGCCCACCCGTTATTTTCGTTTGCCCACCCTACATTTCGTTTGCCCAGCCTTTATTTTTGTTTGCCCTGCCCTTATTTTTGATTTCCCACCCTAAATTTCTTTTGCCCAGAGCTTAGTTTCGTTTGCCCACCTTAAATTTCGTTTGGCCAGCTCTTATTTTTCGTTTCACCACCTTAAATTTCGTTTGCCCAGCCCTTATTTTCGTTTGCCCACCCTAAATTTCGTTTGCCCAGCCTTTATTTTCGTTTGCCCAGCCCTTATTCTTGTTTTCCCGACCTGAATTTCGTTGGCCCACCCTCAATTTCGTTCGTTCAACCTGAATTTGGTTTGCCCAGCGTTTATTTTCGTTTGCCCAGTCTCATTTTCGTTTGCCAGACCAGAATTTTGTCTGTTCAGCTTGAATTCTCTTGGTTAATGAGACTTTTTTCTGTCACCGTTCTGCGGAGGAATCTTATTTTCCCATTTTATGGTTAATTAAAATTGGAAAATCGAATGTAACACTTTGGCATACGTTGGCTAATCCTGGGCAAACGAATCGTCTCAAGGAAATATTTGTTTTGAAAGATGAGCAAATAAAACTACTCTCTGGGCATACCTGGTCAAACCCTGGGCAAATGAATGGTCCCAAGATAATATGTTTTTCTAATTTTTTCTAATTTTTTCATTGCATTTTTTTATTTTTCGATTTTTTTTTTAAAGATGGGCAAATAAAACTATTCACTGGGCAAACGTGGGAAAACTCTGGGCAAACGAATGGTGTAGCGAAACCGCGTTTTTTTAATGTTTTGTTTTTCGGAATTTTTAATTTTTTGATTTTTCCTTTTCAGTTGGTGGGCAAAAAAAATTGTCTACTGGGCAAACATGGGCATACAATGGGCAAACGATATATATAACGAAAGTTTTTATTTTCCAATTCAGGGGTGCCAATTTCACAGGGCTTCTTACAAGCGTTACTGGCTATTGTTCTGCATTTTGCTTGCTTTATATATATGTATATAAGTTTTCAAAAATTGTCAAGATTGAGTACCACTTTTGATACTTGATTTTTTCATTTTTGAAGGGTGTACAAAAATAGCTTTTGGGTGTAAAAAAATGTACAAAATTCGATCTTTCTAATGGTATAATTAAAATTTGTTTTTTGGAAAAAGTGTATACAGACCTCAAGTTTGAGTACCATTTTTTGTATTTCTATTTCGGCCGGTTAAACAGGGTGTACAAAAATCATTTTTGGTTGTACAAAAATGTACAAAATTCTCATGAGGTCTTTGTTTGATTTCGAAATAATGGTACTCAATTTTGAGGGAGCCAGCCATCACCATTGTTACTCCCAGCCTTTAACTCACTAACTCAACAGTCCTCGCAAAAACAGCGCGAGAAATAAATCGCTGACGTGGTTTTTGCAGACAGATGTTAATAACCTTGTGGAGGCGTTTGATTGCAAAAAACTCAATTTTGCAAAATTTTGACTTTAACCATTAAATCAACCATGACTATCACCATTAAATCAAAATTTTGCAAAATTGGAAATTTTTGAAATTACCAATTATGATGATAATGATTCAATTGCACGAAAAATAAATGATTTTACGGTGATACCGCAGACCGCAGGTCATGGCGGCAGTTGACGAAAAACAAAATCCTATGAAAACGCGTCACCCCCTCCCGCTCCCCGAAAGGGAACCGTTCAGCCGACGGACAATTTAATTAAGTAGAGTCTATCCGTGCCGTTAGGGCCGATTAGACTATCGTAACCCTGTTGACGGTAAATCAAGTCGCCGATAAGCGACGTATGGGGCGCCGCGATCACGTGGGGCGCGCATCGCGACGCTTGTTCACATGTGTCGTCGGCAGCGCCTGCTGTTCGACGTCGCTCCTCGCGCCCTGTGCGATTTGAGGGGAAGGGCGGCGGATGCAAATAATGTGATAGTCCGTTCCGGCGTTGACTGAGAACGTACGAGACATTTATTTAATATACGAATAATAATAAGACAAAAAAAAATAAATGCCGAAAATATTTTTTCGCATATGGGTTATTTCACGCCAACGCGAACCCGAACAGTCACCCAATCCGATTTTCTTCATATTTGGTAAAAACGTTCTACTTGATGATATAAAAAAGTACACCAAATCGTTTTTTCGGGAAAAATTTTTGTTTTTGAAATACACCCCAAAAACGTTTTTTCAGAATTTTCGATTTTTTATATTATTTAATCGGTTTTTGAGCTATAATAACTTCGGTAATTTTCAGCCAATTTGTTCAAAATCATAACGTTCTCTTAGCGGCGATCAATAGAAATGTAAAAAACTCAAAAAACCTCAAAATTTAAGATTGGTAGATTTTTAGTCCATTTAACGGTAAAAAAGTTTCAAAAAATAATTTCTCAGTTGTCGCCTAGTGATTTGGCCGTTTGCGGTCTTAATTTATTCAATAAAACCTCTATAATGATCTCTCAAACATTCATTGTGGTTTTTTGTTTTAAGTGAGAAACGGTGGATTTAGTCCGCGAGCGCATGAACTATCCTATGATACAGTGTGGAACAGCCAAATGGAATAAATTCAAAAGCTCCATTATTATGCATTTTTTTAGAATATATTATTCTGAGACACGTCAATTTCTAATTCTAAAATGACATCCTGTGACGTGAGAGAAATGACATCCCTAAATTCCAATCTCCTTCAGGTGAAGTTTCAACCCCTAAATTTTCAAATTGGATAGGGGCTTGTGATACTTATTTAAAAAGTCTTTTCATTCTCTATTCAAAAACTGCTATGTTTTTAAATTTTATTGCAGAAATTAACAAAAAAAGTTTAAAAAAAACGTTCTCCAGCGTAGGAAATTCGCTGGAGAAACTTTTTTTCTTGTTAATTTCTGCAATAAAATTTAAAACCATAACAGTTTTGAATAGAGAATCAAAAAGACCTTTCAAATGAAGTATCACAAGCCCCTACTTCCAATTTGAAAATTTTGGGGTTGTGAAGTCACCTGAAGGAGTTTGAATTTAGGGATAACATTTTTAAGTCGCAGGATGTCATTTTAGAATTAGATATTGACGTGTCTCAGAATATTTTTTTAAAAAATGCCTGATAATGAATTTATTCCATTTGGATACTGAATTTATTCCATTTGGATGTTCCACACTGTACCTATACGATAGTTCATGCGCTCGTGGACCAAATCCACCGTTTTTCACTTAAAACAAAAAACCGCATTATGAATGTTTGAGGGATCATTATAGAGGCTTTATTGAATAAATGAAGACCGCAAACGGCCAAATCGACTAGGCGACAACTGCGAAATTGTTTTTTTGATTTTTTTTTACCGTTAAATGGACTAAAAAATCTACCCATCTTAAATTTTGAGTTTTTGGAGTTTTTACTTTTCTATTGATCGCTGGTAGAGAACGTGATGATTTTGAACCAAATCAGCTGAAAATTACTCAAGTTATAGCACAAAAATCAATTAATTAACATAAAAATGTTGTTGGGGTATATTTCAAAAACAAAAATTTTTCCCGAAAAATGATTTGGTGTATTTTTTTCAAGTAGAACGTTTTTACCGAATATGAAAAAAATCGGAGGGGGTGACTGCCATTCGGGTTCGTGTTGGCGTGGAATGACCCATATCACAATTTCGACGGTGAGGTAGGTATACAGTGCGATTTTTGAATTTGTAATACGCGATGTTTTCATAAAAAAATAGTTCTACAGGGTGTCCTAACTAGGAGATATGACGTCATTCATAATTTTTTTAAATGGTAACCCTATTGTTCTAAGGCTATTTTTGCAGGGCGTATAGTGTACATTGCTAACATATTATGTCAAATGTTTATGGGTAGTTATTCTTAAATATAGCAAATGAACGTTTATAATTAGGTATGCTTTTAGCATGACTGCAATTTTGAAAAATGAGCGTTAATCAAACCAATAGGTTTCAAACTGGTATGGAGTAGATAATAAACCGCTGCTTAAGGATTCATCACTTCCACATCTAATTTTTCTATTACACAGCCCCACAATATTTTTTTGTAATTGCTATCGAGATAACTGTATCCGTATATAATTTTCGACGCTGAATCCGAATCCGAAGTCAAAAAAAACCGTCCACCCCCAAGATCAACCCCTAGCGCTAAAAATCAGGGTAACAATGACTTAACGCTTCAGGCTTAACGCTTTAAATCTCAATAATTCTAATTAAATATAAACATTCAAGTATATAACGCATAAATACAGAGTTAACATTACTTTCCATTGAAAATAACCTGAGTGGGTGAAAACTACCCCTCACACAAGAGAAAATTTAAAAAAAACTACAGTGATTGCAAAAAAGGCTTACGATGCTCAGTTATTTTAGAAACAGTGTGTAACTGAATTAGTCCCGATGCGGTGCTTAAAAACTACCCTCATAGAGTGGCGGAAACCACCACTAAATTTAAATTACAGTTGCTTAGATGACCCCTAAAACGAATTCTGTGAAAATACTATTACTTATTTATATGACCTCTAAAAAGAATCGTCTAAAACTTCAGAAAATACATCTATATAATTTTCTGATTGTATCTTTTTTTTGACAAGCCGGTAGGTGGCGCATTGACAACCGCATACGAGTGTTGAAGGTTTGGGGATTAAGTATACGTCATGTTGGGCTCTTTACTGAGGCGTTCATTGTTTCTGTTATTACCTTTTTTTCTCCGTTATATTGTTGTTGTTCACCCTTTCATGGGGGTGCCACTGAATGACTTTGATGCAATGCAAGTATTCACCTCCAAACTGTAGTGATGCAAATTTTAGCGTCGATTAAAATAGAAATCACGATGACAAAATTCTTTCCCCGATTTTACTTGTAATTTAATTTAGGGGTGGTTTCCGCCACTCTGTGGGGGTAGATTTTGAGCATTGCATAGGATCTAATGCAGTTACTCACTTTTTCCAAAGAAACTGGGCATCGTAAGTTTTTATTGTAATCAATGTTTTTTTTTAAGTTTCTTGTTGTGTGAGGGATAGTTTTCACCCACTCACGGGGTGATTTTCAATCGAAAGTAGTGTTAACTCTGTATTTCTGTGTTATATACTTGAATGTTTATCTTTAATTAGAATTATTGACATTTAAGACTATTCGTGAAGCGTTAAGTCATTTTTACCCTGTTTTTTTTTGCGATAGGGGTTGATTTTGGGGGTGTACGATTTTTTTTACTTCAGATTCGAATTCAGCGTCGTCAGCGAAATTATAGGTATAGGGAGGCAGTTGTCTCGATAGCAGTTCCAAAAAAATTTGTGTGGGGCTGTGTTATCTATTTAAACTAAATCTTTAAAAAATCGTTATATTCACATTTTGGTTATTTATCCTGATATGAAGGACTATAAATGAAATTTACGCAATCTTTCATTTAATTGGATCACTTTACTGTAATTGCATGTACATAATTATTTTTTTTTTTTATAACAAATACTATAGTATTCTATCATATATGTAATAATATTGTATGTTCCTTTTTTTGGTAGTGCTGTCCATCATATCACCCATATCTGTTATAGCGCAACGATTTTCTGCAAAAAGGCATTATAACCTTTATTTCATTATCAAAATTTATTTCTGCTGCAGTGGACACAATGCATGGTTCCATTGATTGTTCCCATTGACCAGTGGCGGTGCGTGATATTTCAGTTAGCCATATCTTGAAAACGACGCATGGGACCCACTTCACTTTTTAGGTGATTACTATACACCTCTTACAGAAAGGATTTATAGTGAAAAAATCGTCAGCAAAGTTTGCGAAAAATTTTTCAAAAAACACTGGAGCACTCCCTGGGTTCTCAGTAACGCTCTGTGGGATATTTGCAGTGTATTTTTTTTTCATAATCTAGAAACAAATATAAAGAGACGTTTTTCGATTTGTTGCAAAATATTTTTTTCTCAAAAAGTTATGGCCATTTTAATTTTAATTTTACAGGAACATTTTGTTTCCCAAAATTAAAATGGCCATAACTTTTTGAAACAAAAATTCACTTCACCTAAAAAGTGAAGTGGGTCCCATGCGTCGTTTTCAAGATATGGCTAACTGAAATATCACGCACCGCCACTGCCATTGACCCCAATGATCCATGGACTAACCAATAACCCATTGACATCAATAACCCAATAGACGTGGATACGGAGGTCAAATCAGAGGAGAGGCATCAAAATGTAATATTTGAATTATTCTACTTTAAAAACCAATAAAGCGACACGTCGCACAGTGGGGCCGATTCCCGAAAAGCTGGCCAAAAGTCGAAAAATTAAGATATTCACTTCAAACTTGGTAAATAGGGGTTACAGGGGTCGCTGATACCGAATTTCAAGTCAAAATTGAAAAAAAAAAACCAAATGGCGGCTATATAATACTAAAAATCATATCTAAAAATCGTAATTTTTATCGATTTTATGTTTAATTTTATATACATACGTTTTCAAAGTCGCTGGTTAGTAATCTGAAATCAAAAAAAAAAAAAAAACAAAATGGCGGCTACGAAATACTAAAAAGCTAACCTACTAATTTTAACCTACTAAGATTTTCAACATGTCTGTTTGTCCATTGTCTTAAGTGAATGTTGTGTAAATGTTAATTGTTTTTAAAAATAAGAAAATCTAATTAGTATACCACGAATACAAATAAGAAGTGGAGTAATCTATCTGAGATAAATCAAGATAAGTAAAAGAATTTGGAAGGTGAATTAATAGAAAATTACACAAAAAAATCGATATGTCTACCAGATGAATTTTGATACAACATCGAAAATCAAAATCAAAGTAATAATCCTATTGTAACTTTTGTTGCCTGAAGATGGTCATTTAGTGATCGAAACCGGTAGCAAGTAATAAATAAAGGATTTGTGAGAGAAAGGCCCCCTTTTGTCATTTATTTCCAAATTGGAAAAAATGAACTCACATTTTGCCATACTACAAAGACTAAAAAGCTTATCTATAAACCGTTATTTTTATTTAACTTATGTGAAACATGGAATTTACAGGTTTTCGGGGTCGCAAATAACGAATCTGGAAACAAAATGAATGGCAGATGTAAAATGACGAATACAAAATTTCTAAAATCCATAATTTTTATTTATTTTATGAAAAAACTTAAATAATTATGAAAAAATGTACCAAATAAATTAAGAACATTGCGTACATTAAGTACATTAAAAACAAAGTAGCACCTAATGGCAGCTAATTTTTACAAAGTTTGTTACATAATAATGTAAATTCCTTTATGCTTTAGCCCACCGTGACTTAAACTGGTTTTTGAAAGTAACAATTTCCATATTGTGGCGAAAGCACCAGCAGTGTGCGTCGCCGGCCGGTCGACCGTGCAGCGGCGACGGCATTATTTAACGAAGGTATTATTTAACGACACGGCACCGCGATGTGTAAGCCCCGATGATATTCGAGAAGCATCGAGCAAGCGGGCTCTGGATCGCGCTGGTGTAGTCTCCACCATTCGGGAGGGTCGCATCGAGAAGGCCGCTCGCTTTGAATAAATAACCGGGGACTCGGCCAGGGGTCTCCAGTCTCTATTTGAATCAACCGAACGGCGTGGTTTTTGGTACAACGCTCTAATATAAATTGTATAAAAATAAATTAGTGTAGTTACATAGTGTTTAGTCCGTAGTTGTATGTATTAAATAAATAGTGTTAGTTTAAAGTGAGAGTTTAATTTTTCACACCTCACGAACCCGAAATAAATAAAACGATACAATATTTAAACTTCTAATATATTCATCACCACAGTTTGTTTTTGCAATGATTTTTTTCTTTTAAAAATCTGAACTGACTCTCAAAGTCATTACAGCCAGAATCGCACAGCATATTGCACAAGTTCTCGTCGTGTTATAAATATCAAATGGGAGGTCGATCCTGAAAATAAAATTTCTTAGAGTCTCTCTCAATTTGAAAGTGCATATAAAAAAACATTGAATAAAAAAAATGGCGCAACAATCCGCAAAATTTTATATCAGTTGCCAGAAATTCAATAAATAAGCTATCTACCAAAACATAAATTACACCTTAATATGGCTTAATTCACATTTCAAACACTTTTCATAATAATAGGATCTTTAGCGGGGCTATATTAAGGAATCAATTGATTTTAAACATTTGATTTAAACAATCAATGAATAACATCAAATATATTTTTCAAATGTTATTAATACATACCTGAAGATGAAGGCTCCATGCTAAAATAATAATTTGCCTTGAGATACATAATCTCACAACAACGCAATGGTTTAGAAATTTTGTATGTTTAATATGCGGTCCGCAATACTACACTGTTCACGAACGAATGCTTACTTTGGAAAGGACTATTATACGGTACCTAGCTATTAATAAACACAATATTGGTAATTTTCGTATACTTTCATTAGTATTAAGTTGATAACGCGCGCAATTATGCCTGCTGAATGAGTTTGATGTTTTGAATAAATGCCGCGTTTCTTTGTCTCTGGCCCCACTGTGCGTCGTGGCGTCGCATATTCATTTTACATTAAAATAGAACCCTAAGCTTCACCCCCTCCTTGTATATCTACAATAAATAAAATCTTTGGAAGATTTCGCAGACGCACATGCAAATTTGGAAGCTTTACGTGAAAATGCACAAAATGAGTATTAACAAATTATTATCTAATCGGTTAATGTTTTAAAGGAGGTTTGGAGGACGACATTTGATGAAGGTGATACTGATCACAAAACTACTTTCTTAAAGATTTAAAAAAAAGTTATGCAGAACAATATCTAACTTTCTTAATCTCAGTCTTTACTTTTAACAAGATGGAATATTAACGGACTATTAAGGTTTGATTAAAATTTTCATAAACATAATTTTTGTGAGAAGTAAGTTGGCAGGAGATGGCTAACTAAATAGTCAGTCCATTCTCTGGATTTATTTATCTATTGAATTATTTTTTGTGAAGTTAGCCGCTATATCCTCTTACGAAGATCGACTAACTTTGTTTTTAAATGTTAATGGACAACATTTTAAACATAACTACATGTATTTACAAAATATTTATAATTATATTTGTACAACTGTCATAATTCAGTGTTTAGCATAAATGGATTATTTTATTAGTTTACATATTTACAATTATGTAAGTTATTTATGCTGAAATAAAATCCTGTAATATAAATTCTGCAAGATTTTAGGAAACTTCAGAAGCATTCTTAATTCAACTTTAAATAGTTTTCTTCAAAAAGCTAAAATAAAAGAAGCCTAGACACGGACAAACCACAAGAAATTGTGACAGATGTGGAGTTGGATCAAAGTACTTTCTTAAATTTACTTAACACTTCTTTTATATTTGTACTTACTTAACTTTATTTAAAACATGTTAGTATATGTAAAAATTGTACATCTCATAATCATGATTTTAATAGGTTACACTGAGCACGTTAAAGGCAGATATCTCGAAAACGGTTATCGGAGCGAAATTTAAAACCTATACCTTTTTGGTATGATGATGAAAAATGCGATTTTTTTATGAAAATATAAAATACACTAAGGCGTAAAAAGGTTACTCTGGTTAAAAGTTAAAATTCCTCGAAAAACTACTATTTCCTATGCCCAGTTTCTTATGGAAAATGGCCACGATAGAGACATATCAAAACCTAGAATTGTAGGGCATTAAGAGAGGATTAAGAAACCCCAGGTTTCAATGTTCTAATTCGGGTCCCGAGTAATAGAAAAGTTTGAAACGCTCAATAACCAAAATCTTTGAGCGTTCCAAACTCTCCTATTGCATATTCAAATTTTCTGCGTTAAGGGCACCTTTCCGCGGTGACGGTGGTAAGAGATATTATCAAAATATTTCCAAGTAACGTATTTTGGATTTGTTTGGTGCTTTCTGTTGATCCGGCTAAGTTCCTGGATGTATTTGATGCCGTTGTGGCAGAAAAAATCGGATATTGTTATCATGTCAGCGATGCCTCTAGGATGAAGGGAAGATCAACAAGCGGAAGATGCCATGACGGACGTGTGGTATCTGGGGTATAGGAAACACCTACAAGAAGACGTGCGAGCACCTGCAGAATCTGCCGAAAACATATTTTTGGTATTACAAGTGTTGATGAAGAACAAGAAGCTGAAGTATAATAACGCCCTTTCTTTCCTATACATCCAATAGACCCAAGTGAATCCTTTCGTTTTAGACTCAGATAGTGTCTCCCTAATCACTGACATATAAATAATTATGTCTCCGTTGTGGCCCAAACTGAGCATAGTTCTTAATTAAAAACATTATTTACGAAAATCTTAAATAAAACTATAACTTTGACCTTAACCTGTATACTGGCACAACCTCCTCTATAGAAAGCCGTGTTCAGCGAAATCTGACAACGTAGCTAGCGGTCTGATATATTCTGGTCAGTTCTTTCGATGTAAACAAAGCAGTTCGCGCCGGTTTTTTTTCGGGTAAAGTGTAGTGAAAAATCAATTGTTTGGTGTCAATTCGGTGATTACTGTTTATTAAATTGCATTAAATATGTGTTAGGATACAAAACGGGAATTTCATCCGCAAAAATTTGAATAAACGCTTGAGTAAGTAAAAGGTAACCATAACCTCAGCGTCAATAATAAATACCGGGACATTGACCAACAACTACGGTAAATTCGTGTAAATCTAAAGTATTTTAAGTAAATTTAAAATAATATAACAATGCCTAGTAAATGCTGTGTACCCGGGTGCAAAAGCAATTACGATTTAAACTATAATAGTGCTCAAAACAAACGCTGTATTACCGTCTTCAAATTTCCGAAAAATGAGGAAAGAAAATCGACTTGAATGAGAGCAATACCAAGAGATCAATGGGAACCAACCACACACAGTGTTGTGTGCGAATTACATTTTAAATCTGATGATATTATTAGGTATGATAAACATCTTCAACCAGATGGGACCTGTAATTTGCTTTTATTAAGCCATCCATAAGTTTGACACAGGATGCCGTTCCCTGCATTTTCCCTAATATCATCAGATCCATATGATCTTCCCTCATATATGTCCAAAATTATCAAACCTAGTAGAAGTGACAACAAAGACACGATAACATTCTGAAAAGGCAAGAACACGAAATCGACTCTTTCTTAAAAAGTGACATTATTAAAAATTTCAGTGATTTAAAAACTAATTATACTAAAAACGTTGACATGTTGGAATGGGAGTCTAAAATTTGTGATCTAAAACTTTCGAGATGGTCTCAGTTAACAAATTTGTTGTCAAGGTACAAAGTCTCATATTGAAGACAGCTCAGAATTAATTTCAGACAATTTGGAAAATGCCCTAAGCGTCTTAATTTCAGTGCAAGAGAAAGTAATTGTACAAAACTTTGTCAATTTAGAAATTATTATAGATTAGTTGCGACAAATTATTAACCAAAAACCAAAATATTCATCTTCGACTATTGTAATGATATTTATTTTATATTGTCAGTCTCCTTCATGCTATGAATTAATTCCAGACTATTTTATATTACCACATAAAAGATATTTACAATCAAAATCATCTTCACTGCAGGTGTCAGCTAATTCCGATCAAAGTAATAAAAATTACCTTTTAAATTTCAGTAAATCTTTATGTTCATTAGAAAAAGTTGTAGAATTATTAATAGATGAAATTTATATAACTGCTAGATTAGATTACAGGGCAAAACATATTATTAGTTGTGCCGTTAATATAAATTCTACTAATTTGGCTAAAATGATGATGATGATGATGATGAAGAATGATGTCCGCCATATTGAATCCGCCATCATGGATTTCAGACTTTTTCACCAGGAATAACTCGAAATGTTACTAAAACATGAAATGACATATTATTATGATATGATATGACATAGTATAATTACAAACTCCTATTTACTTTTTATTATGAAAAACGCGCCATTTCTTGAGAAATCCGGCAGCCATTTTGAATACGCCATTATTGAAAATTGAAAATTTAGTCAAATATATTCTGTAGCATTGTTTTGATTGAGGAAAATGACTGTGGATCAAGATGAAACTCACAATAACATTGTTTTCTCGTTAATACTAGAGAAAAAATCATATTTCATGAGATTTTATGCAATATCCGCCATTTTGAAAAGATTAGAGTCAGTTGAGGTCGGCAAAAAAAAATTCTATCATCAACTCCAACTATTGCCTCCACCTCCCTCCGGAGTAGGTTAGAGTACTTTTTGGACTAAAAAAAAATTATATAAAAAAAATAATCCCGAAATTTTCAGTACTTTTCTCTATAAAGTCAGCCATATTTTTTTTCTAGAGTATTTAATCACAAGTCTGACCCCGGAAATCGATAGATCACATCCGAAAACATTAGGATAAGTGGTTTTTATTGAGTGAATTCATTAATTTCCCTTCGAGATTGACGCTCCAAAAAGGACGAAAAATTGTGTCCGCTTGGGCCTCAATGGGTTAATGTTGCTTATTAAGAAATTATTTATTTTCAGGCCCTGTTGTTCCCCATTCCTACGCGTATCGAGGCTTTTTCATTTAGGGCGGGCGAAATTCAATTTATTAAATTCGGAAATATTCATTTTTTACCCTCCTCGGCTTATCCTCCCGACTGGCAGGAGAGACGCAAGGATTTTTTTTAATGAATTAGTAAAAATCAAATTAAGCATCCCTTTTTGACAATAACCGGGCGGCATAATTCAGTCTGAACGCGATTAATCACATTCCAGTGGGGCATCAAAATAAGCAGCAAAAACGGTTTTCACACCTAAGTGGCTAAAGGCCTAACGGGACGCCTTTATAATCTCGGAACGAAAATTTAAAATCTACCGAACACAAATGGCTTTCGCGTCGTCAATCTTAGGCCCGAGCGGGACGATAAGGATCTGTGTCTTCGTCTCTCTTGTTATTAATCTGGAGTAGGCCCTCGTGTAGGCCCATTTGATAATAATTTATCTCCCGCGAAATGGGTATTAAAAAGCGTTTCGTCTCTTGAACTGCGCCCGCGGTTAATTCCCATTAATTTTGTTTGCTGAGTCTGTTTTGCTTTTTCCAAATTAGAGCGATTATACGGGCAGACGCTGGCAAAATGGATTTCGTGACGTCAGTGGCGCAGACAACCTTGACGCGCTTGGATAATTATAGTATACATTATGTGTATACCAGACATCGGCCGGTTGTGAAAAAGGACAAATCTACACTTCTACACTTCTCGTTCTAACGGCTCGCGTAGGCGGTGAGAGGGCCGGTCTTACTCCCTCACTTCCTTCGATGCGTATGCTGTTGCCTCTTATGTCTTATCTCACTTCTATTTGTCCTTTTTCATAATTGGCCGATGAGTAAAAATTTGTGAAACGTGTCACGGATTTTTCAACTATTTAGAAATTTGGAATGAGTTGGCGCATTTCAAAGTACCTGATGGTACTAAACTCTGCCTAAAAATTTTTCGGAAAAAAATAATTGTTATAAAAGTTATGAACACATGAAAATTTATGCAGCGATTAAAAATAAATTTTTTATCTCGAAATGGAAGGCTCTAATCGAAAAATTTTTTAGGACAACTTTTTTTTCGAAAGACATTGAGCTTTTTGGAAAAAAATTGTTAGAACCTTAAAAATGGTTAAACAAATAGAAAAAAAGTATTGTTTATAATAAAAAAATGCTGAGAATTCAATGTTCTCCATCACTTATTAAAATTTTCTCTTTTTCTAAGTACTCGTTATACATTTACAGATATTTAGAAAAAACAAAATTTTTGGGATCGCTGTTTGCAAATAAACTGCACGCTGTTTTGTTGGACGTTACGCCCGCGCGGTGCCAGTGCTCGCGCCGTATACGCGTCTAAACTTGAAAAAAGCATGTGATTTGTCGTTTCTCAACTGTTTTATTGAATGAGTTAGCTTTTCTAAGCTTATTGCAACCATGCCTCGAAGTAATCGTTGTTACAATCCTTTAAATAAATCGAAACATAAATGTGTGTATAAAAATGTGATGCAAGTGGCGAATAGTAGAATGCAGGCTTTCACGGCTCTTGTCCAATGGTGAAGTTATTTCTTCCGGGTTTTGCCGCGGTCGTCTAAATTGACTTGACGTTTCGCTGATCATGATGTCAGCTTCTTCAGAAGGTTTCTAAAGACAGTCTTTAGAAACCTTCTGAAGAAGCTGACAGCATGATCAGTGTTTTGCCGCGGTCGTCTAAATTGACTTGACGTTTCACTGATCATGCTGTCAGCTTCTTCAGAAGGTTTCTAAAGACTGTCTTTAGAAACCTTCTGAAGAAGCTGACATCATGATCAGCGAAACGTCAAGTCAATTTAGACGACCGCGGCAAAACCCGGAAGAAATAACTTCACAAATAACTTCTAGTGACGAATAATTGGAATGCAAAGTTTGCTCATTTGATTGTAAACTATATGTGTGATTCCTGTAAACGTTCAATTAACAACAATAAACTGGATTCGACTACGTAAGTTTTTTTGTAAATTAAGTTTAATCAAACTTCAACGATGATTATTATTTAACAGTAAATAATATTATTTAATGTTAAATATTATTATGTTAAATAATAATAAATAAGATTATTATTTAATGTTAAATAATAATCATCGTTAAAATTTGATTAAATGTAATTAAAAAAAACTTACGTAGTCGAATCCAGTTTATTGTTGTTAATTGAACGTTCACAGGAATCACACACATAGTTTCCAATCAAATGAGCAAACTTTGCATTCCAATTATTCGTCACTCGCATCAAATTTTTATACACACATTTATACACACCGCGCGCGGGCGTAACGTCCAACAAAACAGCGTGCAGTTTATTTGCAAACAGCGATCTCAAAAATTTTGTTTTTTTCTAAATATCTGGAAATGTATAACGAGTATTTAGAAAAAGAGAAAATTTTAATAAGTGATGGAGAACATTGAATTCTCAGCATTTTTTTATTATAAACAATACTTTTTTTATTTGTTTAACCATTTTTAAGGTTCTAACAAAAAATTTTAAGGTTCTATTTTCTCCAAAAAAGCTCAATGTCTCGAAAAAAAGTTGTCCTATAAAATTTTTCGATTAGAGCCTTCGATTTCGAGATAAAAAATTTCTTTTTAAACGCTGCATTAAATTTCATTTGTTCATAACTTTTATAACAATTATTTTTTTTTTCGAAAAAAATTTAGGCAGAGTTTAGTACCATCAGGTACTTTGAAATGCGCCAACTCATTCCACATTTCTAAATGGTTGGAAAATCCGTGACACGTTTAACAAATTTTTACTCCGGTGTTTGTTGTACACATACTGTAAGTGATAGGGTACTAACCATTTGTTGCATAACAGGGCTGTACTTGGTTCGGTTATGGCAGTGGCAAATGAAAAATAACAAACAAAAGAACTTACTCAGAGAAAAACACCGTTGTCAAAGGAATCTCCACCTTCAAATTTTCCACATTTAATTAAACGAAATCGTCATGAAATCGTCAAACGTGCGATATTTGGGTATTACCTTTATGTCATATTACATGATATTATATGACCTACATGTGCTTCGATACGAATATGGAAGTAAAAAACAGAGTAGATACTTAATAATGTGATATTTGAATTCATCTGCCTCAAAAATATATAATACGACACGTCTTAGTAATGAATCTTTAGTAATTCACGTGAAAATTAATACAAAATCGTATTAAGTTTATATTATTATATGGTATGAGTAGGGTCCGGCAAGTGTGCCAAAACGCAGGGTCGGCACTATACAACTCTATGATAATTAAAATATAAACTGTATTTTTTAAGCACCTTGTAATTTATGTACGCGTGTATTTCTTGCACGTACATACGTTCGCCACTGACCGTGCCTGATAACAACCGCAACATATTTCGCCCCCGATACTGATAACTAACGGCTAAAAGTATAGAAATAGTAGTAACATGTGCATTGTCCTCTTTAGATATAAAAAATAAAAATGTACAAACAACAACAACAAACAACTGCAGAAAGACTACTGGTTGTGACAACGTACGCTCAAGCAATGCAGACGGTTGGTGTTTCTAAATGTCATAAGCGATATGTAGGTATGTACATACATTATTAACACATTTTTATTCCCATCTTTTTGGTCACTCATATGTCCTTCCGTCGATGACATGACGGATTACGAGTTCGACCCTGTGTTGTGGCACACTTGGCGGACCCTATGTGTAAGTACTTTCGTAGCAGCAGTAAATATTCCAATGTGGAAACAAATACATTTGGTTCATAGGTGACATCACAGTTGACAATGAGCATGGTAATTTTCCTTTAAACTTTTTGAAAGTACATGTCATAGATCCTATTTTGACCATTTTTGATTTAGAGATTTAAATTTCTCGTTAACCCGTTAACGCCCAAGAAAAAAGTATTTTTTAGCTCTTTTTTCGAGCTCTGTTTTCAATAGTAAAAAGGAAGAATATTCCCACCAAACCTATGTACCTATGTGTGCTCTTTTGATATCCGGGGTCAAATTTCGTTTCTGGTCCTCAGAAAAAAAAATACAGCTATAGAATTAGATTCCCATTGTGATCAGTGATGATCTAGATAGTTGAAATAAGATACTTTTTTTTCCGTACCTCGAGTCAACCTAACCTCTCCAAAATAACGAAATAATGTGAAATTTTGTGAAATACGGATTTTTCTTGGATTTCTTCGGGCGCATCAAATAATGTCGAACTATATTCCATTCGATACGGAATTTATATGTACGGATAAGTATGACTCCAATATGGCGGTCAAGTAACTGACTTTTTCGTACAAATAAGCAAGAGCATCTCTGAAATTCACGATTCCTGATCTTTTTCCATGTCTCGATCACCTGTGCATTCAAATTGTTACCGAAACAAGTGAAATTCAAGATGGCGGATTCAATATGGCGGGTACGATATCAAAAATATCAAAATTAGTTGATGCAAAAAATACTGTCGTATTCTGCATAAAGTGAATGAAAATATTCTCGGCAATTTTTATGCTGAGTGAGTTGTTTTTGAGGAAACAATTCATGAAATCTTAGACTGGAGAGTACCATCTTTCTATGATGCATTCAACGATCTTTTATCGCAACTACTGAACATCGGCTGTAGAAACAAACATTTGTTATCAACGTTTCTATTCATTTCTATTCATTTTATTATATTCATTATTTTTTTCTATTCTCTTAGCTTTTCTGAATTTTCTCCTCAAAAACAACTTATTCCGCATAAAAATTGCTGAGAATACTTCATTCACAAATTTAGGCAGAATACCACAGTATTTTTTTAAATTAACCAATTTTGATATTCTTGATATCGTACCCGCCATGTTGAATTCGCAATCTTGAATTTCAATCACTCGTTACCGGCTTTTAATCCACGTGTGATCGAGACATGGGAAAACATCAGGACTCAAGAATTTCATACCAAATCAAAAAAATCATTATTTTTTAGTTACCTGACTGCCATATTGGATTCATCGTTATTGTGAATATTGATATTGATAAAACACATTCAGGTATATTCATTTCAACATAAAATTCCGTATCGAATGGAATATAGTTCAATATTATTTGATCCACTCGAAGAAATCCAAGAGAAATCTGTATTTCACAAAATTTCACGTTATTTCGTCATTTTGGAGAGGTTAAGTTGACTCGAGGTATGGAAACAACTATTCTTATCTTAATCAACTATCTAGATCTTTTTACTATTGAAAACAGAGCTTGAAAAAAGAGCTAAAAATTGCGTTCTCTTGGGCGTTAACGGGTTAAACAATAATTAACATAAAAATTCAAGATATAGACACCTATAAAAATGTAGCAAACTAAACGATGTTGGAGAATTTAAAAACGTCGACTTTATTGATATTTTTATCCAGGTGGCCTTTTGAATATGTATTAATTGAATCGTCAATTGAAATTTTAGAGTTTATCTATTTAATCCATTAAAACTACCCTAAACCCAAACAAAATTAGTATGACTAAATAGTTCTTTCAAATGGCCCTGTCATAGTGGCCTGCATACATCTGAGGTCATCTGTAACGATTACGTCACTTGTTATACTAGTAGATAAGCTTACATCCGATTTTAAGTTTCCAAATTTAATTAAACTACGTATAGCCGTTCAAAAAATACAAGGGAGGACTTATTACTAGCACTGTATACTATACATACATTTTGTAGCTCTTGTTTATTAATTTTTAAAGTCAAAAGCTCAATTTTCAAAATGAATAAATACACAATTAAGAGCTTCAAATTTGATATAAACGTATAATCTCTGAAGAGCAAGTCCCTACGAGCATTACAGCCCCATTTCACATAAAGCGTAAACAGTTATCCGTTCGATTTTCGTCGTCACATTCGTTTATCTGAATCGCTCGGATGACTGAGACGACTCTTATTATTGCTCCCCCCGTCTATCCTCCACCTTTCCGTTTGATTTTCAAGTGGTCTCCCGCTCGTATTTGCGCTCCGAATGGAATCTCCTTGACAGTCCGTCATATCTTCACTCGTTAAATATTTGACCTGCGACTCCGGTCGAAGGGGTCGATCCCCCACCCTCCTGTCGCCACGTCTTATGTTAAACCCTCTCTGAATCCATCTCGAGGAGACGATCAACATTTAAACTTTTCAATTCCAATTAAAAAACATTAAGGCGGGTTCCTCTAATCGGGGTGCACTTGACAGGCTTTTGCGTCGTCGTCGAGTACAGTTATTAGCTTGCCACTTCCAGAATTTAACGTAATTTGGCACTCAGTACTTAATTTAATTTTTCTAATAATATCCGTTGACGGCTGCTATAAAATGTAGCGCTGGATCTGGATTTAACTGGAAGGTGTCGGACTTCCACTAATTTACATCTCGAGTTCATAACCAATACTTATTCAATTCATAACTTATGAATAACCTGGTTGTGAATAACCACCTCTTTATTATTTTACTCCCAGAGTCTACTGGCTTGATAAGAAAACCATAATTTCAAGAGAAGATTCGACTGCTAAAGTTATGTAGATGATAACAGCAATTTTATATGCATGCTGTATGATCGAATAAAGCTATATGCATTGCTAATTGTTCATTTTTGGCTTTAATTGTGTCAACAAACACTAGAAGTGTTATTGATTAATATGAGCTAATAAGTGGTGGTTTTGTCTTCTAACTATTAAGAATAATAAGCAATTGATAGCGGAAATTCTGATAGATGTGGTTTTTGATCTTTGTTTGGGGAGAGGGGGATAAAGATGATGATGCTGTTGCAGGCGCAATTCATGCAGAATATATTAACTTTTTGGAAAATGTATTAGATCATTATTATAGACGGCAGTAAAAGATGAAATACTCGTTGTTCAGAAGCAGAAAGATTAGAAATAAAGTACTTATGGATACTCGTATATTCGAATGATTATATTGCGGGCAAATAAAACAGTTAAAACATGTTACATTTACTGTTGAGTAAATCTGACATGTTCAGTTCAGAATGTTTTATTTGTCTGTATTATAATCTTCGGAGGACACGAGTATCCATACTTTATTTTTAGATTTCTGGTACAGCCATATATTAGATCTGAACTTCCTATGTACTATACATATAAATAAAACTTATTTTTCAGAAATTTTGTTAGCATTACAATTTATCACCTATCTTAATATAAATTACCCCCCAAAGAAACGCTGAAAACCAGGATTTATGCCCACTGCTTATGATATTAGGTTACAATATAGATAATTACTTCTGGAAGAAATTCATTCCAAAGATTGAGGAGAAAATAAATATTCTATCGAGAATTTTTTTGAATAGAGAGGTGAAATTCCAGTCTGAAAGTGTATTACTCTTTATTACTCGAAATTAAAGTAAAGGAACTACATAATATGTGAAATTCTATACAGAGAAAATAGTTTCTTGACTGTAACAAATAATTTGTCAATTTGTCAACTTTAGGATTACACAGAGAAAATAAATCATTTACACAAGGGAATATCCTTTGGATCATAGAAATCCATTATTTCAATAAAATATGTATTAGACGACCTAAACAAGTATACCTTTTCTCTGTAGAATTGAGCGTTCTTTTCGATTATCTACTTGTTTTACGCATGACAGATAACAGATAAAAAATTGTTTCAATTTACTTAAATAATACGGTGAAATTAGCGACCTCTAGGAGCAACGTCAAATTATTTTAAAAATATATATAAAAATAAGTCCCCTTGTCTCTCATCATCTTTTTTTGTTCGTGTTAAAATGTTACTCTTTTTTTGAATATCTGGTCTTTTTAGTTGCGAATGACCTTGTAATTGATTTATCAAGAGTAACATTTTAACACCAACAAAAAAAATTATGAGAGGCAAAGGGGACTTACCTTTTAAAAAAGCACCCCGATGGTGAGAGGCGAGGGGACTCACCTTTTAAAAATGCACGTTTATATGGAAATATTTTATACTTGTGACGAGGTTGACTGCTTATACCTCTAAAAAAAGTATTTATTTTAGTCAATTTGGAGGTTATGTCTTAATACTCAGCATATGAAAAAATTGTGACATCCAAGACGTTTTCAGCAGACTAACAAACATATGGCAAGGAATCTGACATTTCTACTACAAAACTTTTTTTATTTTGTTCGTTTAATTTATGTAATGTCACATTTTGGTTATATATTTTACCTATTTGTTTGGAGGTTATGTGAAAATCTATCCGCGAATTGTTACTTTTGATCACATATTCGGATTCGCTCCAAAATGTATATAGAAGTATGTATATAGAAGTTTAAGCTGGCAAGCACGCGTGCTCGCCAACTTAAACTTCTTGATAAACGTATTTATGTTTTTCAATTTCAAGATGCTTTTTGAGGTTATGTCTTAATGCACGGCCTATGGAACAATTCTGATCTCAAAATCGTGTTCAGTATACAAAAAAACATATGGAATGGTATAATGCCCTTCTGATACAAAACTTTTTGTTTTTTTATGCTGCTTTATTTTTACATGCTTTTGACGTTATATTTCCTTGATTTATGCAAAATCCAGACGTGATAGAGGGAAATTGACAACGGATTCTTTTTCAGCGACTAAAAATACGTATAAGACACCTAATCTTGTTTGCGTAGAAACAAAAACAAAAATTGTGGTGCTGTGTAATTATTCTCTAGATTGTACTTCTCAAAGCGTTCACGGCTGCAGCTACAACAGAAATGAGCTCCAGATACAATTTCAAGTTTGGTCCATTACACATTTCGCGGCCAGAGGCAGATGCTGCACTGTAGTATTCTATTTCCATTCTAAATTGAAAATAGGTAGAAAAAAGCAAGGTTGTCAGATATATTTTCTAAAAATGCTAAGCTCACTATACAAGTATACTTCATACTTCAGTAAACTGTTAGTTCGTGATGTTCTTAGAAAGCTAGATTGGAAATATTTAAAAAAAATACATAGATATAAATTTATTAGTTAGCATTAAAACAAAGCGTTTAAAATTGCTTGAAAAAATAATTATAAATTAAAACAACTTTCTGTATATTACTATACTTAAGAAAATTTTGGAGAGCCGGCAACTCGCTGGCTGGTGCTCCATTAAACTACACACTGGGCAACGATCCAACAGACTATTGTGCGATGTGAGAGTAGGCATTGAATACATACATTGCTTAAATACTTATTCGGTCCACTGTGCCATAATTTTTTTTACGACGTCGTTAAAATGATTTACGACTTTAGAAATTCTATGTGTTTAAGGCGCCAGTGGACTGACACTTTAGCATTATTTACAGCAAATTATATTACAAATATTAAGAGTTTTGTATACAGGCTAATTTTAATCTCCTATATTGATTTGAATGAAAAAAATTATTTCACAATTTTCGAATTTATAAAAGATATATGCACGCCCATGGAATCATAAAGTTGCACCGCTTTTTTTTGTTCCCCAGGCGTATTTATCATTTTCAATTAAAATTAGAAGGACTATACGTATATTAATTTAGCTGAGATTTGGCGAACTGATGGTCTAAATAAACGAGTCGAAAGTTATCAAAATCGTCAATGTAGTTATGAAGATATTATGAGTATTCAAAAATGATTTTTTATTTGAATTTATTTCCGTAAGATGTATTTATTTGTCGTCCTTCATAAAAAAAAAAACAAAATTAGTAGTGTTCTGTTTACACCATTTTTCAGGCTATTTACCAGAAATCTCCTATTTATACGTATAATACTATTCTTTAAAAAGTTTCTTGTTTAGCCTCAAACGAACAAACGATTACCATAAACACCCCGGCGATAAAGGCTTCGGCCTGATTATAATTTGAATTTTTCCCCGCCGGCGACGCTTCTCGAATTAGCCGAGAGTGGCCCGAGTTTCAATAATTTTTTCCATCAAAACTTTCCGCTCGCTACAGTCCGACCGCCGCCTCTTGAGAGATCATAATAGGGTCTATAATTTCGGCTGCTAATTCTAATTCGGCACATCTTTTATTAATGAAGTTTTCGTGTCGCTACGACAAAGAAGGCCGTTTATTTCTGACGGTTCGAAGCAACGGCAAGCGAGGCCACGCTTTTTAATTTCCGAGTTTAACGAAATTGGATATACTCGTATACACGAAGAAATCCGAACCCCTTTATGTTAGGCTTGTACGTGATTAGAGTAGAGCGGAGTAAAAGTTCGCGTAGGGTAAAAGTAGGCACTGTCTAGAGGAGTGTTAAAAAAGGGACAATTTTGGCCATCTTCCGAGAAGCGAATGAACCTTAAAAGTTTGTTATACCCCCAATCCCCAATTAACAGAATATATGAATTGTTTGCCTCGAAAGTGGTGGGTGCATTACTGGAATGCCTCAAATAGACAGGAAAGTGTTACATTGTCACACTTTCAATCACGAATTTTCATGATGTTTCTTTTATTAAAACTTGATAAATGGGCGTTTTTGGGTCGCAGATTACGAATCAGTTACCAGGTTCCCGAAATTCAATAAGACAATTCTAATATGGCGGCTAATGAAGTCAGAGCCCTTCATTCCTTTATACAATTTGTTGTGTACAAGAGCCTACAGATTTTCGATTCTCAAAAAAGGAACTGATTCAGTTAGTGGGCACACCCGGGTGTAAGGTGGGTTAACGTGTTGTAGGATGATGTTCTCATGTGTGGTATTTCGGTTATGCTCGGTTTCAAGAGAACATCTACTTGCCTGGACAATTCATCGACCATTACTTTGAAGAACAATAAATCTCGTAAGAAACTGACGAAGATGTAGAAGAGGGATGAATATTATTTTTAAATTGAATTTTATTCATTATGTAAATATTTTCCATTTTGAGTTTCATAAGTTAGTGGTTTCTCATTCGGCAACTTTAAAAACTCTTATATACCAAGAACTAAATCGCAGATAAATCATATTTGGTTTTTTGATTTCATTGGACTAGATTCATCTTATTGAATTTCGAGAATCTCGACTTCGAAAATCGGCCCCAAAAAAGTCCCAGAATCCAAGTTTAGGTTAATGAAATGATCACAATATAAAACTTTCCAATCCATTTAGCCATTCCAGCAATGATCCCACTACTTTTTGGACAAACAATTCATATTTTGTGTTAATTGGGGATTTATATAAAAAAAGTTTTAAAGTTCACTCAATTTCTGAAAAGGAACCGAAGGTATGTACATTTTTAACACCCTCATTTTAAATAACATGATAGAGTGCACAAAGCTCTGCCCTACCGATAGACTTTATTGGAAGAATTTGGTATAATGCTTGAGTCCTGCTAGTAGGACGCAAGAATTGGTCAAAGGGCAAAAATAGTTGGTAAGAATTGTATATAAACTATTCTTCTCACTGGCTAACACTTACTTGCGTTCTGATGAAATCTATATCGCGTGTATTAGCAACGCACCGACATCAGAATCGGTATCAAAGCGTATCAAAGGTTTTTTTGCATCTACAGAGAACAATAAAATTATCTAATTAAATGGAATGGAAGTTACTAACACAAAATGCATTCAATAATTGTCAAAAAAAAATAGCAGTAAACAAAACAACTGATGATTTTATTGGCACTCCGTTTATAATATGGTTATAGAAGCAATT
The DNA here is from genome assembly GCA_029963805.1 of Aromia moschata. NCBI lineage: Eukaryota > Metazoa > Arthropoda > Insecta > Coleoptera > Cerambycidae > Aromia > Aromia moschata. Next base: position 1,105,821 of record JAPWTK010000053.1, on the reverse strand, counting down.
CCTACCAGTGTTGGACTGCACATAACTATCTATCTATTCATCTATTTCACAAAGCTACAAAAATAAGCTGTTTTTTTTTTCGATAAGACACACCGCTATAATAGTAGATGTAAACCCTTAAACACAGAGTGGTAAATAAGGTTTGTCAAAAAAATTGAAATTCTTAATTTATTTGTTACTACTGACTAGTAACTACTGACTAGTAAGTTTGTGTCAGACGTAAAAATGTATGTAAAAAATGTATCAGATGAAAAAAGTTTAGAGAAGAATACACCTTCTAATGCATATATAAGAAATAAGTGTCAAAAAAGTTATAACCCTATTACCTTATTATTAAAGCTAACTAATAAAGGGATAAAAAAAGTTAAACTTTTTACAAGAAAGTAAAACGTACCAACTTTCGTTTCAATACAATCGTGCATTGCGAAGAAAAAAAATATTCATTTTTATCTTAATTTATGGCTTTGATAGTAGGGATGAAATTTGGGACACATTTACCTAGGAAAAAGTCTTTTACTACTTTCTACTTTCTATCGTAGAATCGTTTCCAAAAATAAAGTTAGGAAACACCCTGTATACTAAAGGCGTACTTCTGTTCCATATGTCCGTGACATCCCTACTCTAAGCACATATATCCGTGAACCTACTAAACGTTAGAAAATTTCAAAAATTTTCACATATGGTCCAAACTTTATGGATGCCACTGTATAAAAAATCTATTACAGAATTAACAAACATGAGTAGGTGATATTCGCCCTGTATAATTTTCTATAGAATTTTTTTTTTTTTTTTTTTGGCTTTAGGTCCAATACCATGCAGCCAGTCACAAGAGGAAATTTAATCAACTAATTTAAAACCTAACCTAATAAAACCTAACCACCTAACCTAACATAATTCTATAGAAACACCAACAAAACCCAAAAATTTATAAAAACGATAAGGAAAGACGGGGACACACTCTTCACATCCTGGGGTCGATCAGGATGATTTTATACATTAGACACTACAGGGGAGACCTCGGTAAATAGGGAGAACAACACAAGTAAAGACACAGGGATTCGAGACTAAGACCAACCTAGAGCTTAATTTCAGCTTCCGCCATAAAGTTCATGATGCAGCTATACACTTTCCTTGAATTAGTTGTTAAAAGGTGCAGTAAGTTGAAGGGAGCAGCGATATTACAGTTTAGTACATTTTCTACCAGCTTAGAGGACGCATCTTTGTATTTTTCACAGCCAAAGAAGACGTGATTCTATAGAATTAATATTAAATAATGAATAAATAGTAAATCGTAATTAACGCTCATATCTTGCTAATTACCAATAGACACGACGCACATGACAGAACAGTTAACCGTCAAGTAACGAGAGTAGCCAGCAATTTATTTGACCTACGAGTATCTGCTTTGAGGATTACGTTTCGACATTCCATTCACAAAGGATCGTTTTGCTCAGAAATTACATCATAGAATGGAGAGGCGAAGATCACAGCCAACTGGGAACAAAACTAAATATCAGGAAGCTCGAATGATGCCAATGTAATTCTAGTAATAAACGGGGCTTATATCCTTATACAAGATTGTACTTGGCTACGGGTGTTGCTTTGCAGGTGAAAAGAAATATAACACAATCGTAGTATTAAGTTTTTGATTACCATTAATTCGTTGTGTAATAAATATACATATCTTTGTATATTTGATTAGGATTAACTACTCTATTAAAAATAAAACAAGTCTATCATTAAAGTATTTTTTTTCACAAAACGACATAAACACATTTTTTTATGGAACACTCTGTATATTTTTTACTCTTCTGCAAGAATTATCTGATTTTAAAAATGTGTTAATTACTGCTATTTCTATCGAAAGTTTGAAAATTATTTAAAACAAGTTTAATAACCATATTGGAACTGTCTGGCTCAAGATTGCTATAAAAAAAAAGAAAACTCAAATACACACAATATGTACATATGTATATTATTATATTGCATTTTGAAGTTTGTAAATAAGTACTCTTGTGTTATTCTGAGGCCTAAATGAGTTTAATTATACATATATTTGTGGGAAGGGTTGGAAGAGTGGGGCATTGCTCCAAACTGCATTGCCTTTTAGCATCTTAAGATTAAGATTCATTTAAGTTGTAATATTGCACAACTTTTCTTGTAATATTTTATAAATTTTAAGATGCTAATAAAACATGTTATTATTAGAATTATTATTATTATGTATTCATTATATATGGGTGATTTTGCCTAGCCCAAGTCGTAGCTCAAGTAGTAGCTCAAGTCAAGTAGCTCAAATCGTGTCCAGAGCTCATGCATCCTTATAAAAATAAAATTAAACATATAGTTAATTAGTGGGATGAGGTATAATGTTTCCAAAAAAAAAATAATTTTCAGTTAGTCGACGTTTCGCAAAATTTATTTGCATATTTGCATATCAGATAGCCGATGCACGTCTGGGTGACAGTACGTTGTATTCTATTATTATTTTATGTTATATCAATTGTTTTATCAATGTTTCATTCATATTTATTTTTAAAAACGACAGCAAAAAGCTTATTCAATTAGTCCTGAGGATGCAAATAAATTTTGCGAAACGTCGACTAACTGAAAATTAGTTTTTTTTTTTGGAAACATTTGACCTCATCCCACTAATTAACTATATGGTTATATGGAAACAGGTCACTAATCCTACATTACAATAAAATTAAATATTTGAACAACGTCGAGACTTAAATTATGTGAACTCTTTTCGGCTTACAACTTTTAACCGATATCTATAATAATAATAATAATAATAATATTCTTTATTTTACCAAAATGACATTGTACAAAATGTATGGCAATAGTCAATCTTAAACCTAAAACCAACAACATTGCTTCGTAAAAACTATGATGAAAAATATTCAGATACATTATAAAAACAGTTACTTATTAAAAAACATTTTAGACTACTTTTAAATATGTTTAAGTTTTTGCTTAACTTAATTTCTTGAGGCAAGTGATTAAATATTTTCAATCCTAAACAGTCTGTTGTCTTAGATGTTATCGATAGTTTAGAGAAAGGTACATGGAATTCATTTTTTTGTCGAGTATTTATAGTGTGAACATTTTTATTCTGTTTGAATGTATTTTTGTTTTTTAATACATAAACACACATTTCAAAAATATACAAAGATGTTAGGGTAGAAATTTTATAATTTACAAAAACGTCCCGACAAGTTACCGTACTCGCAATTCCGGCCAAGGTGCGTAGGATACGTTTTTGTGAAACAAATACAGCCTGTGAAAAGGTAGAATTCCCCCAAAAACAAATGCCATAACGCAGATGTGTCTCTACTTGTGCATAATACAAATTTATTAATTGTTTCTCAGTGAGAACATCTTTTATATTTTTGAATAAAAAATTTGTAGAATTTAATTTGGCCATTACATACACGCAATGCAGTTTCCAATTTAGGTGTTCATCTAAACGGATACCAAGAAATGTAACTGTAGTTGCATTCGAATCCAGCGTGGTGTTATTAACACTCAGAGGCTCGCATACTTTCTGCCTATTGTGGAACCTTATTATTTTTGTTTTATTTGAATTTAGGAATAAATGATTTTAATTAAACCAGCTAGTTAGTTTTTGCAAAACTTCATTACATTTTTCTTGCATACGATCATCAGATTTGCCAGATATAACCAAGGTAAGATCATCAGCATATAAAGTGAAACATGTGTCTTTTAATACATGCTCCAAACTATTAATATATAAAATAAATAAAATGGGACCCAACACCGATCCTTGTGGCACCCCCATCTCTACTTGGACAGAATCAGAGTTACTATAAGATATATGACCGCGTTTACAGTGCTGGATTGACACAAATTGTTTACGGCATTTAATGAAAGAAGAGATCCATGTCAATGGCTGGCCTCTCAAACCATATTCAAAAAGTTTAGAGAGCAGTATACTGTGGTTTACGCAATCGAATTCCCTACTGAGATCACAAAAAATCCCAGCAGGACATTCATCAGCGTCGATATACCTTATTACATCTGCGTAGAAAGAGTGAACTGCTGTGATAGTTGACATATTTTCACGAAACCCGAATTGTTTGTTTGTTAACACTTTAAATTTATCTAAAAATGTGATAAGATGATCTAGAAATGCATATTCAAAAACTTTCGAGAAAGAAAATGGCACAGTGATTGGTCTATAGTTTTCTAGAAGGTGAGGGTCACCTTTTTTGAACACCGGTATAACTTTACCTACTTTTAAATATGTTGGAAAATGTCCCCTCAAGAACGACAAATTAACAAGAAATGTGAGGGGTTGTATCAATAAATCAATAATCCGTCTAATTAAAAACATGGGCACTTCGTCAGGCCCCGATGATCTTTTGTTTTTTAATTTGGATTTTAACAAAGTTAATAATTCACTGTCAATATATGGTTTTAAGAAAAGCGTAGAAGTAAGAATCTTCTTATCAGTAGGGATATTTTCAACGGTGGGATGTATGTTATTTACAATATGTTTTGGGGCATCTATGAAAAAAATTATTAAAAGCAGAAGCAACCTGATCTGGTTTATCAGTTTGTACATCACCAATATTTATTATTTATTTATTTATTTAATTATCACTTAAATTATTAACCTTTCTTTGCTTATTAGATATCTCTGACACAATCTAATCTCCTTCACGAAGAAAAGTGAAAGTAGGCTAAAAATATCAGTTCCGACCCCTGTCCAAAACTCAATTTTGTAAATAAAAGTCCCGCCCAGAAGAAAATAATTTTTTTTCCAAATTCGCGCATATACATAATCAATTTGTAGTAATTACTGATTAAATTTGTAGATATTATAATTACATATATTTTTAACCAATAAGAATTTTTAGCGCATACTTTTTTGTCACACAAATTGTCCTAAAATCATGGTAAGTATATAAATCGCTTTGAAAAACGCGCCATATAGTTCCGCGGCGCCACCTACCGGTAACTTTGTCAAAGGCCAAACGTAAACTTATGCACGTGTCAACGCCGCTAAAAGTTTTGATCCTTTGAATAGACAAGTGCATAATTTTTCGCTTTACGTGCGTACACAAATTTTGGTCAGTTGCGACCCTCCTCTAGAGCCACCGCTAGGTGTACTTGAATAAGTACTTATAGTCTAAGATCCGAACTAGAAACGACCTTCACCCATCTGTTTAATGGATGAAAAGTATTTTATATCAAATTTAAAATATTAAAAAATATTTAAAGTGAAATAGTCTATTAAATAAAAAATAATAGTCTAATGAAAGCTCAGTCATCGATAAAGAAACTTATTAATTACAGAATCAGTGGCGTGCGTACGGAGCTTCTATGACACCGTTTTAAACCAGAATTTCTACGCTAATATTTTTTTTGTGTTTGATTGGTTCCACTTCGCTTTGGAAGCGCTTCGTTTTTTATTAAAAAAATTATACTTCGACAGGTATTTGAAAATTTTATCAATGGGGCTACAAAATACTTTTCTTTAATGAAAAACAAATGCAATCTTCAAAGAAAAATTGGAACCTGTTAAACCTGAAAAAACCCATTGGGTCAGAAATTTTGATTCAAAAAGGGGGCACCAAATCCCCGAACATACGCCACTGATTCTGAAATTAAAAAGTTTTTTATAAATGATTGAGCTTTCATTAGACTACTTCACTTGTAAAACTGGAACCTTGTAGCCGTCACCATTATTGAAAAACCAGAAAGAAACCAGAGAAAAATTAAGTGTATCACCCTGTGTCGAACACCATGTATTTATTTTGGGAAAAGATGTTCATATAAACCTAGGACCGTAATTGTTAAATTTTCGACGAATAATGTATCTAATACAGCTTATTATTTGATTTCTTTTTTGAACTTATTTTCGTGAGAATTATAAGGTTCCAGTTGTATAAGTTAAGTAATTTTTAAGTAACTTTGTCATTTGATTTTAATTACAGTGACGATTTGGTGCCCGCCTTTTAAATCAGACTTTCAATGCCAATGGATTTTTTTCAGGTTTGAGGTTCTTGTTCTTTGGAAAATTGTAATGAAATAAATTAACTACAGTTCTCTTCCAAAAAGCGCTTCGTTTTTTTAATAATTAATAGATTGAATAATAACATTTTTAAATACTTAAAATAAATTATAAATAGGGGGGATATAAATTATTTAAAAAAAAACGAAGCGCTTTCGGAAAATAACTGTGTTATCTTTGTTCATTGCAATTTTTCGATGAATAAGTGGGACCAGTTAATCATGATAAAAACCTTTGGCGGAAAAATCATGATATAAAAACCCCCGTACGCACGCTACTGATTGGGGCGGGCTCGTTTTGAGTGATTGAACAAATTATGTCAAGTACATTCCACAAAATTATTTGGCTTTCTTGGAAGAAAACGCGGTGATGCCGATTTTTTAAATTTGGTTTTGAAGATATAACGAGCCATTAAAAAGTCATCAAAGTTGGCCAAGCAAAAAAATACGTATTTCTATTCTCAATATTAGTTTATAACCTTATTTAATTGTTAACGCTGTCAGTATTTATTTTACAAATGTGACAGTCACTTGTCAAAAGTTTGACAATAACAAAGTTTCGCTTCGAGCTTCGCCATAACCGCTAGTTCCATCTCTGTCGTTCATAGCCAGATTTGATTTTTTTTGATGGCTCATTACTTTGCAATAGTGAAACCTGGTACTCCTGGTAGTAAGTGAGATCGTTCATATGGAATTAATTTAAAAAAATGATAAAAAGCAAGTTTCCTGCATTTGCAAGTGAATAATTCTAATATGTAATTTATCAAGATTTTTAATCGGATCAAAGATTTCAAGATTTATAATCGGATGCCTGCGATTACTTTAATAATAGGATTATGAATGATGTTTAATTCAAATTATCCCATCACTAATTGAAATTGTTTCATAATAATGACTAGCACCTTCGCCATGTTTTAGATTAATTTTGTAATATGACTAAAAAAGACAAGTAGGTACGCATTAAATGGATTTTTGGAAAAAAAATCCATAAGGAGTTGAGAGTGAGTATCAAAGTCAAATGTATGGAACGTATCTTCAACTGGAATTGCTATCAGTATCCACTAATTTATTTATTTATTTATTAATTTATTTATTGACAATCACTACAGGTACATAACCCATTTATAGATTGTATCTAGTTAAACATATAGTAAACTTATTCTAAACTTAAAACTATTGTCATCCACCACATATTTCCCACTCCTACATTCAAACATTACTTTCTCATATACAATATGTAGTATAGAGACATCCAAAAAAAACGTCATCAAAGTTGGCCAAGAAAAACAGACGTATTATTATTCTTATTCGAATTTATAACCTTATTTACTTGCCAAAACTGTCACATCATATGACAGCTATTGTTTATTTTACAAATTGTGACAGTCACTTGTCAAAAGTTTGACATAACCGAAAAGCTTAGACATGACGACTATTTCTATCTCTCTCGTTCATAGCCAGAGTTGATGACGTTTTTTTTGGATGGATTTGGATTATTGGATTTGGATTATATATACACATAAATACATAATTCTACAGAAATGAGTGATGTAACAGGGTAGCTTAATTAAGATATAAACCTAACAATATTTGCGTTTCTGTTTGCTAATTCACCAAAAATATCACAAGATTGCTGAACAGCATTATAACTTAGCATCATTCCAAGAATAGGAGATCGTATCAGATAATTTTTCCTAGGTGTCGTATATATGAAAGTTAAATTATTGGCTTGTCTAGTTTTTAGGCACGGGACGTTGATATTAACGTTTTTTTAATGTATTGCAATCATATATTAAATTACTTACAATTTTAAATAAGTACAATATGGTAAAATAAGTACGTCTATTATATAATGAAAGTAGAGCATAATCCGTTAAATGATAATCATATTCATATGTAGTAACCACCATTCAATATAAAGTACGAGTATTTAATGAATTTTTTTGAATATTTTCTATAAGATTAATATATTTTAAATAAAATGGAGGCCATACTATTCAACAATATTCTAATTTTGTTCTGACTAAATATGTATACAATGTAATTAACGTGCTTTTCGATCTAAACTCACGACTGTTTCTAATTACAAATCCTAGGTTTTTAATGATTTTTTACGTTTAATGATTTTAATGATTTTTTAAACAGTACTCCTAGATCCATAACTCAACCATATTTATTCTTGTTAGGTTAATTCCATTCATATTATATTGATATTGAAAATTCTCCTTTATACTCATACATATTATTTTCTACCGACCAATTGTATACATTTTTAATATCCTCTTGTAACTTCATGCAATGCGGTAGGCAAGTAATAGTTTTAAAGATTTTTAAATCGTCCCCGAAAAGAAGTATTTGACTATTACAAATAGCGTCAGTTATGTTATCGATGAACAAAAGAAACAATAGGAGACCCAAGTTTGAACCTTGTGGAACTCCCGAGCAAGGTGTATAGTAATCTGATGCATGATTATTTACTACGACATATTATTTCCTATTGACAAGATAAGAGTGAATAAATTCTATAGTTTTCCGAAAATGAAAATTTTTTTAATTTACACAACAGTATATTATGATCTACTTTATCAAATGCCTTGGCAAAATCGTGTAGACAGTGTCCACTTGATAATTTTGTGCCATGACATTTGTCGTATAATTTACAAAGTCAACTAAATTTCCACTAGTGGATAGAGATTTACGAAAACCAAATTGATAATCAGATATTTTACTATTTATATGCGGTATAATGTAGTTGTAAATAACAATTTCAAATACTTTTGCGATATTGGACAATATTGCAACTGGTCTGTAGTTCATCATATTCTTTTTATCCCTGTTCTTAAAAACTGGTATTGTTCTTGATATTGTTAGACATTTTGGGAAAGTACTCGTATTTAATGATATGTTAAATAATATAGTTAAAGGTTTAACTAGAATATCTTTACAGCCTTTAATAATATAACTAGGAATAGTATCAGGTCCCATTGATTTTTGGGTTTTAATTTATTTATAGCCATTAGTACATCCTCCTCTGATATTCTGTGCAAAGTCAACACACTGTCACCATTCGTAGGGTTCGAATTATGCTGATTGAAACTTATATTATTTTTTGGTTGTTGGTAAACACATTCGAAATAATTCGCAAAACCCTGCGCTATAGATTTCCCTCCATGATACACATCCCTACTCGCCGTCATAGCAGTTGGAAAACCTTTATTAGAATTTCGCTTAGAATTTACAAAATTCCAAAATTCTTTAACATTTTTATTCATACCTATTATTTTTCACAGTACGTATGTAGGCTTTATATGATATGTTCATATCTCTTTTAATGTTTGCTCTTAGAAATTTGCAATCCGCGTTACATTGCTCATTTTTTGTTTTTTTTTTTTTTTATACAATTTCCTATTTCTTTTCTTTAGACTTGATATATTTTATTAATTCGGGAGTAAACCACGGTGGGAATTGACGGCGCCTGAATTTCACTTTAAGTATACACTGATTGAAAATTGTTTTTAAAATAGAATAAAATTCCTCAAATGCATCATTAACATTATTATATATCTTTAAATTATCCCAGTCTACTTGTGATAACAGATTATACAACATTAAATAGTCAGCTGCTTTAAAATTATATACGTATGTAGTATTTACTGAGTGGTGGGAGAGGATATTATCATATTTATTACAAGAGAAGGATGATGGCCATCCTCAGACACAAGAGGTTCCACTTCTCTGTTTACAATACACGGTACATTTGAAACAACAACATCTAGAGTTCTATGAATTACATTAACAATATTATTATTTTGAGGACCATTTAATAAATTACAAAAATTTTCAAAAATTCTGACCACATTTTGATTTAATCCGTTAATATTTAGGTCTCCTAAAATTAAGTATTCATGTTCAAATAAAATCTGCGTATTTTCTAAAAAATTAAATAAGTATTCATAACGCGCATATGAGGAATTTGGGAACGTTTTATATCTAAACTTTAATTTTAAAGCTAAAAGATCAACCACTGAATCAGGATATACCAACTGAAAATTTTCACAGCACAAATCTTCTCTGGCCGCTAAGAGGACACCACCTCCCTTCGCTTTCCCGATTTCCGCTAGGTTTCTATCCTTCCTAAATACTTCATACCCGTTACCGAAGAGCTCATTATTATAGATGCCATCATGCAGCGATGTTTCGGTGATACCTATTATATCATAATCGGCAGATAATACGTTACTGAAGAACTCACTAGTTTGTGTTCGAAGGCCGTTCACATTTTGATAATATATATTAAGATCTTTGCTAGCCATAATTAATTTTTGATTTTAGATTTACTAAATAATTATTTAACACCGGACACTGCATATCTGTCGCCGAATGAGTGGTTCCAAGTTTTTGTTTATATTTGTTATTGAAGTTTATACAATTTATACACTTATAAACAGTTGAAGTGCATTCTTTACCTTGGTGATCACCAGAACACAAATAACATACAACGTTGGGTGAACTACAGTAGTTTTGCGTATGGCCGTAATTTTAACATTTATAACAGCGGACTATCCTCAAATGGTCAACAACCTCACATTTTTCCAACCAACAAATATATATCCAGATTGTATTAATAATATTTTTCTTATTTGAGGAGGTACCTCAATCACAATGTTGAAATACCTAAAGTGTTTTAACTTGGTAACTAGTTTGACATCAGGGGTTTGAACATTTTCAGGCCGATTTAGTAATAATATATTCTCAAGAATCTTACTATCTGTATTTAAATCCTCCGTTAAATAAACATTTTTAATTAACAATCGTGGACTGATTAGTTTCATTAATCTTATACTTGGAACCTAGTTTACTTGTGAGGCCGTTTTTTAACTTAAACAACGATTCTTTATTTTCACAATGGATGACCATTCCGTTTTTTATTTTCTTGGTTGACACCACCATTGACACAAACATTTAAATCTGCCGGCGATACCGAACGCGTAATGTCTTTAAAAACGTCCTTATATGATAACGAATTGTCATTGGTTTTTATTACCAAGGATTCTGCTTGCTCATATTTATTTACAGTTTTTCACAACTTCACTATACGATGTCGATGAACTTGACTTTTTTGTCTCTGGTAATGATAAGCTACTTACAGTCCTTATTTATTTTAGTTCTAGAATTCTTTCACTGTAATTTATTTGTGTTTTCTAATTCGCTTTTTAATCTTTTAAGCAATAGACCACCTTAAATTTCATTTTTAAGGTGGTCTATTTCACAATTGGAAACTGCAACTTTAATTTTTAATTCACTGATACCAGTGCTTTCTACGTCTTTTTGAACACAGTTTTTACACAACCATTTATCTTTTTTCACAATAGAAAATAGATACTGCTGCATCAAAACATCTCTCATGAAGAAAGACACTGCAATTCCTCTACTCAACACCATTTTCACGAATTAGATTCATACAAAGAACACATTTCTGTCTAATTAACTTGGGATCGTCAGCTGGACGACCCACACCGCCCGCCATCTTTTTGATTAACTTATTTTGTGTTTGTTTTAACCAATATGTTTGTTAATGTAATGAAAACTGTTTGTACTGAACTCTTAATTATCTTATAGGATATAAAAAAACTTAAACTCATTAAATTCTATTATCATTAAAAATGTTTCTCAATATTCTTATATTAACACTCATTCATTTGATTTATAAAATTTATCTTTTAAAATATGATATGTATAAATCTTACTACTATTCGATTTTTAAAGTAGATAAAATTTCAAATCGACAGATTTAGAAGTTAAAATCGACAGATTTTTAAAGTTTTCAAATATATCTGGTATGCTGCAGTTTGTATAAATCTTACTACTATTCGATTTTTAAAGTAGATAAAGAAGTTAAAATCGACAGATTTTTAAAGTTTTCAAATATATCTGGTATGCTGCAGTTTTTCCTAAAAATTAAAGTTTCTTTACATTGCTATAGGTATCAATATTTCATCCCAGTATCTCGTATTTGATATTTTATAATACAGGTAGCTATATCTTTAAGCAAAATCAAACTTTTGCAAAAAGCACAAGAATAAAAAATATTCACTTGGTAGGTGCGAAAAAATAAAATATATATGAGTAAACAATTTGCAAGAAGTTTTCAAGACATGGTGGGGCACACATATTTTTCTAAAATTTTGTTTGAACTTTTTTTGATATTATAGTCTTCTACTTCAATTTGCTCTGTGAGAAAAAAATTTGCCATATTTTCGGTGACAGTTTTTCGTTTCTTCATAAAGTAATTTTGACATCCAAAATCGTGCCAATAAAGCTAAGTATGAAATGTACAGAGCCAAACAAAATATTTTTGAAAATTTATTTATTTGTGCGAATACCCTGTATAAGCTATCGAAACAAAAGAATCAATTCAGAATTGGTTAATTTTTTTTTCTTTGAGAAAAAAGGCTACTATTCAAACTACCCCAAAGGATTTTTTTTTAATGTCTACTAACAATTATATCGATTTTACCCCTAAAGGGACGGGAGGGGGGGGTCCTTTAGGGTAAGGATTTACCCCTAGGGGGTTGAGAGGGTGGTTTTACTATTTATTCGTTTGCGGGAAACATAAATTCAAAATATCCAAGCTTGCTCACTAGACTTGACCAGGGTATCCTAGGGTTTTTGGGGTAGCTGATTCCAAAACCGAAGTCAGTTAACCTGTATGACATCATGTTCAAGGTCATTTGATAGAGAAATCCAGAAAAATAGATAAATACTTTTTTTGGCATTTCTGAATTCGATTTCAGGCTTTGTTGAATCGCTCGTTGTCAATTAGAGGTCATTTCAAAGTCGAAACAATATTATGCTAGAGTGAAGCTGAAGAAAATGCCATGTAATAAATTTGAATCATATTATGTATAGGTTTTTGAGGTAGCTGAATCAGGGGATCAGCTAGAGGTAGTTTTAAGGTGAACTTAACATCTCATGATTGAGCTAAAAAACGCTTTGTATTTCCATACAATAGATGTATGCATCTGGAATTGTTGATTTAAATCAGGGGTCTCAAGGTTAACCGGATGTGATTTGTTAGTTGAACCCTTTTTGAGATTGTTGAATTGAAACAAAGAACCCGTTTAATACGTTATAACACTTATAACGTCCTTTAAGCTTACATACCTTGAACTCATAACTCTGTAATATTCAACATTATAAGCCTAAAGCACAATTTTTAATACGTTAAAGTCATCGTCCAATAACTTCTTCAGCTAATGTCTTCACCTAATAGCTCAATAAATTTCACCATTTCAGGCTCACAAATGAATACCTTAAGCTAGTAATCCGATATCTTTATTTATACAAAGTTCGTAATACCTGTACGATAACATTCATTTGAGTTTAAAATGATGTTAACTGTAACCGTTTAAAATGACGTTAACTGTAATGAAGGGGGGCATGAGGCGGTGGGAATGGAAATGGGAAATTCAAAAGGCACACACTGTATACTTCTATTCTTACTCTGTTGTCTCTCGTAAAAATAAATCGAGATTTGTCACACCACCACTTCGCGTTACCCCTTCCCTCGCTCCGGGCAGGTGTGTATCCGGTTTAGGGGTGATATTTTCCGGCGCAAAGCCGCGCGTATCTGCATGCGCCACTAAATTTTTCCGTCTAATTCCCGTTTACTCCGCTGGTCGGGCTCCCACTCTGACAACTTCTATCTTTTATAGAGACGTGTTATATTCAATATCGGCTGCGGGTCTTCACTCTGCGGCCCGTACGGCCCGGGATACGTCGCTCCGGGCGTAAATCTCAATAAACCGGGACTGATTTACGCCCTCGTGATCCCCCGGCGAGTAAATTCGCTAGGATGGCTGCGTCTCTCCGGTTTACAATGCGCGCATATACTTTGGGTAGGTGTAAGATACTCCGGTGATTATGCGGAGTCTTGTATACGACGGTGCCATCGAAGTCTCGGAAAAGTCTATATGCCTCTTTACGGACGAAGTTCCGAAGAGAGGGCTATAATCGTATACAGTGTAATCAATGGATAATGGCGAGTATTTCGTAAACAAGTGCAGTTAGAAATGGGACAGTAATATTTGCAGCCTTTGCTGAGCTTAGCTGAAAATACGTACATATTTTGAAGAAAGCCTTTATTCAATGTAAATATATGGAGACATCCAAAAAAAACGTCATCAAAGTTGGCAGAGAAAAAAAAGACGTATTTCTATTCTTGATCGAATTTTTAACCTTATTTACTTGTCAAGACATCATATGACAGCCATTGTTTATTTAACAAATTGTGACATTCACTTGTCAAAAGTTTGACATAACCGAAAAGCTTAGACATGACCGCTATTTCCATCTCTCTCGTTCATAGCTAGAGTTGATGACGTTTTTTTTGGATGTCTCTATACAACATATAGTCAGTTAATGTACTCGTAGAACATATTTATAAAGAATGGCATAAGACACTTCCCAGTAGTATTAGCATGTCAAAATTACATAAAAACATCATCAGATACCTAGTGTTTTGTTACGACCTAAAAATCTGCCTCGAACTTGATTTTTTATTAAGAACAACTTTCTAATTATTTCCCTGATGAATCAAGGGTGCTGAGAAAGTGATGAAATTGAGAAAAAAATCAAATACTTCTTACTTTCATTGAATTCTTAAAATATCATAATCATAATCATCATAACATAGTATAAAACAAAGCTTCCCGCTGTCTGTCCCTATCATTCTACTACCTATGTATGCTTAGATCTTTAAAACTACGCAACGGATTTTAATGCGTTTTTTTTAATAATAGAGTGCTTCAAGAGGAAGGTTTATATGTATAATACATGCATAATATAGTAGAGAAACACTGATAATTTTAGAGGTTTCTAATGCGATGTCGTAAATAAACACATTTTTTTCCGCTTACATTGCAAACGCTGGCTGAACCCTACGAGATAGATCAAAATAATGTAGTACAGTATTGTACACCTTAAAAAAGGTCTACAAAAAAGTCCGCGATGGTATATGTCTATCTCTTAGGGATAACCCACAATAACCATTTTTTATATTTCCGTGCGAAGCCGGGGCGGGTCGCTAGTTGTATATAAATCTATATCTACTATTAATTTAATTATGTATCAGATGTAACTACTATAACCCTTCTTAAATTTTGGTAGATACATCAGATGTCCTCTGTAATCATTTCTACTGATGCAATATCTAACTTCGTCAAATGCACATTTTAATGTTAGAAGAAACTGTTTCTGACAATTTTTAAAATGATTCATTATCATGGGTTTTATTAACAATTTTTATCGTTTCTGGGGGCTCTAATAATAGTTAATTATTTTTTAGATTCCTAGTTCCCAGTTTGCCTCTCTCTAGACATCCATTTTTTTTACAATGTTTTTCTTTTGTGTAATAATGATACACCAACATTGCCGTTATTACAAAGGATGTGGACTACATGACACATATTCAAAATTAGGGTTTTAAAATGATATACAATGAAGTAAAAGTTGCGGTAGAAAATACAATGCTTACACAGTAATATAAGGCAATTAAAATAAACTCAGTCCACATTTTGGTTCAGTGGAAAAGTTGCCTCTCCCTATCGCTACATAAAAGTAGCCTATATAAAATATTTAATTTTGTGTTTTATGCTATATTTTTAATTATTAGTATCGTAGTTAAAATCACTAACAAAGGCTTAGAACAGTACGATGTTCGGATAATCTGGTTTGTTCATATTATGATTTCGAGTGACCGCTGTTCGGATTAGCAGAGGTTCGGACTAAAGCATTTTCGGATTATCGAGGTTGTATTTTATTTAAAAAAATGTTCAAAAAATCCGGAAAAGGCAGAAAGACCATAGTATACCAATTATTGTATATTCCTTTTGCTTTATCTTTTGAGAAAAGAAGTTAGTGTAGGATCTTAAATTTCAGAGAAGTCTGAAAGAAGCAAAAAAACGTTTTCAGCGTCTGGCGCGCGCAAGCCGTCTTTCTACCGATTTCCATTCACGAATTTCTGCGTTCCTCCTCTTCTTGCCAATAAATAACGAAAACGATATTACAAAGGCCATTTAATCCTCGGCGCTCTCAGGACGGCGGCGGCGGCGGCCCCTTATACATCAGCCGCTTATTGATATCAATATCCCAAGGTCTGACGTGCCATCAGGGGCGGCAATGGCTCCGCCAACAGACACCACCGTTTTAAAGGGAACCTCATTAGTCTCCACCGTGCCGCAGACTGGCAGTGCCACCGGCCATCGCCTTTGCTTCATTGCAGCGAAGATATACATAAATTACAACCCCGGCATCTCGGCCAACAGCTTACACAGCTGTTGGTCGAGATGCGGGGTTGTAATCAAGGGCTTATGTAGATCCTCAGTAATATATACAATTATTTATAAAAAAAAGTAGTATACTACCAAATCAGAATTTTATCGTTGACTATGTGTAAGTCCTACTATCTACTGGATTAATTTTTAGTAACTCCATATGATGTATATTCCATATGAATAATTCCATATGATATATAACCAGGATGTTAGATGTGTAAACATTGCAAAACAGTTTCCTACTGTTTCACCACTGTTGTTTATTATATTAAAAGTCTTGAAGGTATATGCTATAAAAGTTTAAATACAAATGAGGGAAAGAGCAATAATAACCGCCGTTAAAAATGATAAGCATGTCACCACAGCGCTTTTTTCAACCGAGGCTAAACCTAATTTATCTGTTTTATATCTATTCATTATATTATGGGGTACATGATTTCCAATATTTGTTAATAGTCTGGCAAAATAAAACTCAGTCCTTAAAGTCACAACTTGTGAGTTATAACGTCACATCAGTTTTTTAGTATTGAAAGTTCTTCTGGGCGCGTATTAATGGAGCTGTCTTGCGAAATATTAACGCGAGCGACATGCGACCTCGACATGCGACCTCGACATGGTCACGTGACGACCTTGCCGTGTGTCTATGTTTATATTTGGGTTACATGTGTAGTCATCTACAATTTTGATGAGTTGATGACTGTTCAAGGGGTCCAAGGCCACCGTCGAATGCCCCAGATTTGCTGATTCGCTGAAATGGCAAACGACATCCGAGATGCATGGCGCTTAGGAGCATGTTGAATAAAAAACTTACTTAACACCCAGCAGTACACCGTTTAGTGAAAATTTGCCTGCGTATTTTATGAACTGATGTTGAATGTAAAATAAACATTTGATCTTTACTGGTCGTTGTAATAGGAGGAGCAGATCTGTTATTTTATTAATTTACATTAACATATATACAGGGTGATTCATTAAGAATAAGTAGGTAATCTCTAAACTGGAAGATTTAGTTTTCTAGATATGTATGTACATTAAGTGAAAGGTTTTGGTATCACACCCTGTATAAATATAATGGACTATGAAATGTATAAAGCGCGTAACAAAAATAGTTTTAGGCCGACGCAACCTGCATTTAAGAAATTATGGAGGAAATAATGTTGCCATTAAAGAAACGAAAATGCAATGTTTTAGAAAATGAAAAGGAGGCTATTCATCTAGGAGGCTAAACGTTAATTGTTTATATTGTAAACAATTTTGAAATCATCTGGCTCACATTCGAATTCAAGGTTGCTGAGTGGATGGATTCTTAGAATCCCAACTAATTATTATTATTAATAATACTTTGTTGAATTTTGACAAAGTCCATTAAAGTTTTCTTAGAGTAGTTGGATTATTGTTTACAATATCGTAGATACACAAATCTGCAGTTCCTAATAATTTTAATTAAACATTGACTTGTTTTCGGATTTTGCATGAAAACATGGCTGAAACAAAATTTATGCGTTAGGGTAAACGTGGGATAGTTGCCCCACGTTTTCAAATGGGCGATTTACATACGGAAGATGAGCATTTAATAATCTGAAACTTTTGTGAAGATTAGTTAACTTAATTATCAATTAAGACAATAATCAATATAATTTAATACTTTTAGTTATTTACTTATTTATTTATAAACGAAATAACAACACCTTATAAATGAGGATAGATGCCTACTGTGTAGGTTAGATGCCTCAGTGATATTTTGACCTGTGGGATAGTTGCCCTGAGGAATTAATGAAAAAATACTTTGATTTTCTTAACTTAAATCAACGTTAGCTTCAGCTTGACGAAGTTCTGGATGACGTTGCATAAAAGACTTCCAATGACGTCCTGCTTTGCGAGTTTCTTTGTCAAAGTTATGTTCAATACCAAGTTTTTCAGTGAATTCAAACGCTGATCGTCGTGTCATATCTCGTGAAATCCTGCTGCCTTTAATTTTTGAACGTGTGCGAAGAGCCGTTTTTCATTATTGACGTCCAAAACGGGGCGTTTCCCTAAAAAAAAATTAATGCAGGAATTAATAAATAATAGGTAAAAGCGATCAAATAAAAAACGTTTAATAATACGGTAAGTATTTCGATTTTCAAAAACCTAGGTACCTAATTTCTTTGTATATTGTTTCACAAATCATCTTCTTAGGGTTCTAGATGGAATGCCATAACGACGAGATATTTCATTGAGAGGATATTTGTTTTGTTTCAGCTCTTCAAAGGCGTCTTTAAGAGTGTCTTCGGTCCACACACCTCGGGGCCGTGTCCCCCCTTTGCATACGTACCTACTTGCGTGGAATGTCTAGAAAACGAAAACATAATGAATTAAATTCATAATACAATGTGGGATAGATGCCCTTAAAAGCCTCTGAGGGCATCTATACTCACAAAAACTGGGTCATCTATCCTTTTTGCGTGGGATGGACGCCATCCAATTTAAAAAATAAATTGTTTTAAAGAGTACTAAAATAACATTTGAATATTTCTAATTAATACATATATTGATTATAAATACAAAAATATAAACACTTACTTTATAACATTAAAAGTTCCGGGCGAGTAAAGATTATACGTAATAACCTAAATTCACAAATCTGTCGACGCGTAAAATTGTTTTCGTTGCACAGCCCACGACTCATCTGTTCAAGCAAAGTGCACGTTTTTGACTGACAGTCGGGAGGGGGTCAGCTTACATTTAAAAAAAAACAGGGTGGGTGTGTTGTCCATACAGATCATTACGTGAACACTTGCGCATCTATCCCCCTACGGCATCTATCCCACATTTACCCTACGTTATGTAAGCACTATATTAAACAATTGACAAGAACTCAACAAGGCATTGAATATCTGACTTCTTAAAAACTGGACTGGCTGGTAGAGGCGGCTTCTCTTACGAATGCCCCATTGAACGAAGTTGAGGATTGACAATGATGTGAGAAGTCTATTGCGAACAGTCCTCTTCTTTGCCTAGGGACTTTTTTTGGCATCTACAGTTCACCAAAATTTGTATTTGTATAAACTGCCGATTAGGACTATCAGACACCGACACTTGTGAAATCTCACATCCTGGTGGGCAATGTTGCTTAAACGCCGATCTCACATCTACAAGATATTCATAATTTTCTCGGTATATGTTATTCACACGCCGATATTCTGCTATCCATCGGTGTAGATTTCTGCCTGTTTGCGTAACTACATATGTATGTATGTATGTAATAGTCTCTTAGAGCATATCCCTGCCCCAAATGGTTTTCAAGAATACGACGGGCCAAATTCATCGCAACTGCGTCTACATACATTCTCGGTACACTGCAGGTACTCCACGGCAGCAAGGTCATTGTAAAGGCACATGATAGGGTCAACTTACTAATCCAAAAAATTTTTGTTAGAATATGCACGGCAAAGAAATCGCAAACCTGACAGAATATCACATGCAGATAACCCGTTTAAAACGACAAGACCTTCAGGGTCAAACCGCCAAAAATCGTAACAACAAAACTGTGTTTTATTTTTATGATAATTTACTTTAGATATTTCTACCAGCTGTGTCTGGTATTTTCAATACGCCTACGATACTTGCGTAAGATGCAAGATCTGTGAATTTTTAAATATAATATTATATTTTTATGGTCATTTTTGGATAGAGCTTTTAAACACCTTTCCAAGAAACCGACACCTAATATCGTCATCTTCAATAGTTTCGGAGATTTTGAAAGTTTTACCTGCATATATCTTTGAACAAAATGAACAAATTCAGTAATTTTAAAACTGTAAATATTTATCAAAACCATTGAAACACGTAAAGTAATGATTTTAGTGGCATTTATTGATTTACATAGTTACATCGCTGTGGCGCCACCAGTTTTTCAGTTATGACGTCATATGCATTTTTTATGGCATTATCCATTTTTTTGATTTCCTTTTTGAATAGTACTTTTAAAGGTACTTTTTAAGAAGTTCACACTTAAAAGTGTCATTTGTAACAGAGAGTTTGAAAATTTTACTTATCGTATATCTCTCATCCAGATATTGTAGTAGCAAATAAAAAAAATGTCTTCGATAAGCTACATATTTATATCAAACACTAAAAAGGCTACTCGTCTGGACATTTTTTGGAAATATAAATAACTATCTACTAACTGTACACAGTGACTTACTAAATTATAAGTATTAAAAGTTTAAATAAAGGATTAAAAGTTCATTAAAAAATACACGTCTGTGATTATGTATTGACGGGACAACATACTGTAAAAAGCATATTCTAAACATTATAGTACGTGTACCGGACCCTCGAAAATATATTACTGGCTAGTAAACCACAATTACTGGCCCATTTTACTGGCTAGTAAAAGACAGTAATGGCAGCACAATTACGAGGATGGTGTTGGAGACCTTCGAATAATTTCAACTGTCAACAAGTCAGGTGGTGATGTTTATGACCGATGTTTCCCCCATGATGCCTTTAGTAGGCCGTTTGATTTCAGAACGCAGGTTTTTTCACGTTACATGCAAATTGCATACTTTACATCTTGTAGCAGAAACTATTGGACAATGTTTTCCCAACATCGACGCATTAATAGGGGGTACAAAAAAAATGTTCTTAAAATACCCTAAAGGTCTTCGTGAATTTCACCGCAAAGGACCCCGCAATAATCTTATGAAAATTGGGTTTCGGTCAAATCGTCTGAATTTTGGATATGTTTTAGGTTTCGTCATCCCAAGCAAAAGTCTCAATGGGCACAAAGCTCGGAAATCAATACTTTGGCTGCTACGGAGCTTGAAAGCTCCAAAGCTCCACCACAGATTTATTTATTCGTGCGGCCTTTATAGATTTTTAAATAACTTATTTTTTCGATTTTAATGTCTAGGTTTATGTTTTTGAGGTTGATGAATTCAAATACGATGTCCAATTGTCCAAATTGACACTTGACAGCTGTCAATTAGCTGTCAAAGTGCCTTAACAAAGTGCAAATCTTATTTTTATGTTATGAGTTTATGCTGTTTAGGTAACTCAGTTCATATATGATGTGAATACAATAATTCGACAATTGGCAGCTGTCAACAGGCTGTCAGCTAGCTGTCAAAGTGCAAGAACAAATTGCAAATCTTATTTTTTTGTTATGACTTTATGCTTTTTAGGTAACTCAGTTCGTACATGAATACAATAATTCGACAACTGGCAGCTATCAATAGGCTGTCAAATAGCAGTTATAAAACAAAAATCTTCAGTTTTTGTTATAACTTTATGTTTTTTAGGTCGCTGAATTTAAATATGACGTTAGCTTTACGAAATTGAAAGTTGGTAGCTGTCAACTGGAAACTATGTCTATCAGTCATCAGAACTGATTTCAGCACTCTGAAAATAATTAAGTCATAACAAAAATTGAAGATTTTTATTTTCTGATCGCTATTTCATAACTACTTAACAGCTGCCAACTGTCAATTTCGTAAAATTAACGTCATAAGAATTCAGCGACCTAAAAAACATAGCGTTATAACAAAAACTGAAGATTTTTGTTTTATAACTGTTATTTGACAGCCTGTCAACAGGCAAATGTCGAATTATTGTATTCACATCATACATGAACTGAGTTACCTAAACAGCATAAACTCATAACATAAAAATAAGATTTGCACTTTTTTTTGCCAAGGCAATTTGACAGCTAATTGACAGCTATCACGTGTCAATTTGGACAATTTGACTTCGGATTTGAATTTAGCAACCTCAAAAACATAAACCTAGACATTAAAATCGAAAAAATAAGTTATTTAAAAATCTATAAAGACGCACGAATAAATAAATCTGTGGTGGAGCTTTGGAGCTTTCAAGCTCTGTAGCAGTCAAAGTATTGATTTTCGAGCTTTGTGCACATTGAGACTTTTGCTTGGGATGACGAAACCTAAAACATATCCAAAATTCAGACGATTTGACCGAAACCAAATTCCATAAGATTATTGCGGGGTCCTTTCCTGGTATTCCCGGACCACCACAGCCGATTTTTACTTGTTGAGGAGAATGGTTGAAGCCGCTTTTTATAATGCCAACAATTCACAGAAAATAAAATCTGGTATTTTACAATTAATTCTGCCGAAGCTGCAGTTATTAAGGAGAGCCAGACCAAATTTCAAGATGTGTCCGTTGAAACAGCTTCAAAAACTATTCTTAGTAAGTACAAAGGTTTGTATGACGCTATACAAAAATTAGAGAACATTGTTGTCGTTAGCGGAGTCGCTACAAATAGTGGACGAAGTAAATTCGCTTTTACAAGCTATAGGATGCAATCAATGAGCTAGTTAAAAATAAATCTGAAAGCGTACTAAAGAAAGACACCGATTTTACCAAATTAAGACAAATTTGTGATGGTGCATCTACATATCCGTTAAGTGAGTACAAAGAGTGTTTTAATTATGGATACATCAGTAGATGTCGAACGGTCGTTCTTAAAATATAATCATATATTTTCACCAAAGCGAATAAGATTCTCGAAGACAACTATAGAAACTTTTCTCATGCTACCAATTTTTTTATCTTATTTTTGTATCTTCTCCAGTTCGTGATAGTACTGTTAGTCAAGCTATGTCGTCAAGCTAATTAAGAGAGTAAGTTTTACATACATATGTGGTTATAAAACGTGCGTTTATTGCTTTTGTTTGTGTAACTGAAACATATATGTAAAAATTTAATAGAAGCATTGTGATTTATATGTCTAGGTTTTATTAAATATTGGTTAATTTGTTTCAGTTTGCATATACCGTTTGTATTCTAAAAATAGTAGCTAGCCAAGAAAAAGGAATGAAAGTGAGACCTAAGTGAATATTAGAATAAGACATATAATTCCCACACCTAACAGGCGCGTCTCACTCAGCGGGTGATGATTAAAGTGATGATTAAAGTTGGCATACGGCAACGCAACACATAGGCAACTCGCGTAGCATGTGATGGGGGTCGCCTCAATATGTGCTTATTGCAGTAGTCTCGTGATAGCTGGTGCAGTCGTACAGCCTCCGCCATATGTAATATGACAAATAGTGTGATATAATTTCATAATAAACTATGGCAATCTTCGAAAGGTTACTAGTTACTTTCGTGTATTACACTTATGATGCGTACGCCTCTGTGGCGCCACTCATTTCTGCCAAGCATAGTGATGATGTAGTGAGCCGCTTTGCATTTGTTGGCGATTCTGTACCCTCCCTATTAAAATGTACTATAGCACTGGAGTGGGAGAGCTCTATTCTGTGTAACGCCATGGCAACGTCTGCGCCTGTCTCACTTAATAAACCTTTCTCTTCACATTTGGAGAATACAAATTAGTTCGCATATCTGGTAATATCTAATATCTAGTATCTGCTTGTTTGTTGGCAATCGCGAGACATTTTTTTTCTGAAATTTCATAATCTGTTACCAGAAATGTAATAAAAAAACATAACCGCTGACTTTTGCTGTGTTAAACTCACGCTTTCCCCAGATTCTATGTTCATGGTTAATGTACATTGAGATTATTATAGTCTTTAAATTGACCGTAATAAGGCAAATAGAAGTGCGCAATCTGGTTTTCTTATTTTGAACGGTCTCTGAGATACATTATAAACGGTATTTTGGGGCACCCGTTTACGGTGGCGTAGCACCCTTATATGGTATTTCCAACTTATAGTTCCCATGACATTTTCGTATTAATTTTTAACGAGGACTACGCTCGTGAAGTTTCCCGATTAAATGATGAGGCACCCTGTGTGAACTCGTAATAGTTGGGGAGGCCCCAGATAATATAATATAAATATTGAATTAGGAACTCTTAATTGCTTAATGTGTTTTTGTGTATCCAGTTTTCCGTTTTTATATTTTTTGTAGTTTTCTTGTTTTTTTTTTTACACAATTCTGTTTTGTTTCTTTTAGGGATGACTCTTATCAGTTATCTGTATTATACAAACAGCCCTTTGGTGTACGTATATAATATTTATAACCATATACAAAAAATCACAATTTCTTGTATTTGTTAAAACTTGCTACAGACATTAAATATTTATTTATTTATTAATACACGAGGTGTGTAAATTAAGTAATGAGATTGGATTTTTTAATTTTTTTTTATTCGAATAGAATTACAATACAGTATTGTCTTCTTCATCCCTCATACGCATGGCTGGAACTCATATGCTGGAATATCCTTCAGTTGGTCGGTTACAGCCGTTTTCTATGGTTCCAAAATAACGTCCCTTGAGGTAATTTTTCAATCTCGGGAAGAGAAAAAAGTCACAAGGACTCAAGTCAGGCGAATAAGGAGGCTGAGGAGTCATAGGAATGTTTTTACTGGCTAAAAACTCGTTTATTGAAATGGCTGTGTGATAGAGCTCATTGTCGTGATGCAACATCCAGTTGTTCTTGATGTTTGGTCTTACACGCATGACTCGTTTTCGAAGTTTTTCAAGAACCTCTCTGTAAAAGTGTTAATTTACTGTTTGGCCTGGAGGCACAAACTCTTTGTGGATAATTCCCTGGCTATCAAAATAGCAAATCAGCATGCATTTGATCTTCGACTTACTCATTCTTGCTTTTTTAGGTCTTGGAGAGCTTGAAGTGTGCCATTCCATGCTTTGGCGTTTGGTTTCCGGGTCGTACTCAAACACCCAAGCAATTACACATTCCATAAAAAGGGGATCATTTTCAATCGATTCCAAAAAGTCAAGATACCTTTCTCTCCTGATGTCCTTTTGTTCTTGCGAAAGGTTTCTTGGAACCATTTTTGCATGACATTTCGACATTTTCATCGGTTCTTGAAGATGAAGGCCTTCCGCTGCGTGGTTCATCAATCGACTCTCTTCCTTCTGAGAGTGTATTAAACCACTGAAAAACCTGGGCTTCGTAGGCGTGTTGAAGTTTCTTAAAAGTATCCGTTGCGTAACCTGATAGCACACCGTTGCTCAAAATGAATGTCACTCATTTTTAAAACGCGGTAGAAAAAATCGGTTTACGAAAACAGTTACAAAAAATAAACAAACGACT
The DNA here is from genome assembly GCA_029963805.1 of Aromia moschata. Classification (NCBI taxonomy): domain Eukaryota; kingdom Metazoa; phylum Arthropoda; class Insecta; order Coleoptera; family Cerambycidae; genus Aromia; species Aromia moschata. The sequence continues at coordinate 1,080,412 of JAPWTK010000053.1, read as the reverse complement.
CTAACGAGTACAAACTTGTACCGAAGGTGCATTACATATTAACCTACCGCCCTTTTTAAGTCCCGTCTCCACAGTTTTGCTAGAAAAAGCGTTACGTTGCCAGTCTCATTACTTAATTTATACACCTCGAAATTTAACATTTCCATAATTTTCCCCCTCGCGACGAGCCGCCCCTGGTGGCGCAGCGCGGATTGTCGTTAGAAGCCACCCGCGCCAGCGCTCATCCTTAACGAGATACGTCGAAATTATGCCAGGAACAGTCTTCGGCATTAAGATAGAGGGAGTTTCTGTGCTGCGCCGCGCCGTCGACGTCTCGGGAGCGCGGTCATTTTTAATGACCCGCCGAAGAATTAAGAAAACGGCCCGCTCCCGAACAAAGCTAATGGGGAGTTTAATGGGCGGCGAATTTATCATTGTTTTTGATGTGGCAGACGGCAAATCGCTAATGGCGCTGCCGGAGGCACCGCAATTTATAAATGGCCCGCTCTGCGGACGAGAACAGGGTCCTATTTATTTCCAATTCGGGACGCGTTGAATTTTCGAGGATGCAGTCTTCCCAACTATTGGAGATTAAAGGCATTAGGTCTGCCCCAAATTGGTTATGCATGCATTGGTATCTCGGTTATTGTTGGAGATAGAAAGATGGGGGATATAATAGGTTTTCGTTGTTGTCAAAATATTTCTGTGATCATTTGTTTCTCCCTTGTACTATGATTTGTATTACAGCGCCATATTAGGGCTGTCAAGTATTTTTATGCTGTTAAGTATTGCTCAAAATTTGCTTTTCAACGGTTTATCACAATGCTAGAAAAACATGTTGCCTACTGTAAAATTAAAAAAAAAACATATTTTTTCGAAGTAGGCTACAATTTCCGAATTACGAACAAAAAATACTGGAATAATAATAACAATGTAAACTACATATCGCTTGTCCGGAAGAATAGTGACACATCTCGAAAACTAGAATTTGCCAAGAAACGCATTTGAAAGTTATTACAATCTTTCACCGAGCAGTATACTGAAGGTTTTTTTCTTAAATTTTGTTATATGTTTGTGTTCTTTTAGAAAAATGAGATTCAACAACTGACAATTTTAGAAGCGACGAGAAAATGAAGCCATCGTTTTTTAAAAATTTGTTTGTTTTTTGCTAACACAGTTGTGACACTTTTCAAGAATACAAAGAATACTGTTTAGCTTTAGTTTATCGTTGAAAAAACGCACAACTCTAAATAGGTCACTATTCTGGAATATTAAGGCGTTAATATTAAGACACTAACTGATATATGTCATTCTTTCCGCTAGTTAATAAGAAAATCAAAAGCACAACTCCAAATGTGTCTCTTTTTTAGAGTAAACGCAGCTCTACCTTTCGAAAAGCCACACAACTGAGAATTGGCGATTTCAGATAAGAATGCGCCCCCTGGGCGGAAAATATGCAAACCCAGTAAGCGAGTAACCATTTATCAATTGCCGGCTTGTTTACGTCGGATTTTACTGTTTCTGTGTACATATTTTGTGGTTTTCGCGAGTTAACATTTCATTTTGTTAATGAAAAGGTGAAAAGTTTGTTTTTATGCAAAATGTCGCTGAAAACACAATCCACGTCAACTGGAAAATCAAAAACTAGGCATAATACAAACTGTGCTGTTTATGGTTGCCATTCTTAACCATTATATTTCTTTATAGTACCTGCAAAGAAAGAAAACGTGTGTTTTTTCAAAAAACTTCCCCTTCCATGGATCGGTTATTCGTAAATTGGGAGGACTTAGATCGCTCTTTCATTGTACGCTTGTTTTTAAACTTAGGACGGTCTTTCAATGGCCATTACTATGGACCAAATAAAAATGCGTATGCTAAACTACTATTTGGCGTAATAATCATGATTTTCGATATTTTGGACTTTGATCGTTTTTGCCGTGTGCTATTCATATAGGTATGGATGCTAAACTACCTAAACTAAACTATAAAGGGAACAAAAAAGTTATAGAAAAGCTATATCAATTTATAACATTTCAAGCGCGATTTATACAAATAAAATGAATCAAGTTATTAAAATATTTTTGAGATACTGTTACTAACATTTTCGTGGCAAACTCTTCATCAAAAGGTACAAATACATACGTTTAAAACGAACCAAGGCAGGTAAAAATAACGGGAAACGGTAACGATGCTAAGCACGTCTGACAGTTGATTATTCGCTTTCTCCATGTTTGTTTACGTTTGCCAGCGCCCTCACCGGTACGGTAGTCGAAATCGCCAATACCTATCTCGGACCATATCAGTTCTGCTGAGCGGAAAACCGACACTACTGCCACCTATTGATTATTATTTGAAATTCCACTGTGACCCTTTCACATAAAAATCCATCATATTTTAAGTCTGTACCAAATAATAACTTGATTTTGTTAATTTTATGTCACTATTCTTCGAATAAAGATAAATATTCATGTGACATGTCGTTTTGTAGGTTTTCATGGTAGAAAAATGCAGATTTCATTAAGTATTAAGACTCAGCTTTCATTTTTACTTCCATATTCATTTGAAGTACAGACAGGGTAATGTACCTTAGGTGGTGTTGTGAGTTTTTTCTTTTTGGGTTTAATTTACAACACAATTATTGAATTTTAAAATGAATTTAATAGCGGACTGTATTTTGGATACATGTAATGCTCGCTCCAAGAGCGATACACCTTGTCTGGTGACCGTTCCATATACGAATGATTTACAATGGTTTTTGGTTTCGAAGGGCTAGCGAAAGTCATCTCGCTTGCTCTAATAGAGGCGTAGTAAGGAATCTAAATAGTATGTAATATAATTTTTTTTTGGGTAGTTGTCCTGGTAAGTTTACTGTAAACTTAGCAGGACACCAACTATTTAAAAAAAAAGGCGGTCAATTTTTTTCCACGATTAATTTACGGTTAATTAACGGCAAATTATAGGCCTATGCGCAATTCGATTTTCCAAAGTTTTCCTGCTAAGTTTACTCCTAGAACTAAATGGTTACAAATCCTCCAGTAGTTAGTGGCTTATTACATTAAAGTAGTATGGTTGATGATTCCAATTTAATATTGTGTTAGCATCGCTATCGCTTTTTCGGAAACGACTCAAGAAAAAAATTTTTGGTTTGCACCATCTATTAGCAACTAAAAAGCAACAAATTCTCCCGTAAGTGCTGGCTTATTACGTTAAAGTAGTACGGTTGATTATTCCAGCTTAATGGTGCTAGCGTCACCATCGATTTTTCGGAAACGACTCGATCAAATTAAATTGTATTTGCAGTATTGGTTAGCAACTAAAAAGCAACAAATTCTCCGGTAATTGTTGACTTATTATGTTAATGTGATATGGTTGTCATTCCAGCTTAATATAAAACTAGCATTACTAACGTATATAGCTAACTAATATATAATATAACTATGCATAACTAATTAGCAACTAGGTAATTAGCAAAAAATTCTCATATAAGTTTGATTGAATTGCGCTGAAATGGTCATGCCAGCTTAACAGACGTCATTTTAAGCTCAGTTTAAATAAAGTCACTAAACTAAGGTGGCATAAGTAAGTGATGGTATAGTACACTGTTAAATTTTTTTGTGAAATTACAATATTTTTACAAAACAATGGTTTAGTAAAATTACAAACCAATGTATACCAATGCAAAATTATCATACAATTCAAGTCATTTTTCAAGACATGTAAAGAAATCATACACGTGTTGTAATTTTACAAAACAGTTTGTTAGTTGGTAATGAAAAACGTTCTAGATTTACAAGCATTATTTGCGATTCAATTTATTAGAACTTTAAGCAAAATCACAAACAAATGTTGTAATTAATATTACAATGAATTTATTAAACGTTTACAAAACATTAAATTTTACAATACACACGATCTTTGAAAAATTTGTATTATTAACGTTACACATTCTCATTTTACAAATGATTTCCAACTAAATTGATTTGTAAAATTACAATGTTCGTCATATCAAATTACTAACCTTATTTTATTATCTGTTTAGTTATATTAGTAATTTTGTTTTGTAATTTTCCAAAACAAAAACAGTAAAAAATGTTTTGTAAAATTACAACTCCTGATTTAATAAATACAAAACTGCTTTGCCAAAATACTTCCAACGCATTTTTTGTAAAATTACCATAGACATTTTTAACAGTGTATATTCTGCAACAAGTTGGGTATATGTTGTAGATTCTACTACTTTCTTTAACAAGATTTTGCTACAAAAAAATCGAATACAAAAACGTAAAAACCTTGTGGCAGAATCGTGCCAGACCATCCTTGATCCGTGATCGTTAACTTCGGTTTTCACAAAGTTTTCGTTCGTGTGGAATGTTTTTTTTTCTTTACTAGTAAATAAAAAAAGTTAAATATTTAAGTGTCTTCGTCTTAATTTCTTCTAACGAATATCTGCCGTCTTTTTAATGTTTTTGTTTCTCTCAATTTTTCCACTGTTTATTTACATTTCTTGACGGTATTGCATATCCCTTCTTCTATTGTTGTTTGAATAAAAAAGGCGAACTATTTCGTGTTTTGCTTCCTCTGAATAACACCTTTTTTTAAATACAAGGAACTGTCTGAAGGCCTCGATTTCTAATTTTGACTACGAGAACTAGATATCTATTTCTCCTAATTTTAATATAGTTTAAAATTAAGTGCTGAAAATCATCAGTGAAATATCTGGTAAAAGTGTGTTCACTCCCTGATTATGGTTTTGCCCAGAGAGCACTGGTAATATGGAAATGAGAAGAACGTACACTCTTGACCTAGAAGGGCTACTATGGCTGCTCTCAAGAGTGTACTTCCGTCTCACCAACTGGTGTGTAGAGTTGCACGTAGATAAACAAAAAAAAAAAGCAGTCAATGATTTTCTGGTGTTTTTTTTTTGAGATTCTTAAGGGGTCCGTGAAACTCCATTGACCACGGGCCTGCCCAGACTCATATCGGCCCGGCCCTGGGTCGACATGTGTTTGACAGTAACCATGAGGTGAACCCAAGAAGACTAGAACTAAGGAGACCGAACTCGTTCGGTATCTAGGGATCAAATCTGTCCGCCTCCAAGAGGCGCTGTAAACAGTAATGTACTCGAGTCACGTGATGAGCAGCGGTCAGCGGTCCACGAATGTTTATCAAAGAAAACCATGATATGGTTTTATATAACGTTTATCATTAAGCTGTCAAAGCGGGTGCTTACATGCCGTTTGGCTTTAACAAAAATTTATACAAAAATAAATATGGTTCAAAAGTGCTGTGTTGCATTGTGTGATTTAAGAAGCGGTCCGAATAGCCGGACATTATTTCAAATTACTGATGTATGTATGAAACGAAATATTTTCCTTTGTTGTACTGTTAACGTTGAAGCACGTAACATGAAATAGTTTGAGTACATTTTCATATTGATCATTGCGAAAATTTGTAATTGCAAATACATTACTTGTATAGATTCAATATAATATTCAACAACAACAAATTAACGAAAAATATCGAGCGTCTGTCAAATGTATTCGCACCACGGACATTCACACGGACTCTAACCTCTAATGCACACAGATTAGTACAGAACCACAGTATACGTATAGATATCTGTTTATATACCGTAACAACCAGAGTACACAACTGTTGACAGCGCCTCTGGAGGCGGACATATTCGAGCCCGTCGCGTTATACAGCGAAAAGCCTCAGTTCGGTCTCCTTAGTTCTAGAATTCTTGGGTGAACCTCAGAATATTAAAATTAAGTAGAAATGTAACGACATAAGAAATGTGAATGAAAATGAACAGTAGTTACTTATACATATGAATGTAATAGAAGCATCAGTAAAGTCAATGGGACGACACCTATAACATACAAATGTACTTTTTTTTTGTATTTTCAACTGATGATTAATTAATGAGGAGAGAAAAGTTATGAACCGACTGTCCATTAGCTAATAAAATTCGAGTCACGAGAATGCTAATCAATAACTGATTTAGTCACATGTCGATCCCTTTTGATTAATAATTAATACAATCTACCGATAAAATCACCGATAAAAGCACCCTCAGATCGTGTGAGGTTTTTTTAGAGGTATAGAAAGTACAGTCTTGGTCCTTACGGAATGTATTAGCGTGTAATGGTTTGTAATTACTTTTTTAATTAAAACATTGATGGAATTTTGCTCGAATAAATTGTAATATTTAGAAGCAAATTTTGATTTTCTTACAATGTACGTATATATATATTTTATTAAAATATTTTACAAGATATCAACTTAATAATGATATTTTAACTTTTATCTTTATAAGGTATTTTAAATAACATATCCTATATATTGTTACATCAGAAGATGGTTCTTAAAAGACTCTATCTGAATATATCAAGTTTTTTATGAATGCGGCGTTGCCAAGTAATTACTGAAATGTGGTTTTTCTAAGAAAATCTATCATAAATAAAGCAACCGCAATACCCTTGATACTGACTTTAGGGAAACAAAATTTATTTTATTCGTGGGTTGTCTAAACTTTTTAAAAAACTAAAGATTTTTAGAGAGAGTTTTTAATATCACATCATCAAGCACATTTTCTCGTCTACCTTAAATAGAACAATCTGCACTTTACTTGCCCATTTTACTTTTTTCAAAATTTGTTAAATATTCCCTACACCCAAAATTAGTCCTTTCAAAGAAAGTAAGCATTTCCCAAATAACAGCTGTTTTATCAGAATTTTCTTCTGTTTCAACTAGTGCGCTATGGAATCAGTTTACATTTTTAATCAGAAACAATATAAAACTCATTTTGGTATCAACAAATTTGAATAAGAACAAACCCGAATGTTACAAATAAAATAATAAAACAAAACACAACACTATAGGAAGATAAATAGAAAATCAAATACATCAATTGAAGTTTGATATTATGCACTATGATAATTAATTTTTAAGATGGTGGCGTATTTGCTAATGCACAACTGCAAACGCTGTTCAATGCTTTACTCATATTTTGAAAAAATTGTACTAAAATATATCTAAACACTTCAGGAACTCTAATTTTCATATCCTGCTTGATAGTAGGGGGTAATCTTGTAACGTTCAAAATTTAATCTATGATTTCAGTTTTATCCGAGTACCTAACTCCGTGCCACCCGGTATAAATTCAAATTTATTGCCGATTCCTTGCCGAATAGTAGACAACCAAAAATACATTTCGATAAACGAGACTGATATTTTACTGATAATAAATAACAGCTGTTAGGAATCTCGGTATAGGTAGCAACTTAGTAAATTTTATGACAAGAAATATTTTGAAATAATATAATTTCAAATATAACGATCTCTACAGTTCATATGCATTTACAGTTACTGACAAAAGTATTCGACCACCCTAGATATTGCTAATAAATTGACAGACAAGAAATATGTAGTTATCACTTACCGGCAAACAAGAGAAATTAACACAATTATATATGAACATTATGCTTTATTATACCACATAAAAAAGTTGTCAAAACAGACACAAGTTAAAAACAGCAGACAAAATATGTACAATAATGTCCTATTTATATGACACAAAAGTATTCGGCCACCAAAAGAAAAATAAAATAGAGTTAAAGTTACCCAATATCTTGTTGGGTATCCTTTAGAATTCAAAATAGCTTTGAGCCTATTTGGCATTGAATGCACCAGAATTTTCCTTTATTTTTTAGAGAAGTTGCCCTTCATCTCTTTGTGATAATATTTTCGGTCATCCTGATCGTGCACTATTTATTACCGTTTTATCGGTGTCATATTTTTTTATTATACTCTGTACAGTACTTCGGGGTATGCCTGTGTCTCTGCTAATTTTACGCTGTGCAATACCTTTTTTTTGCTAAGGAGATAACATGCTGTCTCTCTGGTACGGTGATTTCGCGCGTACTTTTGGCATTTTATTTGCGTAATAAGGGTACACTGTCTAATAGAGGCACGCAGTCTATACCAGTTAATATGTAACCTATCACACACTAATACTATGGCCAAGAACCCTACTCTCTCTATGTGCATTACCCACTACAGCTTTGCATAATTAACTGGCCGAATACTTTTTGTGTGCCCGTTTTCATAATATGTCAAAGGCGTCGGTAGGGTAATCCCAGCGAATGTTATATTCTGCGTATTTACGCATATTTATGCAGTCTCACTTGATTGTGAATTTGTGTTTTGTGCATTCGTTCTTAGAAATAGCAAGGTGGCCGAATACTTTTGTGAGTATCTGTATGTTGCATATGATTTATTTCAAATTCAATCCTATATTTTATTTTATCGCGGCGTCCGCGATGAGTTTTTTGTAAAAAAAAAAAAACGGAAAGAAATAGCCAGGCGACGAATTTCATTTGGGTCTTGTCACGTACCTTTCGCTGATAGTGAGGTGTGGTCGACGATTTTCTTTCGACGAAGTTAACACGTTGGTGTTCGTAAGAGATTTTTAGAAAATTCGAATACAATTATTGTGTTCGCGTGGTTGTGGTAACCTTATGGGTGACACATAATTCGGCAAGTTTGCTGGATCTGAGTGCACCTTTTCCGATATATTGGTACGTGGTGATCGAATTCATAATCCAAGTTATATCATTTGGTTCATATCAAGCCATCTACCATCCAAGTAAGTTATATTCTTGTCTTCTTTTATTATTAAATTTTCAACCGTAAATCTTGGTAGGGCTTTTAGTTTGATTATAGGTTATTTTATGGTTTATTTTATGGTTTAGTTCGAACTTTCAGTTCGAATTTTAGTTCGACTTTTTATATGGAGTTTTAGTCGAGGGGCGTTGGCTAGATCCCTCAAGTGGCGATCCTATTTAGCGGAAAATTTTCGACATCTCGGACGAGGCGTGTATACCAGGTGTCCCACTAGCTGTACCACCGTACCGATACGGATGGTTAGGTGGAATCAACAGACGAAAAAAAAACAAACAGATAAGCTGTAGATGTAGTTGAAGTTGTGATTGTTTGGTATAAACAATAATCTTGGTCATATTTTGTTTTATACATTTTGGAGTACACCTGCATATTTTATTGTGCTTATTATTTTAATACGTTTTACATATACTGCGTATTATTTTTTTAGGTAATAATTTAATTAATTATTACATGGATTCCTATTTTTTTATTCAATGTTTTTGTTTAAATTTAATATCTTAAATTAATAACAGTACTTTGCCACTGAATATTACTAGTCACTTGGTAACTATTTTAGTAGTCGAAGGTAGTGAGGGAATAAGACCGACCCTCTAACCACTTACGCTAGCTGCTAGAAAGAGAAGTGTAGCATTTGTCCTTTTTCACAACTGGTCGATATCGGCTTTACGCATACTCTATATTTTATATAATATCATTTTGTATTATATCCCTAAACCCGGTATACATTTTTTGTATCCTATCTTAAGGAGAAAAATGTAGTTTTACTATTCATCTATTCATCAAGTCTTTATTAGAAAAAAAAAGTTTGCATTAAAAAATACGTGAATCATTATTAGGTAATTACTCTATGTTTTTGTTGCAGAGATTCAAAAATGTGAGGAGGATGTTTCACAGGACCTCGATGTTTACCAAGTTATTAGTTACTGCATCGTTGCTGTTTGCTTTGTGTTGCTTAACGGGTGAGTGGATTGTTTAAGATATATTAATTTTATAATCAATATAGCCTTTCAAATACATTTTCTGAACATACCTATAAAATTTGCTTCAAGTTTTGGTATTTTGGCTACAAACTTTTGTACTGCGAAGTTTTAATAAAGGGAAAGAAGACAAAAAATGACACACGGTCACACAAAAAGTCACACGGGCATTAGATGTAATGCTTTACGACATCTGAATTCAAGAGTAATTTGTTGTTAATAAAGACGGTCTAACCAAATGTTGTAGAAGACGCCAAACCCCCTTAATTTTCTAGATTTAACTAAGTAAGAAGGTTTAAATTATATGACTATTAGTGATATTATTACGTGAATATGCATCTACGTCTAATACCAGTAATTTCAAAATTAAATGCTAGGAACGCAATTTGTCAAGTTTTAAAGGTAAATTGAATTTATAGACCACCTGCCTTCTTTTTTTTGTCATTCGGTTAGAGTCGCAAATAATTATTCACAATGTTATAAAAAAACCTACCTCAAAGTCTAGCAAGACTGACACATCAAAAATGTGCAAACAAAAACAAGTATGATAAGAGAGGGACACTCTTCGCATCCAGGGGTTGGTCAGCACATATCAAAATAGGCGAAAAAGGTAAGACCGGGAATATAGAGTTAAAATAACATAAGGGTACACACAGAAGGAAAACAAAACTAAATGTTGCACAATTTAAGGTTAGTATAGATTAGAAGGCTCCACTCCCAGAAGGTAACAACTCCACAACTATGTAAATTAGCTGGACAGCAAGCATGTCCGAATTTAAGTCGTGTAATGGTAGTGAGTAGTGACCAAAATTGAGACCATTGATAATAATCCACCAAGGAAATTAATTCCTTCTAGATTTGACCTGAAAATTCAAATTTCAAATTAACGCATATCTGTATTATTCAAATATCGTAGGTGTACAGTGCATGCTATGATATTTCCGTCTTCAGAAGTAAAATAAATTAAAAAAAAAAAGAAAACAAAAAAAGTGTCAAATAAACCTCCGTCACAATATGTATTTCCCATATTTTCACCATTATATACCAGGATTTATTAACTTTCTTTCAACAGGATTACAATGACCAGTCAAGTAAAACCTAATAGCGACAAATTCCCTTAAAACTGAGAGTGGTAAAGTACGATTTTGAAACATATTTCGGTAAATTTAACAAAATTTCAAAAAAAAAATATTCTAAACAAAGAAATATTTCAGATATAGGGGAAGGTGGGGAAATATCGCGCAGAGGGTAAAATCGCGCATCGCTGTTGCAAAGAACTTGTAATAATTAACCACATTTAATCAGTGCTGTCGTCTAGCGAACTAAGCTCAAACTACGGAAAATACATCTATAAACCCTCTACATCTATAATTCTTTCTGTTGTTGTCTTGTCATGTTGATGTAGGTAAACGGTACCGTTTTCTTATTAATTTGTTTAGTGCTAAGAGACGAAGCTACATTTACTGAAATTAAATTAAACAGTTTTCCCCAATGACAGTAATTTGTGTTGGTCTCTTTTGAGCATGTGTAAATGCAATTTGCTTTTCTTGCTTTACTTTTCCAGGTTATATTATATTTTGTGTTGTGATGTAGCAGTGGGGTTATTTCGCGCATTAGAGATGGGATAATGTCACGCAGACAAGGTAGTAGATAATGCAGTTACAAGTCCCTCTTATGTGCCGTTTTCAGAACTAACACCTATTCCAAAACTTCGTGTACCCAACGGTAGATACTAACAGAAATGGGAATAAGCGGCAACATTCTCAGGTATTAACAAAAACGTCATTAAAAATTACTCTAGAAGAAAAGGAAAAACAACAAAAATCAAATTAGTCGAAAAAGCAAAAAAAATGAAAGTCCAGAAGAAATTGAGGAATCAGATATTGATTACGAAAATCTGTGTGATGACGATGAACTTGACGATATAATCATATAAGTGTATAAGTTATGGCGTATGGTCCCAGTCAGAGTGTAGTGTATGAGACAGTGCAGATAATTATCATTGTGAAGTGTGTTTAAAACAAGAGAAGTTACTAAGAGACTATTATTTATTTAACGAAAATAATATTATTAATAATAATAATTTTGTAACCATTTTCCACATGTATATATTTTCGTTATGTTTAACTTTCATTTAATAAAGATATTGTTCAGTTTTCTTCATTAAACTAATATTTCTAATGGTGCGCAGTTTTACCCTATCCCCTGCACAGAATTCCCCCACAGGTTGGGTAAAATCGCGCATTTTACACTATTTCTATAATGTCACCTTGTACAGAATTAGGGATATATTATATAATCTTTGTCTAGTGCTTTTACAGTACACTGTTTGATAAATCATTTGTCATGTTTGTAGAGTTTAACGACAATAAAATAGTAAATAAACTTAATGTCTACGTTAGGTGCGCGATATTCCCCCACCTTCCCCTAGAGTTAAAAACGAAATATCCATATGTAAATCATAATTAAAAGAAAATTACTTCTCACTTAAAATAAATACATACACAGGATCCACTTTTTCGATGGGACTGTACTGTACTGGTAACTTCTAAACGTAAGAGAGGTTAAATTAGAGAGAAATTGTGCAGTGTTTGGCCCACGAAACGCATGTGTTCAGATTTACAAACTAAAGGTGGGTTAATGCAGACATTTTTAGTAATAAGAATAAGAATAGTAATAAGCATAAAAGTTAAACCTTCGTTTTATAATGACCCAGTTCATGCAGTAAACATAATTTTTAGTAATAATTTTAAAAATAAGGATTTGCTGCATGAACTGGGTCATTATAAAACGAAGGTTTAACTTTATGCTTATTACTATTCTTATTCTTATTACTAAAAATTTCTGCATGAACCCACCATTAGAAATATCAAGGTTAAAATTGTGAATTAAAACAGTCTTTGTAGATTCCACGAAAAACTCATTAAAAATAATGTGTACAAAGATTTATGGTAGAGTCCTATTCAGAAACGGACGGAAAGTTGAAGGACAATGGATGCATTCTCTCAATGGATATTCTCGATGTGGTTATGAATAGGGAACAGTTTAGGGGAAACGGGGAGTGTTGATCGAAAGAAAGGTAGTGTCCACTGTCCATCATATAGTACGAACGGAGGAGCCGAAAGAAAATGTGCGTCAAGTTATGGAAGATGCTCCCAAAACTTTTGTACGTGTTATGTTGCAACTAACCAGTATGTCTGTACCGAAACACTAGTAAGTAACAGAATGTTTTCCATAATCGCTCGAAACATCCTGTGATCTTTTTTTGTTGCCGTACTTAAACAACACTTTATTTTTTTCTAAATTCCAAACAATCTTCCAAATTCCTTAATAACGATAATAAAAAAAAATAAATGAGATTAAGACTACCCCTCTTGTCCTCGAAAATGATTTCGGTTATATTTGAAAAAAGATGTCAGAAATGTAGAACAATTAGACTGGGCCGTTAGACACAAAGGCAAAACCTTAACCATTAAATAAAATTTTCAAATCAAGCAGTCAAAAATTGGTTTACATGTTAGAAATATTAAAAAAATTAGGCTGAGAAATACGGTTTGTTTTTCACAGTCAACTTGAGGTGAAATTTATTTGAACGCTCGATACTTTGTTTATTTGAACGCTCAAGATACAGTTCTGTTGATTTCTAAAATAAAAAATACAGATGGCAGTGTAAATATATTGTACAGGCTTTAACTAGAAAATGAAATGCCATTCAACTCTTGTGCGAATATTTTTTGTCTAGATCCTACCTTACGAGTTGTTTGTAAAAAATCCAAAATAGTATCTCTCAGTTTTTTCAGGATCTCTACGAATCTGAACACAGCGACTTCAGGAGCCATAAAATGCGTAATATCAAAGATCTTGCAGTGTTAGATAGATGTTATTGTAGGTAGTTTTATTTTCGTGAAAATAACATCGAACCTACGAAAATTTATTTAAACAGGTACCTACGATTTTCGGAAGAAAAACAACACTTGTTCAAAGTTGGACGGAGTTCACTTGACGTCCGCTGCGTCTGTTTCAGCACAGCTACGATTTCAGTTTTCATCCAAGTTTTAATGAAGACGGATTAAATAATGGAGAGGGATAAAAGGGTTAGGAGGTAGGCGCGCATGCAAATTAGGGCAGAAAGTGTTGTGTTACTTTGTTCTTCGGTGTACAACTGTGGGTATACCTGGAGGCTAATTTTATCGTGAACTGTTCGATCACTTTAACGGATGCATTTGAAGCATTGAATTGAATGCATCGTATCATATATATACAGTATATTTCGATGTGAGAAAATATTCAATTTCATAATATTTAGGTTGATAAAATATGCTATTAAAGATATTTTGTTTCATATAAAAAATATGTTTTTAAACAGATCATATATCGCTTAAATGTCCTACAGGAATGGGTAAATGTTACAGACCGGCTTAATTATAGGCGAACGAAAGGTGATAGCGGATCCGGATTTTCGCTATCTGTTATAATTAAAATCGTTCTATTTTATTGTGTATATATTCAGTCTGCCGGTGATGTCATTGATCTGATGCCAGTGATCTGTCATTTTATTAAACGGAACACCCTCTATATTACTGCTTCTTTTGAATTCTTTACTCAATTAGAAAAAATATTGGTGGCATGCCGTATATCTAAATTCAACTGTTTTGAAAATATTGGCATTCAAAAGAATACGAATATAAGATAATTTATTAAGAAACAAAAAAAAGATGAAATAGCAATTTGCATAGAAAAAACTATTTAACCAACTATTTAACTAAATGTTTTTCTCCAACCAAGTGACAGTATCCAAGCCTGTCTGTGAGTTTTCGTTGGAGAGCAATTGGAAATGTTGTGTGCGATATCATGCCTACATTACATTTAAAATTCTGTTTTTAAGATCTTCCAAAGTCTCCAGTTTGATATGATAGACAACAGTTTTTAAATGACCCCACATACAGTGAGGTCCATAAGTAACGGATAAATTCATTATCTAAGTAATTTATAAGTTATGAGTAAAATTCTGAAACACATCTATTTTTAATTCTAGAATAACATGTTTTGAGCATAATTTTATACCTCCCACTCCAACCCCCTTGGAGTGACAGCTACCCCTCTAAAATTTTTAAATGGAACGAGGGTGCGTGTGATAGCTCATTTGAAAGGGTTTTTAATTCTCTATCCAGCAACATAAGATTTTTTTTAATTTCTATAATTTTTTTATTGGAAAATATTACTTTTAAATCTTCTACGTTATTTGATCTGTGGAAATAGACTTTCTATTTTAATTAACCCCATAAAAAAAAAGTCAAGCGGGGTCAAATCGGTAGAACAAGCAGGACACTCAATTTCACCGCGTCTACCGATCTAGCTATTGGGAAAAACTTGATTCAGATATGCTCTTACTTCCAATGAAAAATATGCTAGCTCCGTCCTGCTGAAACCAAATATTTCTATCAATTTCATTGGGGTTGTCATCATCTGGGAAAATGATTCTTAACTCACTCTGGAACTAAGAAATTTTGCAAGAAATCCAAGTAACGCGCGCCAGTTAATGTGCCATCAAAGAAATATGGTCCGATAATTTGAGAATTTATAATTCCAGCCCAAACGTTCACCTTCTCGGGATATTGAGTATTGGCCTCCATCATCCAATGTGGATTTTCTGTACTCCAGTATCTACAGTTCTGTTTGTTGACTGTTCCATTTAAGACTAAGACAATAAGGATTATCTTGGCATCTATTTGCCATGATTTCGCAAAATTCCAATCGGCGATCAAGGTCATCGCCAAGTTCTTGAACAAAATTAATTTTATATGGGCGCTATTTTTCGTTTTTTAGAAGACGCAATATGGACGTTTTACTAACACCATTATCGGCGGTAACTTGTCTTGTAGGTTTATGTTGATTATCTTGAACAGTGGCGGTTGGTGATATTTCAGTTAGCCATATCTTGAAAACGACGCATGGGACCCACTTCACTTTTTAGGTGATGACTATATACCTCTTACAGAAAGGATTTATAGTGAAAAAACCGTCAACAAAGTTTGCGAAATTTTTTTTCAAAAAAAACTGGAGCACTTCCTGGGATCTCAGTAACGCTCTGTGGAATATTTGCAGTAAATTTTTTTCATAATATAGAAACAAATATAAGGAGAGGTTTTTCGATTTGTTACAAAATATTTTTTTTTCAAAAAAGTTATGATCATTTTAATTTTGGGAAACAAAATGTTCCTGTAAAATTAAAATTAAAATGGCCATAACATTTTGAAAAAAAAAAATTTTTGTAATAAATCGAAAAACCTCCCTTATCCGATTCTTTGGGTATCCGAAAGACTCATTGTGAAAATAATGATCAACTTGACGATCAGCGATAAGTAACATAATAGAATGATGGGTTTTCACAGATGTAGCCAATAAAGAAATTTAAATGTATAATTTTTTCTAATATGTAAAAAGAAACCCTTTTTACTTCTTTCTTTTTGTTGGGTATTTTGCGCAGCGTATCAGGGAAACCGATACATTTAAGTTGAATGTTGACATAAAATTAACTAAAAACGTCAGATTTGACAGATATTTGGTACATAGGCACTTGATTGTATACATTTCATAATAATAATAATTTTGAAATTATCAAATTTAATTTTCTGGATGAAAAATATACAAAATTCAAAAAACCTTATATTGCTGAAAATATAGTTAAGAACCCTTTCAAATGAGCTATCACACGCACCCTCGTTCCATTTAAAAATTTTAAATGGGTAGCTGTCACTCCAAGGGGGTTGGAGGGGAGGTATAAAATTATGCTCAAAAAAATGTCATTCTAGAATTAAAAATTGACGTGTTTCAGGATTTTACTCATAAATTGTAAATTACGTAGATAATGAATTTATCCATTACTTATGGACCTCACTGTATAAAAATTTAGAGTGTTTAGGTCTGGCGATCTACGGGGGCCATTCAATGTGTCCTCGCATACCTCGTATACCGAAAGTTGTAGAGTTTTGCATAAATCTTTATAACACGATATGAGAAAAAACAATTAAACATCAGAAATCATAAAACTAAATCAAGGTAGTGTTTTTTTTTTAATGAACACCCTGTATGTTAATGCATATTCTAATTCCTTGAATTTTTTCCTTTTCAAAAATATATAACACGTCTATGTTAGCTTCAGCAGGTCGCGACATACTTGTATTTCTTTTAAAAATAAATGAATAACCTCAAATTTTTCCTATTCGCTAAACATTATTCTTGTTTTAAATAATTGGTAATAAATTTAAATTGATGAATATAGCTCAATACTTTTTAAATGCCAGTTCTTCTTCTTTTTCTTCTTCGGTTTTCTTTTTTCTGGTCCAGACGTCAATGGTAGTTGCGATCCGTTGTCGCTAATTACATTTTAAATAAAATATGTCTCGACCTTCTGAAGCAAACGTGGACACGTTATATATTTCTAAGAAGGAAAAAAATTCAGGGAATCAAAATATGCAATAATACATAGGATGTTCCATAAAAAAAAAACAAAACTTTGGTTCAGTTTTATGGTTTCTGGTGTTCAAGGTTTGTGATCTTCTGAGGTTTTTACTCATATCGTGTTATAAAAATCTATGCAAAGCTCTATAACTTTTGTCTGAAGAACTATTTTCTAATTTCAATAATGAACTCGCAATAATTTGTCAAATTATGAAAACTAACCCTGTACATTGGTATATGATGAAGGATGACAAATATACAAAGTTGGCCCATGTTGACTTAGGTATAGTAAATATTACCAGCCAAAAAAATATATTTGCCAGTTGTAAAATAAAATTGAGAGCAAATATTTTATCGACAAAGATAAGATCCGCCACATATTAAAATAAGTTCATCTTTTTGAACTTGATAAGGGATAATAACTAACTAATGTTTCATGAATATTATATATTATTACACTCAACATCCACATTTCCGAACTTTTACGTTCCGCAGACTTCCACATTTCCGAACTCTCGTCACCTCGGGATTACCGAACTGCTGGCGCATGCGCAAAGGGTTCTTCTGGCACATTCTAGTGCTTTTCTTTGTTTTTCGAGGTTTTTATGCAAATGTAATACATACATAAATGTGTACATGTTAATAAAAGAACGTTTTTCTAAACAAAAAAATGTCAGGTGCAAAGGAGAGAGTGATGCAGGTAATTATTTTGTAATTCAAAGTAAAGGTTTGTTTTATTGAACATTTTGTTGACGTAACCTATAATAATTTCAAACTGAAATGAAAAATTATGAGAAAATATGTATTTTTAAGAAAACCGTGATACAAAACAAACATTATTGTACTGTTTATTTGCAGAGAAAAGAGCCTGCTAAGAGGCTAACCTTGGAGCAAAAGCTGGATTTGATAAATCACGCAAAAAATGGTGTTAAAAATGTTGATCTATGTAAGATGTACAATATTTGTAAATCGTCAGTGGCAGAAATTCTTGGAAAAAAAGAAATTTACTTTGAAAAAACTGAAAAAAAGACGAAAATTGAGTGGACGGATTGACACAATAAAGTGCACCGGTACTTATGATACGCCATTTGAAAGAAGTGTTTTTCACTTGTACAAAGAAGAACTCTTGTCTCAGGTGTGCTGCTGAGGGAGGGCGATTTCCTATTTGCTGAATTCTGTGACAATCGAAATGTTTGATAAAAATCGCATTATTGTGTTTACATTTTTTTCTCATTTCAAATTTCGCGGTGTTTTGTCGTCAACCAATCAGCGACAAGTTCGGTTATGTGGAAGTACAAGTTTGGAAATATCGTGAGAAAAAGTTCGGAAATATCGTGAGTTCGGAAATTTGGAGTTCGGATATGTGGATGTTGAGTGTGTATTATATATAATTTCATACCTATATCCATATTTGGATATGGAAGGAAAACTAAGTCAACTATTAAATGGTGGATCAAAGAGCATTAGAGACACGCCAGGCTTAGAAATAGAAAAAAACGTCGATGGTGGTAAAATGTTTCTCAACGCTAAAAAAAGACAAACAAGATCAGAAGCTGTTGAGAGTCAGTCAATAAAATGTCAAGTTTTATTCGACGATTGTAGGTAACCAGAAAAACTTATGAGAGAAATAAAGAAACACGTCAATTTAAAAATTACATGTTCATCAAAAGTCCTAAGAAGGCTTTAACCCAAAAATTAACTGTGAACTGACAAATAGAATTATTTTTATTAGGACTTTATATACACTAGGTTCATTAAAATTAGTTGATGGATCCAGAGAGTTACAAGGGCTGTTGGCAGGGGTAATATTAATGGATTTGAGAAAACCGCGGCAGTTAGTTTATATGTAAATCATAATGATATCACCCCCCATATGCATAACTACTAATGAATAGTAATTTCAGTTTAATTAGATCACAGATTCCTGGGGTAGGTGACGAACAAGACGTGTACGAGGCGGGTCTAAAACTTGAGGCGAATCCATAGTGAAGGTACGAAACAGCGTTAATAGCATATTGCTAATCAAGATTGCATTCCACAAAATCGAACTTTAGGTATTATGCGAATCTGCAAATTTTTTCTTAACAACCTGTCTACATATGAAGTCTACTTTTTACATTTCCTCGAAAAAAATATTTTTTGTGCACAGTATCAGGCTCAGTCATAAATAAATTTATATAAAATTATTTACTTTTTTGTATTACATTATACTCCTTTATATTCCATTTGATTTTACATAGCTTTTGTTTTACATTCTTTTTTTTTCGAGTGAAATACACCATGTTATTTAAACGTTGTTGAATATAAATATATACATAATAAAATTTATTTTTCCCTCAAAAATTTTATTTCGAAATATCGGCATGGTTTTACATATATTTGTATATAAAAAATGTCTACTACAAATGTAGTACGGTACCCTCGATAATAATCAACGTTAAGTAGATGTTTTTTGAAAGGCCTTTAACAAAATAGATCACTCTCTTCTTTTGAAAAACTTGGAATATTTGATTTTCCAGTCACACGATCGAGCATAATATTGTGACATTTGTAAAAGTCACATTAGTGACAGCTGACATTTATGAAATTTGACAGTTTACATATTAAGTCTATTTAGTTTATACACTACCTGTTAGTAAAGAATTGTATGGAATGACATATTAACATTCTAGAAGTCAAATTAATTTTCTAGAACATGTAAAAACTATAAATAGCGGTGTTGTTGCTAAGATAAAGTTAGTTGTGATCTGGATGTCACAGAGTTAAGATCAAAGAGCTGTAAAGTATTAATAAACGTGTTTGGAAGTGAAGAAATGAATCATTTAAACAGAAATACGTAACAATATGTTCGATCAGTAGATCAAAGTTTATAGTATAAACTTTGGCTACAAATGTAACAATGGCTACACATTTCACAACTGTGACACTACTTCAGGATTTCCTTTGGGTTTAAACTTTACTCCCTCTTTTACTAATAAATTATTAGATTTCATGGAATGTCAGACGATTTTCTATGCTAAAGATTCGTTAACACTCTATAGGATTAGATTCGTTTACAACAGGATTTAAATAAAACTTTGGTATCGTACAAACAGATTTGACATAAATATTGGTAAATTCAAAGCGTTCACTATGAAAACTAATTCGTTAATTGATGATTACAACATTGGCTCGGAAACAGACGCGACTGTAGCAAGGACTTTTTGGGGGAATTTTGACACGACACATATGTAGCTCAATATACATATAAGCTACAACTTTCAAAGTTTTAGGATTTGTGATTCTAAACAAATAATTCAAGAACATTGACAATATGAAAACATTATTTTGTTCATTTGTTAGATATAGGCTATAGTATTGTGTTTTGATTTGGTTCCCCTACAATTCTTGTTATGTTAATGAATTAGAACCTATGCATTATGCTAGAACAGTAAGCTACATTATGCTAGAATAAATTCCAGCCAATATCATGACTAAATATATTAATTTAATATGACATCTATGTGACATCTGACAATTTTGACAGTTGCTCATGATTTTAATACGCTTTATTAGCACCCACTTCTGATTATCCTATCGGTTTGATATTACTTATACTATCTTACTTATTACTTAAAAATACGCTGTCTTGAAGTCAAATTACAAATTTTATTTATGCAAAAAAAGACGCTTCAATATATTGCATATTTTCTTTATAAAGTTGTCTTGGAAGATACAGTAAATACAGTCACTTAGCGGTAGGCGAGCGGTAACTGTCTGCTTCCGCATCCAGTGGTCTCGAGTTCAACTCTTTTTTTTGTTTTATATATACTTAGATATTGGCGTAGACCTATAACAAAAACAAAAAAGATATTAATTATCATAACATAGTATAAAACAAAGTCGCTTCCCGCTGTCTGTCTGTCCCTATGTATGCTTAGATCTTTAAAACTACGCAACGGATTTTGATGCGTTTTTTTGAATATATAGAGTGATTCAAGAGGAAGGTTTATGTGTATAATACATGCATAATATAGTAGAGAAACACTGATAATTTTAGAGGTTTATAATGTGATGTCGTAAATAAACACATTTTTTTGCGCTTACATTGCAAACGCTGGCTGAACCCTACGAGATAGATCAAAATAATGTACAGTACTATACACAGTACACAGTATTGTACACCTTAAAAAGGTCTACAAAAAAGTCCGCGTGAACCCGTGCGAAGCCGGGGCGGGTCGCTAGTAATAAATAAATAAATAAATAAATAAATAAATAAATAAATAAATAAATAAATAAATAAATAAATAAATAAATAAATGTTTGTGTATATGTTTTAAAAACGCACTTTTAAAAAATGTACAAGCTTTTATATGCACTAAAAAGAATAAAATATGTGTCAGTTTTCAATATTTCGGTATTGAACTCATAAGTTCTTGACTTTATCTGAAGATTAGCATAGGGCCCTCATTATTTTCTGTGTAGTGTGACACAGCATCAATTTGTGTCAATATTTTCATGTGTAGTCCTGTAATTGGATTTATTCCTGTTGGTTGGTTGTTTGTTATTATTGGTTGTACTTTTTACACTCACAAAAATTACATGAAAAAATAACCTTTCGAATTAAAACGAATCGATTTTATTCGTATTTGTACTTAAAAGTGCAGTCTTATTCAGACACAATGGGCAATAATAAAATTGTACTTTTTAAATGTAATTTAACTATATTTTAGTATTTTTTATATTCGCAAAAATGTAAGCAAAGTCATACATCACAATTGAGTAGTGCATTTTATTGACGACAGTATGTTACATATTTCACAATAACTGTCAAAAATGAGGTGAGTAAGATATAAAATATGAAGTTCAAATTCCACTGCGAAACGTTGTCATTTTCATATTTTGAGGTCGTTGTGTGTACGCCACTGCTTTGTGGATATACAGTGAGCTCGTCAAGTTTGGAATAAATTCGATAAATCGTTATTGAAGGGTTTTCACAGGAAATTCTCGGACACGTCCAACTTTATAAAATGTCACTTTTTTCAGCCATCGACTTTTTTTTGTTTTGATTGTTTTTGAGCTATGACGTCATCGGCAATTTTTTTTTAATGACAATCCATATTTTTTTCGACGGATTTCGACAGAGCACATTTTTCTGAGTATGAGTACGTCAAAAACGTATGACCTTCAAGATGGAAGTTTTCGAGATATTCGGTTCCAAAGTTTCTAAAATTAACCATGTACAAGTTATCGGGTGGGTCAAGCTTTTTAATCTTTTCAAGCTTATCGAATATTTTAAACGATTTTAAGAGTAATTTGTTTATTTTAATAGCTTATCGAACATTTTGAAAGATTTTGGAGTAATTTGTTTAATTTTTAAGTAATAATAAATCAACAATTTTAACAAATGGAAAAAGTTTCAGCACAAATTATGAATAATTAAAGTAAACAAGAAAATCAGAGTAAATTTTCAAAGTGACCTCCATTCACTTCTTGGCAATATCCCATCCGCCACTGAAACTCCTGCAGAACCTTACCAAGAGTATCGAGTTGAATGGCTCGAATTTCATTGCGAATTCTGTCCTTTAATTCTTCAATTGTGTTTGGTCTATTGAAATAGACTTTGCTCTTTAAATAGCCCCATAAAAAGTAGTCTAGGGGAGTGAGATCCGGAGATCTAGGGAGCCATTCGATAGTTCCCCTGCGACTAATCCAACGGTTATCAAATACTTGGTTTAAATAGTCGCGAACGATCACTGCAAAATGGGGTGGTGCACAGTCTTGTTGGTACCATATTGTGTTATTGGGCAGATCTGGATCTACGTCATTTGGGTAAAGCACCGCAAGTGCAGGGACTAAATCGTCTCTTAAAAATTCCAAATACTTTTCACCTGTTAATGCGCCTTTAATGACAAATGGGCCCAAAATACGGTTACCTACAATGCCAGCCCAAACGTTAACATTTTGTGGAAACTGACTACGAGTTTCCATTTTCCAGTGTGGATTTTCAGGAGACCAATATCTATAGTTTTGACGGTTTACTGTGCCGTCGAGATAAAAGGTAGCCTCATCAGAAAAAACAATATTGCGTAAGAATCCGTCGTCATCAATCAGGCGTTGCAACATGGTTTCGCAAAACTGTAACCTACGGTCGGGATCATCTTCGTTTAATTCTTGGACCAAAACCACTTTATACGGATGCCATTTGTACAATTTCGCCGCCACAAGTTTGCCGCCACTTGGCGGGTGGGTAAATGGGGATTTTCTTGAAGCTCTAGTAGAACATTCAATTTAACATCTTCTTGTACTGGTGGACGACCCGTTCGAGGGCGATCTCTCGCATGACCCATTTCTAAAAACTTTTGTTCTATTTTGCTACCGGTGGACTGTGTAATTGGTTCTCTGTTTGGATATTTTGTATTAAATAAACGGCAAACTTCTAATTGTGTGCGAGCTCTGTCCCCGTAACCGATCATGATCAAAATTACCTTTCTGAAATGACCAAATGACCAAAAAAATTCAAAATGACCAAAATTCGATTCTTTCCCTTTCACTCAAACGACGGACCATTTTCAAATAAAACGAATTGTGATAGAATAATGATTAATCAACTTAAAATAAAACACAAACTTGCGAGGACAAACTTCAAAATTCTGACAACTGTCAAAACTGTAATTTCTCCAGCGCTTCCTTGATAAATGATTAGTATTTTGTCATCGCTTGTATAATCCATTCCTGAAACTTTGGAAGCGAATATCTTGAAAACTTCCATCTTGAAGGTCATACGTTTTTGACGTATTCGTACTCAGAAAAATGTGCTCTGTCGAAATCCGTCGAAAAAAATATGGATTGTCATTTAAAAAAATTGCCGATGACGTCATAGCTCAAAAACAGTCAAAACCAAAAAAAGTCGATGGCTGAAAAAAGTGACATTTTATAAAGTAAAGTTGACGTGTCCGAGAATTTCCTGTGAAAACCCTTCAATAACGATTTATCGAATTTATTCCAAACTTTACGAGCTCACTGTATATGTGGAACCGTTGACGACTACAACTAATAGAATGTATCCCAAAGAGCATGGGGCGATATCTAAGTTGAGCCTAACCGCCTTAAACGCTGTTCAAACAGCATTAGGCGGCAAGTGAGCGACGACTATCATCCTAGCCGAGCAAACACTACTTGAGACCGAATCGGCAAATACAACGGGAGGATAATAACACCGGCCAGTGTCGCCAGCAGCAGCTGGCGGTATAACCCTGATGATTTCGCCAGAATTTAACTAACGAGTGATCGAACGAAAAGGCAACTATTATATGGTTGTAAGATAATATTACGGGAAATGTGACTTAACTAAAATAAAAATATATACGAGGTGTGTAAATTAAGTAATGAGACTTTTTACATTTTTTTATTTGAACAGAATTAGTTATAATTAGAAGTTCAGTATTGTCCTCTTCAAAATAACTTCCTTGGAAAGCGACACAGCGCTGGAGACGGTTCTTCCATTCCTCATAGCAGTGATGGAACTCATATACTGGAATAGCTTTCAGCTGGTCGGTTACTTGTATCGGTTAATTGTATCACCAAATAGTGTGATTCTTGTCTACCTAACATGTTGCCTATCCGCTTACAAAATGATGCCATGGACATCACGCCCCGCTACAAATGCTGTCATGGCTTCAAACGAGGTGCAGTCAAAAGCTCCCTCTATATCAAGGAAAGTCGCCAAAGCTATAACCTATGTATTTTTGCTACAAATATTTTAAAGTCGTTTCACTTGGTTTGTAAGCATGATGGCTGTTATGAATAAGTCTCTCTAAAAGAGAGTTATCCCTGAAATGCATCTCAGCTAATTTTTTTGCTATTTACAAAATGATGACAGAGCTATATCCCTTATATTCACCTGGGAGTGGTTACTATCCGGTTTCAGGATGTTATCCTGGTAGAAAGTATATAGCCTTTAGTAATCTACAGAGCACCAGGATCAGAATGAATTTACCCTTTTGTGGGAGGATGAGGATTAATCCTTCCGGACCAACTGTTTTGTAGTGTCCAAATATGCAGATATGTGTCAAATACGTTCCCGAAATAATCTGAAATCATCCCCACGAAGCTAAAGAAAGTAATAACAATAGCCACTTCTTAACCTCACAGATTCTAGAAATCACTTCATTGTAATTCTTCGGAATTATTAGACAGAATATTATTCTTATTCCTATTCAACCAAGTAGCTGCCACCATGAAAGCATAAAACAGGAATTAGTAAAACAATCACAGAGTCGGCAACGTAGAGTTCCGTTTTTTCCGTCCTGCTTCTACACGGTCATATTTCAGATTAGAGCGCGTGTATCTCCCCGTAAGTGCATTACCAGTACGTGTTACTCAACTTCTTGGGTTGTTAAGTCGGCGTACAAAAACGGCCGTCACTCCGGCCGGCTGGCTGCTCGCGCGGACGTGACAGTGTAACTTTGGCAATCGCACCGCCGCATTAATCATACGTCTTGGGGGCGGCGCCGGGGGCGGCGAGCTCAATTTTATATCGCTTTATTAACAGGGCCGCTGCCTGGCTCTCGCAGAGTAAGACGGGACTCACATGGAGCCATATAAGATTCAAGAAGATGAATTCGTGGCACATGGCACATGGATATGTGTTCATGGCACCATAAACATTTAGGCAACAAACACACTGCTAATGCATGTTTTCTGCCTTTGTCACATAGTATCCTATTTAGGACCATACATAGTACACTGTTGCCTAGAAGCCTATCTAATATACAGTGTGGAACAGCCAAATGGAATAAATTCAGTAGCTCCATTATTATGCATTTTTTTAGAAAATTCTGACACGTCAATTTTTAATTCTAAAATGACATCTTGCGACGTAAAAATATCATTCCTAAATTCAACCCTCCTCAGCTGACAGCTACAATCCCTAAATTTTCAAATTGGAAGTAGGGGCTTGTGATACTTCATTTGAAAGGTCTTTTCATTCTCTATTCAAAACTGCTATGGTTTTAAATTTTATTGCAGAAATTAACAAAAAAAAGTTTCTCCAGCGTAGGAAATTCGTTACATTAAAATAAAAAACAAATCATTATTAATGCAGCAGATGTTCAAAATGCATGCCTCTAGCATATTGGCAGCATCTTAGACGTAAATAGAAATGTCTTCTAACGTTAGTTAACATCTGCGGGGTAATCGACCTAATTGCATGTGTTATTCTTCTTCTTAAGTCAGCTAAATCGTCGGGTTTGGTTTTGTAGACCATACTTTTTACGTATCCCCATAGGAAGAACTCTAACGGCGTGAGATCAGGTGATCGTGCAGGCTATTCTACAGAACCACGTCTTTCTATCCAGCGATTTGGAAATATTGTGTGGAGATATTGTTGGACATTGACTTCGTAATGTGCTGGTGCACCATCCTGCTGGAACCATATTGCAATTATTCCTGCCTAAACATTAACTTTCTCAAGGTTTTACGTGTGGTGTATTTTCTTCATCCAGTGAGGATTTTCTCTCGACTAGTAACGACAGTTTTGGCGATTAACATGGCCGTAAAGTGTAAATGTAGATTCATCCGAAAATAGAACATTTTCTATTTGTAAAGTACTGTCATCTATCATTTGCATCATTTGTTCACAAAAGAGAATTCGTCTATCAAAATCGTCTTCCGCGAGCTCATTAGTTGGTACCAGTTTATATGGGTGCATCTGATTTTCTGTCAATACGCAGTTAAAAAATTCTCAGAGTTCATTGACAATAACAAAAATATCCAATTGCAAGGTGAAATTTTGGTCTCGTTTGATGTATGCTCATTGTTTCCAAGTGTTCCAATCCCGAAAACTTTGATTACTCGAATTAAATGGTTTAGACGATAAAATTATTAAGGAATACATTCGGCTTACTAGTATTTGTATGAATAAAAATTGTTTTCAGTATAATGGTGAATATTTTCAACAACATGAGGGAACGGCAATGGGTAACTCCTTGTCACCTTTCATTGCAAATCTTTTTTATGAGTAAATTTGAGACAGAAGTAAAAGATAAATTCGAGTTGTTCCCTAGAATTTGGATCAGGTGGTGGACGACATCTTCGCGATATTTGATACAAAAGCAATTAGTTTAGTTATTTTGTTGCCAAATTAAATAACCAAACAGCTACCATTTTCAGATGTATTAGTTATTAGAAATAGTGAAAATAAGTTAGAGTTTGATGTATATAGGAAAGAAACCGCAACTCTTAGATATATTCCCAACGATTCACACCACCCTTTCCAACATAAAATGGCAAGTTTTAATTTTCTAATTCACCGTTTGTTAAATTTCCCCCTCAGTAAAGAGAGGTTTCAACATGAGAAACAATTAATTAAGAATATAGCTAAGAGTAACGGTTACTCAGTCTATTTAATAGATACGTTAATAAGGAAGCATACATTTAAGAGAACCCTGTACAATTCCACGACTTTTCGTAGAGATACTGACAATTCGAAACTTGCTTCGTTACTATATGAACCTAAATTCACCCGCGGACTAGATAAAATTTTTAGAAATATTAATATCAATTTGGTTTATAATTCTAAAAATAAACTACAGACGCTTTTGGGTAACCCCAAAGACAAAATCAACAATAACGAAAAGTCAGGAATATACGAAATAAGTTGTAAAGATTGTCATCAAAAGTATATTGGGCAAACAAAAAAATCTATATTGACTAGATTTAAAGAACACATGGCTCATTTGAAATATGTCAGAACAGAAAAATCTTGTGTTGCCCAACACGCTTTTGACAACAACCATAGGATATACATAAATAATTTAAAATTAATTAGAAATGTAACTAACAGTAGACAGTTGGATGCTTTTGAAAGTTTAGAAATCATTAAGCGTAACAATAGTATGAATAAGGACAATGGTCCGATACCCACCAGTCCACTGTTTGCTCTGATAAACAATGCCAGTTACGGTTCAGTGAACCGTGGCAAATTTGGTATAAATAGTGCAAGTGTGTAGGCTAGAAATTAGTTTTAATATTCTCCTGAAGATGCCAACTTGGTTGGCGAAACGTGCGTCGAGAAAAGTGTAGTAGTTCGGTGTTTCGTGGAAAACGTCCAGTTTTTTGTTTCTACGCCGAAGGTTCCAGTACCCACTCCAGAATACGCAGAGAATCGAGGAATGGCTAATATTTAACGTTGACGCTGTTTGAGGACTCGGCGTATGTGGATTTTCTTCAAGCATAAGCATTACATCCAATTTCTAATCATCACTGAGTTTATTGGGAGGATTTTTCTTTCGCTGCCGTACATGTCTACGTTCCCGAAACTGCTTCTCTATTTTACTTACGGTACCTTGAGATATCGGCGGCAACTCCGGATATTTTTCTTGAAATAGGTGAACAACTTCGGCCCGCGTTCGTGTTCTGTCTCCGAAACCAAAAACTAAAGCAAAAAGTTTAACACTGATAACTCTTAACTACTGTTACAATGACAAGCACGTTTCTAGGTAATTTCACTAAAGCTGATAATGGCCAACTTCTTTCATTTCATTTGCTGCTTGCTCGTTTTTGTCGTCCGATCGTCAAAAAAAAATTATACGTATTTATTAGTAAGTTTTTATCTTATTTTAGAATTAGAAATTGATGTGTCTCAGAATTTTCTAAAACAATGCATAATAATGAAGCTATTGAATTTATTCCATTTGGCTGTTCCACACTGTATTTGTTTTTATGTTTTAGGTTTCGTTAAAATAAGTATAATAAGATACTTTCGGTGAAAAAAGGCTCACCTAAAAAGAAAATTCAATAAATCGCGCATTTAACTAATATAAGGGATTCAAGTCATGTTTGGCATAAAATTTGTGTATTTGTTTATATAAAAATTAGAAGATTGGATTAGTTTGAGAATAAATCATTGGCCAAAAATAAATTATTTTTTTCAATTCACATTCTGTAGAAAACAATTAGCTCAACCTATTTTTAAAAGTGTAAAGTAAATATAACACAATATGAACGTTTCAAGTAAAAAATTAAAAAAAATATATAGGTACATTACACATATGGGCCTTATTAAACACCCCTCAAAAAAATAAAGCCACAGCAAAAGAGCCCTTTCTCTACACTTAGGGGGTAACGCCACTCTAGCGACTGAAAAAAAGGCCTATTTTTGATATTATTGTGGCAGTATGGGAAGCGGGATGGAATTTCTTTTTAGACAGTTCATTTAGCATGTGTTGAAGTGTAAAAAAAAATATTATTATTTTGTTACAAAATGGCGGCGATAGAGCCAATTTTTGAAATCGTGTTTTTTTGAAAAGCCTTGGCGGGGGAAAGGATTTCTCGCGACCTATGAGACCTGGAACAAATATCCAAAAATATTCTTAATCTACATACTATTGCCTACAAAAGTACGTAGGGATTTTTTTAAATTAATTTTTGTAAAAATGGTGCACTTTTGAAAAAAAAACTCGATTTTTGGCCAGTAAATTAAATTTTTTATAAAAAAAGTTTACATCAAATCGGGAAAAGGACTACGTACTTCTATAGAGAATGTAATTGAGAGGCTACTGTAAAAATTTCAAATGGATCCATACAATAGTATTCGAGTAATTTTTCCTCCCAGTTTGAAAAAAGTGATTTCGAGAAAAACGCTTTTAAAGTTTTATGAACACTTAAATCCTTGAAATTCTCATTTTACCCATGTTCTTCTGGATATGATTGATACACTCCTTCTTACTTACAGTACAATCGTTATAAGTCTGTGAATCTATGATACCTTTAAATGTTGGACATCCCATCGTGCTCCACTCACGCTCCAAAGCGCTGCGGCAAAATCAAGAATTAAGCTATTTACATTTTTTTTTTCACTATAAAACCAAGTTGAATATTATTTTTGAGCTCTACAGTATGTTTAAGCCAAGAAAAAAATCGATGTTTTCAAAATTCTACGTGGCGTTACCACTTAATACAAATACATATCAAAAATATTAGATTCCGATTCGTACTTAGGGCCTGATAGCCTCCACTACACCCTAGTTGTGAATCCACTTCACTACATCCTACTTTTACTTATAATTTTAAATTTACCTTAAATTCTCTATACATAATCCAGGCAATATAACAGAAAAGTGATCAGTTTTTTAAAAGAGTCCTGAATAAGGTTTCTCGGCGCGATAATTAGGTAGAAAATAGTAGAAATCGATTGTGTATATTTTGGATAAAATCGGTATGTAGGAACCTTAGTAAAAAAATCGATACAAGTGTAGAAAACCGGTTTTTTGCGAATTAAGGGACGAAAAATAATTTTTTTCGTAAAACAAAAAATTGCACGTTGTAGCGCTTGAAAAATCAAAAAAAATTAGTTTCATGTGATCAAAATCGGTTCAGAAGTTTTTGCACAAAAAAATAAAAACCGATGAAAAATGCCCATTTTTTGAAATCGAATTACAAGGGTTCTAATCAGAAATCCTATTATTTTGTGCGGGGTCCTTTCTGGATAGATAAACAATTGGAGCTCTTAGCTTATAACCAAGTAAAGCCATAAAAATTAAAGCAAGTACTATTGGCATATGCATACATTTTTTTACACCAATAACCAATAATAGCTAAATAATTAGTCTAATTCATCATAAAAATAATGTAAACGACATAGACATGGGTACGGTTTCTAAGCCTACTTTGGCCGGTTAAATGGCCTGTAACTCGAACAGGATTGATTTTTGGGAGTTGTGCTCATAGAGACTTTTGACCCAGGTGACCTCAGGTGCAACATATTTCAATCCCAACGAATTTCGCCGAAACCTAATTTCCATAAGAAAAGGGCGGGGTCCTTTGTCTTAATTTGGTAAAACCATTGTCTTTCTTTAATACACATTTGACCTTATTTTTAACTGACTCATTTATTGCGTCACTTATAGCTTGTAGCAGCGAATTTACTTCGTCCACTATGTGTAGTGGTTCTGCTAACGACAACGCATTGTTTTGTAATTTTTGTATAGCGAACATTAACGGAGTTCTCTATGGCATCGGCATACCCTCTTTTTTATTTTTATGTTTCACACTATTTATGTAACGGCTACAATCGTGTTTGTCAGTCCCTACACAACATTTTAGTACACAGGATATACGTCTTCGAAATCATCGATAAATGTATTCACTTTGTCAGCATGTGGTAGTTTTTTAGGATTTTGCAAGTGTGATATTTTATTGTTAAGACTTTATTAATTTATTATAATACTGACGCCGACGACGTAAACACCTCGAACACACGAATAATAATGCTAGAGTCTGTTAGGCGGTCAGCGAAACGACTGGCTAACCCTTTAATTAATATAGTTCTGTCGGAAAAGCAATTATAATATGAGAGGGCAGCAAGTATTTGTTCTTGCCAAGTCGTGTCTCGGAAAATAAAATGGCTTTTCTATTGCATAGTTAGAACACTCCCGTTATCGTCACGCATCCCTACCCATTCCTTCACTCGATATCACACGAAGTACACAAGAGTAGTAATAATCGATTTGATTACGATTTATTGATTGTTTCAGATAAAATATGTATCAAGTGAAGAATAATAAAATAAGTGGTATTTATATAAAAATGTTGTGTGTACACTTTGATAGTTAAATAAATGAATATAAGGCTAATAATCAGATATTAGAAATCATAGTAATTACATAGATGATCTGTATATGGCTTCAATTTTTATGGCTTTCAATTTTGCAAGTGGTTCGATAAATAATCGTTCATGCGCATGAAATAGGTAGCTTTTCGGTTCTATGGAATGTTTAGATTTCCTATTTTAGATTTATGTATGTAACGTAAAACGCGAATTGTAACGTTACACATTATATTTACAAGTAAGCTGAAGCAAATACTGAAAATAAACAAAACTCCTACATATACAGTCGTCACAGCAGAAGAGAACGTTCTGCTATGTTTTATTTAATTATCTACCTAAAAAAAGTTTGCTAAATTTTACCCTAATCGCCTGTAATGAAGAATATAATAAAAAGATAAAAATAATATTAAAACTAATTCGAATTCATATCGTCACTTGATACAGCTAGCCTGTTGAAAAACAGAACTCTAGATTAAAAATAAATTCGGGAGAACATTAAAGCAAGTATTTTAAGTGAAATACATCGCATTCTTTGAAATGTTTGAACGGAAGGTATTCCGCTCTTTTGAGCGAATATTTTTTTTCTTTTAATAAATGTAAAACTCACGGAGTTTCGGCGTAATATTCGTTTAAGTTGATAGTAACACATTCCCTAAAAAGATGCTTTACAATATTTTATTAAGCACTTATATAATTCATATTTTCTTTGAAGATGTTTTTAATGGATGCCATTCTGTAATAACGCGTAATATGTCTCTGTAATGAGACGAAAGTGGCAAAGATTCTTTGCCTTCGAATTTATGTTACCAAGGAAGGGTAATAGGACCGATCTTTTGTGAAAAACTCCTATGTCCTTCAGACGTTAACTTTATAAGCTTGAATCTAATTATGCTTCCATAAATAAAAAACACCCATAAATCAGTTAATTAATTTGTAAATTAATGAATTCCTATTGTTTAAAATATTTCTTTTACTGAAGAGTTTAACTAATTTTAATAACACTACCCTGCAAAATTTTGCCCCTTGACAATGAATAGTTGTTTTCGAAGTAATTTTTTCCACTGAAAACAAATCCGGGCGAAGAATTGCTCTATCACGTCAGGTTTTGAGATATCCTAACCTAAAAGTAAAAAAAACACTGTTTTTTTGACATATTTGAGGTTATGAAACACTCGCAAAATCACAAAAACACACGATTTTTTTCTCTCTCAAAAAAACATGTATATGATCTTATAGTACAAGTCTTGCTCTTTCAAATGTCGTTGAGTTTGCTCAAATATATTTTTTTTTTCGGCGAGATATCGCATTTTGAAATTTTCATGTTTGTGATTTTCACCATCCCTGAAAACTCATCAGGGACACATGTATCTCAAAGGATTGCTTTTTTTTTATTAAGAAACATAAAAAATATTTAATTAACCAATACATAACCTCAAAAATGTAAAAAACAGTGTTTTTGCGCTTTTGGGTTAGAATATTTCATAAACCGTACTTGTTTTCCAAATTTACATGGTCACCATATTGAATTTTTCACTTAAATAAATGAAAATATTACAACAAATTTGACTTCAGCTACTTCGAAAACGTAGAAAATGAATGGTCAGTCAAATACTCATTGACTTTATTGAAATTTCGCATTTTCGTCTTCATGTTGCTTCGACCATAAGGAATATAATAAAATTGTTATTACCCTTTATTTTTATTTTAATGTTACTATACAAATGCCAGAATACAAAAGAATCTAAGTAAAGACGCCATTCTTTAATTAAAATAAAAGTTTCATAAACGCTATTGTAACGTTAGTCAACTCAGGTCGACCATATTGTATTTTCTTCCAAAAATTTTGAAAATCTGATCTTAGATTCTGAACGAGCAGGTTTTTTGACATAAGAAAATGTTGACTTGTTATTGATTTTTAAATATTCTTTACGTTTCTTAATAAAAAAAATAAAATAAACAATCTTTTGATATACACGTCTCTCTAATGGGTTTTCAGGTATAGGAAAAATCACAAACATGAAAATTTCAAAATGCGATATCTCGGCGAAAAAAAAGAAGATATTTGAGCAAACTCAACGGCATTTGAAATAAGAAGACTTGTACAATAAGTTCTCATACATGGCTTTTTGAGAAAAAAAAAAAAAAAAAAAAAAAAATCGCGGTACTACGTAACCTCAAATATGTCAAAAAACAGTGTTTTCTGCACTTTTAGGTTAAAATATCTCAAAAACCTGACGTGATAGAGCAATTCTGAGAACAATTCTACTGATTCCCGGATTTGTTTTCAGCGGGAAAAATTACTTCGGAAACAACTATTCATTGTCCAGGGGCACAAAATTTTCAAAATTTTGCAGGGTAGTGTATGTAATACTGGCTCTTTTTCTCCATAACAGTATCAACAGAAATTAAGTATCATTTTGGTCGTTACCATTTTAGTCAGAGACCTTCAAAAACGTCAGAGGTCAAAAAGGTCAAAGATTAAAAAGGGAAAAAGGTAAAAATCTCATGAATGTCAAAAATGTAAAAAAGTCAAAATTTTAATGTGTTATGAAAAATATGAAAAATTGTTAAGCATTTGTAAATCTTATTCTTACAAAAAATATTTAGTCTTTAACGATTCACGTTTTTCTTTCAAAGATTTTTTTGAAAATAATACTAAGAGTTTATAAAACGATTGTTTTGTTTTTTTGTTTTTTCAGTTCCTTCCACATCCACGTAGTGGAGTTGTATTGCCCCAATAGGCAAAAAAAGTTCTAAAACGTCTAGATTTTAAATTTGATTGATAATATGATTGATAAATTGAGACCTGAAGGGGAATGGGTTTAATGCGCTTTTTCTTTGTCTACAGATAACTCACAGACAGTACAAAACATGCACTTCAAATTTGTTACAGATACAAAACAGAGTTTACAAACTGTTTTTAACTTAACAGGGTGGAAGTTTGAGAGGGTTAAAGGGGGATAGGAATTGAGAATAGATCAAATAAAATCTTTAAGATAAATTTCAGTAATTATACAGTAGATAAAACTAAAAAAATCCTACTCATCCCTGGTACTTTTTCCACAAGTGGTATAAGGGTAACTTGAATAAAATGTAAGAGAAATATTAATAAATTGTAAAATTATACTAAAAGCATACCCAAGCCAAATCATGAATTTATTTTAATTCTGCTGTTGGTGCTATTTGTTGTCCCACGGGAGAGGTTGTGTTTTGATGGAATTAAGAAAGATATTCACGTAACGTTTAGTTTTATAGATTTTTCAAGGATAATAATTCAAATGTCACATTCATTAATAAACCTCTACCTTGGGTCATAAAAACCATACGGGTCAACCAGATCATAGGGATCATAAAGGTCCAACAAGCCATAAATGGCATATATTATATATCAAAAAAGTGATATACGGGTTTTAACCAAATCTCATGGTTTTAAAAATATAAACTAATATTTTTAGAGGCTTAGTTTAAATAATTATGGAAAACATAGATGTGGAAATAGTGAGTTAGTAGGCAGCATTTTTTTTTGTCTATTTTAATGATGCTAGAAAGAGGTCTATAATATTGGTGGAGAAGTTAATCTTTATATTTAAATTTAAGTAATACATATTGACCTCTTCTAATCGAAGAAGCAAACGAGGGCCACTTAGACGTAATTAGTACACAATTAATAGATAGTCATAGTTAGACACATTTTGAGAAATACATCAAACAGGACTGAATTGTAGTAGTTCTCGTTTCAAGAAATCTTGAAAAATCTTGGAAACTGTAGAAGTACAACATAGTTGTAAAAATTTAAAACATGAATTGATTATTTGCATGGTTTTGCAATTTTTTTCATTTCAACGATTTGCAAACCTATGTGATGCAGGATCTCCACTGTGTGACAAATTATCCTGTATTAAGGAAAACGCGGGGCAATTCCTTGTGAAGAAAAATGCAACCGTGCTCCATATAAGATAGATCTTACTCTATTCCTAGTCGTCAACCAGTTGTGAAATTTCGCGGGCCATTTTTAAACCGAACGCGCATACCGAACGGTCGTATTTATCTCGGGCAGTAAAGCCGACTTGCAGACGTCATATTTTTTTTCACGGCAGTTGATTAAGGCATAACTTTCGGTAAGGAACGACGTCATTTTTTGCTCGTAAAGAGCAAACGACCGGACTTGGCGTAAGGGGTCTTTCGTTATTAATTAAGGCTTTTCATTATTAATTATAGCAGAAATGCGGGATGTTGGAAGGATCTTTTTGAATACAGTTTTTTTTGTTGTTGTTGGAATAAAATAAACGGGGATGCTTCCAGTACTTCAGGAATGTGGGACATTGCTAAATTTAATAAAATCATTGAATCTACTTTTAATAAAGGTTAATATAATAACAACTGTAACTGCAGTTAAAAAAACACTCTAGGTATTCTCTTTTTCAAACTTCATCACTGTTGAAGACATCCTTTCATCTCTTCATTTATCCACTCACGATCCTCCCTTTAACTGTAAGATATCAGTGTATAGCTAAGTAGGTGATAGATGAACAACGAAAACAATATCCAATACGCAATTGAAAGGTTAACAGTTTTAATCAATCTGCAGGTGCTTTCCTTAATGTGCTAATTCCAAATACAGTACCACCTCAATAATCAGGAATTCGGTAATTCAAATTCTTCAGTAAATCGGTTAGTTATTTACTTTACCGTGTGTTACACTCCGAATTGCTTAATATTTGGCAATTCAGATCATCCATTCTGTATAGGTTTTCATCAGGTTTTTATGCCTTTCTACTCCGTTGGCGACAAAATGTCGAAATGGTAATTCTTTTGTAACTTCGTTGGCGACTATAGGTCGCCATAATGTACATATGTATTGTTTACCCTAAAAAAAGTCTACGTACTTAAATCCATGTATAAATACTATTCATAAACACTATCAGTTTTGCAAGGTAATTGCTATCATAACGGACGCATTTACGTTGGTAATTTTATGTCATACAAAAAAATATCCAGAGTTGAAAGAGTTAACAAGTCTTAGCAAGAATTTAATTATCTCCACGCCTTTGGTCACTAAAATACCATAAGATTGACAAAATGGTGTTACCGTGGTGCATATATTATTTGAAGAAGAAAAAAATGTTGCTGAGCTGTTAAACAATCTAAATTTGAAAGATGCTCTATGCTTACTTAGCACTGCATGGCAGAAAGTTTCTGCTAATACCTTGCAGATTTTTTGAAAATGCTGAACAGTTTGAATTGAAAAAAGTAAGTTTTACTAATCAAAATGTCAACAAGTGGATTGAAAAAGACAGACTTGCTTCCAAATGAAACACAACTAATAGAGAGGAAAGTGATGGTAAAACTGAAATTGTATATTTTTATAAGTTAAAAATGAAAATGCAGTTAACATTTTCACTGCATGCCTACACTGTACAATCACTGTATACTTTCAATAAAATGTGTGAACATTTGTTGAGTGTAATCCGGATTTTCTGCTAATCTGGATAATCCCGGTTTTTATTAATCCGGATTATCGAGATTGTACTGTAATGTAATCCCTTGAGCATTTGTTGTTGATACTCATGAAATATCAAATAGACGAAGACTGGACGACAGTTCATGACCTCACACTATAATTGTTTGTACCTTGATTTTTGTGCCTGGTATTTGTATTACCAGTATATGCTCCATGTCTTCAATATTATTCGTTACCATCACAATTTTTTTCCATGAAACTTCTCAAGTATACTTATAATTGTGTCAGCCGTCACGAGTTATTTATTATTAATTATCTGAAAAATTTTGTGAGAAAACAGTTTCAAATTTCTACCGCTGACTAAAACTTACTATACGCTCCATTAGTCCAGTTTATCCAGGTCCACCTTCTCAGGCCGTAAATTGTTATCGTCAAATGGAATTGTTTGTTCTTTATTGTTTTTTAGTTTTACTTCTGCCACAATATCAGGTTGTGTTTTATGTAAATTGACAAAAAATAATGGTCTACCATTATCTTCATCACTTGTTTCGTCGTCAGTTAAAACCTCATTGATATATGGAGGTTCATTAAATATTGAATTTATATAATCTTCATGCGAACGTGTGCTGTAACGCAGGTACTTCGTAATCCGTCATGTTATTGATGGAAGATGACATATGAGAGATCACAAAGACAGGAGTAAAAATGTGTTAATAATTTATTAACACATACCTATTACCTGTTTCATTCAGAAACACCGACTGTCCTCATTGCTTGAGCGTACGTTATCACGACCAGTAGTCGTTCTGCATTTCTTCTCGTCTAAGTACATGCGCAAAACGTTATGCACAAATCAAACCAAATCCGTACGAAGTATATTTTTTGGTTGGATATTCGAATCTAAACGTATTTTATTTACACTCTCGGCGATCACGAAATATACACATGTCGACAACTGCAAGGAATACATAAAATATGTGATCCATCTATTGTAAAATCCTTCTAATTATCATTCATCTTTTTAAGTCTATTCACAAATGGCCAAAAGACTGTGCCATTATTGCAAAAATCCACACAAAATCAAGTAATATGTAAATATAGTACACGAAATCACGAGTGACTAACTCGCAACAAAAAAAATGTTTTTAATGCGGTGGTCGACCCATGTACACCTACAGCAAGTGGTAAACTAAAGAGACACCCTACTCAACATTATCGGAATAGCTCGCCGTCTTACGGAGAAAGTGTATTACGGCCTCTCGGGTAGTGCCGGCTCTGCGTGACAGTATACTTTCCCGGACCTTACATATAACCTTTATAACCTATGTGACCTTTATGACCCATATGACCGCAAAGCCTATAAAATGGCACGACAAATGAATATCTTTAATCATGATTAAACTCAAAATCTAAGGCCCATAACACAGCTCCACAAAAAAAATATAAAAATACCTCCGGGGTCTGAGTAGGTGTACTATATGTTTTTGGGGATGCTGAATCCGAATCCGATGTCTATTTAACTCCATGTCATAAGGATTTTTCATAACCTCAAAAAAACTGCTTAATAATGAAATATCTCGATAACTCTAGCTCTATAACTCCATGAAAATTGAAAACCATAAAAAATAAAACCCCACACACCTTAATCCTTCAACATCTTTCCCCCACAATGCCACAACCCCATAACCTAATAACCCTATAACCCCGTAACCCAGAAAATGCGTAAAAACGACACTTGTGAGTGTCTTAGCCCTGACGCTTCGTGTCTACGAGCTAGATGTAGTAATTGAGATCTAAAACTACATTTCTATCGATTCTACAACACCTTAACCACATAACCTATTAATCCTATACCATAACCTAATAACCCAATAACCACATAACCCAAAAATTTTGTGATTACAGCCCTGTCTGAGGGCCGTATGTAGTACTTGAGATTTGACACTCCATTTTCTTCGATCCTACAGGTCCTTAATCCTATAATTTTACAACCCCACAGCTGCAAAATCTAAGGAGAATACTGCTCAAATTAACTTAAAATTTGCAACCACTCCTTTGATACATCACATAAACCGGGAACCAACAGGTACAGTGAAAATGTCGGTTTGGTGTAAGAAGATCACAATTATCCATTTAAAAATAGTACTGCTTTGTAGTCCATGCGAAATGGGTATTACTCCGAATTGGCGCATTCTTGCACCAAATCGACATTAACAGTAACAAATAAATTATTTCATCAGGTCCGCAGACAACGAGCGTCAGGGCTGTAATGCTTACAAATGTCGTTATCACAATTTTTTTGGGTTATGTGGTTATTGGGTTATTAGGTTATGGTATAGGATTAATAGGTTATGGGGTTAAGGTGTTGTAGAATCGATAGAAATGTAGTTTTAGATCTCAATTACTACATCTAGCTCGTAGACACGAAGCGTCAGGGCTAAGACACTCACAAGTGTCGTTTTTACTCATTTTCTGGGTTACGGGGTTATAGGGTTATTAGGTTATGGGGTTGTGGCATTGTGGGGGAAAGATGTTGAAGGATTAAGGTGTGTGGGGTTTTATTTTTATGGTTTTCAATTTTCATGGAGTTATAGAGCTAGAGTTATCGAGATATTTTATTATTAAGCAGTTTTTTTTGAGGTTATGAAAAAAATCCTTATGACATGGAGTTAAACAGACGTCGAATTCGGATTCAGCGTCCCCAAAAACATATAGTACACCTACTCAGACCCTGGAGGTATTTTTTCTATTTTTTTTTGTGGAGCTGTGTAATGTTCCAAATTTCAAGTTGATCTCTTAAAGCGTTCTCGAGTATTTGTGTACGTACACAAAAAGAAAGATCGACAGACAGACAGATAGACAAAACTGTTTTTTTTTTAAATATAAACCTCATAATCTAGAGTAAGTATTTTAAATGTACGTGCACCATGTTACCTTACTCTTATCATACCTCTTACGATTACGTAAACATATACACTCGAACCCCTCTTAAGTCACCAAATCTGTGCATCATCGTCTCGATTAAGTCGCGAAATTTAGTCTCTCTTAAGTCGCGATCATAACCTCAACTTTTTCGTGTTTTAGCTGCAAAAAGAAATATTTAGAGATATACCACAGCACTTGTTATAACGAAAAATGAGCCAACTGAATGGAAAAATCAACGTAAGTATACCCAGTCGTGCGTGACAAAGTTCAATTTTCCACTTGAATGAATATTTTAAAGGTTAAATATTTTTAAAAGACACCTAACCTATTTTAAAGGTTAGGTGTCCATATTTAATGTATTACACAATCATTTTTTTCAATAAAAATTGTATTCATGTAAGAATACAATTTCCAAACGTAGTTCTAAAATTTTTACAGGCGGAGACTTAAGAGGGACGGTTTCGTGACATAATAGGGGGAAAACGTGGTGAAATAAGAGGGGATGTGAATTAAGCGAAGGTGACTTAAGAGGGGTTTGAGTGTACATATGTACAAAAACTATCCATAGTAAATTGCAGTATAATGCTACGCATACTTAAACGTTATACTTACTCAAATGATACATACCCGTCCATAATACAGGGGTTTCCATTATATGGAATTATTTCTTTTAAAATGAAAAATATGAAAAAATAATTCATGTTTGTTCATTCAATCACAGCTTTGTTAAACATAACAGACGATATATGTATGTACTTAATGTTACGAATAAAGGAGAGGTAACTGTATTAATATTATTTTACTATACCAAAGAATTTGATACTCTCAACCATGAGGTAATATTATCTATACTGGAGTTTAGTGGACTTACATATGTACTCTAGTGGATCAAGATGTTTACAAAAAAAAAAAATGTGTATAGGTTGGTTTCAACTAAAGACATCATAACTTTGTGAGTCTATGTGAAACACTATGTGAATCGTTAGTCCTTTCTCAATTAAACCACTGCTGTGTGGTCTACAGACCGTGTCTAACAGAAGCTGCCAGGGTCCCTAGTGAGCAGTTCAGGAACTACAGAGTTTTAAAGTCGTAGCTTTTCAACGGTTTTGACCTTAAAAAATTTCTTACAATATACTATTATTTGTTTTACGAGACAAATATTATATTAAAATATATTATCATCTGAATTGGTATTCTTTCTAATCAGAAATATGTAGTAGGCTATGCTGGAGTAAAAAAAAATAATTGAATCTGACAGTAAATGCTATACTAAATTATTCAACTATACTAACAGATTTAACGTTTTATTTAGACTAAATATTTAAGAGATTAAAAATAGTTTAAAAATTCGATATATTCGAGTATGCTACGAACTATTCAAATTATGTGACATTATATAAATATTTGTAGTACTCTTGTATACAAAGTGTTTCAGCTTTTCAAGGGGTATCTAAAAATATAATATAATGTAAAGGGTGTTCCGTTTAAAAAATATAAAATATATTTTATTGAACGCACCCTGTAGTTGTGGTATACATAACATTTAAAAAATATATCAGACGCAGGTATGTATTTTTTATTTGAAACTTTTTTTTATATTTGTCATATTAGAAGATTAGAAGAATTTATCCTAAAAGGGGTAGATGGATGTAACAGTTACTGCGTCCGTTATTATACGGCAACGTTGGGACTTATAACCGAATGTCTATCAAACGAATACTGAAGCTGAATCGCATTGAAAACCTCAAACAGTTCCAGCTGATAAAAGCGATATTTGTATACGATTAGTCAAAGCGCCGCAACAATTAGAATGGGGGGTTCAAAGAAGTGCGCCGAAATTGATGGCCGGCAATTTGTAGTGGCGCTCACCTTCGCCCCGGTGCCGAAGGTTAGCCCGTAATAACTCCGGCCTCTGGAGCACCGAGTCCCACCGATATATTTATGCTGGAGATCGTGACATCGCATTTGTCTTCGACGACGTCAGAACAGACCCGATCGGGAGCCAGCGATAGCACTTTTATGCTCGAGCTGCATTGCCCATTAAAGGATTGGGGCAGAGGGAAGCGAGAGGGAATTGGAGAGTGGAGAGAGGAAAGGGGTGTCGCCCCATATTAATTACTCCGCGAATTGCGATGCAATACACCCACGAAAGATCTAGTATGATTGATTGTCCGGAGAGGATGGAAATACAGCCAGTGCATTCATCATTCAGTCTAATCTTCTCTGAATTATAATACCTCTTAGTGTTCGATTTTCCAAAAAATGCGATAAAGTGCTGTCATTTTTCACCATCACTGAAAACAACCTCCTTCTAGAGGGAATAATTTCATATCTAATTTCATCAGTAGTCATTTAGAAAGAGAGATCTATTAATTTAAAATACCTCATGACTTAACGGGGAGTTATCCAATAAAATTATAATGTTAAAAAAGAAACATGTTTTCCCATAAAATTATAATTTGATGTCCCTAGAATATGATTGTAAAGTTTTGTAACGAAATTCGTACTCTCCAGTGCTACAGCTGAGCGCGCCTCAGGTAAACTGGAGCGCTTAGGGCGCGACTGGTTCTCTCTCGTAGACTTCTATTTCTAAACTCTTATACTGTTATCGAAAAGACAGATGAGGAGCGTCCACGCAAAACTGCACATGTCCAGGTTGTCTTCGAAACGGGTTAAAGATTTAATGTTGAAGGATTTTCTGAATTGTAACCAACTGCAATGTCAGAATTGTGCAAAACCTAGGTAACAGTAAACCCATTCATATCAAGAAATCCAGTCATAACAACACATCAGCGGCAGCAATTGATTAAGCATTTCGATCATAATTACACATGTCCATGGGGAAATATATAGGTCTCTGCATGGGTTAGCTCAAAACTGCACATTCCGATAAATTAGATTTCTTTATTGCTATGTTGGTGCTTGTTGTGTGCAGAATTTCACTAATAGACGAAAATACTGGTCTAATATGATAATAGGAAACTATATTCTTAAACCATGTGATTTCCTCAAGTCATTAGTGTGTAGTTAACCTATAAAGTACAAGTAACAAGAAATAACAGTAGTGCTAATAAAATATTATTTTGTGGCGTACGTGCGCGATAATATTATTACGTTAATCCTACTTTAGTATTGAAATATGGACGTCTCCGTGGGGTTAATTAACGTTGGTTCCAGGAGGCGGCAGAGACGTAATATATCAAAACTCGAAGAATACAAGTCTAAACGGTAGGTATTTTTAACCATAGTGATTAGTTATTGTTTTCTCTAACGTTCCTGTCATTTTTTAAAGCTTAATTTTCTGTTACTGTATCAGTAAATAATCGTTCAAAATAACACATTCCATTAGTTATTTCAATAAAACTTAAACATGTCGACTTAGTCCGAGCAAAATTGAACATGTCCAAATTAAAAGTGATAATTTTGTAGTTATTTTTCAGAACTTTCTTTCAATCGTTTCAAATGTTTTATAAATCGGTGCCAATGTAGGTATATTCAGTGATATTTTCGTTAACTACAAGTCAGTAGCCATTTTACAAACATTCTTTGGAAGATAACTCAAAACTACTTTTAACGGACATGTGCAGTTTTGCATGGAGGCTCCTCAGATCAGATATTACCAAAGTCGTTTCTACAAGTCTCAAGGCTTTTCAGAGATT
Source organism: Aromia moschata (assembly GCA_029963805.1). Taxonomy (NCBI): domain Eukaryota; kingdom Metazoa; phylum Arthropoda; class Insecta; order Coleoptera; family Cerambycidae; genus Aromia; species Aromia moschata. The sequence goes on along the minus strand of JAPWTK010000053.1, from coordinate 1,036,672 downwards.
TCATTGATTTTCAATATTCTTAACTTACCCAAAATCATGAAAATCGGCTAAACATGCGCATAGTTGGGTATCGTCCCTTAAGGAGAGACCAGAAAACTTGTATTGATAAAGGTATAGAGAAAATTAGAAATGGCCACCCAACCAATGACCACCCAATTGTTTTACAGTACAAGATCCAATCCTACAACTTATGTCGACTACATTTTCATATTAAAGCTGGTATGTGGACTATAGCTTGACAACTTCAGTAGAGACCATTCAATATTAAATTTGAAATATTGTATAGCTCACAGACAAACTAGAACAAGCGCGGTTGTATCTGACTTAACGATAATTCATAATGCTAGATACTTCCATTCAGTCTAAGTGTGCATAAATAGGACTCGACGTCTTCCAGCGGGTCTGACAAGGTCAGCAACCGCTAGATGTAGTTCTTGGCAATACACCACTAATACTACATTTTGTTTGAGCTAGTGATAACTAAAAGTAACAATGCCAGGTCGGTAGTATAAATACATGAATACGAAAACAGCGTGCAACCCAACGTTGCACTACTCTAATAATGCGTACTGACCATGGAACGAGATCGGTCGGGTCATAATGGTCCTTTAAGCTCTGTCTCGTTCTATTATACGCGAGAGTACAGCTACCTGCCCCCTTTTAATAGTCTCTGCCTCAGCAATTATTGTTAAAATGTAGTAATATTCAAAGCTGTTAAGCATTTTTTTATCTGAAATAGTTAATTGTTTTATTTTTAATATCCTTACACATTTCTCATGCAGAAAACCGAAAACACAAAATTTACATCGAGTTTCATACATAGGAACATTACCTCGAATTGACGTGCTGTGGTTGAATACCAATATCTTTTTTACTTTTATTACAATTTTGGAATCTCCGTTAGATGAGCCAACTTTTGAGAACAGTTGTAGATTTCATATATCAAATTTTTTATAAAAGGGTGAATAGTCAAGTTGGGCGATGATATAAATCAAAAGTGCCGTCCAGTGGCGTTGCGTGATATTTCAGTTAGCCATATCTTGAAAACGACGCATGGGACTCACTTCACTCTTTAGGTGATGACTATACGCCTCTTACAGAAAGGATTTATAGTGAAAAAATCGTCAGCAAAGTATGCGAAAAATTTTCAAAAACACTGGACTCCCTGGGTTCTCAGTAACGCTCTGTGGGATATTTGCAGTATATTTTTTTCATAATCTAGAAACAAATATAAGGAGACGTTTTTCGATTTGTTGCAAATTATTTTTTTTTTTCAAAAAGTTATGGCCATTTTAATTTTAATTTTATAGGAACATTTTGTTTCCCAAAATTAAAATGGCCATAACTTTTTTGAAACAAAAATATTTTTGTAACAAATCGAAAAACGTCTCCTTATATTTGTTTCTAGATTATGAAAAAAATATACTGCAAATATTCCACAGAGCGTTACTGAGAACCCAGGGAGTGCTCCAGTGTTTTTGAAAATTTTTTCGCAAACTTTGCTGACGGTTTTTTTTCGCTATAAATCCTTTCTGTAAGAGGTGTATAGTCATCACCTAAAAGTGAAGTGGGTCCCATGCGTCGTTTTCAAGATATGGCTAACTGAAATATCACGCACCGCCACTGGTGCCGTCACTATTGTGACAGTACATATGGACCGGACGTGTAACTCCCTTTCTACTTGACGTTGCTTTTTGGGACACCCTGTATATGTATAATACATATTTTGTATACTAAACTATCGACTAAACAAGTGGTTTATATTTCCAATTTTTAAATAGTGACCGTTAATTTGTTAAGAAAGTTTTATTTGTTGGAAAGTAACCTCCAACCAAGATTCTTTGTTGGAAAGTAACCTCCAAGCAGCCTTTTCAGACTAATTTACATTCTTACTAACATTGATAAGTTATGACTTATAACTAGGGTCCGGAAAGTGTGCCACAACGCAGAGTTAATCTGCATTCAAGTATTCCGACTACCCGTACGGGAGTGGCGTACTAGACTCCCACTGCGCGTTACTAGGCCCGGTCATTGGCTTACGTATGCACGGGCAAGAAATACACGCGTATATAATTTACAATGCGCTTAAAAATATGGCGTTGTGGCACACTTTCCGGACCCTACTTATGACGTTTTTTGAGCTTTTGCATCATTGATTTGAGTGAACTTACAGAATCTTAACTGTTCTTGTATTGAATCTTAACTGTTAATTAATCATTTTTCTCCCTTCCATTATACTCACATAAAACGTAGGGCTTTTTTAGAACAACAGAACTCTGCATATCTATCCATAGAATCTTACAAAAGAATGATTCAGGTTAAAGTGGTTAAAGTCAAGTGATAAAGTGATTCTGAGCTTAAGTTGAAATACACATGCAAATATATTTTTTTGTGCAAAAAACGCCAAAAAAAACCCCAATGCTATGCTTTCCAGAACCTATCCAGATTAGTAAAAAGAACCATTGCAGGTATGTGTTGAAACAGCAACTACGAGTACAGTCGGCAGCAAAGGTTATGTATGTCTGATAATTTTTTGTACTACACTATTGACCTTTTTTTTTTGCTAATAGGATTACAAAGGTTTATGATATTTTTGGTTCAATTTTAGAAACTTTTCATGTCGAGGGAATTTTTTTCCAAAATGCCTCAATTAGTTAGGTAGATATTCTGAATTTCCATTTAATATGAGCACAAGGACTTTGAAAAGGATTTAATATCTTCAGAGTTATTCACGGTTTATTGAACACATCGCAATTGTCATTTTTTTAGCAATACATTTTCACACAATCGACACGCCACCTTCAACTTGGGCTTATTAGACGCAGAATTTCACAAGCTGCAATCCTATCAGACGCAAAAAATCAATACTGTAGTACAAAAATTATCAGCATTCAAGCGACCTTCAAAAAGTGGGTGTATGAATAATTTTGCTGCTGACTGTACACACAAGCACATTCTGCGGCAGCCTCAAGATGCCGTTTTACGTACAATAACATTTAATCTCGATAAAGCGCATTTTTATTTACATTTTTATGCCATATCGGAAGGCGTTGCGCTCTATAGCCGTGACCCCAAGAACGCTATCAGTGCTGCCTGCATTCGGAGGCCGAGAGAATTGGATATTGGATTCGCATGCAAGTTAATGCTTATGCTCTTGAAAATAATGATGCCGAATTAGTTTCGTAAGCGTTTCGTTTGAAAATCGAGTGTTCTTCCAGAAAACTGTACATATATAAGTTTTGTATTTGCGCAGGTCCTGCACATTTATTGAATTTCGAAGGAAGCATTACGAAAATTAATGCAATATCTAGAATATAACTATTTTACATAAAACCAGAGTCCTATATTTCTAACGTAAAATTCCATGTTGTATCGATTTTCGCGGTTCTGTGTTCGGAAATAAATAATAGTTAATACTTAACCTTGAAATCAGTCCAAGGTTAACCTCAAACTCACCATACATGTTGTGTACCTAATTGTTAAGTATCAGAGGCAATATGTTTTTTATAATTTTTTTTATTTTTTGTCTTTCATAATCTCTAATTTCTTATTATTAAAGACTCTAAGTCGCGGAGCGTAATAGGACCACATCAGGAGGAACAGGACATTGTATGTGAAATAGTCTATACAAACCGTGTAATTAAGGGGGCAGTACACATTTATTTTTTTGAAAAAATAGATTTTCCAAAAACATTGAAGTCTTATAGAAGATATCTTTAAAAATAGTGTACAATATGTTATGTAGGCAAAAACGTTCAATTAATATATAGTGCGTGTCAAAGGATAGGCAAGGCAATCGTCGCTTCAAAAGAACGGAGGTCAGAGCTCAGAAACGCTTGATCGACACAATCTGAGCTTTATGAGGAGCAGGAAGGTATAATGTATGGACCAGGTATCGCTGATGAAGCATAAAGTTTTTTTTTCTTAGTTTCATACATATTTGAAAAAACAAAAAAAAACTTGTTTTTTTTCAAACGCGTTTTTTCTCAAAACCATGTTTTTTGACTTGGTTGGCAATTTTTTGAAAAAACTATTGATCCGATCGGGCTGAAATTTTGAGGGCTTATTCTACACATATGTAGCTATGGTATGAACAATCATGAAATTCCGTTGATATGTAACCCCTTTTTTACCCTTAATTCACTAAAAGAAAGGGGTTAAAAAATTAAAAGTCCGCCATTTTGTTTTTTTTTCACTCAAAATACTTGTTTGTAGTTCAGACGATAGCGGCTGGCTTATATTTTAATATCTATTTTGATTTTTTGTTTCACATATTCTAGAGCTGAGATTTTTTGCCAACCGTTTTTTTTGATGGTTAACTTCAGGCAGCCACATGTAGCTCGGTCACACGTGGCTTAAAGATTACAAAAAATTGTTTTTATATAGTTTGAGATGTTGACTTTTATATGTAAAAAAATTAGAATATTAAAATATATATTACTATAAAATACTATATATTACTATTGAAAGAAAAAGTGTAATAAATGTGTACTGCCCCCTTAATAATTTAAAATAAGCAATTACTATCGCGGCTCGCACAACACAGCGGATTATAGACTGTCCGCGTCTGACATACGAGAGGCACGAAATGGGTAGTGTTGTGCACTTACAATAACATATCATTCATAATGTCACACCGCAATAAAACCAGTTTAGAATCACGCACCGTCGAGAATACCCGCGCTGTGGCATTTCGTCTACGGTAGGTATATACCGAGTGTTTCGTTACGCGTATCAGTTTCATTGTGATTTGGTGCTTGGACAACATAAGGGCGGATTGAACATACCAAAAGAACGCAAAAATAGACAAGATCTATTTCAAACATGGATTGACAGTAATCCTGAATTTTATGGGAATTTACGTATTAGGGGAAATTAACTATTTTGTACTTTTTGTGGAAGAACTATAAATTCTTCAAATAAATCTGAAGTAACAAGACACGTGAACAGGTCATGCCTCTTCGAGTTATCATAACCCATGTTTTTTCTATGAACTTACAAAAGCTTTTGTAGCTAGTGACATTCCATTAGACAAATTTAAGAACCCTGTTTTACCTACGTGGTTTTCTCGAAACCTACATGGACAGGAAAATCCCTCATCCTACTACGTTACGAAATACGTATATTAATCAGGTTTGTAGTGATGAAGTGCAAAGAAAATGTGAAGACATATCGGATAATTTTGTTTACTTCATCATAGACGAAGCTAATGATGCATGTGGATGTGAACGGGAATTATTTGTTACACTTGAGCTTAACAGACCTACCGTAAGTGGTATGCTATAAGGCACGACATACAGCTGTTGCTGACCTTTTCAGACCCGCTGGAACTGGTCGAAACCTACTTAGCTGCACACTAAATGGCAGCTCTTTCTCATATTCGAAAATTATGAACAAAGAACATACTCAAATATGTTTCCTTTTTGAAAAACTCCCTACACCTTTTTTGGACTCTTTGGATCTATTACTTTCAAACTTAAGAAAACTGATCAGCAGCATTGACTTTTTATTAAGATCTTAGCGCAAAATTATCTCTCATCCAAACTCTCTCTTAAAAATAGCCTGTGTTCGGTCAAAACTATGTATCTATAAATGTGTTACTTGGTTCTAACAGGATATTCTATTAAAATTATTTCTTCTTAAGGGAACTAATAAGAAAAGTTAAATGAATTAATTTTTCGTTAAAGAATAGTCCTAAAGTGGTGTGAGTTACCGAGGTGTAATTCCTTTGATTTGAGTTCTGGGGGGTCTTCGGGGGTTGAATACTGTAGACCGGTGGATTGTATAGGGGGGGGGGTAAAAGAAACTACTGGGCTTCGTTTCTAAAAATTTACTTCGTCGAGGGGAGATCCACTTTACCATTTAATACACATGTACTAAACGCTAGTAACAAAATGTTTTCAAACACGATAATACAACTTTTAGGCAGCCAATTTCCGCTGGTGCTACATGAACTTGAAACTAAACTAAACTGAATATCATTACTAGACTAACTAAACTGAACCGAACTAAAGAGCTGACCGTTTGCGTCGGAAGTTTTGTATTTAGCGCACGCGCTTTACTATGGACAATGGCGCTGCTTACGCGCGAATAATTTGAATTCAAATTTAAACGAACCATTCCTCAACACAGGGGACAGTTCATGAATGCTGATTTTGTGATCTTTCATATACAAATTATGCAATATCTGACAAATACATATGTCTGGATATATGTTATCCTTATTCATCAAGTTGCAAAAGATGTGTGATTGACAGTCTTTATAGAAGGTGAAATAAAGTTGACGTATAATAATAACATTTTTGAAAGACAAAATTGTTTAATAATTGGCCCACCTTGTAAAGAACACTGTTAAGATTTAGATACATTTTAACGAAAATTTATTTATTCGATACTTCCCGAATAAGTTTGTAGTAAAAATTGAGCTAATCGGTACCTCTACTTTTGTTCATCATTATTCAAAGAGCGAAAAACCAAATATCAAAATTTTGGCAAATATGTTTGCTGATATGATAGAAAGTTCCTATACTCCATGTTCACATCTTGTGGATCTATTCTGACATCAAGATTGTCACTAATAAAATTGGCCGATGTTTTGCATAGCTTGCTTGTATCAGAGTGCTTTTAATATTCTTTGCATCTCAAAATCGATCAATTGTCAGAATTACAGAGGTTCAAAATTGGGCCTAAAAATTAGTCAAGTCAATTTATTGACGAGTAGTTTATTTTCAAGAAATCCCCATTAGTATTAGGCGTATATTTCAAAACATTAAAGAATAAAATTGTGGTCCTTGTTTAACCTCCTGGGTTATTTTCAACTCAACTTTAATCGACGATGATTAAGATTGATGCAGGTAGACGTAACTGCTCTATGCCTATGAAAGGGTTCGTTTTTTGTTAATGTATCTCCTTGAAATAAAATCAATGGGAATGTATCATTCATTTCTTCAGTAGTAAGTCGAGTCCAATGTCACTGCCTTATCAGAAATTTATTTCATTGACTTCCATGGCCTAATTTAACCAATTACTCCACACTGATCTGGACTTCGGTTGGGATGAATATCGATTGCCGAAATAGTATTAAATTTTGCGAACGGACCGCAAATATAAGTAGGTCATATTTCAGATCCGCCCTTAATGCAAAAAGCGTAGTGTAGAAGGTAAGACGATGACTAAGTATTAAATGTCGATAATACTGATTGTAAATCTCACAAAATAAAATTAAAAATAAACTAATGCACCTTTATTGCGTGTTTTATCGTCCACTTCGAAGCCTATGACTGGGGAGAGACTAAGTGGTACGACTTCTTGCTTAAAGAGAGGCTTCATCAGAGAAAATGGCGTTCCCCCAATAGCGATCGATATTTTTCTATGTCCAAGTGATTCTTTTTTGACACGCCAACAACGGTCTCTTCATGATGCTCTTCTATTAAACATTATGAGGATGTAAACGGCGTTGTATACGTATACAACGCTGTTTTCTATGACAGTTCATAGGATATGTCACTAGGTACCTTTTTTCTTCAGTTTCTTGTGTCCTTCAGACAGGAGTAATCGAATATTCCGAGAAAGGATCGCCACAATTAGTTAATCCTCTCTGTTTGTTGTTTTTCGTTCCACACCACGTTCTAGTGGATCGTCAACGATTTGTATCCTGGAATAGCTTATTCTACCAACAAATGTCTTTGTTTTTTAATCCATTTTGCAGCGACTGCTCATGACATTTCTGGTATTTTAGGACGAACACAGGGACACAGATTCAAAATTTTGTGAGTACGCGGCACTCATACTACAAAATGTTGTTCTATCACAAACATTTTGCAAAAACTGTAACTATTTCACCGTAGCGGACCCACTCTCCAAGGATTTTCAATTTCATGATTTTCTGGAAGTACGTATGCCGATTACGCTTTTATGTGACAGACAGTAACTGTTGTTAACGAAAACAATTACATATTTAAAAGTTATGGAAGTATAAACTTTTAAAACATTTTGAAAGAAATTATACTTAAAGAAATTGCCGTATTAAGAGTATTTGATTAATTTGACTTCATGCTGTTAATATCATATACACACATAAATGATTAACATTTAAAAGAAACAAACAATAAATCATTTTTTAGCTAGTATTTTTTTTTTCGTTCGTGATCTTACCCAGTTCGCCTTAACTCGATTTCCCCAACGGCTCAGTGTTATAAATCTACTTTGGCACATTGTTTTGAATTATATACTAACTTGTTCGAGTAATTGGGACAACAGATATGTTCCGTCAAATCTTGGGAGAGTATTATAAGTGATAAGCTAACAGCTCAAGTTCTCACTCCCCCTTATCTCCGGGCTTAAATGACACTTCGCCTTAATAAAATAGTTGCTCAGCTAACAAAAGCCCGTCTTAAAGCTTCATCTGAATTTACTGCGAGCATTAGCGGAGTTTCAGAATGCTCTACAAGAATGTTATGCGTTATGTTAGTGGTACTTTTTATTATATTTATGGTTTTATTCGATCTATATTATATAAAATAGATACTCCTTCAGCACACTCAAGTGATGTAGTTTGTAATTCATAGAGTAACAAATTTTAATGCACTTCCATAGGTGTGCCTGTTGATGATTAAAAAAATCGCCGACAAAGGCGTATGTATATTCGACCGGAATGGCTAAAACTACCTGCGGGGACAACAGGTATACAGACAATAGGCGTAAAATATTTTATGATTTAAAGAAGGGGATGTATTTTTAAAAATTTACTAGTGATTATGTTACGCGAAAAATAATACTGTATTCTTATTCAGTGTTCTCAGATATTCCTCTGTACCAAATTAGAGTAATGTAAGATACTCAAAATATGAGTATCAAAATTTGTTTTACTTTATTGTAGCTGATAACTAGAGTTCGTGCGAGCGCGGAGTGTAACAGGACCGTAGGCAGTTAACAAATGAAAATATTAATATGTTTACATAAATTATGTAGCAACATAGTACTATTTTTATCAAATAGTACGGTTAAGTCAGGGATAAAATACCTATATAAATTAAGATAATACTTAACAATGGCAACACTTACCCGACAAACGTAAGTGTTGAGACAAGATTCCCCGTTTCGTGATTAGTTTTATCCAGAAACTAGGAAGCTAGTAGGTGGCTGTCACTAGCAGTGTCACTTTTTAACGCACCAATTAAAAAATTAGCTACTGAACGCCCGCAAGCATCGGAAGCTTCGTCTATAATAAAATACACGAAATTGTCCGCAATGTCTTCGCGTATTGATGTCACTACATTGTTGTAAACCCGATCGACATATGCAAGACTTAACGTACTTTTATGAGGAATTTTTCGGTCCATATATTTTTCTAAAAGCTTACGTAACTTGGGGTTCTCTAGTTTGTTTAGTGGAATATTGGTTGCAACAAAGGCTTCTGTAAGTTCATAGAAAAATACGGAGTCGTCGGCGCTGGACGAGGCATGACTTTTCAGATGTCTTGTTACTTTAATTTTATATGAAGAATTTATAATGCGTTCACACACAGTACAAAAAAAAGGTCATTTCCTCGAATACGTATGTCCCTAAAACCCTCGGGATGACGGTCAAACCACGTTTGAAATACTTCCCGTTTATTTATTTTTTTTCACCTTTGGCATGGTACCTCGCTTTATTCACTTCTCCCCTCAACTAATAATTATTAATATTTATAGTTATTTAAACACACGGCGAATACGTAAAAACGAAACGTATCAACGCGACGCAATACCGGCGACTGTATGTTACAGCGTGCCATAAATAACTAAAATTGCTAGCGCAGTTTTCGTAATGCAAGAAAGCTGTGAGCTGTGAAGGCCAACGAGTCAAGGGCAGGACATGCACAGTGTCGGCCCTGTGACATTTGGGCTTGGTAATAAGTAATAATATTTAATAATGTACTATGATGCAACATAGTTTCTGTGAATATAATTAACATTTTCATTCGTAAACTGACTACGGCCCTGTTACCCTCCGCGCTCGCACGAACTCTACTGATAACTTAAAAACCATGTAAAACAACCTCATTCCATTACTTTCTGTTTATTATTTAGGTTAATACCATATATATTTCTGTACATCAAAAAATTTTGTAAATTCTATCCGTAGACTCGCGTTGTACCTGCACAATGATTGTTTTATCTTGACATCCTCATTTTATTCGTAAACGGCTACAAGAAATATAATATGCAAAAAGTTCCTACCATCCTAAGCTAGAATTTTGCATTTATAAAAAGAAAGAAAACGGCAAGACGCCAGGCGTCGCGACTATTCAAAGTTTGATCTCATAATTTTATTTAACGGTTTCTGTTAACTACTTAGAGGTATAAAATCACATTGACATCACACACACTCATTATTCGTAGGAAGTACTTTTTACAATGCCTTTGTTTTCGTTGAAGATGTCAGCTATATTTATACAGGTCAACAGAATATTCTCTTATCTTCTGATATTGCAACATGGACAGCATAGACATGAAAATATATATAACCAATAGAAGAAAAACATTTTTTTCTGTTACGTCTAACTGTTCAAAAAATTCTCTCGTGTTTTTTTTTGCGCCATTGTTTGCTACGAGCGGTATGTTTTCGAGAAATAAAATACCGCATATATGTATGTATATACAAACATATCAAAAGTTTGTGTTGATTGTTGGTTGTGAGGATGTTGATCAGTGGATGCAGTGCCGGCAGTCATACAAAGCTCACATTGAGAAATTTTTGAACAGAAAAATATATACGTCAGGGACTATCTGCAGATGATACTGCCATTCTGTTTGAAGCCGAATCTTGGCAGGATTAAAAAAAAGATTAGAGAAAAGGAGATGTTACTAGCAAAGAAATAGTTCCAATTAAATGGGTTAACATTAAATTCTGAAATTGGGGAAGTGTAAATTAATATAACTTAAACGATTTAATTCAATCAAAAAAGTACTTTGAGGGCTAGTACACAACAAAAATATAACATATCTCTCTGACCCCTTATACAGAAAAAAAACAAATATTAGTCGTAAGACAATAGTATTTCTAAAATATTTTAATAGGAATTTTAAATAAGAAAATAAATATCCGGTGCTATCAAAAGTCCCCTACCTCCTTTATCTTTTAAATGGTTATACTTGGACTAATGAAATTTGAAGAGCATGATTAGGAGAAAATGATGTAAGCTTCTCTACTAAATTATTGTGATATAAGGTTTTCTACTAGCAGTAAGAGGTGACATAATCGTTATAGATGATGTCACAGGGTCACTATGACCAATAACTCTAAACGGGACCCTATGGAAAGTGATACTTCGTTTGAAGGTATTGAAAAGACCTATTCAGTGATACTAATTTTGTTCGGATTTAGGGTAGTTTTGAAATTTGGAGGATGAAAATTAACGAATGTAAGCTTTACTACTAGTGGTAACAGGTGACGTAATCATCATAGATGACGAACATTTCTGATAACAAAAAACTGAAGTAACTAGCAAACCTACTTCTTCCACAGCCGGAGTTGCATCCACCTGGGAAGTCTGGGAAGTCAAAGTACAGTACACAGGGTGTTGACAAAAAACAAATTTCACCCATACAAATTAAAAATGGACAATCCAGATTAATTTGGTAATTTGGAAATAACATCCCAACAAGACGGTGCTCCTGCACACATCATAATGCAGTACATTATCTGGATGAGGAATATTGTGGTAGATGGATTAGGCGACGAGGTCCGATAGAATGGCCAGTTTCGTCACCCGAGGTCATATTTTTTAGATTTTTTTTTTTATGTGGGGGCATCTTAAATTTAAGGTTTACGCGACAGAATCTGACAGTATTGACATTTTAAAACAACGAATTATTGAAGAATGTAGGGCAATTTCCGCTGACACATTTTCGACAAGAGTTTAGCAATAGGATGCTTTCCTGCCAGGAAGTAGATTTTGAACAATTCGTATAAGAGCTGTTTCTTGAATCTTTGTGAATTAAATACACAGGCCCACAACTTTTTTTTTACTATGGATAAGAACATTGTTTTTCCCTGTATTTTTTTGACGCTGAATCCAAATTCGGTGTCCGTTTAACCGTAGCACGTCAGGATTAAGGGCATTTCAAGGTCAAATTGCGAAATAAAGGCTTAAAAGAGAATAAACCCCTATATCTTTATGTTTCTGGGGTCGCTGAATCCAAATCCGGTGTCCGTTTAACCGTAGCACGTTAGGATCAAGGTCATTTCAAGGTCAAATCGCGAAATAAACGCTTAAAAGAGGAGAAGCCATGGATATATAAAGAAACCCGCACGTTAGGGATCCTGTTCCAATCGCAGGCGAGTCCGCCGTCCTAGGGGTGATAACCCTCATACCTCCCTAGGTGTAAGTATGAGGGTTTTTCGACTTTGACGAGGACAAAGTCAACTCGTCGTCGGACACACTATGGCATCATTCTCACACCCTAATGCCCCCCTGCAGGACAGCGCGCCTTCGCTGGCTTCGTTACTCCAGAGAATCGAAAAATAGATCATTCTACACATCCTCAATTGAGGCAGTGGTCACCATCTCCAGCATCCTCTGGGGCAGCAGGCATTATATATGCACGCACACGCACACAGTCACGCACACATGCATTTATATACGCACGCAAGTACACACTCACGCATACACGCTTTTATGCACACGCGTGCATTAGCGCACACACGCAAAAGTGTGTGTCTGATTGAAGGAGTCTAAACACGTTTATTCAATGATTCACTCACTGATTTTCAGTAAGATGATGACTATGTAGTTAGACGATATTCAGTAAGGTGGCTACGAGAATTGGTATCAACTCATCTAATGTACATGGATACACGGACTTACATATCTTTTACCTTAACAAATAATAGCAATACATTCACGAAACCGAAAATCCTTAACCACATTTCCCTAATACAGCCTATGGTACCTACATGATGAAAATGAGACCAATTACGGTATTCTATCATGGGTTTCTGATTTGGATTCAACAACGTCAAAAACATAAAGATACAAACTTTTGCCTCATTAATGCGTTTTTTTAGTGATTTGACCTTGGAGTGCTCTTCGAAGTCACGTGATATGGTAAGAATAACAGCAGATTCTAATTCAGAGATCCCAGAAACATAAGGATATATGGGTTTATTCCCTTTTAAGCCTTTATTTCGCTATTTGACCTTGAAATGATCTTGATCCTGACGTGCTATGGTTAAAAGGACACCGGATTTGGATTCAGCGACCCCAGAAACAGAAAGATATATGTGTTTATTCTCTTTTAAGCCTTTATTTCGCGATTTGACCTTGAAATGACCTTGATCCTGACGTGCTAAGGTTAAACAGACACCGGATTTGGATTCAACGTCAAAAAAATACAGGGAAAACTATGTTCTTATCCATAGTAATTTTTTTTTGTGGGTCTGTAATATTAAACTAAAATTATGATGTTTAATCCATTAAAACTACACTAAATCCAAACAAAATTAGGTGTTTTAGATACCTTTCAAACGAAGTATCACTTGCCATAGGGTCCCATTTAGAGTTATTGGTCACAGTGGCCCTGTGACGTCTATAACGATTACGTCACCGTTTACCACTAGAAGAGAAGCTTACATCACAATCATTTAGTAGATACGAGGGGGGAGGAGGGGCCTTTTGACAAGCACTGTATGTGACATAAGTCATCAATATAATACTAGACAAAAGCAAAAATACTGTGAAACATCCTGATGCAACAAAATTATAAGGCAGAGATGTTTTACTTACTTTGCTCATAGAGTTTATAATTCCTGCTTGTATTAAAACTATGCATGATATCTGAAAAAAATAAAAGCTCTAATTAAATTCTGGCTTCTGTATACACCAAACACGTTTCATAACATCAGAAACCAAAAAAATATTGCCTAAATATTTACCTTAATAAAACCGACATACCCGACTAATACCTTATTTTTCTCGATACTAAACTGGATTACGAACAGATAATATCCCACGAAAGGATGCATATAGGTTTCTGTAAACAACTGTTATGAGTAGGGTCCGGAAAGTGTGTTACATTGCTACAACGTAGGGTCGGACTCGTAATCCGTCATGTCAAAGCCGGCTAAACAGAGCGGCGGCCCACAAAGTTTTTACACATCTCAACGAAAATAACGGGGTAAGTTTAACACATCTCTTTATAAATTGCAACAGTTTATTATTTTCATGAATTTTGTTTTTGCACATACAAGTAGTAAGTAGTATGACGCGTACGATTATGGCCTGCCGCCCGGATCTGTCAGCTTTAGGACATTGACGGAAGGACATATGAGAGATCAAAAAGACAGGAGTAAAAATATGCTGATAATGTACATATGTATGCACCTATAGTTTGTGTCATTCAGAAAATGTCTACATCACTGTCTACATCAACTGTCTGCATTGCTGAGCGTACGTTGCCACAACCAGTAGTCTATATGCATTTCTTCTCGTTAAACGTGAGCGATTTGGCCTGTATATATTGATAAATATGTGCCTAATAAAAGGAAAATGATCGTTCCACATCTACTGACGTTAAAGAGGGGACTACCCTGAAGGCCAATGAAATAGGAGTATATCTGTTAATATTTCACACCGTCAGATTTCTGTGACCATTCCGTTATGCTTTGTGTGCTTTTTTTTGCTACACCTGTGATTATTGAAATTAAATGACGTTACAGATTTATAATGCTGTTTAGACAGTCGAATGGAATTTTAGACGAGTTGTAATACACGAATTGTGAAAAATTATTTATTTTTCACAATTTGAAAAAAGTTTTGGCTTTTTATTCACGTCGATGAGCGCATTAATGTTATTAAAACATATTGCAGAAAACAGAACGAAATATTTTTTTATGTCATAACATGAAAAATTTTTATCGACAAAAAAATGATTAAAATATCATTTTAAAGTTTTTGCTATGATGTTAATGTATAATTTTATTTAAATCGATAACTAACAAAAACTAGGGCCCTCCTAATAATATGATTACGAACCGCCACTGCTTTCAACGACATGATTGTTTTCCAAACGTACTAAGCACTATTTGTAAAGCCGAATGAAAATGTTCGCTGTGCAAGAAGAAAACAACTTTCCGTACTCGGCACCCGGAGTCTGAAATTATTTCGTTAACAGATTAATTAATTAACTGCAGGTGTTGGTTCGGTTTGTTTTCTATGAAGAGTCTCGTTCTAATTAATCTAATTAGCCGCGTTTGCAACTCTTTTGTTTTCCTACTGCGATTTTGTGTAGGAATGAAAACGTCATCGAGGCTTCTAGAAAAATGAGAGGAAAACGGGCGAAGGTGAGAAGAATACTAGATTGTGTGGATTTCGATTTTTATCTGGTATCTTGCAAAACTGTGAATTACCTGCTTCTCACGTTCCTATAGTAGATATACAGTAAGAGTTACGATACTGCGTACATAAGTGGATATTAAATATGTACATTTTTATGTGAAAGTTAGGCTGATTTCCTTATGCACAACAACCCAGCCCCCGCTCTTAACGGAAATCTTGAGAGCAAAGTTGCCAGATATAACTGTAACTCTGCATAATAGGTCTTTATAAAAACCCTATATTTATAAAAATGTATTGATGTACGATCAATTAATATAAGCCAATTTTCAGACTGCGTCGCGTTAATAAATTTTACTGTTATCTCTTTTCGACTCAACTACTGTGGAACAATTTTAAACAGCTAATATTACTTTAACCAACTGTGAAACAACTTTAAAATATCTAATAGGAATATTATGTTGATGTGACATCAGCGAAACAAGACAGAACGGTTCTCTGATACTGAGTACTCTCAAAGTTCCGGCGAGTCGAACTCAGTCGAACAGAGTCGAACTCAGGTCACTATTATTGCAAAGTGATAGTTCATAGAAAATATATCATAATACAATAGTGAATATTCCAATAAACATTCTAGGGAGCTAACTATTACACCACGGAGAGGTATTTAGGTGTGGTAATGTTAGTGGTCACCAAAAAAAAAATGAAACTTAAAAGGACTTACCCACAAAAAACTAATTTTTCGTTAAACAGCTGAAGTTAATGCAGTTTCACTACAGCTGATTTTGTTACTTAATTAATTTCACCTTTAATCTGACGAAATATTAGAGTCTTACTTGTCTCAAAACAGGTATTATGGGAACATGTATTTGGAACAGGTATACTTACCCTTAAAACAGGAAGACATCATACCTTATCGTAAAATTCTAGATACCGACGCTACGTCGAGGTATCCAAAGTTTTATGATAACAGGTATGATGTATTCATATTCCAAGGGCATATCTGTTCCAAATAAATTATATAAACAGGTATAAAAATTTGACAAGTAAGATTCGAATATTTCGTCGGTTTAAACATAAAATTAATTAAGTAAAACCAAAAAACCAAATCAGTTGTAAGAAAACTGCACTTGTCTATTAACAAGAGATGAAAAAAGTTTCAATAATAAAGGGTCATTATGCTACAGTAATATTACTTTTTTGTATTAAAAAGTAGTATTTTATTTATCTTTAGATCTTCGTGAAATAATCTTTTTTTGTCTCTTGTTTTTAGAAAATCGCAGGTTTCTAAAGAACATATATATTATGATGTTAGTTGATAAGTTTTATCTCTAAATCGACGATTTGCCAAGTAATGAGTTTATCTTACGTATTAGCGAACCCATAGTTACTTGTTCAACTGTAAGGACATTACTAGCTACTTTTTCTAGTACACTGCTATCACCGGTTTGTGATCTATGGCAACAATGCGGATACTGTACGGCTCACTATTATAACTAGTAATTAAAAATCTAATTGTCATTGTAACTTTATAACTTGTGAATCAAGTTTCTTTGCGTTTTAGGCCCAAATTTTATGAGCCTCGTGGGTAAGTTCTTTTAAGTGTCATATTTCGTGACCACTAACGTTACCACACCTAAATACGGCTCAATCTTGTAATAGTTAGCCCCTTAGTACGTTTATTTGAGTATTCATTATTGTATTATGATGTATTTTCTGCGAACTATCGCTTTGTAATAATAGTGACTTGAATCTGTTGCGATTCGCCAGAATTCTGACATAACCACCACGTTCATTTTAGTAGCATATGCGCATGTTAAAATGAGCATCTAAAATAGCTGCGCCAACGGTCGGGCACTAGACATTTGTTGTCATTTGATTAGTTTAGTCATATTATGTGGATAGCTGTTGAGAATGTACTGGCGTATCTGTTTTAGCTTACATACATACCTAAAATCATTGACAAATGATAATATTGAATAATTGTTTATAAAAAGTTAATATGTGTCGAAAGATTCGGCCCTAAAAAAGCGTTATTACGTCCGTACTTGCAAATAACAAAATTAACTTGAAGCAAAAAAATAAATAAATGCAATTATAGTAAATATTCAAATAGGCCTATTTCTTCAGCTAAACAGCCGACCAGCAAAATACCATTTAATTATTTGATCATTTTCGTCAATCTGATAAATCTATTTTCATTTTTAAGAATGTAGGTAGTGCTTCTACAATACCCTCGTAATAACGCACTAGACCTAATCAGTAACTAGACTAGAATAAAATATAAAATGCTATTTCAAATTTGAACCCAAACAGCTCTACCGACAAATGGGATGCCTGCCGCACGCCTGCGCTCGTGATTGAATCGCAATTGGTTCCCACCTCAAGTTTAGGCGGTGGTGGCATCTATTCAAGATATAAGTTAACTTATCAATTCCCTTCATTCTGCTATGCACGCATTATGGTGATTCGTACTGTATACGTCGTATACAGGAAAAAATAAAATACTAAATGGTCTAAACAGGTAAGATTTAAATATAGTTTAAGAAAAACATCTCTTGGGTAGGTATACGATAACAGTAAATAATAATTTTAAATAGTATTTTTAATTTGAAATTTCGTACGTTTATGTACTATAGATATATGTGATTCGAGGCTGATCAAAATTTGACGATATCACAGGCCTACAAAAAAGTCTTGTACTTAAAAGTTGAGGTACCATACATTAGGTTTTTTGGTGTGCTGAAAACGAATCCGAGGTCAGAATTCAAACATCACCCTTAGATTATGACATAACCTCAAAATCACACTTTACAAATACATTAAAAAGAAAGGCCCACAAAAAAGACCTTACTTATTATGTATTTAGGTGTACTAAAATAATATCTTACAATAAAAATGAGTTTTAGTTGTCCACTTTTCCTCCATCACCCCCATTAACCCCCCAGGGGGTTGGAAAATTCATTTCTTAAAAAAAATCAAAATTAATAATCTTCTCTTCACCTAATCGCCCCCAAACCCACCCCGGTACCTTATTATTACACTCCCCAAAGGGTCAAAAAATTCATTTCTTATAAACATTCAAAATTAATACATATCCCCAGATATTTTAATGCACTAAAACTCATAATGTCGATAAAAACTGATTTCAATCTGGGTGCTTTTTTTGAGTCCCCTCGCCTCTCACAATCGGAGTGCTTTATTTTTGAGTCCCTTCGCCTCTGACAATCGGGGTGCTTTTTTTTGTGAGTCCCCGATTCCCCGAATAAAGCACCCCGATTTTGAGAGGCGAGGAGACCCACAAAAAAAAGCACCCCGATTGTGAGAAGCACCCAGCATTTTAGCACACCTAAATACGTAATATAAGTAAGGTCTTTTTTGTGGGCCTTTCTTTTTAATGTATTTGTAAAGTGTGATTTTGATTTTATTTTGCCAATATGAGGCTAAAATTTTAGCTCAGTTACGCACCGCGAAAGTACGGCAGAAAGCCTATCTTTCGAAGGAACAAACGGGACTCGAGTAGGAGTAACATTTTTCCCACTTATATTTTTCCATCCACCTCCTGTGCCATTTCCATCACCACCCCCTTGCGCATTACCTCTACCCCCATCACCACCATCATCACCACTTTTACTATCACTCAATCCATGGTTACCAATATTGTCCACAACTTCGTCATCGCTTTCAAACATACTTCCGTCACTACCACTTTCAGGTAAATCTCATTCCTCGTCACTATCATCGGGGCTTCACCGACAAGCCTCCGGCGCGCAAAGGGTTAAGATATTAGCTTAAAGTATCTTTAGCTTTAGCTTTTTTAAGAAATCCGGATTAATCCGAAAATCTACACGAAAATCTACACGAAAGAAAATCTACAAATGGTCTTTTAGTTTAATCGGTTGGAAAACTGGGGCAATAAGTGAAATAAAGAGTAAGAAATGTGAAAGTAAAAGGTAAAACCAAGTAACTGGGCCGGCCATCTGCTTTAACTCTCTGTGACTTTTTCTTACGGGGTTGGGTTAAATACTAAGTATATTATAAAAGGAAACTGCCAAATAATGTGAACAGCTCAACTCCAAATATTATTGATGTAATGAGGGCAAAATGGGGTGAGCTATTTGTTAATATAGGGTGTTTTTTATGAAGAGATTAGAACTGTGTTTAGCAATAATGGTAGATATTTTGAACACAATATACGGTTAATGTGATGGAGGCAAGTTTTCGTGCTAACTATTAGCTGATACTGTGAGTTGTCATCAAATATTAAATTATTGGTTGTACTGGGCGACTTAATCAAATTAACCAAATTGCGAAAAAATAAATTTTTTTCGAAATACTCGTTATGTACAATATATAATACTCATGAAAATGTTACTCAGTCGTACGCAGAATAGTGGACCGATTCCCAAAACCATATTAAAAAACACATAGTGATATTGAAACAAAGATGGCTGTCACAGTTGGAAAACAATTGAAGAAATAAAAAAATATATCAGAATAAGCAAAAAAATAAGTTAAGTTAATTCAAAAAAGCTTCCTATAAAACAAATAGTTGAAAAGTTATAAACATTATTCCAGACTTTTGCCAGACTGTATAAAAATGACGTAATACGTATTTAATTATGTCAATGGTATATATGCTATATGTACTTAACAAGAGAGGGTATGATGCGGACATATTAATAATTTATATCGAAGTTTTTTTAATAATGTATTTTATCAGGTATTTGGAAAATGAATCATTTGAGAGGAAATAAATAAATGATTAAATACAAATACGAGTACGTCCAAATTAAGTCCGAATTAACTATTGCAAATAGGTCCTATTATTAAAATCAAATATTAAAATGTTTGTTCGTAATTTATAGGGTTTGGTTAAAAATTTTTTGGATGAAAATAAAACAGAAATGACAATATGTAATAAATTTACAATTGCTGCCGGGAACACTGAAAAATGGCAGAACAGTGTCAGATAATGGCATTCATGCCACCCAAGACGTTTATTGTGAGCCCGTTCACACGACACGGTTTCGGTTGTTGTGAATTCCGAATTGTGGTGCATAGTTTTATATCTGCATATTCATTGACCTTATAGTGACGTTTGATATTAAAGTTTTTACAAAAGTAACTAAATAAGGGCTAACTATTAGTCTCGTTCTTATTGCTTTTGGTATGGAAATTGCGATTACCTTATTTTTCTGTAATACTCCTTTAATAACGAACATTTTTCGATCTTTTTTTAAACAACACTTTTTTCCACAAAATTGAAACCGTTATTTTATAATAAAGCAACTGAATGTAATTAATTCTTCGGTAGAGATAATAAAATGGGAGATAATTAACGAAATATATTTTTTGATTGATCGCTAATTAGAATCTGTAATATGATGGAAAAATTATTTAATATTTTGTTTTATATCGTTTGTATATTCTAGTAATGGGCCTAGTATGTTTACCATTCCTATTAGACAAAATAAAATAATAAGCCAATAAAGTCAAAACAAAAATCATGAAATGTATTTATAAAACTGACACAATCAGTCAAATTTACCTTTATCTTTCATTATACCGAATCAATAATAAAATATAATTATGATATGTTTAACTCTTTTTATTTGGAGAATATTTTTATTTACAAGGGCGGTTCTGTTGTTGACTACAGCTGTAAAATTCAATAAAAACCGTACGTGAAACTTTTTTTAAGAATTAAATAGAAAAGAATTACTTAGAGTTACTGAAAACTGCTTAAACACTGAAACAGTCTATTTCTTTAGATGACGTTGCAACAGAACGACCTAATGTGAAATGTGTTTGCTTATTGACCCCTTTGAAAATTATTCTTATGGAATATTTTGTTGTGCTATTATTCTTCTTTAATTGAAGCTATTACAAAACCAAAGGCTATATTAATATTATTTTGATATTAATTTGTTGATATTTTAGTCTAAAATTGTGCATATACGTACTTAAAACTAAATTCTAAGCACTTATTTCAAAATTATATTTTTATGCCTTATAACAACTAACCTTAGTTTTTATTGCTTCGTGTATGTAGCGATGTCAAACTATAATTTTTTGCTCGGACATACAGATCCGATCATTAAAATATTTTTTGTCAGTGTCTTAATAATGAAAATGTGTCCTATATATTACGAACGTTATAGTACTTTAATTGTTAAATGTTATAGTATATCTTATATTCATATCTACGAGGTGTGTAAATTAAGTAAT
This sequence comes from Aromia moschata, assembly GCA_029963805.1. Lineage (NCBI taxonomy): Eukaryota > Metazoa > Arthropoda > Insecta > Coleoptera > Cerambycidae > Aromia > Aromia moschata. The sequence continues at coordinate 1,015,125 of JAPWTK010000053.1, read as the reverse complement.
GAGACGGGTAACGCAGCACCCGGTTTAGCAACACTGCGAAGACGGGACTTGGAAGGGCGGTAACATGTGATGCACCTTCAGTACAAGTTTGAACTTGCTAGAATTACTTGTTTGTTCTTTGTGACTGTTTTCGTAAACGGGTTTTTTATAGCGCGTTTTAAACATGAATGACATTAATTTTGAGCAATGGTGTGCTATCAGGTTTTGCTTAAGACTTGGATACAGCGCAACGGATTTTGCAAAACTTCAACACTCCTACGGAGACAGTGTTTGTTCAAGAGCCCAGGTTTTTCTGTGGTTTAAGGCATTCTCAGAAATAAGAGAATCGATTGAAGATGAACCACGGAAGGTCTCTTTCTTCAAGAACCGATGAAAATGTCGATAGAATACGGGATCTTGTGCATTCAGATCGTCGCGTCGGTTGACGACAAGAATGATCGGGGGAGAGTTAAATTTGAATCACACCACTGTTCATCACATTTTGACTAACGAATTGGGGATGAGAAAAATCTGCTCAAAAATGGTTCCCAAAAACCTTTTGCAGGAACAAAAGGACATCAGGAGAGAAAGGTGTCTTGACTTTTTGGAATCGATTGAAAATTATCCATTCCATTGTTCCATTTTATGGAACGTGTCATTGGTGACGAGACTTGGGTGTTTGAGTATGACCAGGAAACCAAGCGCCAAAGCGTGGAATGGTACACTTTTAATTCTCCAAGACCCAAAAAAGCAATAATGAGCAAGTCGAAGATCAAATGCATGCTGATTTGCTTTTTTCATAGGCAGAGAATTGTCCACAAAGAGTTTGTGTATCCAGGCCAAAGGGTCATGCGTGTGAGACCAAACATCAAGAACAACTGGATGTTGCATCATGACAATGCGCCTTGTCACGCAGTTTCATTAAACGTTGTTAAATTATATAAAATTTGCCTTGTGGAACCAAAAGAAAGGAATACCAAAAAACCATACATGAACTAAGAATGAGGCACAATCATTAATTAATTACTGGCCATTAATTATACCTACCCACTGATGTGTCCAAACTAGCTAAAGGAGGAGCATGAAAAATCTAATCAAAATGCAAAGTCAGGTTCCAGTTAGTGGTAAATGGATAAAGAAAACCTCAAACAGGTTACAAAAAAAAGATCAAAAACTCTGGCCCAAAGTGTCAACATCATTAAAAATCAACCATTATTATTATGCCATTATTTAGATGGTATTATAAATGTAATTAATAATTTTTATCATTACTTACACAACTGTACTTTTCACCGATTCTGAAATAAATAAATTACTTTTAATGTGAAATAATTCCCGTTCAGTGGTATACGAGATATATCCGGATTTCAACCATTTTAGGCCTCATCAGTATGATATATCTATCGACGTACAACGACCGAGAGCCTTGGCTTATTTTGTCGCCAGGAAAATTACAGCGGATATACAATATCTGCCCTCTAGTGTGCATAAATAGGACTCGACATGTTCCAACTGTTGCTGACCTTGTCAGACGTCGTTGGAACTTGAACACGTCGAGTCCTATTTACGCACACTAGAGGGCAGGTATATATGTATGTCACCGCTGTTAATTTACTTTTGTAAATTTTACATTTTAGCGCGATATCTTGCAAATGCTATTCATCTTAAAGGTTTCTGCAATTAAAGAAATATTAATTCATAAGTATGTGAGAGCAGAAAATCTATCACTTGTTTCACACGTCTAGACGATCTAGTTAATAATTCGTCCTTGTACGCTTTCCGCGTTACCTTTTCCGAGTACCTCGAATTTTCAGCGGCCCATAAATTCTTGATGAGTATTGATGGTGTCAGAGACTGGCTGAGAAGCCGGCCTACTGCGTTAAAATATTTACACTATTTGCATATTGACTGACAAGTTAACAAAGTTTGCCCCGTTTTGTACTGCCGTAATTGGGTTTCTTTTAGGAAATACTTTATTATGTACGGTATACGGCAAAATAATGTTTGCATTAATGAGGGAAACGGGGGAAATTCCGAAATTAAAATTGGTCGTTAAGATTTTATGAAATTATGGGGCAAATTAGACGGGAAGGTGGGGGGTGGAACAGGAAATACGAAAGTGTTACGGGAAATCGTGAACTGTTACTGCACAGAGGATTTTCTCCAGTAGGCGGATTGAGTAGGATTTTCTTTCGCATAAATAAATTCTTTGACCATTTGACCAAGTTTTGACCAGTTTTGACCAGTAAACAGTTTATTTAGACCACCTTTAGCTTGAAAATGCGGAGCGAAACTAATTAATTTTTTGAGCTTTTTTCAGCATCGCACTCCAAAATTGGAATTTTGAGCCGATTTCGGGCTCATTATTTTGACCACGGTTTGACCAGTTTTAACCAGCAAAGAGTTTATTTAGGCCACCTTTAGTTTGAAAATGCGGAGCGAAACTAATTTTTGCTAAGAAACAATTAAGGTTCTTTTAAAGTACGTTAACTACATTGCGAAACACCACCCCTTGCATCTCCGACTTTCACAACTTCGCTTAAAGTGCAAAATAAAAAATCATCGAAGTCAGTGTATTAAGGGTGGTGTCTCACAATGCCAATAACGTACTTTAACGAAACTCTAATTTCTAATAAGCATAACAAGAGCATGGCTACAATTCTTTTGTTCAGAATATCATATAATCAGAATAAAATTCTACAATTTTATTCTGATCAGACGAAAGCGTGTCTTAGTATGATAAAATTTACTATTAATTATGGCACTTTTTAGTACAATTTGTGTTAAACAGTATTTCAAATTGTAGTAATTTTTGTCACAATGAGACTTAGAATAACGTCAGTTTACTATAAATTGCATTAAAAATTGAAACTGTATTTTTTTGCGTGTAGAGATTTTGACGACACTGTTTACAGTACCGTGGTTTAAATTGTGCTCGAATCTTGTCGAAGTCTTGTTGAAGCCACACAGTGCTGGAGACGGTTCTTCCATTCCTCATAACAGCGCCTGAACTCATATACTGGAATAGCCTTCAGCTGATCGGTTACAGCCGTTTTAATGTTTTCTATGGTCCCAAAATAACGTCCCTTGAGGTGATTCTTCAATCTCGAGAAGAAAAAAAAGTCACAAGGACTCAAGTCAGGCGAATAAGGGGGCTGAGGAGCTACAGGAATATTTTTACTGGCTAAAAACTCGTTTACTGAAATGACTGTGTGACAAGGCGTATTGTCGTGATGCAACATCCAGTTGTTCTTGATGTTTGGTCTCACACGCATGACCCTTTTTCGAAGTTTTTCAAGAAACTCTCTGTACAAGTGTTGATGTTACTGTTTGGCCTGGAGGCACAAACTCTTTGTGGACTCTTTTGGCTATCAAAAAAGCAAATAAGCATGTATTTGATCTTCGACTTGCTCATTCTTGCTTTTTTGGAACTTGGAAAGCTTGAAGTGTGCCTTTCTATGCGTTGGCGCGTGATTTCGGATCGTACTCAAACACCCAAATCTCATCACGAGTAATGACACATTCCATAAAATGGGGATCATTTTCAACCGATTCCAAAAAGTCAAGACACCTTTCTCTCCTGATGCCCTTTTGTTCCTGCCCAAGGTTTTTTGGGGCCATTTTTGCTCAGATTTTTCTCATCCACAATTCGTTAGTCAAAATCTGATGAACAGTGGAGTGATTAAAATTTAATCTCTTCTTCTTCCCCGATCATTAGTGTCGTCAACCGACGATCTGAACGCACAAGATCCCGTATTCTATCGACATTTTCATGGGTTCTTAAAGATGAAGGCCTCCCGCTGCATGGTTCATCTTCAATAGACTCTCCTCCTTATGCCTTAAGCCACCGAAAAAACACGTCGATAGGCGTGTTGAAGTTTTGCAAAAGTATCCGTTACACTGTGTCCAAGTCTGAAGCAAAACCTGATTTATTAACAAGTGACAAAATTAATGTCACTCATTTCTAAAATGCACTAGATAAAAGTGGTTTACGAAAACAGTCACAAAGAACAAACAAATGAGTCTAACAAGTTCAAACTTGTACTACTTAAGATGCATTACGTGTTAATCTACCACCCTTCCAAGACCCGTCTCCGTAGTGCTGCTAGATCGGGCGCTACGTTGCCAGTCTCATTACTTAATTTACACACCTCGTAATGTACGTAAGGTTTTAAAAATGTTTAATTATTTTTTGTAAAAATACAACTGAATAATTTTGTTAATAACTATGCTACAACTAACTTTTGTATGAAAATAAAACACTGTTAAAGTAAAAACCCCATTTTGGTAAATACACAGTATACCTATGTGCCTTAGTTTTTACGATTTAGTCATTTACCATATTTGTGGTTTGCATTCTAAATGTGTAAACATATGTATATGGTTTATACTTAATACTCTTTTGAATATTAAATAAGCCTATATCGCAACATTTACTTAAATTATTTACAAAAGTTTTCGTATTGTTTGTTTGGCGACGGTAAAACCTGTCAAGAATAATCAGCCGCCTTACCGGCCTTACATCAAAAACTTTTAATAAACTGAAGTTCGGCATCTTGGATAATCTTGTTTTAATTTAATTTGATTATTAGATTAAAATCGAGACGATGAAAAGGTAAGATGGGAGAATTAAAGGAATTAGTGAGCCAAAAATAATGTGCACAGGTATGGGAAATTTTACTTCTTATTTCTCCCCTTTATAATTAATTGTCTTTTGGAAATTTCTAACAGCAACTAGTTCGAAGAGCTTTTCACAATATGCAATATTTTTTCCCAAACTAGTGAAAAATTGACGTAATTTTCATTTAAAATTTCAACATTAAGTTCTATGTGTTAAAAGGGACACTTGACCATGAAAAATCATTCAGTATATTAATTTCACCTAGATTTAGTGATACATTTAAATAATCTTAATAAATGAGCCAAAATTAGCAGAATCAACAAGGCCGTCGTGGCGATATTATTAAAAAACAGTAATTTAGGTTAACTTTGGAAGTCTATAACTCAAAAACCAAAAACTTTTTACCTGGATTTTTTCCTTGGGAGCTTATTTATTTGTCATTTAATTTGCAGACATTTTGTATGGGTATGAATGAATGAATGAGAAAAGTGGGCGGGAAAACCCATGCACTTAGGCCGCCTGACGGGCCCATTGTGCACCCACATTCCATGAGTATTCACCCAGGTATGCCGACCTCTCTAGCAAAGGCGCATATTTTCCTGGGGTGAATACTCTTAACATCCTCTGGGTTCAGAACACAGCTCCCAAAGTGCCGTTCTCTGACCCTAGCAATTGCAGGGCATTCTGTGAGGATGTGAGATGCAGTCTCCTCATCCTCCATGCACCATCCACATTCGGGAGCAACTATGACCCTTATCATGTGGAGGTGCCTTTTAAGATGACAGTGGCCTGTAAGGAGTCCTGTCACCGTTCTAATGCCTCTTCGGTTCATACCTAGGAGACTTTGAGTTAATTTGAGCGAAGGCCCAATAATCTGGAAAAAAATGAAAAAAAAAATGATGATCGCCAGCCAGAACATGCAAAAAATAATTCAATAAATCTTATTTTAAACAATTTTATATAAGTAAAACAAATGGTACTCGTGTGTAGGTATTAGAAAATACAGACAGTAAAATAGGATATAGGCATTATTTCAGACTTTTATCGTATCGTGTATATTATACTGCGTGGTTCATAAAATTTGCATATATGGAAACTATTTTTTATTAATAATTTCTCAGAAAATTGAGTTCGTATTTTGAAAAAAATGTTTGGGCTTGTCTAGCAACAAAGGAATAAAATAACAGAATTTTGTCCGCACTCACAGTATAAGAGAAAACTTAAAAATGGGATATCGGCTGAGTAGGTACAGTAGATATTTTAAATATTAGACTGGAAAAAATGTGTAGGATAATCTTACTATTTCATTTTATATTTGCATTTCAGTTGTTAGTGACGTAGGTAATTTTTTTTCATGCTTTTTAATTTCTTTTTGAATGCATTCTTCTTATAATATACAATTTTTTGCTGTCTCTGGATTTAGGGTACTTTACTGTTTCTAATGCGTTTCTGGTGAAACACTAACTTTTTGCGACAATCCAACTTCCTTATAAACCAATGATAAAAAAACTTTTCCATAATGTTGCAAACTTTATGGACTACGGTGTATTATAATTTTATACACAGTTGACGCAATATGACAAAGAAAAATGTCTTAACATACGAATAAGCCATACGACACCATACATGTATTTAAAAAAATATTTTTATAGTTGATAATATGTATACAATTTATATGGAGATTATTTTAGAAATATATTCCCCGACATCAACATTCATGGCCGGCAAGTTACTAATTTTCATTTTTTCCTTCACCCACGCCGTTTGTTTCCCCTCGCTCGTCGTCCCCACAAAAGAGAGATGCTATCGAGTACTCGACGAGCGCTCGAACTGGTAGAGATTTAAAAGTCCCCCTTTTAAAAAACGATAAGCCCCCGGCCGATGCTACTAACACGGCATAATTAAATCTCTAATTGTGTTCAGACGTTCTCCAGACTAGGAGTCTGGCTTTAAGATAATCCCGCTGAATAAAACAGCACAATGGGCACTAAAAATTATAGTGCTACTTTTCCGTCGGGATGTTCCTTCGAAACTAGTTAAAATAAACCGGCTCCGTTTCCATCGGGGTCTTATTCTTGTTTTCTATTCTCTTCTCGCTGTACACTCTTTTATACGGAGTTAAGAGTTATTGGGATTGTTCTTGTTCTGCTCAAGATCTGCTAAACTGAATTCTGAAATTGAGTAATGAATGTAGTTATCGTCTATTATTTCCTGGACACTTCAGGTCTCCTATCATGCGTTTTGTTGTGGGTTTACTCTAATACGATTAAAGAATATTAAATATTTGAGCAAACTTTAAGAATAGATAATATTTTAGATTAGTGATAAACAATACGAGTATTAAATGTAGATGGCGTTTATCATTTATCATAATAATGCGTCATTTCGTGGATTTGTTTTAACTTCCTTTTTAACTAATATATACTTCCAAAAATGGTAGTTGTAAATTGTCTTCAACTTCATATGTAAAATTGACAATTGAGAAACGGTCTTTTAATTTGTGAACAAACTGATATCAATTACCTTTCTTTTTTATATTGAAAATCGAAAATAGCAAATGCGTCATCAATAGACATCGCATATGCGTCGGCGTAACAGGGTTGTATTCAGGAATATCAATAAATTTTACTGCAAATAAATGAAGGATTGAAAAAGAACTTATTAGTTATATTAAACAGAAATGCGTACATATTTATCCGCACGTTGTATTTCTTAGACAAACCAAGGACACAACAAATCTCTAAATTAACTTAAAGTATACAGCGTCCTTCATAAAATGTGTATCATATAGGAAAAATTATTAACGGTTTGTAACTTTCGGGTTAACTTGTACTTTAAAATTGATGAAAAATAACCTACTCAAAAGAGGTCAAGTGAATTTTGGTACTTGCCAAAGAAATTTTTCCAAAAGATTGCTCAAAATGTATCGATTTTTTTGAATTTCAAAATGTTTTACTAAGAAAAGTTGTTGCTTTCTAAGTTTTACATAAGTATGCAAAATCTGAACGCTCTATATTACCTTATGATTAACTTTATTACTCTAAGAAAAATTAAACACTTGGAATGTCCAAAGAAACTTATTTCGGTAAATTTATTACATCACTAGGTCCATTTTGAGCGATAGTTTTAAGTCATTTTTTATCACCGTTTAAGCACAAGTTAATCCCAAAGTTTACGAAGGACACTGCGTAAATTAATTAAAAAAACATATGTATGTTTGTTACAGCAGTACTATGTTACACCTTTTCTTCTAACAATAACAGCTTCCTTTGTCATTCTCAGAATATGATTGTGAACATGTAAGCAGATTGAAACAATTGCGAATGCAGGTGCTTACTAGGCAAACCGACTTTATAAAAGGCACTAAGCGCACAAAAACAAGGTAGTTATTAAACTTATTTTAACCAAACATTAATATTTCTCTCTGCAACGTCCATTAGTATTATTGGACGCTTACATAAATATAATATTTTTAAAATCTTATTTTTCAAAACTGGCTGTCGCGCACTAAGCAGTACGATGTTCGCCAGGTTTTAGCAACTCATAATAGATTGCTGAACAATAGATTAATAGAACACCCTTCTGATCCAACCAAGCACAGAGCATTGTCTTTCGTCCATAGAGATTTGGCCTTGAAGTCGATGTCGATGTTTCGCCAGGACTTCCCATGATCTTTTACACTTAGGATTCTCAAGATATATCCACTTTTCATCGCCAGTCACAATTCTATGGAAAAATGACTTTAATTTGTACCTGACGAGCAGCAATTCGTAAGTGGGTTTTCGGTTTTCCTGCTGTCTCTCATTCAGTTCACGTGGAACCCATTACCCCATCTTCTGGATCTTTCGCATGACTTTCAAACATATGGATACGGCTTCTCATGTCACATTTAATTCATCGGCGAGGTGTTGTTGCGTTTGAGTGTCATCCTCATCCAACAATGCTTGCAATTTTCTTCAAATGGTAACAGAAAATCAATGCTGTCCGCAAATCGTAGTTTCCAAGCACAAAATTCGATATGTTCAACGCTATTACAAACTATGCTGTTGTGTATGAAACTTGTATTGTAGTGAGTTGAAAAATCTTTGTCAGATGTCAACAAGAAAATGGCGCCAATGACGGTAACTACATTGCTAGCTAGGGCCATCTATGGGCAAATTTCAGTTTCATATTTACAAACCTAGGTGCAAACGACATTTCTAGTCGTAAAGTATATTTTTGAGACATACCGTATATTAAAAAAAAAAATAGAAAACGCATCTGATCCCGTAACCTCATTAAGTATAGCATTTTTAAACAGACAAGGCTCCAGTGGTCTGACGCAATCCTGCGCGACGTATGACGTTACACAAGACTTGGCCTCGACCATTGGCTCTAACGAATTCGTACGCTCAAAATTCCTTCACTGCGCAATACGTCATAATTCTTGTTGGGATCTCTTGATGGGACTCTAAAATGTAAGACGCGAGATTGTGTGCTTCATTGGATAATGGATAACCTCCAAGAAGTCATCAAAATAACGCTACTTTTATTTATAAATTTCAGTCCCAATAAAAGTGTGTGACTCACAATTTAAATACTTTTATTACGAGTGAAATTTAAAAATAAAATTGGTGTTATTTTACGATTACCACAATTGCCACTGATGCGTGTGGTTTATACAGTAAGCGGCACCCTAATGCGTACATAGTCGAATGAAGGGCAATTAATAATTTAACTTCTTTGTTAAGTAGATGTAAATATGAGGTGAGAACCAATCGTGATCCAATCGCTAGCGCAGGCGTATGGAAGGCATCCGGTTTGTCGGTAGGGCTGTTTGAGTTAGATTTCCGCTGACCTCCCTCTTAGCTTTATGTACAACCAAGCCTCCTCGGCCTAAGTAAATTCGCCTAACCATGACATAAAAATGTATCATTTAGTATGTATTTAATATCCACCTATGTACGCATTAGGCTGCAGCTTACTGTATAGCGATGTAGGAGTGGTTTATAGCGGAGTATGACCTGCAACGTACACCTCATATGTCACCTGATGTGGAGATAGTAGTTATGGAAACATCTAGAAATAGGATCAAATCTAATAGCATGTTAGCACTTCTCACTTGATGGTTAATAGAATAAGTCGTATATACTATGTTATAATTTATAATCGCAATACACACATAAGTTATATTAACTACAATATTGTCTAGAAATACCTGTCTTAGGTAATGATACGAATATATTTCTTGTTCACAAATATTCTAAAACATTTTAACAAAATAGTTATTTATGAATATTTAAATAAACAATTATTTAAACAAAACAGAAAAGTTTATTTTATAATCATTTAATAGCAAATCATCCGACTTTGGTTTATACGAAGTGTAGACCTGGTATATACGAGTATATAGACCAGACCTGGTATATACGATGTCTGGTCATCAACATACCTCAATCCAACCCTGTCGAAATATTATTTTCTTTGGTTTCCCATTCAAAGGAGTTCCTTCCAGGAAGTGAAGGAAATTAAAAAATTTGTTATACAGGTCCTCAATTACCAGAAAATATGAATTGGTTGCCCCGGAAGTGATGGGAACATCATTGGAATGGCTCGAATAGACAGGAAGGTGTTATATTGTGATCATGAATTTTAATAACATCTTATTCATTGAAACTTGGTCTTGATATCTGAGTGTTTTTGGGGTCGCTAATTACGATTCAGTCGCCTGTTTTCGAAATTCAATATGGCAACTCTAAGACGGCTGATAATGAAGTCAGAACCCTTTATCATTTTATATAATTTAGTTTGTATAAAAGCTTGCAGGTTCTTATTTGCCAAACAAGAAACTACACTCATTGAACACACCTGTAGATGTAAGAAGGGTCAATTAATTGGTTGCTCTGGAAGCGATGGATACATTGCTGGAATGGCTCGAATAGACAGGAAGGTGTTATATCGTGATCACGAATGTTGCTGATATCTTATTCATTGAAACTTGGTCTTGGTATCTGGGCGTTTTTGTGGTCGCTAATCACGATTCTAATCTATACTAATCTAATCAGATTTTCGAAATTCAATAAATCATTTCTAAGATGGCTGATAATGAAGTCAGAACCCTCTATCACTTTATATAATTTAGTTTGAATAAAAGCCTGCAGATTTGTATTTCCTAAACAAGAAATTCCAATAATTGAACACATCTGTAGCTGTAAGGAGTGCCGATTAAGATGTATTTCTCACGTTGGAACACTTGTGGCGTACTTCGTTTACGTTTCGTACTTCGTTTACGTATGATTTTTTAAAGAACATCTCCTTGCCTGGCCCATAAAAGAGCCACAGCACTTGCAAATTCTGGCTTAGGAAGAGATTAAACATTTGTTTGTTTAGTAGTTCATTAACATGTACTTTATAACATAGTATACATTTAGTTGAAATAAAATTTTACATAGAAAGAAATATTTGTGTAAAAATACATAACAAAACATTGGCCACAAAGGATGTACATTAAGGTATGTTTACATTTCAAGTTATGTACCTAATTGAATCACATAACATAACACCGACGTTGAACATTAGAATGTACAACTAGAGTTTTACATAACCTGTATGGTAAGATCACATGAAATACAGGGTTTTCAAACTTAAGTCGTCGGCACTATTGCTAAGTTCGTTATTATACTAGCCACAAAGTCGGTTAAATATGCAAACTAGTAGTATTTTTTCCGCTGATTACAATGGTGAAAAAAGAACAAAAATTGAACATCGCGTTCACAAGTTATGTCAAAGAGTTCAATTTTTTTCAAATGGGACAGTCAGTATACATAATTCTCAATCGATAGGACATTTAATTCTGAACAGAATTTGTCCTATGACCTTTTATCCTAAAGTCAAAGATGACAAGGTTATTGATGATTTTTCAAGTTTGTCAAGGTGGCTGTGTTAGTTGTCGTAACTTTACCTTACCGTAAAGTATAAAGTAAGAGGAATATCCATGATGTGAAATAGTATCGTTTATTTTAAATTATTCTATAAACTTAAGTTATTATGTATAAACTAAAAAAACAACAAATTTAAATTAAATTAGATGCTCAAAAATATCACCCTCTTGCTCCAGGTATTTTTGAGCCCGCTTTTAAACGCTCATAGTAACCTTGGCAATGATTCTGCCATAATATTGATAGTCTCAATTATGCGTTGCTGGAGATCCTCAAGATTATCATACCGCCTTTCATACACCGCATTCTTTAAATATCTCCAAAATAAAAAATCCATAGGGATTATGTTTGGTGATCGAGGACTTCGAGGAGGCATACGGACGGGGCCGTTAGTTGATAAATATATGTCATCAAAAAAGGCTTGTAATAGAATATCCATCTGGCGAACATTATGGGCAGGAGCTCCATCTTGTTGAAAGTAGATCTGTTGTCTATCTATTAAATTTAGGTCATCCAAAAAATCTCGAAGTGTGGTGGTTAACATTTCGGCGTACCGCTCACCAGTTAATGCACCTTGATAAAATACTGGGCCTACAGTTTTTGAACCGATCAAACCACACCTAAGATTAACACTAAAGCGTCTCTGCGGGTTACAAGGACGGAAGAACATCGTATTTTCTCGACTCCAACAGTGGCTGTTTTTCCTGTTAAACATGCCCTTATTGGAAAAATTTGATTAGTCACTCCAAAGAATCAAGCGCCAAAAATTATCATTAAGTCCGATTTTATTAATAAACCACTGACATAACAGGATGCGTATTTCTTGATCTCCTGGTACTAGCGTCTGTGTAGGTTTGTAGCTGTACGGCACAAACTTATGCTCTTTTAGAATGTTGTAAGTTGTGTAAATAGTAATAAATTAAGTAGATATTTTTGTATTCAAAAATACGTCAAATATGGATAAGTGTAATTTAAATAGAGCCTCATATGATACGGTACAAATATTAATAGTTTGTGTTGTATTCTATTATAAATTTGAAAAAAAAAATACAATTTATATTTGGCTCATACCTTTTACTATAGTTAACTACTCACCCCTTTATTTTATATACTGTTGACAACACTGTCTTTACACTGGACAGCGAATACAACTGAACATACCTGGAGTTGGCCAAAATGTGCCCCGGGGCATAGGCGTACGCATCATAATCATCATATAATACATATAATAAAGTCACTAATATTAAATATAGTAACAAAAGGAATAAATTCACACTTTGTAACTATATATGTTTGTAAAAGTTACCTTCCTAATTAGCCTGATTAACAATACTATCACGAACTGGAGAATATTCGTAAAAACTCCATAGCATCAGTTTCTATAGTTGTCTCCGGGAGTTTTGTTCGCTGTGATGAAAATAAATGCTTATATTTTGAGAACGACCGGTATATTTTGAGTAAAACCGGTGTATTTTTTAATACGCTTTCGAGCCTATTTTTAATTAATTTATTGCACCACCATTTAACACCTGTCATGGTACAGTACGTAAGTACCGCGTAATCAGGACATATTATGAATTTTCTGTGAATTTTTACTAGCTTTTATTTCTGTGTAGTTTCATTATTTACTATAGGTGTATAACTTTCCAATGTTCCCCACAAAAACAATCAAAGACTACAACGGATTACCGTTTATATCATCTTTAACAAAACATAATCAAAAGTTTGACTTCTGAAGACTTTAGTTATAGGTACGTATGTCGCAACAAAACAAATAGTTATTTCACTGCGAAGTATGTAAATTAAGTAATGACACTAATTTTTTTAATTGTTTTATTCTAATATAATTGCAATTCAGTATTGTCTCCTTCAAAATAACTTCCTTGGGAAGTCACACAGCGCTGGAGACGGTTCTTCCATTGCTCATAGCAGTGCTGGAACTTATATACTGGAATAGCCTTCAGCTGATCGGTTACAGCCGTTTGAATGTTTTCAATGGTTCAAAAATGACGTCCCTTGAGGTGATTTTTCAATCTCGGGAAGAGAAAAAAGTCACAAGGACTCAAGTCAGGTGAATGAAGAGGCTGAGGAGCAACAGGAATGTTTTACTGGCTAAAAACTCGTTTGTAAAAGTGTTTATTTACTGTTTGTGTATCGTACTCTCTGTAAAATTGTTTATTTACTGTTTGGCCTGGAGGCACAAACTCTTTGTGGACAATTCTCTGGCTACTGAAAATGCAAAGCAGCATGCATTTGATCTTCGACTTGCTCAATCTTGCTTTTTTTTTGGTCTTGGAGAGCTCGAAGTGTGCCATTAATTGCTTTGGGGCTTGGTTTCCGGGTCGTACTCAAACCCCCCAATTCGTTAGTCAAAATCTGACTCTGAATCGAAATCGATGACGATCTGAACGCAAGATCCCGTATACTACCGATTCTTTCATCGGTTCTTCCTCAAAAGCCTTCCTCTGCGTGGTTCATCATCAATCGACTCTCTTCCTTCCGAGAATGCCTTAAACCACGGACAAACCTGGGCTCTTGAAAAACACTGTCTCCGTAGGCGTGTTGAAGTTTTGCAAAAGTATCCGTTGCGCTGTGTCCAAGTCTGAAGCAAAATCTGATGTTGAGCACACCGTTGTTCAAAATTAATGTCACTCATTTTTAAAACGCACAAGAAAAAAACGGTTTACAAAAATAGTCACAAAGAACAAACAAATGACATTAACAGGTTTAAAATTGTATTGAAGGTGCATTACATGTTAACCTACCGCCCTTCCAAGTCTCGTCTCCGCAGTGTTACTAGATCGGCCGCTACGTTGCCATTTCGTTACTTAATTTACACACCTCGTATATTAATGCAAATCCAGCAATCACATAATGTTTTTTCGATTATCCCAAAGAAATACATTATTTGGACTATGGTTGTTTTTGTGAAAAAAATGCTGAATTTTGTTAAAAATGTTGAGATAGTTTTTTATCGATGCTGTTCCAGTGGCGGTTGGTGATATTTCAGTTAGCCATATCTTGAAAATGATGCAAGGGACCCACTTCACTTTTTTAGGTGGTGACTATACACCTCTTACAGAAAGGATTTATAGTGAAAAAACCGTCAGCAAAGTTTGCGAAAAAAAAACTGCACCATACCCTGGGATATCAGTAACGCTCTGTGGAATATTTGCAGTATTTTTTGACAGTTGCAGTTATTTTTATTTTTCATAATCTAGAAACAAATGTAAGGTTTTTCGATTTGTTACAAAATATATATTTTTTTTTTCAAAAAAGTTATGGCCATTTTAATTTTGGGAAACAAAATGTTCCTATAAAATTAAAATTAAAATGGCCATAACTTTAAAAAAATATATTTTGTAACAAATCGAAAAACCTCTCCTTATATTTGTTTCTAGATTATGAAAAAAATATATACTGCAAATATTCTACAGAGCGTTACTGAGATCCCAGGGTGTGCTCACAAACGCTCGCAAACTTTGCTGACGGTTTTTTCACTATAAATCCTTTCAGTAAGAGGTGTATAGTCATCACCTAAAAAGTGAAGTGGGCCCCATGGGTCGTTTTCAAGATATGGACAACTGAAATATCACCAACCGTCACTGTGAATCGCTATCGTTCAAAATGTGAATCTTTCAACGCCGCACGTACCTAACTGCTTGTGATTGTGAAAACGTTCAGACTGCACAAGCTCTAAGCTTGACTGCCCTTCTCCATCATAAAACTCATTACTTCAAATTCAATAGGCCCCTTCCCGCGCTAATTCCGTCCTTACCCAACGCTATGCGCCTCGCACACAACAGTTAGGCAAACACTCGCCCGCCGTAGAGCCATTGTTAACCGGAAAGAGCGGATAGGTAGCGAAAATCCGGTCGGACCTGACGAATGCTGACTCAGACGCACCGCGCGTCGAATGACTCTCTAGGATAATCGTCTCTGACTGACGACTACAAGCGAATTGATTCCAGTCGGCCTCCATTAGCGGGGGTGTCAGAGTTGTAGCCCGGCTCTATCGGCGCCATTCCTGAGGAATTATAGAGGCCGACAGCGGTAATCGCATCTCGGTTTACTTGAAAGATACTGGACGGGACGAGAAGGGCTGATAGATCCCTTCTGATTTTCGTTTTTAATTTTAATGGAATAAGTTAAAGTTTGGAGGAAAAAATTCAATTATGAAATGATTTTTTTCTTTCTCAAACTAAAGTAGAGCGAATAGAATCTCCATGCAGATGTAAGTTGGAATTTTTAAGGCTGGCACACGATGAACTGATATATTATCTACAGTATGAAACAGTCAAATGGAATAAATTCAGTATCTCAATTATTGTGCATATTTAAGTGTAAAAGAACGAGATACGTCAATTTTAGATTCCGAAATTACATTTATAACCCGAAATTAAATTGGAAGTGGGCGTTTGTGTACCTCATTGCAAAGGTCTTTTCATGCTCTATTCAAATATGTCATGGTTTTAAACTTGATTGCAAAAATTAACAGTAAAAAAAGTAAATTCATCTGATTTTGGCTACAACAAACTACAAATTTTTTTAACTAATACCGATTTTTAATAATCAGAAGACAAGCAAAAACAATTTCAGTGCCCTTGTTTGACACTATCAACTAAAAAGAAGTTTTAGACCCAATGTCGGTCTATACATTTTGCCGGTATTAATTTAATATCAGTTCATTAAAATCAAGTCCTACTTTGTGTTAATATTTCTAGAAATTTGACGTTTGATTGAGTTTTTTTTTTGAAAATTCTTAAATAAATATTTATGTGGGTGACATCAAAGTATTGATATCAAAACGCACTACTTAAATAACACAGGTCTACAAAAAAAAGTTCTGTCTTTGCAATCAGACCCATCATTTCCTATGTATTTTGATGCACTGAAACCTAATTTGGCAAAAAAATTCTACCGCATCAGTTTTTTTTTTACACCCCCATATAACCCTCATAAACTCTAATAGAGGAAATTTTTCGAAAAAATTTCTTTAACTATTTTTTATGACCTTTATTTTGGTTTTTTTGGGTCGCTGATCACGAATGTGAAGTCAAAAATAAATTTCGACTTAATGACAGCTGTCAAATTTCACTAAAAAGTAAAAAATTGATATTAAATGCATATTCCTACGTTTTTTTAGGATACTCATTACTATTTTGTTGTAGATGTTATATTTGTGAAGGAGCTACTTACATCTTTTTATTTATATCTATTTTGTTATTTTTCTTGTTTCGGTTTTTGTAACTGTTATACCGGGTGGACCATTTTAACCTTTAATAGGAAATAACTCGGCCGGTAAGAAAGTTGTATACAGAAGTTTTTGGGCAAGGAGGGGGAAGTACGACCGTAACTTTTTTGACCTCGACGTTGACCTTGAGGGTTATTTGAAGGTCAAAACAACTTTTTCAAATGGAAACAACTATTTTTGACCTCGGGTTTGAAAAGAGCGGCAAATTTTACGTCCAAAATTATACTTGTCAACAAGGTCATGGCAAGGTCGAATAAAAGTAAAATTTTCGAAAATTGTTAAATAACGAGGGCTAGCTCGGGATAGAGATTGGAAACAGTAACATTTGTTGGTTTTTAAGGTTATTTCAATTTCAAAGTGATTTATCAAGCGTGAAACCTTAAAAACCAACAAATTTTACTGTTTCCAATCTCTATCCCGAGCTAGCCCTCGTTATTTAATAATTTTCGAAAATGTTACTTTTATTCGACCTTGCCATGACCTTGTTGACAAGTCCCATTTTGGACGTAATATTGGACGCTCTTTTTCAAATCCGGGGTCAAAAATAGTTGTTTCCATTTGAAAAAGTTGTTTTGACCTTCAAATAACCCTCAAGGTCAACGTCGAGGTCAAAAAAGGTTACGGTCGTACTTCCCCCTCCTTGCCCACAACTTCTGTATACAACTTTTTTTATTTTTTCGCTTACCGGCCGACAAATATAACAACACAAATATAACAACATCTACAACAAAATAGTAATGAGCATCCTAAAAAACGTAGGAATATGCATTTAATATCAACTTTATACTTTTTAGTGAAATTTGACAGCTGTCATTAAGTCGAAATTTAGTCTTGACTTCAGATTCGTGATCAGCGACCTAAAAAATGAAAATAAAGGCCATAAAAATAGTTAGACATTTTTTTCGAAAAATTTCCTCTATTAGAGTTTATGAGGGTTATATGGGGGTGTAGAAAAAAACTGATGCGGTAGAATTTTTTTTTTTTGCCAAATTTGGTTTCAGTGCATCAAAATACATAGGAAATGATGGGTCTGATTGCAAAGACAAAACTTTTTTTTTTGTAGACCTGTGTAATCTAATCAGCCATACTGTTCCCATTTGAAAAACAATTTATACGTATTTTGGGTCGTTCAATCCAAATCCGGGGTTAGTTTTGGTGGGATCTCTGTTCGGATCGTTATCTCTGTCAAAACGCAAAAAAAAAACGCCAAAATTATTTTTTCCTTTTTCTGCGTCTACTTGACTCAAACTAAAACGTTTTAAATAACTCTAAGTACTCGAGATCAAAAGATGTAAATCAAAAAATAAATGGCATGATTGTGTCAAAAAGTGACAATTATGACGTATCAATAATAATATTTCCGGTTAAATCGGAAGTGAATAAAAATTGCCGAGTGTCAATAAATGCAGATTTATATCTAATATCCAATTCAAAAATTTCATTATTTGATCATTGGAAACGACAGTTTGTAATAGGGTATAGGGGTAACTCTTTTGAAATACAAAATATTTTGATTGAAAACAAACCTTTCAAAAAATTTGGATACAATTATAATCAGTATCAAAATATCTTGACTTTCATGTTACCTACAATATATTGGGTTATATTTCTTATAGTTTTAGATGAAAGTGCCCCTCGATGACATTAGCTTTTTTAGACATTTTTGACCAACCTATCAAAAGTCTCTATAGGCTCAATGCGTTAAAATCAATACTCTTTTAAACGGCCTTAAAATGTACTTTCTCCGTCATCATTATTGGTGTTAGAAAATGTTGTGTGCCTTGTTAATAACATTATATCAATAAATGTTAAAAATAACGATAACACAGGCACACAAAATAAAAAAAAAACTCTTTATTATATAGTTATCTCTGTCAAAACGCAAAAAAAAGCCAAAATTGCACCATCATGAAGGCAAACAGAATTGTCGCATCGTTCAAAATTATTTTCACATATTTTTTTGTTCGTCAAATCCGAATTAAGAGTTATTTTGAACCATAGAAATAATATTTTTACTAGAACTGTGAAAATATGCAAAAAAGTGGCCAAAACCGCAAAAGTGTCATTTTTGTGGGAAAAACCTGAGTCGTACGCACGCACGCACGCTGAGCAGTACGCACATTATTTTATAAAGATGTAAAAGAAACGCAAAAAAAAGATGCAAAACAATGAAAAAAAAAATGCTAACACGTGACTTTTTGTAAGAATAGCCTGGGAATAGGAATTGTTTATTGAAATAAGCTAATTTTATGTTTCTTGGATTGTTCAGTGATGGCTGACTAGGTATTAGTGGATTTTGAAAAGAGAATGTAAGCGCAAGGGAGTAAAACGGAAACGTCTGCCATTGCATAAATCTTTTGAAGAGCAAAGAACTCGTTGCAGCAAAAGGAAATAATGTGAATGGTGGGAGATGAATTCTGACAAATTTCAAAAATTGGTTCTGACTGCAAGACGATGTACTTGGCGACTACGGTCACTATTTTGCATTTGTTTTTTTTTTGCATTTTCACAAAATTTTTTAGACCGAACAATTTAAAAAACATATAAAACGAGCTATTTAGTAAAAAAAAATCCTATTCCCAGGCTATTCTTACAAAAAGCCACATTTTAGCCTTTTTCTTCACTGTTTTCCATCTTATTTTGCATTTTTTTTCGCGTGATTATAAAGTAATGTGCATACTATGGCTGTAATGGAATTTGGCAACCTAAAAAACATAAAAAATGAAATAATGAAGTCAAAAAAAAATCCGACTCCCAGGTTTTCCCACAAAAAACGACACATGAAATGAATTTTGAATGATGCCATACTTCTGTTTGCCTTCATGATGGTGCAATGTTGGCGTTTTTTTTTTACATTTTGACAGAGATAACGAGCCAACCCACCAAAACTAACCCCGCATTTGGAATCAGCGTCCCAAAATACGTATAGAATAAGTGGTTTGGACCCGGGTTTTGAAATTTCTGTTATTCTTTTTCTAAATAATTTTACTACAAATTCAGGTAGACACTAGGTCTGACAAACCTGGAATAGGTTTATTGTTACATGGGCAACAATGTCGATATCATAAAATGTCTTTTCAACTTTTATTATTACTTTTAACCAATGTCTTATTGCCGTAATAACATTTTTGCGGATGGAATTATATTCAAAATATATGTAAGTCTGGTGCATTCTGGTGGAAATTAATGCTTGTACATGCTACAAATATTACAATTTTCAGATCGCCAACAATGGTGATGGTAAAAAGAAATTTTAAGGCTGTATTTGAAAAACTATTCATTTTAACCCTTTGTCCTCATGGAGACTTTTAATCGGTTGGTCATGGAGAGCTAATATTAAAAAATTAGCCGATTTCATCGAGGAGCAATTATGGGCTATAAAAAGTATGTGGGGTTCTTTATACTCGATACTGTATTGTTCATTTACGTTTTGAACTAAGTTTTCAGATCCTTTGAAGTTTTAGAACATAAAACCGAAATACTATTCTATTGTGGTATTCCATGTACCTTGTATGATTTTCACTGTCGTTTAACTGAAGCGTATCCGTCATCGCCCAGTTTGGAATTCGAGTCACCGCTGTTCCAGGTAAGCAGACAGGATAAGTGAATAAAACTTTGGCTCGACCAGCTGTCTCGGCGTTTTATAGGTGACAAAGAGGCTGTTCGCTAGGTTACGATCGTGCAAGCTGTGGTTGTCGCGCAGAGGAAGAATCAGATTTGTAGAAGGCAGAGAAATGGGTATTATCAGATTTGAGACAGGTTTGTTGACAATAACTTTTGTAATGCTTTTGCAAGGAGACTAAAATAAATCACACGTTTAAACATTAAATTCAGATAATGTTCTGTCCATAAATGTACTGCATTATTCGGCATCAGATGTATTTAAAGTATACCGGGTGACACATGAGTAAATAAACCTTTCATAACAAAAAAATCAACAAACAATACCCATAATATATCAACTTTTTCTTTAAAATAAACTGTTGATGTGTAATAGATATTTTAAACTGAATGCTAATTATTCATAAATGTAGAATAATGTGACGAGTAATTAGGTTAGACTAATAGCAGTATGTGTAATAAGAAATTAGAATGTTTTAAACAAAAGGTCATAGACATAACTTAAAGAATATATAACTTCTGCCCTAAACAGGTAATAAGTCCGCGGCCTTCGTGCCGGTCTCTTGCAGTTTATCTGCCATTATTTCTGTTTGTTTGTTTTTTGTGTTAAGAGGTTTTGTTAATTTACTGTGAACAATTAGAACTATGTATTTTTAAATTCTTGTCTTTATTTATCTATTCAATAAACATTTTTTCTTTCATACTTGTCCACTTTTCCATTTAACAGCAAAACACTTTTTTTGCACTCAACGCGTGAGTTCACCAGTATGATTTAAAACTAATGAGTTTCATGTATCTCCTGTTGATGCCAACATAGTTGGCGAAACGCACGCGTTGAATGCAACAATGTGTAGCGGTGTCAAGTGAAAAAAAGGGTCATGTCTGAATTTGTTTCTATGACGAAGGTTTTATTTCTCCTCCAGTATGAGGAATTTTCGTGTTTTGCATATACGAGAAAGAAATATCGAGACAATGGAGCCAACTTGAGTGGAAAAACGATTATGTAAGCGATTTTTTACATCATCGTCAACAAGGTCGATTGATTTGTTATCTTTTCACAAACAACATTCTTTTTTAGTTATTTAAAGTAAAAACTGTTTTGATTATTTGTTATAATCATACCCTGTGTACACTAGCCGACCCTGAAAAACATTTGTTTCTAAATGGAGAGTTCTAGGGTTCCGGAAAAGTTGGGGGGGGGGGTGTCTCTCCTGAGCATTTTGAGCCCTTCCCCGACTTCCTGCGATGTCATCTTCAGTCTGCACATCTCACCTGAAAATTTGAAATTTTATGAAAATTGAGGTAAGTTAAAAACAAATTCAACAATTAAAAACTACTATTATTTGATCGAAACTTGACGGAAATGCCGTTTCTTAGGCCCTAAGAAGCGGCACAAACGAGAGTTTGTGCTACTTTTTACTAGGAAAAATATTAGCAAGTTACCCAAAATATGCAAAATAAGAGCGCTACCCATGAACCACATTTGTAACGCAGCGTATACTCGACATCTCACGTCCTTTCTCAAAAAACAGTACCGTGTTGCTGTATACCAACAGGTTTCAACTTGCTGGGCATCGCTGTCGCGTGTATGCGTTAGACCTGCTTCCGCCACCGCCTACTGCGCTTCAGTTCGCTTCACGTTGCGCACGGGACGGACGGGTGTCGTTTCGCTTCTCTCCGTGTCGTTGTGTTTCTTTGCGTGTGGCAGCGTGTTTCGACTTGTCGATTCGCGGCATTGTGTGTTTTGATTTCTTTATAGGGTTCGGCAAAATGCCGCTCCCTCGTAGTCAGACCACTTCAAGTGTGAGTGAAATAATTGGAGCACCACAGGATTTACCAGCGTCGGTTCTTCCCACCCATCGGCATGTAGTAAAGTGCTTCAGTTTGGTATTTGCCGAAGAAAAACTTAAGCGGAATGGGAAAAAACCCTCCCGAAAAAGAGGTTGCTCTTGCGGTGGCTGAAAGAGTGAAAGGGTTGTGGGATAAAGCGTCCATACCCACAATATACATTTATAACCATCACCAACGCATTATAATTGAACACAAAAAAAGTACAGGGATTAAATAAAAGGTACAACCTGGACAAGGTTACTGAAAGTCTTTCAGTATCCTTGTCCACACAACGACACGGAGAGAAGCGAAACGACACCCGTCCGCCCCGTGCGCAACGTGAAGCGAACTGAAGCGTAGTAGGCGATGGGGGAAGCAGGTCTAACGCATACACGCGACAGCGATGCCCAGCAAGTTGGAACCTGTTGGTATACAGCAACACGGTACTGTTTTTTGAGAAAGGACGTGAGATGTCGAGTATGCGCTGCGTTACAAATGTGGTTCATGGGTAGCGCTCTTATTTTGCATATTTTGGGTAACTTGCTAATATTTTTCCTAGTAAAAAGTAGCACAAACTCTCGTTTGTGCCGCTTCTTAGGGCCTAAGAAACGGCATTTCCGTCAAGTTTCGATCAAATAATAGTAGTTTTTAATTGTTGAATTTGTTTTTAACTTACCTCAATTTTCATAAAATTTCAAATTTTCAGGTGAGATGTGCAGACTGAAGATGACATCGCAGGAAGTCGGGGAAGGGCTCAAAATGCTCAGGAGAGACCCCCCCCAACTTTTCCGGAACCCTAGAACTCTCCATTTAGAAACAAATGTTTTTCAGGGTGGGCTAGTGTACACCCTATATAACTACACATATATCCTGTACACTATGTATAACTATATACAGAGTGTCCCTACAAACAACGTCAAGCTGAAACAGGCCAGGTCGTCATGCCTGGACATGCGACAAAAACATTTAGACGAAAGTGTCTTGGTGGAAAAATTGGTGAAAAATCTCTTCCCTAAGTCAATATTGTGTCAAGTCTTCAAATGAGGGCCGACTTCTTTCATTGTATTGAGCTGAATAACATCTCATTTGAACAAACTATAACATTTAAGTCACGGTACTTCTGACAAAAATATTTTAAATTAAATTTTAATGTTTTGGTTATTTGATACCTCAAGCTCTATTCCCTTCTATGCACAGCTACTTGCCTCCTTATGTTACGTTCTGTCCCAGTTATTGTTGCAAAAAGGTAGTAATATTCAAAGCGTTTAAGTATTTTTTTTTCAATATTCAGCGATGGTTTTATTCTCAACTGAGTTATTTGTATTTTTTATAGTGGGTTTTCCTATGTAAGTAGCCCCAACATGATCGGGTTTGAATCATCGACAGCCTCATTACGTCTTAGGCACTTAACTATAATACGTCGTACATTCTCTGAATCAAAAAGATAATGAAAATATCACATTTATGTTGCTTTCAAGGCCAACTTATTATTTATTTATTTATTCCTTCATTCATGCATTCGTTTATTTATTTATTTATTTAGTGTGAATATGCGAAAATCATTCAATCAATATTTTTGGTTTTTCTCGAAAAAGGTGCATTTTTCGCGTTCCGAACAAATATACCTTTTCTGTAGAGAACTAAATTGCACATCACACTATCTAGACCAGATTTAAATTTTATATAGTCCTCTATGGAAAAAGAAAATAATTATAAAAACGTAACATGACAAGTTTGCCATTAACGCCCTGTATGGGATAAAAAGATAGCTCACGAAGCTATGCACGTGAGGTCATGGAACATGCCATGGACATGGACTATGTCTTTATTATGAAAGAGGACCCAGAAAGAGGACGCAAGAGTCAAACCATCAAGACCCATGACGTCATGCGTCACATACATGATGCTCGATAGAGTTTTTCCCTACCCCAGATTTTGCTCCTTCAGGTTAGGCAAACCATCTTTACCAAGCGTGATGTGACGCAAAACCATGACGCAGATCGCAATATTTTCCAGGTTCAATCCCATGATAAAGACATAGAATGTTAAAAATATTGGCCCCATGATGTTATTTGAGACTATTTATTGTATTTATTTATCAAATTTACGAGCTACGCCGAGTCGGTGGTTTTGAAAGTATTGAAAAAAAAAAACTAATTTGCACTGCCCACTTTTGGAGGGCTGGAGTAAAATATACGCGTCGGTTAATTTTTGATGTAGTATCGACCATTTATTTTTGGTCCCATATTTTTGAATCGCCCTGTATATGTCAGTAAATATTATAAATACCGTCGCAATAATACGTGGTATTCGTATATATGTAAATCAATACGCATTAAACGGTTTTTACTATTTTTTTCAACGTATTAAATTGTCGTCCCATAGTTCTGTTGTCTACATTCAAAGCGGAAAATCGGATAAAATATTCTCTGGGGTGGTTAAACCTTGCTCCCTTTTAGAAAACGAAGCAACGGGGGTATGGGGTAAAATTTTTAATGCGTTAATTAAAGACTCATTAAGACAGTAAAGTAGTACAATTTTTTAACAGTAAATCAATTTTGGCCGTCTTTTGTTCTTTAATATGTTTAAACCTACATATTAGAGAATTGTCACGTTCCACCGCCTTACATCTTCCGAACTCCTAGGCTGTGTTCAAGTCAAAACGGTTCTGAAATTAATATCCTATCATATATTACTTAGCACTATATACTGTGGCACGTATTTGCTCACACTACTCTAACAGTTTTTTGATACGTGAGTTGAGACTTTATATGTCTAAGAAAAAAAAATGTTCAGACATAGAATACAGTATAAAAGTACAGCAAAATCCGATTATGATGACATCGGTCGGACCATCAGAATTTGGTCATTATTCTACTTTCACATATTTAAATGCTACTGTACAGAGTGAGTTCCTGACAATTCCCGTCTCCCTTTTTCTCCATTATTTTTAGAGCCGCGAAATTTAGCTTTTCTACAGGGGTAACTTATTTCTTCTGAAATTTCAGAATATGATGTCAGAAAAGCAATTAAAACAGAAATATAGCAGCTGTTTAATAAATAATACATTTTTAAATGGAACACCCTGTATTTTTTTATTTATTAGGCATTGCTTATTCTTCTGATTGCAACTAAAATATTTTATATTTTCTTCCACAGATTTTTGAAATATATTGCATTGAGCATTGATTATATAACATATTTACTCGGGAATGTGACGTAATTTATAGTAAGCTATGGATAGTTACTATAAATCACCGAGTAAATACAAATCCTTCTTATACTATACTAAGATAAAACTATTGTAAAATCTCACAGACGAAATGTTGGGATGAAATAAAAATTCAAATTACCATAACTTTTACAGATCTCAAAATGTCAAGAAAATCACAAATATAAAAAATGTATTTACTCGCTGATTATGAAAAAAAAAAATCGCAAATATTTTGCAAGCCGTTTCCAATATCATCCCGCAGGCACCTATTTTTGAAAAAAATAAATTCGCAAGTTTTCCATGAAGATTTTTTTGCTATTATAGCCTTCTACTTAAGTCTAGTAACCATGGTGTGGGTCCCATGCCACATTACGAAAATACGAGCATGTCAAATTCCACCGGCCGTCACTGGTACACATATACAACCGAGGACCTGCGTCCTGGATTGTACGTGTTGTACATGTGTACGCTGGTAACCAAGAGAGGATCTAAGTTGTACGTAGGTAAATTAACATATTTATGATGTGGCTACTGTATACGAAAACACTAATACATGGGCATATATGATTCTGATCACATTCCTAGGACCGTGTCAATTAAGTTTCGCAACTAAAACTGACCCCCACTTTTTTGTTTAAAAAAATGATTAGGCTCCTACATATACGAGTATGTCATAAGTGTTTTTTGTGTATAATTTTCCCTTCTAGTACAAAATATATCGTTAATTTTCGGCCACCGGTAAATAGACCTGGGGTGAAATTTTTTTTAAATTTATGTATATTTTTATAGTATAGTGGGTTTAAAAAAAAAGTATGCTGAAATAAACTACTCGTCAAAATTAGCATAACACATTTTATATTAGCGCCATTTGCGTTCTATTCTAATTAGGGACTTGATGTTTTTAATTTTCGGTAGCTTATAGGGTTGTTAAGTCTCTACGCTGTGATAAACGGTTCGCCGTCCACACCCCAAAAACCAACCCCATGTCGAAATTTGAATTCGCAAGATTTTGACGGCAATTTTAGAGACCTATAGGATGGACTAAGAAGGACGCTGTTGGGTAAAAACTCCATCCCGACACCCATTAAGATCCTCAATAAGTTCTGTGTATTTGGTCGCTGTCTCATCTCTTCAACCCATTTCCAGACCCAGTAAGCCACCCCTTTGTATTTACGCTGGGTTTTGCGTGGTTAGACCACTGTTTGGCGAATCCATTGATTCTAATGCTGCCAAATAAATTGGTGTGTGGTGCCACAACTCGCTTTCACCCTTTGACGAGCCAAGCACCCAAAAGGTGGTTAAAAAACAGGGTGATGGGATGCAAAAGAAGATTTGAAGGAGACGGACGACTCGATATGTGTCAAAAAGAGTTCATACATCCTCAGAAAAGCTTTCTGAGTCAGCCCACGTATCACGACCTGCTTACAACCCCTTAGCGCGGCAAATTTTCAGGGGGTGGGTTGGAGTTGGAATATTACTCTTGGCGCCCAATCTTCGAGAGCCTTCAAGTAATGCCCTGGCATGAATTCGTCATCTCACGCAGCCTTCTACAGGGGCGGAACCAGAGGGGGTGATGTGGCCTGGAGGAGTGCTTAAGTTTTCAAAGGGTGAAAGCGAGTTGTGGCACCCCACACCAATTTATTAGGCAGCATTAAGGTCAATGGATTCAAGAGGTGGCTTACGGGGTCTGAAAATGGGTTGAAGAGACGGCGACCATATACACAGAACTTATTGAAGAGGTCTTAATATGAATAGGGATGGAGTTTTTTACCCGACAGCGCCCTTCTTGGTTCATCCTGTATGTCTCTGAAATTGCCGTCAAAATCTTGCGAATTAAAATTTCGACATGGTGTTGGTTTTTGGGTTGTGGATGGCGAATCCTTTAAGTCATAGCATAACGATTTTAAAATCAATGTTTATTTATGAAATTATCTAAACTAACTAAATATCTAAATTTACTCCTCACTTCATTCTAATTACAATGATAGCATACTTGATATTTAAAACTCATTTTAGTGGTTAAATTAAGATAATATTAGTTTTTACCACAGAATACCCTACCCATACAGAAGCGACAGAGCGTGTCGGCACCTTTGATCTTGGGGAACATATTTTTTGACAGTTCTGCCAGTTATTAGTACACTGAGAGAAAAAGTTGTTTTTGTACACTAATCAAAATGTTCAATTAATAAGTGAATTGTAACATGAAGTAAAAAGTCTATCGTCTATATCAAGTTTTGTTTAGAATACACTTAGGCTTAATTATTTTAGGGAAAGACGGCAATAGAGTAATTAGGTACTTTCAGGTATTTTATTTGTATAAATATTTTGCTTCATATTTAATAATTTCATATCATAATTAATTTAGGATTAGGATTAATTTAGGTTTATTAGGATTTAATTAATTTAGGATTTAGGATTAATAAAGCAAATTAATATTACTACATGTAAAAGTAAAGAACAATTTGTAAATGTAAATTATGACATTTTTGAGGGTATTCTGTGTAAATATACATTTACCAAAAATATATAATCTATATGCTTCCACTGCTGGTTGTACTCGCCAATGGCACAGTCCCGGTATCCACAGGTATTTCTAAACTGTTGCTTGGACCTTAAAATTAAAAATAAATAAAGAATAATAGGTTACCAGTTTTCGATAATATTTTGAGCAGTATAAATGGCTAACGTCAATAATAATAGTAAATTAATAAACAATGAATAATAAATGAAAATTTAGTCTTGTTGTTCATTATTATTACTCAAAAGTTAAAATGAAAACTAAAAAAAATATTGCAATCTGAAGGACGAAATGCTACAATATTTTTTTTTAGTTACAAATTCTAAAATTAAAAATAAGAAACCAAATAAAGTTTTTGATGTAGACACAAAGATAAGCAAAAAAATTAAAAAATATGTATACGTTAATATAATATGTCTATATCTCAAAAACCGAAGCATTCATAATTTTTGTTTTATGAAAACCAATTCTACTTAAAAATGTGTTTTAGAAAAGTATTTGTCGAAACCTAAATACCTATTGATATTAAATTAAAAATTCAAACATTTTGATACATAACGCATATCTACACAAGTAGGAAATTATTTTGTTTAAACGTATTCGTTACCTTGTACACATGTAGATGTTGGGACATGTAAAAATGTTGTAGGGAAAGCTTGCTGAAATATACGTTTACGAGTTGCACCTCTAGAAATATATTTCTCTTCGAAGTGTTCCTCGTACAAATGATAATTTGTATGTAATACGTCTGGATTTATATTACATAAATAATCCCTATTACACGCTTTAATCCAAACAGCAGCCCTAAAAATATAAATTTCTTATAATTCATATATTCTTATAGGTAAATACATTTTTGTAGTCTCCAACTTTACATACTTTTGGGGATCCATTGAAAACGAAAAAAAAACTTGTATTTCCATCACTTTGGGAAAAGCATGGACGATAGGCACACCTATTTCTTTTAGCTTTCTTGGCAAAATCCATTCTCATTAATAAGTTTTGTTGGATGTTGGATGTAGATACATCGTAAAAACGCCTCAATACTTTCACCGGCACTGGCTAAGTGATTATAATATAAATAGTAGTCACTAATCTGAGTAATCACATAAACACAATCAGTAATATCACAAAAACTGTACTATATTTGAAAATAGTTCAAAATCAACACAAAAATAAAATTTGAAAGAACTTATTTTTTTGACAGAAAAGAAAGTAAACATTTAGACGTCAACTGAAGATAAAATTACAGTGACGTTACTGCCATTTATTAAATGGCCGCCACAGGTCCCGAGGTCAAATATTCCGGTCCCTCGAAATCGGCTAGCTGTCGCTTCTGTATGGGTAGGTATTCTGTGGTTTTTACACCCTCCTTAATCACAAAGCACAGACTACCTTCAGACGGTGCACTCAATGTATTATTTCATACCTCTTCATTTTCTGTCTCTGTCTTCTTCATGTATAATGGGCGCAGATGGCGCCAACATACGTGTAGATACAGAAAAACTGTAATTTAGTTTAAGTACATTCCAATAGATGGCACTTGCAATAATAGTGGCCTAAAATATATATATATACAGGGTATACCAAATTATCATGTTCAGACTTTTTTAACTACTCACGTATAACTTAAGTACATTAATCAACCAAAATAGACGTTTTGCTACAACATTTCGCCTATTGGTTGACTCTTGTACCTTCAGTAACACTTGAACAGTTAAAGACAGCCAAAGTCTTTCAACATAAAATAAAAATAAAAAGATAAAATATGCACTGTGCTAAATATTTTTATTAGGTATATATACAAATTGTAAAATAAGAAGATGTATAAACACTGACAAATAATGCTGGAGAGTATTAAACTTATCTTTTCAGATTTAATCATTAAAAAATATGTAAGTACAAAATTAAGCATATACTACTCCTATATTATACTTATAGAATATAAAAAAAAAACACTAGTTAACATCTGTTCACTAAACTAAAACCCAATATAGTATATATACAGTTCTTATTTACTTTCATATAACTAAAACGTCGTTCACAGACACGCAGATCCCAGTTGGTCTAACATAGTGGTTTATATGGTGTAATATAATGTAAGTGGCTGCATATATTTGTACAAAACTATGCTCATTTTCATACTTACAATTTTATTATTCTGCTCTTTACGATGTGAGATATGAACCTACATATTTTCCGTCAGACTTGTTTAGCTGGTCAAACAGTACTTTTTTTTAAGATTTCTTATTGTATGTTAATTTATATAAAGGTACCAAGTCTTTTTAGTGTTTTTTTTTTTTAATTTTACACATGCTGTAATTTTCGCTGTTTCCTATCTAATCTTTTTTTAGTTGCCTCTGATTTAATATTACGTACTATACGAGTACAATACCAGGGCACACCTATTCCACATATACCTTCAATTATTCTTTTTTTTAACAATAATATTATGTTCACTGCAAGAAAGAAAAGAAAAGTCTTATAATGAATTTAGCGCGTCAACGCATCAACCACAATTTTTTTTATATTTTTATTTTTTCGAAGTACTTGCATCTGCTTTCTAATGCAGTAATACCAGAACCCACAACAACTGTCAATTTTTCGGACGGATAATATAATTTACTTTTATCTGAAAATTCCTTGAGAGTAATAAATTGATTGGAAGGCTGTAGATTATCGGAGCATAGATTTGTGAAACAGACCTCACAGGTAAAATTTTTAAATAATCTTTTTACAACGTAACCACTTACATGCGACAGATAATGCTTCAGTAGACCCGCTTTTCACCATATTGCACACTTGAGTTTCAATTTCGCTGGAGCTGAAAATGGAACGAAACTAGTTTCAGAGGTATGCTTTTCTTCTATCACATTCAGGAATGTTTTTTCTTCACAACACCTATCAATGCCTTCTTTCTTGGTGATATCTCACCAGAACATATGGCATCAAAGTCTTTAATTAACGACTTTCTTACTCGACTGTGTATTGGTATCTTGCACTCTGATGTTCGTTGCACATGTCCACTTGTCAAAATCTGTTGTGACGTACCTACTCGGCTGTGGATCTTCAGGATTTTGCAGCTGAAAATGTAACAGTTGCATTAAACTACTTTCTTATCACCAAAGACTCTCTTGAACCCTTTACAGTGTATTATATGAACTTACACAATGTACTGATGGTAATAAGGAAACATCTTGAACTACTGCTGGTAAAATTTCCTTATCAGGAACTGGAACCTGATCTGCAGTTTCACTAGCAGAGGATGCAGCAAAAACAATTCTAAACACAATCAACACAAAGAAAGCAAAAAGCGCAAAACATGTAAACCACTAATAAACAAATAAACATGGAAACCACAATATTATTCATAAATTGTGGCACATTCACATAACTTGCCTCATGTTTATCACCGACATTCTTTACTATGACATTTCGTTCAATATCATTGATTGCCTTAGACAACGTTAGTCTATGATTATTGC
This sequence comes from Aromia moschata, assembly GCA_029963805.1. Taxonomy (NCBI): domain Eukaryota; kingdom Metazoa; phylum Arthropoda; class Insecta; order Coleoptera; family Cerambycidae; genus Aromia; species Aromia moschata. The sequence goes on along the minus strand of JAPWTK010000053.1, from coordinate 983,683 downwards.
TTTTTTTTTAATCGAAACGCATGCGTTCATTTGCGTGAACCACACTTGACAGTAAATATTTGTTGCGTCCTCTATACAAAAATAATGGAAGTTAGGGATTATATGATGTAGATTACTACGCTACAATATTTCTTTAAGGCGTCAGCAGCGTCCCCTACGTCCATTATTCGTGATGCAAGAAAAAGATATTGTTATCTGTTAACTGTTATGTAAGAGAGAGTTCGAATGAACGGCATACTTTGCCCTATAAAGTAAACAGTCTGAAGGTAGTCTGTGTCACAAAGTTAGATGTAAATAACAAAAAAATACGTCAAAGTGACAGTTTTATCAAATTTTTTTAAAAATTTTATTCTAAAAAAATTTATAATAATAATATTGTGACATTTGTAAAAGTGACATTTGTGACAGCTGACATTTATTAAGTTTTATAGTTTACATACTTAGTTTATTTAGTTTATACACACTAGCTATTAGTAAAGAATTGTATGGAATGACATATTGAATATTCTGGATGTCAAAAGAATTTTCTAGAAATGTAGAAACTATAAATACTGGTGTTGTTACTAGGATAGAGTTAGTTGTGATTTGAATGTTGAAGAGATAAGATCGCAGAGTTGTAGAGTTTTAATAAAAGTGTTTAGAAGTGAAGAAGCGAATTATTTAGAGAGAATTCGTAACATTTTGGTGACAGCGGTGGGATAATAGAAGAATTCGAAGAAAAAAAAAGTTATATGGTGAATACGAGATCTACAAAATACAACGACGAAACGACGACAATGGATGTAAGTGAAATATTAAAATTCTTGCAACAAGGACGACAAGAGGACCGTGAAGAGGCAGAAAGGCGAGAGGAAAAGCGGCGACAGGAGGACGAACGGCGGCGACAGGAGGACGAACGACGACGACAAGAGGACCGTGAGGAGGCAGAACGACGACGACAAGAGGACCGCGAAGAGGCAGAAAGGCGAGAGGAAAAGCGGCGACAGGAGGACGAACGTCGACGACAAGAGGACCGAGACGAGGCGGAGAGGCGTCATCAGGAAATTTGTGAGTCCCAACAAGTAATAAACACCAGGTTGAATGCATTTTCTGGGAGGATTGATGGCGCGGAACAGCAGATTGACCAGGTAGGCATTAAAGTTAATCGAATTGAGAAGGTGGTTGAAGAGAATAAAGAAGAAATCGAGAGAAAATTAGAAGACACCAGACGGCAAGTGCAAAAAGAAATACTGGAGAAGATAAATGGGCTGGAGCACCAACTATATCGTACTTCAATAGCCGATTCAGGAGATTATTCGACCTCACCAGGTATTCCATTACAACATTCAAGCCTTATGCATACTGAAAGGTCAGTACACAAAATGCTTAAGCCTCCTATGTACGATGGACAGTCATCATGGTCCATGTATCGCAGACAGTTTGAGGCTGCCGCAAGGGCCAACGGATGGACTCCACAAGAAATGGCTACTTCGCTAGTCATATCTCTCAGAGGTCAGGCTTTAGAAATTTTACAGAGCATCCCGGAAGAGCAGCAAAACGATTACGACAGGATTGTAGGAGCATTAGAAATAAGGTATGGACACAAATATCTCCGTCAAGTTTACCAGTCCCAAATCAAGAGTAGACAACAAAGAACCAATGAGTCCCTTCAAGAGTACGAAGCTGACATTGAACGCCTCATCCATTTGGCTTACCCTCAGGCACCGAAGGAATTTTTTAGAACAAATTGGCATCCAGACTTTTATTGATGGACTAGTAGACACAGAAATGCAGCAAGCTTTGCGGCTTGGGAGACACACCACGATCTGTGATGCACTCATAGCTGCCCTGGAATTTAAAGCAGCTAAAGAAGCCTCGAGGAGCTACAAATCTCTAGTAAGGCAAGTTAAATTTGACGAATGCCAGTCACTTGAAGACACCATAAAGAAAATAATACGAGAGACATTAAATGAGATGAGACCTTCTAACTCACCAACAAAGGAGACAAGGCTCTGCTACAACTGCGGGAAAATTGGACATCTACAACGTTTTTGCAGAGCCAAGACAAGGTACCAGCCACGATCACATTCGCCAGATCGACAACCGGAACATAGATCAAGATCCAGGAGCCCGAATGAAAGGAACTGGAGAGAAGAAAACAGGACACCGACGAGTACACAGGACAGGAATAGTCGCTTCCCTTCTCCAAAGCGAGAATCTCGTTCCAGATCGCCAGCAAGAGATTCGGAAAACGACAATTAGTCGATGCTAAGGGGCGCGTGTCGACTACTAGTACTCAAAGCCCCAAGATTTCTGTCTCAGATAAAAGCAGCGATGCAGATAGAGAACCAGGACGCGCAGGTGCGGGAGATGTCCGATCAGCACCTTTTTGTGGACAGCATGATGAACGAGTCGGTGATATCAAGAAACAAGAACAGGTCCATTTGCGTGGACGTCATGGACAGACTGAAGGAGTTCTACCTGTACTCGATTCTTCGAAATATACCTGCAATGAACTGTTAATGACAACAACCGTACAAGTCGAAGATGAATGGTCCTCGGAGGAATTAAAGAAGAGCCAGAAGAAAGACAGTGACTTGAAATTAATCCGGAACTGGCTAAAGAATGGAGTTCGACCAACTTGGCAGGAAGTTTCCAGATATGGTACGACTATCAAGGGATACTGGGCTCAATGGAATTCCCTTTGTCTTCGCGATGGCCTACTGCATCGGAAGTGGAAAAGCCCCGATGGAGTATCCGCAGTCTACCAGTTGGTCTTGCCTAAAGCAAGAATCCACCAAGTGTTAGAAGAACTGCACAGCAGCCCAACCGGAGGGCATTTTGGAGTAACCAGGACTTTGGCTCGAGTAAGGGACCGATTTTATTGGATAAACTGTCGCCGAGACGTCGAAGAATGGTGCAAGAAATGTGATCTATGCTCTGCCAAAAAAGGGACCAAAAACAAGAAGCCGTGGTAAAATGGTGCAGTACTTATCCGGAGCACCATTCGAGAGAGTAGCAGTGGACATTCTTGGACCATTACCTGTAACCGACCGTGGAAACAAGTACTTGATGGTGGTAATGGATTATTTCTCAAAATGGCCCGAAGCAGTACCTCTCCCCAATCAAGAAGCAGAGACTGTAGCCGAAGCGTTCATCGAGAATGTCATAGCTAGGCATGGAGTACCCCTCGAGCTGCATTCCGATCAAGGAAGAAACTTCGAATCAGAGCTGTGGCAAGAAGTAATGAAAATAATGGGCATCAAGAAAACCCGAACTACTGCGCTTCATCCCCAGTCGAATGGCATGGTTGAACGCCATAACAGGACCATATGCCACTACCTGTCTAAATTCGTGTCTGAAAATCAAAGGGACTGGGACAAATTGGTGCCTCTGTTCTTGCTGTCGTATCGAAGTTCCCAGCATGAGTCGACTACCTACACTCCGTCTATGCTGACCTCTGGAAGAGAAATGAAACTGCCCACTGACCTTATACTTGGCCGTCCCCTAGAAGAAAATCAGGAACGATCTCTGCCCGAATTTGTGAAAGACTTGCGAGAGAGATTGGACCGGATCCATCGATTTGCCAGCGAGAAGCTGAAAATGCACAGCGACAAAATGAAACAGCGTCTCGACACTACATCAACAGAGACTGCATTTGAGCCTGGTGATGCAGTATGGTTGTACGCCCCAAAAAGGATGAAAGGGAGAAGTCCAAAACTCCAGAAGAATTGGGAAGGCCCATACACCATCATAAAGAAAATCAACGACCTGGTCTACCGCATCCAGCTTTCTCCAAGAAGCAAGCCAAAGGTGGTCCATCTGGAGAGACTCGCAAGATATACAGGACATGATCCACCCGATTGGTTTGTCGTCGAGGATCCACCGCCTAGGACTGAAGACAGTGTTATTCGGGACGAATAACCTTAAAGAGGGGAGCAATGTGACATTTGTAAAAGTGACATTTGTGACAGCTGACATTTATTAAGTTTTATAGTTTACATACTTAGTTTATTTAGTTTATACACACTAGCTATTAGTACAGAATTGTATGGAATGACATATTGAATATTCTGGATGTCAAAAGAATTTTCTAGAAATGTAGAAACTATAAATACTGGTGTTGTTACTAGGATAGAGTTAGTTGTGATTTGAATGTTGAAGAGATAAGATCGCAGAGTTGTAGAGTTTTAATAAAAGTGTTTAGAAGTGAAGAAGCGAATTATTTAGAGAGAATTCGTAACAATATATAAGTAATAATAAAAAGTTTATACACATGTAGTAACTACATTGTATTTCAATAATAAACATTTAATTAATACTGTAACATATGTAATATCTGTTGTTTATAGTCTAACACATGTGCAATATCGAGCTCCTAGACGGAGAGCTAGTAATGTTTTTGTCGCCAACTCACCTGGTTTAAGTAAGGTGGATGGTGAGCAGAATCGCTTCATTTCAAATATCTGATGGCTAAATAGGTAGTCTGGCTAGCGGGAGACGTTGCTGGTTCAGGGATTCTACGGAGGAAGTGAGTAAAATGTGTAAAAAAAATCTAAGCGATATTACGGTCCATTTTTTTTGTAATACATTTCTCTGCCTTACTCTTAATACCAGTATAGATTTGCAAGACCAGTTTAACATTGCTAATTTAGTGCCAAACTGTGACATATTCGTTACCAAATTAATTTTTCATATTATATTATCGAAACTCATGTTTTAATATTGTGACAATTATTAAGTGACATTAGTGACAGCTAATGCCAGTTGTTAAGTGTTATAGTTTGTATATTAAATCAATTTAGATTATGCACTACTAGTAGTAAAGACTGTACAGAATGACAACTGAACATTCTAGACCCTGTAAAAAGTATAAATACTGTTTAGTTATGAGTAATAGTTGTGAGTAGTGTGTTAGAGTAATAAGGGAGATCAAAATAATAAAAAAACGTGTTGTCATTCTGTACAGTTCTTTGTAATCTAAATACACTTAATACACAAACTACAACACTTAACAACTGTCATTTGCTGTCACTAATGTAACTTAATATGTAAGTGTCGTAAGACTAAAATATAGACATCCAAAAAAAACGTCATCAACTCTGGCTATGAACGAGAGAGATAGAAATAGCTGTCACGTCTAAGCTTTTCGGTTACGTTAAACTTTTGACAAGTGACTGTCACAATTTGTAAAATAAACAATAGCTGTCATATGATGTGACAGTTTTGACAAGTAAATAAGGTTATAAATTCGACTAAGAATAGAAATACGTCTTTTTTTTCTTGACCAACTTTGATGACGTTTTTTTGGATGTCTCTATATGAGCTTCGATAATAATACATGAAAAATTAATATGTGATAACAAATATATCACTATGGCACGAAGTTAGCAATACTGAACTGGTTTTTTTAAATGTATATTGGTATTAAATGTAGATAATATAGAGAACAAAAAATGGAATATCAGTAAAGTTTTGTACATTTTTTACTCACTTCCGTCCGCAGAATCCTTGGACCAGCAACATCTTCCGTTAGGCAGACTGCCTCTTTAACGATCAGACACTTGAAACGGAAGGAATGCGCTCACAATTCCCCTTACTAAAATCAGGTGAGTTCAAACGTCGCTAGCTCTTAGACTATCCTATTAGAATGAAAAATATATGTATATGTAATTATTTACGGTACTTTGCTTTAAACCTACAAATATTTAAATTTAAAACTTTAACTTTTTCGCTCCAAGTATATTTTACTGTTGCAGAATTAGAAAAGAAAATATATACGAAAATATTAAGGACATGCAGGAAACATGTAAGAAAAATGTTAGTGTTTTTATGTATATTTTTTCCTCTAATACCAAAGAGATTCTGGGGCTATAGTAAAAAAAACTTCGACCGAAAAAACTTATTTAATTTAGAGATTTCTGAGTTTAAAGAAAGGTATGCCAGAACATTTGCGATATTCTTTTTCTCTCCAACATTGCAGTAATAACCAAATATTATTGAAATACGGCGTATCTATATAGAAACTGAACAAGTTACATGTGTTTTTTCAAAACTGTCACAGCGACGTATCACCTTATGTTACTTACATTTAACTTTAAATTTATGATCAAGGAGGATGTGAAAAAATGTTGTTTTTGAAAGTTGTTTACAGATATCGAAAATAAAATTATAACTTTAACACTCTGTATCTTGGTTACCAACAACTTTTGGACTAAGGTAAGTTTGGTTAAATCGTAATATTTTTACCCAAAAAAATCTGTAGTTTCGCTGTGGCCCCTTAATATTGGGACACTCTGTATTAGAGTGTAAACAACAGTATTACGAATACTTATCGCAGTATCAAAATAGCCAAATTATGTAATAATTAAATATTATTGAAATACTACGTATTTACGTGGAACCTTACCAAATGATATTTGTTTTTATTAAAACTGATAGATGTATCGTCATTTCTTACTTACATCTAATGTTGTGATAAAGAAGGGTGTAAAAATATGTAAATCATATTGCAAATAACTTAATAAAACCACTTAACCGCTGTCTAAAAAGTCACCACTTCCACATCCAACTTGTCCATAATTTTAATCAGACTGAATTTCTTAAAACATCCCTCTCTGTATTTTCGAAAATGTTAAATTTTAATATAACTTTTACGGCCTTTAATGACATGAATTTTATGACCTTTATGATCAATATGACCTTCATGATCATACGATTTTATGATTTTTATGATCTATATGACCGTTATGATCCATATGGCTTTTCTAAATTTTATGATCAATATGACCTTTACGATCAATATTATCTTTATGACCTTTATGGCCAATATAACCAATATGACCTTTATGACCTTCATGACCCATACACATATATTTTTTTATTTAAATTTAGACACACACAGAATAGACATTCTCCCTCTGAAAGTTGTAGTTGCATAGAGGGAGGGGTACACAGATATATTAGACTACGAACAAGTACACCCACGCCTCGAGAGAGGTGCTAATTCTCTTTTACTCGAACTGGGGACTCGAACCCACCAACAATGGCCCCGGAATTTTGGGTTTTAGGTTGCCACCCTAATGCCAAATTACCAGGCACACCATTGCCGGGCATTTGTACTGGACAAGTCTCGAGGAACTTTTTAATTAATTGTAAATTAAAATTAAGTATGATTAATTAAATTAAATGCGGGAATGTGAACATAATGACCCTCTACTGAAATATTGATATACAAGATTTTTCTGTGTCAAATTGTGAACTAAAATTCAGTATTTATTCGTTTCTTGAATTCCACTAGCAAATCAACGGGCACTCTTACCGAAAATTATGGAGAAATCCCCTAGGAACAACAAAGCCCCAAGCGCCCGAAGGTGTAAGTCCGCCTCTGTCCGATGCAAATGGCGAAGCGCGGTAGTCGAAAGTTACCTTATTCGGTGGTGAAACTCCCAAAAGGATCATCATATTCGCCCGAATAGCGAAAGATTGCCGCGGCGGCTCGGCACAATACACACAGGTATGATTCGCTTTAGGCAAAAGGAAGTTATAACCGTGGACGTGGAGGCACGTGCAGCGTATATGCAGTTCGATTTTGTGCGGTCGCGGATGCGAGACTCGGAATTACTCTGATGGGAATAAATGCGCGGGTTCGTTTTGTATCAGAGCTTAAAGGAGGATTCTAGTGTAAAGGATTGATTTTTGCATTATACAGTGCGTTACGGTGAGTGGCATATTAACCATTTTAGGAGAACTCTATAATATTGTGACGAGCGCGTAGCGTGTCCACCGCTGCTTCGAGACCATCAGACCCAAACAACCGATGGCCTATGATTGCTGATCTAAACATGAGCGCTTCGCGAACAAACCAGAGTGCCCGAGAGTCATCTAGCGCCTTCTAGTGTTATCAGCGACAAATATAAGAAGCCTAGTAACAGCGGGAACGGCAGTCTTTCTTCGAATATAAATTGTACAAACATAAATTAGTGTTAGTAATACAGTGTTTAATCCGTATTTGTATTTATTTAAATAAATAGTGTTAGTGAAAGTGCGTGGAACTTCCGGATATATGAAGATACTAACGACTAGTGTTGGGCCCATGGAATGTAAAATCGGAAAGTTTCCGAGTCTTAAAATAATCGGAATATTCCGATGGTTACCGAACATTCCGAAATGTAAAATGCGGCGGATACCGATAGCTTTTGCTTTCCACTTAGGGATGGGCACATTTTTAAAACCATCGATGTTAACATCGATGTTCAACATCGGTACCTACTATCGATGGTAGTAAAAACATCGGCTAGAAAACATCGATGTTGGGAAACATCGATGTTTCAAAATAATATATACCTATAAAAAGTGACTCTAATTTTTATGTTCTCTGAAAAAGAGTGTATTGTTTTGTATAAGTAGAAACTAGAAAATAGGAACAGATTGCGATACAGATTATTGCATATATTATGTAGATAATATAAAAAATAAGTGGCAATAAAAATAAATAAATGTTTATTGTTCTGCATTAAAACAAGAACAGAATGCGTCAAACAAACATAGAAAACTAAACTTCTAACAGAAATAATAATATATAAACTAAACTTCTAATGCTAAAAACTGTTACCTGTTATTATGCAATGTTCATGTTTGTTAGGAATTTAATACTTACTGCCTTGACGGATAGATGTCGCATAAGCCACAATGTACAAAGAGTAAAACGAATCAATTAGTAATTTTTTTCGTTTTTTTTAGCAACTTAAAAATTTGCGTACTGAAAAATTAAATGATATTTGTGGGATACGTATTACGTAACGATATTTCGATGTTTACAAGTAACATCGATGTTGAAAATCTAACATCGAAATTAAAACATCGATGTTTTAAACATCGATGTTCAGTGGAAAACATCGATATTTCAGAAACATCGATGTTAGGTGCCCATCCCTATTTCCACTCATTCGTCGGTTCGTCCTTCCTATCCGTAGTTACCGATATACCGGTTACGGACGGTTTTGACAGAAAATTGACGTATTGCTATAGATTTATTGACACCTTGTATGTGGCATATTTCTTTTCACATTCGACATTCCAAATTTCGGTATGACGTGGATTCGGACGGTACGGGCATTCACGGTTTATTGTCAAATTGTTACTTATTACTGCCCCGTGCTCTCAGTTTTTTCCGATTAAAAGAAAAGAGTGAAATAAAAAGCAGGGTATACCGAGTGGCTCAGGAGGTCGGGTCATGCTTACATCTTGAAAACTAATTAACGGTTTTTTTTTTAAATTTTGGGAGTTTATAGTATATAAATTATGAATTAATTTCCAACCAAGTGACGGTAAGATACATGATGACTGGCTTCAGGATTCGCCAAAACTGGCGAATATTTTTGCATGCTTGGATTCAACGCGTCAGAAAACATACCATCTAAGTGTCAAATAATGTCGTTTTGGTAATGAAAAAAAAAATGTTTGTTGAAAATGTTGGTATTCATCGTAGAGGACTGCGATACTTCTCTAAGGACTCAAAAAGTATCTGATATTATTCATAAAACATAATCTTCTCAAAAACGTACTCTATTTTCATTTTATTGGAAATCAAATTAATTACACTCGACATCCACATATCCGAACTCCAAATTTCCGGACTCACGATATTTCCGAACTTTTTTCTCACGATATTTCCGAACTTGTACTTCAACACAACCGAACTTGTCGCTGTCGAATGTCGAATATCGCTGTCGAATCAGCCAGAAAAAACTCTTTGCGCATGCGCCAGGTTCGGTTATCCCGAGGTGAAAAAAGTTCGGAAATATGGAATTTTGCGGAACGAAAAAGTTCGGATATGTGGATGTCGAGTGTAATACCAGCTTTTTACATGTATTTTTTTTGAGGAAAACTCGTTTAGTTCAAATGGAACATCTAGTGGGACATTCTTGTTTTAAATTCTTCGTTTTAAAGTTCGTAAAGGTCTCATCTTGGATTTTTTCGTCACCTGGTTGGGAATTAATTCCAGTATAAACGCCTAAAATTTCAAAAAAAAAATCCGTTAATTCTGTGGGTAAAAAAGGAACAGGCAAGATTTGTCATTATTCACCTTTGAAAATTAAAACAGAATAATTTTAATAAACCTATTTATTTTTCGTTTATCTTTATATCGGATAACAGAGGATCACGGGGGTATACGATACCTCTTTTTTGTTTTTTCGTTATCAAAACGATATTTTCTAAATATTGGTACCATGGCATCAGTCGAAAGTACCACTACTATGGATGCTACGAGTACCATTTTTTTACGTAACACAAACTCTACTCTATACAACAGAGAAGGTCCAAATGACTTCGTATTTAAATATACGCACTTATTAGTTAGGAGTATTATTTTTTATGGTATTTGGTGTATTATTTATTTTTTTACAATTTGTAACTTACAATTAGTATAAGATTACTATGATCGGCTGACGCCTTATACAGGGTGAGTTTTTGGTGCGTGTTTGGCCTATTGAACTGTTCCTGGAGTGGGTTCCTGGAGTTCCTTTTTTTTTCCTATTGAACTGTTGTTTAATAAAAAAATAAAGTATGTGAGATTGTTTTCACGCTTTTTTTATCACCGCTATAAAATATTGCCGCATCTACAGGGTGTTCATATACTTCTGGGCGTCGACTAACTTCCTTATTTTACATGGAACACCCTTTATATTTTTACAAAGAGCGCACATGCATGGAAAGAGCACACAATTGAATTGAGAACATGTGACAACATATACCTAAACCCAGCAGTTTATATTTGAGCCGGAGATATTTGATGTTAAAAAAATTGACAGATGTTAAGGTCTGCAAAAACCGTCATAATTTGTTTTGGACAGTAGATTGTCTCCCTTTTCAATTTTGGCACGGCGTACGAATGCTCTATGCTTTGCAACTAAAATAAGTTCGAAAATGTTTTTGTAACTTTAAGACCCATGATATGTATATGAGCAAAAAAGAGAACAAAAACGCAAACAACTTGGGCCCAAAAAATTCAGGGGGTTCCATTTGAACTAATCAAGTTATCTTGATTTGAAATTGGCAATATGAAATGTAACAAAATGTAAGTGTTACACTTTGTATAACATCTAATTTATTTTAAGTGCAAAGTATGGAGCGCCTTAGGCTCTTCCGCCGTACAAAAAATGAAACGGGAAAACCTTAATGCAAAAAAAAATTATGACGTTTTTTCCAAACATCTCTCAATTTTAAACGGCTGAGTTTATACCTAGGTTGTGGTACATGTTTTCGACTCAAAATTATGTACTTTTTACAAATTTGTAAAAACATATAGGGTGTTCCGTTTAAAATAAGTAAGCGACACCCAGAAGTATATCGGTACTTCTGGGCGGTACAGGGTGTTCATATGAACACCCTGTAGATTTGGCAATATTTTAAAAAGACAACAAAGTAGGGTGCAAACTAGCTCACGTATTCCATTTGAGCATTTTTTATATAAAACAACGATTATATAGGTGAAATACGCACTAGAAACACCCTGTAAATCAAATTATCATGTTTCTATAATATGTCGGTAAAATATTTTCTCGGACTATTAGTACTATTAAATTGGAATTAAATGATTAATGCATTCTTAAATTGATAATATGAAAATGAAAAAAAGTTTATATTTGTGTGCTTTCAAATTTAGTATCACTGAACCAGAAAACATACATAGCATATATTCAATTCAAAAATGTAGCTGTTTTAATACGCATAATTTTATATATTATTAAAATCGGTAGTTTCTAGAGACTGTATGAGCACATGAAATAAAATAAAATTGTGGAACTAAAATTTAGTTAGAGGTATTTAAAAATTTATAAAGGTACCTACTAGAAATTTTCTTTACAAATTGCTTACTATTTCTTCATGTTTTATAGGCTATAGTAGGCTATAGTAGGGTTGACCGATATTAAAAAGTTTTACGTGTATTTAGTACGAAAACTTACTTTGAGCACTACATCTTGAAAACATAATTCTGAAAATCTTCGGATAGCAAAATGCGGGTGACGGTGTTCTCTCAAAATTAAACATGGGTGAGGGTTTGTTCAACATTAAACACACTGTATGTATAATTTCTTTTAAAACTGTATACTACAATAAACTGAAAGTTAAGTTAAACTTACCTTCCTCGATAGACGAACCGCCACTGCTCAACTATACATTTTTTATTCCCCTTATTTATCGCCATGTACGTCATCTCTGTCGCGGCGGCTTTACGTTTTCCCGCTTTATTATTTTTATGCTTTCTTTTTTTCTCGGCAGTAGCTACCCCGATCCCGATATACGTATAAGCCGTATTTTAGGCGCGGGACCCCACCGCCAGCTTAGGACCACCTTAATGTTTTCGCAGAAAATTTCACATGTTCCTGAGCTCTATAGAGGCATTTTTCGCATTAGATATTGTCGCTTTAAAGTTCACGAAGTAAAATATTTCGAGCCACTTGCAATTCAGTATAAAGTACTGAGGTAGCTGCAACATTGTTAAAGTGTGATACGTAAATATTTAGGATTTATTAATAATTTTTCTATCCATACTTTAAATAAGACATGTGTTCTTTAAATCTTTTTATTTTTGTTCTTTAAATTATTTTTTTTAAATGAAAGTTTAAATTTAAATAAAACTTTTTGTTTGCCCAATAATATTTTTCCTACTGTTAATAGTGTGGTATCGAGAAAGACGTCTAGGGGTGGACATTATCAGACCCACCGGAATACGTCGATTTAGACATACCCATTTAGACATACTAGAGGGCAGCCCCTCAATGTCACCGCTGTATTCTCCTGGTCCAGTGAGTTTGAACGTTCCAATGAGAAAGTCCGCCATATTTCTCTTAAGACTTGTAAAGCCGTATTCTGAACCATTCTTGTGCCATTCACTTTTTTTTCACAAGATATTTTCTCCCACTAACAACCAAGAGAATATCATGATTTAGGAGAATCGCATGCGCATAGCCTGTTAAGACAGAATTATTCCGTGGAAAAAAAACTTTAAAAAACCCCGTGCATTGTTTGTAGTTTGGTTTCTAGGTCAGTGGCGGCTGGTGATAAAGGGCACAGGGGCACGTGCCCAGATTTCAATATAAAATATTTCTATTGTGGTAATTTACTTTAAATTACTGTTACAATAATATCAATTAATTGTATACGACTCGTATACAACTCGTATACAATTAATTATATATTAGTATAATTATTGTATACGACTCGTATACAATTAATTTATATTATTGTAACAGTAATTTATAGTAAATTAACAAAAAATAAATATTTTATATTGAAATTTGGGCTGGGCACACTCCTGTGCCCTTTATCACCAGCCGCCACTGTTCTAGGTTATGTACTTACATATTATTATATAAAATTTGTATATGGTTTACATAGACAAAACGTACACTATAATACTTTTTGCAGTTTGGGATATATAGGTAGGGTATTTTTATGTTGCTTTAAGTATTAACATTTTTGTTTTAATTATAGTTATTGTTATTATTAATTGTACTTTCACAATGAAGTTTGTTATTATATTTATAGGATTGTTTGGACTAGATAAACTTTGCACATGAAATTATAGACATAATAACATCATATACGGTACAGGGACAAACCTATTCAATTTTAAAAATTAATACAAAATTATTACTCTAAAGAATTTCTAAGTTAAAGTAAAAATATGCCTTTCTTTCCCTTAACTTTATATACCTATGTAGGTATACCGATTATGAACAGTAAAGACATATTTTAAAATGGGAAGATATATCGAGTTGTTTATTTTAATAAAACTTTTATATCGTGGGCTGCAAAAATCCATTAAGTCCAAAAAAGTATTTGTCGAGGTATCTAATATTAACATTTATTTTCAAAGGAAAAATCTGCTTTTCTCATCAAACTATTTAGTTTGCTAAAACTAAAAAGCTCATTTAAAGAGCGGTACAAAGTGCATTGTAATTATTCTTACAATACTACTAGTTTTTGGCTTAATTGTTCCGATATCTCTAGTTTGGTCAAATACGGACTTAAAGGGTTTTTGCAGTAAGCCCATATGTTAAATAAAAGTTATGTAATTAAAATAAAACTTTTTTCATTGAAAAGATACATAGATAGTGTTGCTGTAATTAATGCTGATGCGTAAAATCAACACTATTGTATCATTTCAACTTGTTTATTGATTGTAAAACTAATTTGAATTTCTACATGTTTATTGATTGTAAAACCAATTAGGATTTCTACATGTTTATTGATTCTAAAACAAATTCCAAATTGTACATAGTTACAAACTTTGTTTTTGTTGCCAACTTCTTAATCTTGAAGTACTAGTTCACAACCTTTAAAAACTAAACATTGAAACTAAATATACAAAACACATGTATGTATAACAAAATGCGTCAACTGATAGGTATAGGTTATTAACTAAGAATAAATAAAATGGTTACAGATGCATAACATTATTTCATGAGAATATTTTTAATTTTGATTGGTGTTGATATGCCTTTGTTATTGAGATTTAATTTTTCATCCAAATAAATACTTTCTGGATTCCTACATACTGGAAATTTCAATTTTTTCCTGATAATAGTCTTCTGGTAATGAATTCCTTTTTTCAATGGATGTTACTAATTTATTTGATATTGGTATGTCCAATGATTTTGCGACCCTCTTTGTTTTGTTTATCTCCGATATTTTTATTGAAGTGGTTATGTATTCATGATCTATAACTTTACTTGTCGAAGGCTCCTTATTCTAAAATTTAGTAGTTTAAAATATTTACAGATAAGAAGGGTGCAATGTATACGGTTATACCCATAAACACAAAACTTAAACTCAAACTGTCATGAACGTTCGCACGTACAAAACATATTGGTAATTCATACGAATGACGGATGAAATGTAGTTCAATAATAACATAATTCACATATATTAACTATATAAGCTAAATAGACTATTAAGTAGTCTTGAATACACTAGTATATATGGCAACAATGTCTGTATTTTTCGCACGGTTGAGAATGCGGTTTAAAATTTTGAGAGAACGGGGAGCTCTCCTTTTCGTTTGATGGAATGGTCACTTCGCAACTTTGTTCCTCGGATGAGGATAAGTACCCTGGTGAGAAAATAATCCGAGACTTTCATTCACTGTTGTTTGTCGTTAGATATATTGTACTGTTGAGACCCAATAAGGTCGAAATACGGATCTACGATTTCTATTGACGAATAATAATGAACGGGAATAATTTCGCATTCAATATAATTTTGCTTCAAAGCCGTATTTTAGCCGCATCGTCCCCATCTTAAAGCCACCTTAACGTTTTCGCAGAAATTTTCACTTGGTCCTCGGCGTCATTGAAGAATACAAGGTGTGTAAATTAATGAATGAGACTGGCAACGTAGCGCCCTATCTAATAACACTGCGGAGTTGGGACTTGGAAGGGCGGTAGGTTAACATGTAATGCACCTTCAGTACAAACTTGAACTTGTTAGAGTCATTTCTTTGTTCTTTGTGACTGTTTTCGTAAACCAGTTTTTCTAGTGCGTTTTAAAACTGAGTGATATTAATTTTGAGCAACGGCGTGATATCAGGTTTTGCTTTAGACTTGGGCACAGCGCGCTGCAGCGCAACGGATACTTTTGAAAAACTTCAACACGCCTACGGAGACAGTGTTTTATCAAGAGCCCACTACTGTTCATTAGATTTTGACTAACGAATTGGGGATAAGAAAAATCTGAGCAAAAATGGTTCCAAAAAACCTTTCGCAGGAACAAAAGGACATCAGGAGAGAAAAGCTGTTGACTTTTTGGAATCGACTGAAAATGATCCCCATTTTATGGAACGTCTAATGACACGTTCCATAAAATAGCCTAAATAGCCTAATAGCCTAAATAGTCTAATAGCCTAAAGCCCCAAGGCGATAGGAAAATCGCACAGAGCCACAATTTTCACGTGCCGAAGACTAAATCAGGCCTCTTAGATATTTTCGGGGTCGCTGAACACCGAATTCAATTTTATATTTGCTCTATCACCTCTCATTTTCCCCCTAACATCCCCTAACAAAAAACTCTATTTTCGAAGTTGTGAAGAATGACTGCAAAACTCAGGAGAAACGTAGATCTTATGTATTAAATGACCAAGACTATATGTTTGGGGATCAGGAGGTGTCAAAAGTGCATTCCTCAAATTTGACTGGGGTTTCTGAGGATGCCTAATGAGATTATAGCATTATTTTTCGCGTAATAAAATCGCTAACATATTTTTTTTCAAATTATCCTCCCCCTTTTTCCATCATAGAACTGAACGACAGTTACTAAAATTCTCCTTCGACAGATAAGTAGCACACCAAAAACCAGCTTTCTGCATATGACGAAGGTCTTCGACAAAAAAATTGTCTGGGTTCTTAAAACTCCATATTTTATGAGAATGTGGAATTTGAATGTGAATTCTCCGTATTCACATTACTGAGATGAAACCATAGTTCACTGGAGAAGAAATTTTTGTCCAGGTTGTCACCAAGACTATCATTTAAAAACAACTGACGAAACTCTGCTCTACGAGGGTAATCGACTATTCGAAGTTCCTGATAACAAGTTAAACGGTAGGGAAGCAAATGTAAGTCTTTCTTTAAAACAGTATGGCAGGTATCAACAGACATACCGGTTATCTGAGATAAATACACACAGAAAATACCCAGCAGACAGAGAGTATAAAAACTTCCGGAAATGTTTTCACTGTCATGGCAACGGCTAGAAATAAAGGCATTCGATTAGTTTGAAGACATACAGTGTGTACCAAAAAGTGTGCAACATATGGAAAACTTTTTTTGTTTTCAAATTTTCAGAAAAAATATTTTTATTCCAGATAAAAGTT
Organism: Aromia moschata; assembly: GCA_029963805.1. Classification (NCBI taxonomy): domain Eukaryota; kingdom Metazoa; phylum Arthropoda; class Insecta; order Coleoptera; family Cerambycidae; genus Aromia; species Aromia moschata. The sequence continues at coordinate 966,825 of JAPWTK010000053.1, read as the reverse complement.
GGTGCATTATTTAAAATGGCATGTGAATATTTGAAATATGGAAGGTTTGTGAATATAAAATGTGGAATACTTGAAAAATATCTTATTTGGATCAACAAATTTAAAAACATAGTTTACCACAAGAGTAAATAACCCTACATTTTGAAAATATTACCTACACGAGCTTATCTACAAAACTTATTTATTACTTAACAGATAAATTCAAATACGGAGCTTTTGTTACAACGGGCAATTTTCAGGTTTTTAATACTTTTCTGCAATAGTTTTTGGCCGAAACTTAATGAAATTTAGCTTTTACAAAACGTTTATTAAAACGTTATTTCGCACACTTTTCATCATTTTTTTTTAATTTCTCATAAGAAGTTTTAATTTTGTTAAACGGTTAAGATGTTACCGTTCATTTCCTCCCTTTTCTTGTTTCATTTAAAAATACTAAATATTTCTCATAAAAAAATATTACATTACAATACAGTAATGAATTAAGCTATAAAATAAGAACATCTATATATTTTCAGGACAACTTCACAAGTTCAGAAACGAAGACATACATTATTTGTAAAATTTATTATTTTTTGAAAAATAGTAAGTAAGACGTACATACGTCTTAGTAAGTAAGAAATAGTAAGAAATGAACGGTAAGAGCTTAATGAATTAACAAAACTAAAACTGTTTATCACAAACGAAAAAGATGATGAAAACATTATGAAATAAAATGTTAAATAAAAAATAAACGTTTTATAAAACCAAAAATGTAATTATTAAGTTTCAGTCAAAAACTGTTGGTTGGTAAACAACAATTGTTGGTACACAGTGTAGGTGTGAAATTTTCGAATGCGGTGCAGTATAAAGCCTCAAGGTGATTGGGGTTGTTTATCCGTCGTTAAGACCTGATTTAGCCATCATTTATTCATATTTTGAACGAGATCTGTGTTCCTTAAATCTAGGTTAAATTGAACTTTCTGTTTGCCCAATATAGTTTTGCAATAAAGCCGTATTTTAGCCGCGAGGTACAGTCCTCAGCTTAGGGCCATCTTAACATTTTCGCAGAAATTTTCACACGGCCCTCGGCGCTATAGAGGAATGTCTCGCATTAGATATTGGCACTTTAAAATTCTTGACGTAAAAATATTTCTAGCCACATGCAGTTCAGTAAAGTCCCCGAGGCAGTTGACGGTTGTTTTGCTCTCTTGAAAATGCATAAAACTGGTTATGGAGGCGGTCGACGAGACCGCCAACTGCTCTTTTTTATACAATATTCATGCTTTAATCTATACATCCGGATTCGAAAATGAAACTGGATTTTATTTTTGTAGGTTCTTATAGGACTGGATTTTATTTATACTATCCTATTTATCTATTGTGGCCAAAGGGGTAGTTCCTTTCATTTTAAGTATATATACAGTGTGGAACAGCCAAATGGAAAAAAATCAGTAACTCCATTATTATGCATTTTTTAGAAAATTCTGAGACACGTCAATTTTTAATTCTAAAATGACATATTGTGATTGTGATTGTAAAAATGTCATCCCTAAATTCAATCCCCTTCAGGTGACAGCGACAACCCTAAATTTTCAAATTGGAAGTAGGGGCTTGTGATACTTCATTTTAAAGGTCTTTTCATTCTCTGTTCAAAACTGCTATGGTTTTAAATTTTATTCCAGAAATTAACTGTCATCTATAATTTGCATCATTTGTTCCCAAAGATCTTATAGTAGGAAATGTCGGCAATTACAGACATTTATTTTATGTTATTATTAGCATTGAAGAACCTAAAATTGACAAATAGTGTTACTTATAAAAGATTTATTTAATGTAACGAATTTCCTACGCTGGAGAAACTTTTTTTCTTGTTAATTTTGCAATAAAATTTAAAACTATAGCAGTTTTGAATAAAGAATGAAAAGGCCTTTCAAACGAAATATCACAAGCCCCTACTTCCAATTTGAAAATTTAGGGGTTGTAGCTGTCACCTCAAGGGGGTTGAATCTATGAATGACATTTTTACGTCGCAAGATGTCATTTTAGAATTAGAAATTGACTTGTCTCAGAATTTTCTAAAAAAAAATGCATAATAATGGAGCTACTGAATTTATTCCATTTGGCTGTTCCACACTGTATATTTACTTAAAATTCATTTCATATAATAACATTCATTTTATTATATATAGGTACAGTACGAATTGCCTTAATGCGTACATTGCAGATTGAAGGGGCATTGATAAGTTAACTTCTGTTTTGTAATAGATCCCACCACATAAGATGGGAACCTATCGTAAACCAATCGTGAACGCTGGCATGCGGCAATCATGCGACTACGGTAGAGCCAGACGAGTTGAAAAAAAAATTCATATTTTATTTTGGTCTAGTTATTGATTAGAAAAGTGCGTTATTACGAGGGTATTGCAGAAGCACTACATAATTCTTAAAAATAAAAATGGATGTTTATCAGATTGACGAGAAAGTTCAAATAAATAAATGGTATTTTGATGGTCGATTTGTAAGGTATATTAAAGTCGTTTTTAACGAACCCTCCCAATAGGCCCTCTTCGACGACATCAGCGATTAATTGGATCGTTAAAAATTTCAAAAAACATGGCTGTGTTTCACCTAGATCCTACAGAAAAAAATGCAGTGTCGGTAAATGTTATCATTTGTCAATGCTTTTACGTACTTATATAGGCTAAAACACATACGCCAGTACATCCTCCTCGAACAACTATCCGCATCCGCAAATTAACCAAATGACGACAAACGTTTGGCGCAGTGATTTTGGCTCCTGATTTTCGATATGCGCAGATGCTACTAACGTGGACGTGGTGGTTGCCTATGTTGACTTCCGGCGAGTCGCGGCAGAGTCGGACTCAGGTCACTATTATTACAAAACGATAGTTCACAGAAAATACATCATAATACAATAATGAATACTCAAATTAATAAACGTACTAATGGGTTAACTGTTACATGAAGGAGCTGTATGTAGGTGTGGTAACGTTAGTGGTCACGAAACATGACACGTAAAAGGACTTATCCACAAAGCTCATAAAATTTGGGCCTAAAACACGAATAAACTTGATTCACAAGTTACAATGATTTAATTAGATTTTTTAAGTACCAGTTACAAAAGTTGGCCATACAGTATCCGTATTGTTGCCATAGAACACAGGTCTATGATAGCAGTACACTAGAAAAATTAGTTGGTAATGTCTTTATAGTTGTACAAGCAAATATGGGTTCGCTATTACTATTCCCTAAACCTATCTTTAATATTGTTTTAGTTATTAGTTTTTTTTAAATTGTATAGAAGTAACGTAAAATTGTTTCATTTTTCAATAATATGCTATGGAAATGACAGCCAATGTTTCTACTAATGCATATGTTTTTTCTGTTTTCGTTACAACTGTAATACTAACGCCGTAAAGTCACAAGTTTTTTGTTTCAAGGTTTTTGCTTAAATAACCTTAACATATTCAAAATTTTCGAAATCACAAGCTTTCAAACAAATAATATTTGTTATAAAAATCCATAAAATGTGAATATATGAAATTAAAAATTATTTTAGTTGAACAGCCTTCAGCTGGTCGGTTACAGCCGTTTTCTGTGGTCACGAGAGAAGAAAAAAAGTCACTGGAATGTTTTTACTGGCTTTAAAACTTGTTCACTGAAATGGCTGTGTGACAAGGCGCATTGTTGTGATGCAACATCCAGTTGTTCTTAATGTTTGGTCTCACACGTATGACCCTTTTTCGAAGATTTTCAAGAACCTCTCTGTAAAATTCTCTGTAAATGTACATATCTCTCTGTAAAATTCTCTGTAAAAGTGATTTACTGTTTGTCCTGGACGCGTAAACTCTTTGTGGACAATTCCCTGGCTATCAAAAAAGCAAACTTCGACTTGCTCATTCTTGCTTTTTTTGCATCTTGGAGAGTTTGCAGTGTGCCATTCCATGCTTTGGCGCTTGGTTTCCGGGTCGTATTCAAACACCCAAGTCTCATCACTAATAATGACACGTTCTATGAAATGGGGATCATTTTCAATTGATTCCAAAAAGTTAAGACACCTTTTTCTCCTGATGTTCTTTTGTTCCTGCGAAAAGTGTTTTGGAACCATTTTTGTGCAGATTTTTCTCATCCCCAGATCTCAGTGGTGTGATTCAAATTTAACTCCGTATTCGATCGATATTTTCATCGGTTCTTGAAGATGAAGGCCTTCCGCTACGTGGTTCATCTTCAATCGACTCTCTTCCTTCTGAGAAAATGCTTTAAACCACCGAAAAAGCTGGGCTCTTGAAAAAAGACTATCTCCGCTGTGTCCAAGTCTGAAGCAAAACATGACAGCACACCCTTGTTCAAGATTAATGTCACTCATATTTAAAACGCGCTAGAAAAAAAAACGGTTTACGAAAACAGTCACAAAGAACAAACAAATATTTCTAACAAGTTCAAACTTGTACTGAAGGTGCACTACATGTTAACCTACCGCTCTTCCAATCTCGTCACCGCACTGTTGCTAGATCGGGAGCTACGTTGTCAGTCTCATTACTTAATTTACACACGTCGTATATTGTCAGGTGTAAGTTCCAGTATTTGGGACTAGAACTCGAATTCATGACGAGTCGACCTTTCCAAACCGGAAGTCTCTAATTTTTTTGGTTTAAACGCTATTTAGAAATATTTCGAACACTGTAGTCGTGATAGTTTTTAAAAAAAGTTGAATATCTCAAAAACTGGATTTTAGGTACCATGTACCATCGACTTTTCGAGTATTAACCGTACCCGAAAAGTCGACCTAAATTTAGTGGAGTATCCAAAATGTAAAATATACAGGGTGATCTACTTAAAAAACCTAACTTGTTTAGCGGTCACATAGAATAGAGCACCCTGTATGATTAAAAATATTTTACTAATTTGCACTAAATTATTATGGGCAACTTTTAGTTCATTTTTTTTCTTAAATCTGCAATAACAGTTATGGAAGAAACCATTTTAGATGGAACGCCAGATAGATTTTATCATGTACGAGGCGCGTTCATAAAGTAACGGCCGTTTGGTCACAGAAAAAAATGTACTCATAAGAAACAAATTTTATTGTCATATTTAGTTAGGTACAATCTTACTTTACTTCTCTACATAATCGCCGTTCACTTCTAAGCATTTTTCGTACCGCTGCACCAGCCTCTTTAACCCCCTCTGCATAGAAGTTGAACAAGCCTGAGAGTTGAACCAGTTGACAACGGCGTTTTTGAGTCCCTTTTCGGTTTCAAAACGTTGTCCACCGAGCCACTGTTTAAAATGCAAGAAAAGGAAGTAGTCGCTAGGTGCAAGGTCGGGACTGTACGGTGGGTGGTCAAAAGTTCCCAACGAAAATCTTGAATTTTCTCATTGGTTTTGGCCGCAGTGTGAGGACGCGCGTTATCGTGGAGGAGGATTATGCCAGATGACAGTTTCCCGCGGCGTTTGTTTTGGATCGCACGTCTCAATTTTTTGAGCGTTTCGCAGTACACTTCAGCTGTAATTGTTGTCCCACGTTCCATGAAATCAACCAAAAGAACACCGTATTTGTCCCAAAAAACTGTAGCCATCAATTTTCGACTTGTGTACTGAGTTTGCTTAAACTTTTTCGGTTTTGGTGAAGATGAGTGTCGCCACTGCATCGATTGCAGTTTTGTTTCTGGGTTGGCGTAGGATACCCACGTCTCGTCCCCAGTAACAATGTGAGAAAACAAATCATCTCCATCTTGTTGATAACGGGCCAAAAACTTTCGTCCACTAGACATTCTTTGCTCTTTGTGGTGGTCGGTGAGCATTTTTGGTACCCACCTTGCACACAATTTGCGGTATGCGAGGTTTTCTGTGACAATATTGTAAACAGTAGTGCGTCCAAGTTGAGGGAAATTTGTTAGCCAGGCCACTCATCGTCAATCGACGATCAGATCGCAGTGTTTGGTCCACTTGTGAAACGATTTCATCGGTCTGGATACTGGGCCTGCCACTCCGCTCTTCGTCATGGACATTTGTTCGGCCATTTTTAAAATCACGGCACCATTGTCTAACCTTTCCTTTACTCATAACTGTAGGTCCGTAAACCAGGCATAACTTCCGATGAATTTCAGCAGCCGACGATCCTTTTGCACATAAGAAACGAATCACAGAACGCACTTCACTAAACTTTTCATCATCAACTAAAACTTAAAAAACACATTTGTCTCTATCTTTGTTATAGTTTCTAGTTCTCATATTAACAAAAATGAATTACGTTAGAAGTTTTACAATAGATCCTTAAAATATGTTTATCCTTTACGTACATATACAGAGCGTTTTCCCACCATTTGGAATGGTATTCAAAAGGCCAAAACTTTAACAACATCTGAAGATCAAGGAATCTTCAATTTAACCTACGCCATTTATATTAACATTTTCATTTTGTCCAGTAAACCGTTACACTTGTTAATTAATCAGAACAGTGTCTTGTTTGTTAATCAATAAAACTGTTAATCGGTCATCTAAAATTGTTAATGATTAATAGTTTACCAAAGTAACCAAAGCTTAATAGGGTGCGATTAATCTATTCTCCCTTTATCCGTATTTTGAACCATATTTGTGTTTCTTAAATCTTGTTAAAACTGACCTTTTAGTATGTTTAATATAGTTTTGCTAACAGCATTTACAATTTTATGTTTAAAATTTTTACTCGTTACTGCTATTTTGTTTAATGGATTTTTGGAAGCTTATGTAATTCCATATTAAGAGTGTGTTAGGTTTTTTGAAAACATCGTCGAATACTTGCTCTTTAAAAAGTTGCAAAACTGTACAAAAATGTGTGTTCCTAATTTCGGCAGTATTAAATTATAGAGCTCTAAAAAATTATAAGGTGATGTTTAGAATAAACATTGCGAAATTACCACAGTTCTCTTCAACCAAAGAATGCATACTTTGAAACAGCACTGATTATTTTCAGTAACAATATAGCAATTGCTTTATACTTATGGCACAATTTCATATCTTCACCTTTTATGGGTTTTTATAACAAATATTATTTGTGACTTCGAAAATTTGAATGTGTTAAGGTTATTTAAGCAAAAACATTTTTTAAACATTTCTCTGCAGTTATTAAATGTGGATGTAGACCACTACGTGGATGTGGAAGTGGAAATAACACGGCACTCATCAAAAGTTATTTAGATGTCGCGGAATAAATTTGAATTTAAAATGAATCCTCGTATAAAATAAAACAGCAGTTTTACATTTTTAGGTATTCTCATCGACCACGACTCGACCACTTTTCTCCGAGAAACCAGAAACAGAGGCGTAGTTTGTTGGAAGTGTCAATGTGTCCGTGACCACCCATTGTCTACTTGAAAAAATAAGCAACTTTTAAGAACAATGTGCTTTCACTGCTTATATTGACCTTAATACAGCTCACTAACATAGACAACTCACAAATATCTCCTCCTCCTCGGTATTTAAAAAATAGCGAACTGAGATTCGATCTTTAGTTATTATTAAGTAAATATATTAGTCACAAATTTTAAATCACTTCCATAAGCGTCACCTATATTAAATTAAAATTAAATAAACATTTGTAGAATGTTCACATTACGAGATTATAAGCTTATCACGTAGCCTTTATAGTTTTTATAGTTTTGGTCTGACACCTTCTAAAGCATATGTAGCTTAGATGCCTCTCTATAGTTTTCTCCTGGTCCTGTACACCGCAGCGTAAAAATGTTCTTACATAATAATAAGCGTCTTACTTTTAACGAAATATCTTATACTTCCGTACGAAATTGCTGCTGGATCTGATTTATACACTCGGCTTTATTTGAATTAAATGATGAAACTACAGTTTTTATTGCTTAAAGATGTTGCACATAATAAAACAAGCCGTGTAACCACGTACGCCATCTTGTTCAAATTGGTTGCGGTGGCTCAGGAATTCTCGTGCACAAGTTCCATAATACGTTTTGGAGACTTCGTAAACACAGCTTTATGTTCTACTATTAACTTGTCTGTGAACTACTTGTGGACAACACTTATGGTATCTGCTACAAGATATAATGTACAAATTATGCAAGTAACATGAATTAAATGTGGATATACAGATTATAATAAATGACCGGCATAAATCATATAAGCAGCACCATCTCTGACATTACAATTGACCAGCGGAAATTTAAAATTATTCTAATATATATTTTACTAGTTCTGTGATTGTGTCACCAGTAAATATACCGATGCAATCTTTTACATGCTACTAATAACTACTAACTTTTACAAGTACTTAAATACACAAAATTTTTTATCTGTCTGTTGCAGAAGCCTGTCTTTTCGTCATCGGTAATCCAGTTATTTATTACGCACTTCGGAGACGTATAATACAATAATAAATACAATTACAATAATACAATAACACAACAACACGACAACACGACAACACGACAACACGACAACACGACAACACGACAACACGACAACACGACAACACGACAACACGACAACACGACAACACGACAACACGACAACACGACAACACGACAACACGACAACACGACAACACGACAACACGACAACACGACAACACGACAACACGACAACACGACAACACGACAACACGACAACACGACAACACGACAACACGACAACACGACAACACGACAACACGACAACACGACAACACAACAACACAATAATACAATAATTTCTGAAAAAAAGTCTATTAAGGAATATATTTTGGCATCAAAACTTTTGTATTGCTTTAGCATTACATCGTTTTTTTGTGTATCACCAATATTTTGAACATTCGGTAGCGTTACCTTCACGGTATCGCCATCTAATGCATTTTAAAGAGGACAGAAATGTTTAGGAGATTCGACAAAGTCGGCAACTGCTAAATGTCCTTCCCAAAGTACTCGAACGGTAAAACCGTTAAGCTCAGATGAAGCGAGAAAGATTCCTTGTTCTTCATCACTCGCACGTCAAAAAGTCTGATCAAGATCACACTCGTTCTGCGTTATTCACCGTCAATTATCACTACGCCGACGTCGTCACGCTATTGACAAGATCTAATAAGATCGAAATCCAGATCTGTGGCTTTCGACGTGCAAGTGACGAGAAATGAAAAATATTTCTAGCTTTACTCGTATTTTGAACATTGGATGCGACTTATCTGATGCAGGCAAGTAATTCATCAAGGTTACTGTCGGTTGTCGGTTGTTGGTTGTCATTAATTACCAAATTGTTGGTATTTGTAAACTTAATTAATGAAATTGCAAAAAAAACTGGTTTTTCTTGAAATACTCGTTAAGTAACCTTATGAATAGTTTCTATGGACGTATGCAGAACAATGTGCTGATTACACTGCCACACAAAAAAAAAAAGTACTGTGCAGCGAGCATGAGGGCATGGAATCGACAGATTTTTTAACGTTGATTACGAATCCGAAGACGAAAAACTGATTTATCGTGTCAATTTTTCAGGGCCGACCCGTTAAGTGGCCCGCGGGGGGATTTTCCTCAGTCCGGCCCTTTTGATGCTGGTGACCAGAGAAACAGAATTGGTAGAGTCCTGGAGCACTGAGAAGTTGATAGAGATCAAGGACAAGGTCATTCACCCATCTCCATGCACTCAGCAATCTGATTGCAAAGCGATTGAACATCTCAATTTTAAACAACTGAACATATTTTTTTGGGAAATGTGAATACATCGTGGTATGTCACCCAGAAGGGAGAGAACTTGTGGACCAAAAGTGGGAACCATAAAGTAATGGAGAAGGTTACAGGAAATGGACGGGGGAACCAAGTCCAGAACGGGAGTCCAGTTTGTTTCAATCAGTTAATACACTGTGTTTCCCGAATTTCCAGAAACGTTTGGTATTTGTTCGTTTATCCGTTAGAACATTTTCGATTCAATATCTCACTGATTTATGGGGATTTATGGGACAAACTTACTACTGTGAAATTTCGTTTTCTTTTTTTTTCGTTTTTTTTTTCGTTTTTTTTTTCGTTTTTTTTTTGTTTTTTTTTTCGTTCCCACATTCAGTTCACACGTTCTCACCCCTTCTGAGTGACATACCACGATGTATTCACCCTTCCCAAAAAATATGTTCAATGGTTTAAAATTGAGATGTTTCGAGCTTTGGGGTTTCGAGAATGATTGCTGAATGCATGGAGATGGGTGAATGACCTTGTCCTTGATCTCTATCAACTTCTCAGTTCTACAGGACTCTACCAACTCTGTTTCTTTGGTCACCAGCATCAAAATGGCTGGACTTTGTAAAATTTGTAATCAGCGTTAAAAAACCTGTCGATTCCATACCCTCATACTCGCTGCACAGAACTTTTTTTTGTGTGTGGCTGTGTTATTAAAAAAAAATTAGTGCTATTTAAAAAAAAATCAAAAACGGTTGCCACAGCCACAAAACGATAGAATTAATAAAAAAACTGACGATCACCAGGACATGAAAAAAAGAAAGTCAAACAATTTTTATTTGAAAAAGCTTCCAATAAAACAAATGGTTAAAAAGATATATGCATTATTTCAGACTTTTGTCAGATCCCGTATGTGTAAGTTAATAGTTTCATTATAGCCTTTTATATAGCTTTAATAATCATCCCCCTGAATGTTATGTGAGTTCCATGCTCCCTTACAAAAATTCGAGAATTTCAGTCGTCTGATTTTCGTATTTTGTCATTCCGTAACGCCTTCAAATGCACTTTCTTTCCCGCTTCCCAGCGTTAACCACGCCACTGGTGGCCCATCACGTGAAAGCTAAATAGCCGGAATCTCCCGGCATTTAAATAACCATGAATAAGTACAGAATCATAAATAATACAGGCCGTACCTCGCAGAGAAGCGACCCGAAGTATGTAGTAAGGACAATGCGCGTGAATGTGACGTGTAGCGGTCCGGGACCCCCCACGCCAACATTATGCCTGCAGCGTCGTCTATCACGACAACCTGAGGATATTTGTGAGGGTGAGAGGGTCGTCTAGGGGATAGAAATCGACCGCGACGTCGGGATCATCGTAAAAAACGCGCGTAGGGTCGGAGGACGCGAGATGGAGATACTTGTTTTTTTCCGAGTACTTATCAGGTTATGGGACCATATAGTGGGCCCTAAAGTATTCATGGCGTTAAAAAAGATAGCGTGGTTTTTTTAAAAAAAGTAAGTAGATTAGGGTGTAGGCGGCGGAAATATGATTTTTTGTCGAGTAAATCTTACATTATACTGGGAGGTTTAGGAAAAGCACGCGTTTATTCGCTGTAGGATATTTTCCTGGGAACATCGCCCAATAATTGCTGAAATGAACTTTGATATTGAATAAACCAATATAAATTTGAAAATGTGTGTACTGATATAAATCCACTCCAAATAGAAAATCGACGGGAAAATATAAAAACGGAAATTTAAAAATGCATATGTACACGGTGATTATTTTATTTTAACCACCCGAATGTATTCGTAAACGGCTAAAGGAAAATGTAATATGCAAAAAGTATTATCTTCCTTCCATTTGAAACTAGAATTTGGCATATACATATGTATAAATGAAAGAAAACTGCTCGACGTCAAGCGTCGCGATGCATCGAACATTTGAAACATACCAGTTTTATCGCATCGCTGTAAAAGTCTATATTTAAAGAGTTCATTTTCCAAATACTGCAATTTTTTTTAATATTACCATTTCTTAAAAGGTTGTGAACCAATATTTGTGATTTATATTACATCCTTATGTTACAAAATATTTACAGTAGGTCATATTTTTCAACAAAACGGTGAAAAAAGATATTAACTAGTAGTAGGTAGGCTCATTATTAGGTAGGTACTTAATTTACAACACAAATTATACCTACTTAGATAAGTTTACCATTATCAGACGCTATGCAGGATTGCCCACATTTTGTTTCTAGTTTAGTTTTCGATAAAAATCAGTAAAAATAAAATTAAAATGACATGATGTTTTTTCATTGCTCCATTGAAATATAATATATGACCTAGTGGCCTATATCTTGGAATGTTGTGCCTTACGGAAGAATGTGCCTAAATGTGAAATATATCGGAATGTAGTACAATAGTTTTGGAGCATAACTTTTTAAGAATTAATTTTATTAAAAAATGGTAGATGGTAAATAAACTCCAAATTAGGAGACATTCCAATCATGTTATAAAACTGGTATTTTTCTGGGATAAACAATGTCCAAAGTGTGGTGACACCTAGCATCGTGCAGTTTTCTTTCTGTTAGGTTCAGTTAGGTTTCTTTCTGTTACATGCCTATAAATTCTAGTTTCAGGTGATAGGAACATAACACTTTTTGCAGATTATAATTTCCCTTAGCAGTTCAAGAACCTCTGATATATATGGTTTCTAGTTTCATATATGGGGCATTCTATGTAAAAGAGGAAAACGACATAAATTTTAAAATCCCTTTAATTATTCTTAATGTAGTATTAACTCATAGTTAAAAGTCTATATTTTATGAATTTGTAAAACAAATTTTGTTAAATGAATAAAAAACCGATTTTTTCTCCACAGAAACTTTTTTGTCGTATTGAATTGTTTAGGGGGCAAATGTTCTTTAGGTTGGCGATACTATTTTTAGTCATCTAAATAATTTTAGTAAGCTGACGATTGTATTTCAGAGAAAGAGTTAAAAAAACTAAGGAACTACATATAATTCAAATGAAAAGGTATGTTAGTTTTTGTGTATTTCTTTGAATATAAGCATATAGCATGTCCCACCAGTCTCGCAAAAAGAGATAAAAGTTGTTTTTTCTAACTTCAAATATGACTTTATCAATTCTGATTCTTTTTTAGAAGTAATAATACACGTGTGGCAAACTATTTAAGATTCTTATAATTGTTAAAAAGTCCATATTATAGTTTTGAGACTCTTTTGAAATATGTCACACCAGTCACATGTGACTGGCGGGAAAGGGAAAGGGGAAAAGGGAAAAGAGGTCAAAAGAAAGAGAACAGATATGTAGCAATGTGTCAAGACGAGAAAGACGAAGACAACGAAATAAAAGTCACGTTTTTAAAACTGACACCAGATCATGAACCAAAGCTTTTTGTCATAGAAGAATCTGATAGTGATGTGTCTTACGCCCATGCGGATCAAATAATTGAAATCCTTCCTGATTCTGTAATAAAGCGGTTGGGAAAACGAATGTTCTACCAATTTGCAGAAAATGTTAATATTTTTGAAAAACTAAATTAATAGTTATAGATTTTTTTAAATTAGACATCGTCATTTTCTTTTATGGTAGTTTAAAAACAAGTTTCTCTTATTTTTGTTGTTAACAACTAAAGTTTATTAAGATTTTGTTACTAGTATGTTTGATCCTTTATTCGCGTTGTGTTTATTGGTAGTTTCTTATTTATTTTAAATACTTTATGGCAAAACTTATCAATAACAACGTTAGTAAGATGTAAAAATCATAAAACTGGTTTTAATAAACAACTATATTCACATATTTTGTACTCGTCCCACCAGTCACAAAGGCCTGTCCCACCAGTCACAATTAAATTTTTTTTATTGCTTTTACGTAGGCTATCAGTCTAATTCTTGATAAAAATGGAAGCATATAGAATAGATTTTATATTAAGGAAAACATCTCTTGAAAGTTAAGTGGTCGAACTGAAATTCGTCTTCAAGTACACCGTGGTAAGAGAGGAGGATTTTCACGTTCGTTCAAGTAATAATTACAAAGAACTTAGAAAGTATTCGTTTTTTTTTTTAAAGGGATGTTGTACATTAGCTATTCACCTATGATTTAAGATACATTTCACTATTGTATAAGTTTCGATGACATAATTATAGCTCATAGTTAGTCAAATTCCGGAGTCAAATGTCCCACCAGTCACTATGGAATGCCCCATATGCAGATCTCTAGGCTATTGGGTTATTGAGTTTGATTGGGTATCGAATTATATTGTGGGGTTCACTCTGGGGGACAAAAAGTCACAATATTTGTTAATTTTGTACCATGATTCTTATATACTTATGAAAAATTCTATACCATAATTCTCTTTGTACATATTTGTCTTATTTTACCTACATCTCTTTATTCATTACCAATTTTTATGAAAAAGGTCACAATCTTTCTTTATTCTATACCTTGATTCTCGACTCAACTAATAAATGGTAAAATTTATTATTTTGGATCATTTTTTGAGGTTATGAACGACCTAAGTATGATGTAATGAGTTTAAACCAACTGCACATTTGTATTCAGCGATCAGATTCAGTCTACTAAAAATGATACTTTTATTTGTGTACCACTATAAATAAATAAAACACAGTACAGGTGTTATTTTAAGTTTTATATCATTTTTTGAGGTTAAAGACGAGCTATGAGGTGATGTGTTTAAAAATATGTACAAGTAGATATTATATAATGGTGTAGTCTACTGTAACTTACACTTTTGTGTGTGTGTCCAGTTTTTTTATTCCCACACCTGTATAGTAGAATAAAAGAATAATATTAGTAAAATTATTTTTTTGTTAACTGAAATCAGTAGGCATTCATTCTGACACATCGATATTTTAAATAAAACCGAAATAAATTTACCTGTCTCAGTGTTTGCTTGTTTGTATCTCACCTTTTACACGATATATTTTGAACGTTTTGAAACATCAAACTTTTTGCATATGAAAATTTGGTGCATATATAATCAGATTTAATGGCCTTATGGAATAAAATGCTTACTCACAGAAAATGTATGTATGTAGTATCCCCAAAATATTAGTACTTTCGCGTTTTTTACATAATTATATACCCATAACAGTTATGCCAACTTTTGACATAAAAAAGGCATTCAATTTCAAGTTTCACTGGAAGTGCTATAAATGACTTTCAAATGGAACACCCTATAGATTATTACATATTTACTGGTCCTAGCAACGTGCACTCAAACAATGAGGACAGTCGGTTTTTTGAATGACACCAGCAATAGGTACATATGTACATACTAGGGCTAGAACCAAATGGTACATGACAGGGTCGAACTTGAGCATGCATGCTGCAGTGAATAAATAGTGACTTACTAAGTAATATTGTTTTCTCTTACTTTTCCCGCATCTGTTGTCACACTCTTACACCTCGTCGTCCTCATATAGGAATTCACTACTTGGGATTCCATTTCTTTTATTTTCTCGGTGTTTTCGCGACTTTACGTGCTTTTCACAATATCCTTTTTTTGTAAACATGTAAGTAACACTTGCATATTTCACAGTACACAGTGGTAGCTTTAACACTTCAAATCTGGAAAACCCTGCACAATTTTTTTAATTGATAAGCAAATGGGGCTGGCGTTTTAACCATCGTTATAATATCAATTAAGTATAACAATCAGTAATGCACAATTACAGGCGCGCGACCTTCAAAGGACTAAATAAATACGGAACCTGTTTCGTGTCGCAGTCGTCCCGGCCCCCGCCCCGCTGGCCGAGCCACGGCCACCTGGAATACGGGATACCGATACGCGGCCGCCTGGAAGACGGTCGGTATCCGAGAATTTTGTTCTAGCCCTAGTACATACATTATTAACATATTTTTACTCCTATCTTTTTGATCTCTCATATGCCATCTTCCGTCAATATCATGACGGATTACGGGTCCGACCCTGTGTTATAACACACTTTCCGAACATCATTTCAATCGAATTTTTGTAGGACCACTATAATTATTAGAGTTGAGTTAAGTGATTATGGCACAGCTTTTGAAAATAAAAAAAAAAATGTTTAAAAATATATACTACTGCAATATGCAATAATACGTATATAGGGAACACCCTGTATACATATTTTGATACAATAAAATTTGATCGTACATTGGTAGCACTTCTGGTGAGACCAGAAGTTGTTTATATCTCAAAAATTGACATTTATTGTAAAATAAATATAAGAAGCTGAAATTTTCAAAACTTTGTCTCAATAAGTAATGCGAGAATGACCTTCAGCACATCGTCACTCGCTATTGAGAAGTCACAGATCCAGATTTCGATATTATTAGATCTCATTGGTGACCATATCCAGTGGCGAATGACGAAGAACGAGGAACAGCTTGGATCCTGACTAGGGGAGCTACAGTGTCGTTACCCTAGGAGGTAAAGTCCTCCAGTGTAATTAGATGGAACTAGACATATTCTGTGACTTCTAAATGGCGAATTTGGTTCGATTTGAACTCGAAACAACACGATTAACATGCCGAAATAATAACGATTATATTACTTATTGTTCCCGAATATGTGCATATACGCATACACCAAGCGCTGAGCATTACTAACTAATTATCCAAATTAAATTTTATCTCACTTCGATTCATCGCGTGTGTCTTTTTCGGCCCAAGATCTACCTACCGATAATGTTCGTCCCACGTAAGATTCTTTACTTATCTGTGCCGACTCGAATACAGTTTTTTCTCTTTTGTGTAATCTCACTTATAGTCCACGCTTATGCAGGTTTTTTCATTAGAGTGTGCTTTCGGGGAGGACATTTGGTACTTGCTGACCTATCAGAATATGTTTAGTCCCGTTGAATCACTCTAGAGGGCGATACCTCCTAGGTAACGACACTGTTAATAAATAAAAAAGTGGTACACCATAATTCTGTCACCCGGTGTAGTGCTTGATTCACAGAAGTACATCAAGACGTTGTCTCTAAATCTCTAAATTACTCTCGAATCCGCGCTTCACATTTTTCCTCTCTCAAGAACGTAAATTCTGCCGGCATCGTTAGAAAAATAATGGGCATGTTTATGGGCGGGCGGGCGAGTACTCGTAACATGCTAAATGAAAAATAATGTTATTAAGAACACATAATGCCGGCGAACGCTTCATTAAATCCGTATATTTGAAAATTTTATCGGGGGCATAATTCTTCATTAAGGACTTATGACTTCTTTTAGCGCGATTCGATAATAAATAGCCCTTCCTTATGGGGGATATAGCAGAGATTGCGAGGATACCGGGGTAATTTCGTTGTTGCGCCTCGGTCGATACGCTCCGGGTTTTTAGAAATTCGTGTATTTTTGCCTTCGAGAAAATATTTATAGTAGAATAACGGATGCGGTGCGGATTCTGACTTAGGTTAGCATTTATCGATATTATAAGAGCAAAGAACTATTGCTTTAATTTTTCGTTAGAGGTGAATAGAAAATAAATATCGAAATTTGAATTATGACCATAGACACATAATTCTCTTACTGTGGCACCATCTGCGTGACCAAAATTATGACCAATATTAACTTCTCTATGATTTCTTCTCGCAGCTGTATCAAAGTTAATGCTTGTGAAAAATGGTAGTAATTATTCAGTGCGATTTTAATCAATCAAAACCGACAATGTAAGAAGGAAAAGCGTTAAAAAGGAACAACAACTAGTTCAGAGTTTTTTCGTGTCAAATGTTATAGAAAAAATAGGCGATAAATTAAAGTTAGTGAAGTGATCTGTTGACAGAGCGTTGACGCGTTTATTAACACATTTATTCACAACGTTAATTCATTTTTTTCTGCTCTTGCTCCCGTTCGCGTCCGAAAAATGTATAAAAAAAGCACGCAATTTTTTTCGTTCATTATTTATCATTACAATTTAGCATACAAATACAACGAGCTGCTTCTCCATTCACATTTCACAGCCGATGAGATGTCATCTAACAGTTGCGAGTGGCGTCCAACAGATAACGCTGTCGGCGTTACGCAGGTACCCCGTATGGGATGTAACAACGGTTCATAAACATTTGACATCAAAGTAGGCTTTGCCAATTCACACGCATGTCTTTGATAGGTTCAGGCTTAAAATTGTCGAGGTCAAAATTCTAAACCAAAAGTTTGTGTAGGTTTTATGAACAATTCCTTAAAATCCAGAGTCCTATTTCAGGAACAAACAGAAAGTATCCCCCGAAGAACAATGGATGTATTCTTTCGAAGACTGTTAATTGGAGTCTCAAGAACAGCTTCGGAATGTGGTTGTGAATAACGACTATAACTTGTTTAGGTGTTTTCGTCACATTATTCATCTGTTTCCGGAAACAGGCAGTGTAGCCTGTGGCGACTTGGGCAACATGTTCTTTTTCGACGAAACATGGTTTCAACTCAGTAGTTATGTGAAGTCACAGAATATGAAGTTTCGAGTAATCAGCCAATTTTTTTTTTGTCAAAGCTCCTCTTCATTCGTGTGGAAAATTGGTGTTTAGTGTCGAAGTCAAATGAGAATAATTGGCTCAATTTTATTTAATGGACTGTCGAAGAATATAGGGAAGAAGTTATTACACATTTCGTAAATCAGTTGGATAATGACGAAATTGCTATTATTTACTTCAAGTAAAATGGTTCTAGAGCATACATTGCTGGTGAAACAGTGATAATGGTAAAGAATATTTTCCACAGTTGCTTGGTGAGCGATAATTTCGAATATGAATTTCCTCCAGGATCCTGTGACATATTTTAACATCACGTGATTTATTTTGAAAAGAAATAATTTGAAAAATATAAATAATATTAAGACAACTCCTCATATCTCATAAAATGTCTTTAGTTTTGTTCGAAAAGGTGTGTGAAATATTTAGAACAACGTGGGGATCATTTCCAATAATTTTTGTAATAAAACGTTTATTTTGAAATGTTTTAAGTTTTAAATACATTGCCTATATTTTATTTCATTTCGTCTTTCAATTAATCCATATTAAAGGCTAAAAATAAAAAAATATTGCTGGGGTGTGAACCCAGGTTATCAAATAGAAAAGTAAAAACTTATAACACCAAATTTCCTATAGGTCTAGCTGCCAAAAGTTTCTAAATGTGTCAGCCAAATTGGAAAAAAATGAATGCCTAAGACCAATTTTTCCATTCCATCTATTTTGCAGAGCCAAATTGAGGTCAAATTTATTTGTCGTTATTATCCTCATTATTTTTTCCTTCAAAAATGTAACAGTGGACTATCAGTGGCAGTTATGGCTTGAATTTGCATTTATCGATATTGTGAGAGTCGACAAGAATTGAGAAATGTCGCTTTATTTTTCCTCAAGTGGTGAATGAAAGACGGATGATTGCAATGTACACCATGTGTACAGTTTGACAGAATATTCACTTATATACTACTTTTACGGACGCAAGTTAACCTAAGTATTATATTAGATTTATGCAGTCTGTATTTTCAGGAGTCTTTGTCTTTTTGCCTTCGAAAATATATTTACATAACATGATGATGGGAATTTTGGCTTGTATCAACATTTTGGAGATTGTAAAACAAGCAACTAGCAAAGAGCATAGTATGTGTGACATAATTATCATAACATAGTATAAAACAAAGTCGCTTCCCGCTGTCTGTCCATATGTATGCTTAGATCTTTAAAACTACGCAACGGATTTTGATGCGGTTTTTTTTAATAGATAGAGTGATTCAAGAGGAAGGTTTATATGTATAATACATTCATAATATAGTAGATAAACACTGATAATTTTAGAGGTTTCTAATGTGATGTCGTAAACCGTGCGAAGCCGGGGCGGGTCGCTAGTATACTATAATACATTTAAAACTTAGGTAGTCTTTACTGGTATATTTCTTGCACCCCTTTTTTACCATTTTTTTAAGATATTGCTGAATCTGTTATGCGTCGACTAATCCCTTATTTTAAATGGAACACCTTATACGTATATTTTTACAAATTTGGAAAGAGCACATATATGAAGTGTTTTTAAGAAAATGACAGATGTTCAATTTATTAAGTTACATTTTGCCAATTTCAAAACGAGAAAACTTCCTTCAAATGGAACATCCTGTATTTTTTTCAGCCCAAGTTTTCTGTTTTTTAGTTCTTTTTTGCTTGTATGCATATCATGTGGCTTACAGTAACAAACTTCGATTTTCGACGGTTTTTAAGGATTTTTTGCAAAAATTTGCATCAAAACGGTCATGAATGGAAACAACAAACATTAAAATTTAATGAACCACTATTCATTGCTTTTTTTAATATACAAATACTTAAATAATACGCTAAATTAAGTCTTAAACAGAAAGAGGATAAAATTCTTCTATTATTTTATTCGAAAATAAGAGTGTTCTATTTGAACTAAACGATTTAAATTTGGCAAAATGTAACCTAATCAATTATACACCTGATACAGCGTTTTCGAATTTATTTTAACAGCATATAATGGAGCACCTTATGTTCTTATGGTGTGCCAAAAATAAAACGGAAGCCTGGCCATCAAAAAAAACTCCGAAAGTGTACCTAATACATGAAACCAACTAGTAGCCTTTCATACATTTACCATATTTTATTATGAAATTATATCATAATACACATTATCACAATATTACAATATTACATTACAATAATACCAGCTGACACGGGACTCCTGGCATAAAATCAAATTGGAGTAACCCCTATCGCATGCAACGCGAGTTTTGCATGTGTGGCGTCACCGTATGCCTACTTTAGTTATGATGTTTTCGTCTCAAAATTGTGCGCTCTTTTCAAATTTGTAGGTTCATATATAGGGCGTTCAATTCCAAATTTGGAAGTTAGTCGATACCCAGAAGAATATGAGTACCCTGTAGATTCGGTATTATTTTAAAAGTGTAGGAAAAACGGGCAAAATACTTATTTTTTGTCATTTTTTATGAAACAACAATTCTATAGCGGAAATACGCACTAAAAGCCCACCTTGTATGTGTATGTTTTTGTGTAATGAAATACAATGTGTAATGAGACAAATATGACTCTACATAAAATAAATAAAATAAAAAGAATGCTTGCTTTTCGAAAAATTATTTCATAGAAGGGTAATATGAAATAATAGGTGCTATTTTTTAGTTTACTTTATTCATTGATTCGACGAAAATAGATTTAAATAAAACAGACATACCTATATCATCATCGTAACAAAATAGTGTGACCTCATCAAATAAATTATTAAATTCAGTAAGCAATATTACAATTTTTTGCTTGTAGAAATAGCCATGATACGTTACGTACATTTATTGGAGATTGCCTCGTTATTAAGAAACAGGGCAAATTTCCTGTTAACGACGTGATAAGTATTGATAGCCTATCCCGATAACGACTTAGATAAGTGCGCAATGAAATTTAAGTAATTACAGTTTATTATCCACAGCTGGAGCTGCAGTAGGTCTTTCTGCAATCAATATTCATTACAGCCAACCGTAAAATTTCTCCAACTATCTAGATTTTTGATAAGGATTCACTTTAACTTTTCGAATTAAGATTTTCCGCTCTTAGCTAAATAATTAATGTTCTTCTGAAACGCCAGGACTGAGAACGATTTTAATAATTTCGTCCTTGTTACTAAACATATAGGTACTCTATGTAAGCTTATTTATTATAAACCTTTAGTTATCACTGTATTGTAAGATTATGAAGTTATGAAAAGTTTTTACTGTAGTGAGAAAACTAAAAAAATCTTATTTTATACATAGGAAAATAAACAACACTTGGAATGAAGTTATTTTATTATTTCGGTGAATATGGAGGCGTTATCTTCGTGGTATACATACATATGTTGGAGGTCCGGCAACTAGCAAATATCCTTCCCAAAGCACTCGTTAACAGTAAAACTATTAATCTCATATGAGGCGGTAAACATTCTTCGTTCACCGTCATCCGCTACTAAATGCCTGGATTTAGATCTTATTAGATATTGTCAGTATGACATATTTGGTGGTGAATGTCTAGGAATGAACGTGTCGGTTGCATCCTGCCCAGGACAGCATACGGTGGTTTGTGATGACGAAGAACGAGGAATATTTCTCGCTTCATATTAGCTTAATGGTTTTACCGTCAGAGAGTGCTTTGGGAAGGATAATTGGTAGTTACCGACATTGTCGGACCTCCAACATACAGTTGTGGTCATAATAATTGCAACTGAAAATATTTTTCGCCTAAACATGGTTCACTTAAATATGACGAAGTTCTTTTAATATGTATTACTCTGTAACTCTATACAAGTGTACTGAACATAACAAATTTAACTATCTGTATTGTTATAAACATTGTATAATCTACAAGCAAAGAAAAAAATAGAATCTAAACTTATATGTATTTCAGTGTATTGAAAATTGAGAATAAGCTGTAGGAGTTTTTTTAACAAAGTAAGAGGCATTGTTTTCAGCTTCCTGCAAAGCTAATGTATAAAAAAATTCGATGAAATCTGTTTGATTTTTTTTTTGTTAAACACAAAAGATTGTGAGACTTTCCTGTAAAAAATATTTTTCTGGATGTTACAATTAAAATGCGAAAAGTTTATTGATGTTTTGAGTGATTTAGTATTTTTTGTGCATGTCTGTGGAGAGGTCAGTTAATTTTTTCCTGTCTTGAGGAAAGCAACTGTGCTGCTTAAAAGGCGTCGGTTTTGTAATTTTTCATAGCAGTATTGTATGGCTGTTTTCAGAAGGCATGCCTGATGTGACATCGACTTTATAGATGCAATGTCTTAACTCAGAGAAATTATTGCGGTTGTCTATTTTTTCTTTTAAATTACTTCTTCCTTCATTTCAAAGTTTAAGACGTTCAGATTATAACACATAATTATGTACCTGTAGCAGTGGAATAAAGTTTGTTATATGTTTGCACTTTTTGGCCTTTCCCGCTTTACAGGAATATTTCATTGCTTGAATGTTTCCTTTTTTTTACCCATTTTTTCCACTAATTTCATGGGGCGGACCATGTAAATTAGACGTTTGAAAAACATAATGATGTAAAAGTTATTTATTACATCATTATTGCAGTGATCTTCATCATTCTTGTAATATGTATATGCAATAGCGGGCCTTGGTGTCGCAATTTAAATAACTATCTTTAATATTTTTAGTTTGAAACATAAGCAAAACTGTTACTCTGATCACTTTGCGCAATTTTTTGTTTTTTTTTAATTACTGCAAAAAAGATACGTATTTGAAAAAAATATTTTGAATAAAACGTGGTATACACTAGTTTTGGAGAAGGGCATAGAAAGTGGTATCGTTGTGTTTTGTTAAAAAATATATCTAAAGTTTATTTTTTAATATTTCCTCAAAAACTAGTACAGTATTTAGGTCTTGGATTGAATATATCAGATGTGCTGTTCTATTCAAACATTAGTTAATCAATAGTTTTTTGCGTACACTTTGATACAAAAATCATTCCAATTTAATAATATTAAATATAATAATAAGAAAATAGAAGGATGTTCTAGTTCTTAATGAGCCACAGTGTCTGTGAGACGTTTCACGTCAACCGGATCAGAGGTCTCACCAAAATTTGAAGGCACGTAGAGAAACGGGTGAAGGCTCAAAAATTTAGTTTTTTCAAATACTCTCAGATGTCTGATCTTTTGTACGAATCCAAGATAGTGGACCAATATGTCATATACAACTGTAAAAATAGCATGAATAATCGAAAATATTCTTTCAATCAACATATATTTAACAAATTGGTCTCAAACTGGCCTTAATAGGGGTTTTGAAGTTCATTAATCAAGGATCTGAATTTGATCCAACATGACACTTGTAAAAACCACAAAAACTGCTGTTATTCCACATTATTGGTTGTATCGAACCAGAAATGTCTTGAAATGACCTGAATTAATAATTTTCGAGTTGCATATTGAGTTACAAAAGTCTGAATAACAGAACTCAAGATGGTTAATTCAATACGCCGTCTGAGAATGCCAAAACTCGAAAAAATCATCGAACTTTTAGTTAGATTCCATTTAAAACGGTTTCAAATTACCCTCCTAGATAGTTTTGGATCTGCTCATTAAGAATCATCGAGAGCTAAAATAACGACATCCAAGATGCAACTATATGTAATGCGGATATAATGTAACTACATATTGAAACTGGTGTCGAATGACCTAAATAAATAGATAGTTTTGGATCTGCGTATTCAATATGGCACCTGGATCTGTAAAAAATAGCATGACTGATTGAATAACAGCTTAAAAAAAAGTTGATACCAGAGACCACAGTAACCATACCGTATATATTCGAAGTTGCTGAGCCCGGGAGAGGTTTGATTACATCACGTCAGGTTTCGTCCCCAATTACAAAAGACTCCTGAAAAAATCGAATTATTGAATTAACTGAAGGATCTGATCAACGAAATTGTTGACGGAACCTAACGTGGTATGATAATGCTATTTCACTAATTTTTAATTCATACTAGTTTGTTAGAGTTCTATTATTTTATTGTTATATTGGATCTGCCATCTTGTATTCATATAAAAAAGACTAGACAACATCTGAAGGTATTTGGAAAGATGCTTTTTTTTAGCCTTCACTCATTTCTCTAAGTGTTTTCACATTTTGTAGAGAGCTCCGATCCGGTTGCCTATGGTCGTCCTATATACAGGTATGGAACACTTTGACTTTGGGATAGTAGATTAACATGTGAACGATGGTGTGGAAGGAATAGGTCATGCCCTGAACCGCCTGTGATGAGTGCAGTTAATGGTGCACAGGAAGAGCATAAGCACAGGAACGTTTTGTCATTTAGAGATGTATAAATTCCAGCCCTGTACATTGTGTTACTGAGTTCTATGAGTTAAATATTCACTTAACAAAATTGTCCCCCAAGAGTTTTTTCTTCTTTTCAAAATAGTGTCACAGCTCTGCAGTACAATTACATAATAATATATGTATATGAAGCGACGCTGCAGATGTGAAGCGTCGTTGCGCTTGCAACTCTTCGAGAGGCAATTATTCCTCGAAATTAAATTTATTCCGGCAGTGCCCGGGGCTGACCCCCATTTATGCCTCCATGAGAGAAACGTAAACTCCGGCAATATCGTCGTGTAGAGGTCCGAGAGATAATTGAATTACCGCGTAATTTCCACTCTAAAGACAACTCGAGTGGTACAAAAGTAACGAGTCGGGGAACGGCACAACGCTAAGTTAATTTTTAAAATCGTGTTTAACACTTCGGGTTGTTTAACGTTCGGTCGGTGCGGAGTTATTTGCGAACAAAGATCAGAAGTTAGTTGTTCCACCACCGGAAAGATTTTAAACTATTGTAATATCCAATTGGAACTTTCATAATTTCTAGGATCGAAAACGGAGTCCGTTAGCGAAAGGTTTGTTTGCTCACCTTGAACTAGAATTCTTTTTTAATATCTACTAACAATAATAAGTCGACTTTATACTAAATGAACCATCCCCCACCACCCTAGCCCCTCCCCCCCTAAACCGCCTTCATTTATCATTTTGTTCCTTTTTACCCCCTTTTTTGTGGAGATGATCATAAGAAATGAAAATATCTGAATTGACTTCAGCTACCTCAAAGACCTGATGGTCCGTTTAGGGTAAAACCGACTTATTATTGTTAGTGGACATTAAAACAAATGTTTTCTGATTTTTACATCTAAAAATAATTTATGGCAAAAATTTATGGCACTTTAACTTGTAGTGATATAATAAAAAATATAGTATAATTATTTATAGATAGTAATAAATGGACAATACAAACTCCCTTTGAAATAGTTCTGTTTTTTAATTTCTATTTCTTTAATGTTTCTGTTAATTAGAAATTTTAATCTATGGAATGCAAACATAAACTAAAGAAATTTATATTCTAGAAATGTTTACGTCTAATTTTACGTTTTTGAAATTTCGTTTTTTTCTAAGGAAATAAAAAAAACCATTTGACGTTCACCGTCTAGACCTATTACTACCACTACCTATTACTACCACTATTACTACCACTACAAAAGTAATTGAACTATTCCCGCGTTGTTAAATACTAGCAATGAAAACGTTTCCTGGCAAAAGAGATACACTGTAGTATTGTTATTTGGTCTGGAGAGCAAACGGCGGTTATCCCAAATGGGAATGCGCGTCAGCAATGAGACAGATTTTCCCGCACTGATTGAACCCGCTGCCCTCTCTATTTAACAAACCCCCTAGAGACCGAAACGGCGTTTCAGACATACACAAACCCACTATCTTAGCTGGTCCATTGTCATTGTCTCCAACAGCGGTTGGAGAATCAACGGATCAGATGTTCAGTAAAAAAATTTACAGATACAGTGTGGAAACTATTTATAGAATAAATTGGGTAATTTCACAAATACTCTGAAACATGCGAACTAATGATTTAGTTACATTTAATTTGATTAATTTTACATGTCTGTGACATCTGCTGTTAGATGAGTTATGACGTCATACACATTTCCATATTTTAAACTCCACAATTAAAATCCATAATTCCGTAAGTGTGGAAGAAATTCACACTTAATATCCATATTTTTAAAATGTTCAGTAACATTAAGGTTATCATAAAGTCAGGACTATCTTTAAGTTCTTATGCAGTTTTAGGAAATTGCAATAATTGCAAAAAGGAATTGGAATCTAATTGCTGCAATAATGGGATTTTAGTCCTGTGGAAAATAGAAGTTTCGTTATGACAACTACAGATACAAGTGTCAAAAAAGACATTTCGATTTAGTGAATTATTCTGAAAATAAAACTGATGGTAAAGTTAATTCAAACGGTTTGAAATAAAAAAAATATATATATATCTGCAAATATTAATAAGTTCAGTACAATATTATTATGTACTAAATGTAGTAGAAATTATACTATTGGTTTACTAAAACCGTACGAGGATAGGTTTTACAGAGGTCCCTGTAACATGAAAGCGTAACGTAATTTGATTTGCAAATTTAAAAGAATCAGCAATTGACCTCAAACGGGAAGATCAAATATTAGTGATATCCAGAGTACAAAAGTTCTTCAGGAAAATTAAAACATACCCAATATTAATCCGCTAGCAATCAGTAGGTTAATATAATATCAAACCAACTGCAAATACCATATACCACGGTTTGGAAAATTTTTGCACAAAATCCTAAAAATGTATTATTTTTAGGATTTTTTATTTATTAACTGCGCGAATGTTTAATTTGAAGGAGGCAGATTTGGCAGTCAGGTACAATTTTTCTATGCAAATATTGGATTGAAATTGAACCCGAATGATTTTCCCGTATTTTATGGACAGATGAAGCCCATTTTTCTTTTAACGGTGGAGTCAATAATCAAAACTATCGAATACGGTCAACAGATAATCCACATGCAATCATTCAGAAAGGTCGTCATGACAAGAAAATCACTGTTTGGTGCGGTTTCACAGCTAATTTCATCTTTGGTCCATATGGTCCATAATATCATTAACTACTGTTTTTAAAGGTCGCGGTATAAGCAGACATTTTGAAAATTCATGGCCATCAAGATCGCCTGACCTGAATCCAGCAGATTTTTGGTTGGGGCTATTTAAAAAACTGGTGTTTAGAATACGACCAACAACTCTGGAAGAAGTAACAGACAGTATTAGGGAAATTGCTGCAACTCAACTAGAAATGTTATATAATGCTGTGTTTAATTTGGAGGAAAAGTGTATATCACCAAGAGAGATACTAAACAGTTACAGTAACCAGTGTTGGGCATAAGAAACACTATTATTGAAGGAATTCAGTTTTTTGCTGATTTTTGTTGTTAGCTTAATTTGTTGAAGTTGTATAATACGCTGAAATATATCACGAATTCTATGAGATTACCACTTTCTGAAAAAAACAAGGATAACATTAACATTATTAGCATCTAGAACTTCCAGGCATAATGGAAGTGTAACGAAATACTTTTACACCAAACAATTTGTAACTATTTTAAACTTACTTTTCAAAGGTTTAGGTAAAATTTTCAAAAGAAGCTACTATAGATGGTGATATTAAGACTACTCAGAAGCTACTATAGATGGTGATATTAAGTGTGTATATAAAATCTTTTTTTAAAGATTTTTTCAAAAAATATGGGATATGAAATGATTTATACGAATTTTTATTTTTTGATGTGGTGTTCAAATTTTGACGCAATCGCCGATGGTACGATGGATTTATTATGGTGCATCCACCATTTAGAAATTTCTTTTAAATGACGGTTTAAAAGTCATTAGTTAATAAAATTTACCATCGCGCATCCGCCATTTTCAATCAAATATAACATGGGTATCCATGTTTTGAATAAAATTACCATTGGCACCTTCGCCATTTTTCGTAAGAACAACCAAAAAATAATCAGATGCAAAATTGAACTCTTCACTGCAAAATTTTCTTAATGTCTCTGTTTAAAAACATAATTATCTAGAGCCCGACAGTTCCCAATAAGCACAATAATTGTTACAATTTAAATTTTAATAGCTTGACAGCTTTCGACTGAAACGTCAACAAAGATATAGATTTTTGAAATCAGAGTGAAGAGTTCTTGCAGAAATGTAAACAAATAGGGTCTTTTATTTAAAAAAAAAATAAGGAAAACGATTTTTTTTTTAAATCAATTGTCCTGTGATTTTCCAATATTGAATTGTCCATTTTTACTAGAAAATATTGTCCAAAATTTACTAGAATATTGGATTAAAAAGTTTTTCTGCCTCGAATAACTACCCTGTAGGTAGATGTCACGGTATAAAAGAAAACACACTGTCCAGCTTGTCCCAAATTCGAGGGTGACTACTGGAATTTTGAAAACTCTTTCAGAAGAGACATGAAAAAGTTTAAATTGTGACTAAGCTGGACACTTTGGTGCTCAATCAGATGCCGTTTAAAAATGGAGGAAATTTCGTGTACTTCCGGAGATATCCGAGAAAAAGAACGAAATTTTGAAAAATAATTTTTATTCCTGGCTTCACTCGAAGAAATTTTTTAGAAACTAATTGTATTTCCTCATTGACACCGTTTCTTTTCTACAAAGTGACGTTATCAGTTCTTAAGTCCGATGGCAATGTTTCGATTTTTTCGACTCCATCATAAAATTAATTTTTTAAATACGCGCCTGGTAGTTTTATTTTAAATTCTAAAAATAACACATCAAGAATCATATCTGTATGATTCTTGGTATGTTATTGACCGTTGCAATGTAAAATCACAAATGAGAAAGATTTAGATAAACATTTAAATGTGGCTATGAAACTAAACATAGACGTTTATGTTTTATAGCATTATTGTCTACCTGTGTTGACGTTTGTTAAATACTGAAATTGCAGGTAATCATACAATAATAATGTAATCATACAATAACAACAAAAAATGTTTTCAAAACCGGAGATGCACAATATGTTATGTATTGAAGAACTGATAATGCAATTTTATAGAAAAAGAAAAAGTGGCAATAAGAGTGATATTCGTTTAAAAAAATAATTATCTTCAAATAATAAATCAAATAAAGTCAAGGAGAAATAAAAACAAATTTTCAAAATTTCATTTTTTTTTCGAATATGTCCGTAAATATTTTGAGTTCCCTCAATTTTTAAACGACATTTGATGTATAGGTATTATCTTCCCAAAGTTTCTACGGGGACAATCCTCATATATTTTGACCATTTGACCTTTACGAGGTGAAATTATGAAAAATGCCAAATTAAACTTAAATAGTTCAAACGGTTAATTTTTAAGATTGGGCCCAGTGATACTTTTGATTGGGAAGAAATTAGCTAAAACATATTAACAATTTACACAGTTTCACCGAAACCGAATTTCCATAAGGAATGTGAGTTGTCCTTTCACCAATTTTGCCACAATTTAAACTTTGTATCTCTTATAGTTTCCGAGAACATTGCTTTTGTGAAAAAATGTGAAATAATGCACACATAAAAAATAAAAATTATAACCAATGTCAAACATTGATGTTAATCATGTAATAGTCCAAGATCCCGTTGCAAAAAATAATGTGTAGCATGATAAAACTAGTGGCAGACATAGTATCGTTAAAAAAATAGTATCGTTGAATCTCGTTCGTAAACCATTCCAAAACGCTCATGATGCCATCGGTAAGTCGTTTTTTTTTTAATGAACAGATTAATTTTTCATTTTTTTTGTGACAATTGTAGTGATAGGTACCGAGTGTTTCAGAAGGAATGTCCATAACTAGAGGAGTCATTTAGTAGTAGTAGAGTCATTTGATGAAAAAAGTTGTTACTGTCATTAGGTACTAGTTGTTACTGTTATCCATCACCCTCAGGTGCTCCAATTCACGACACTATAGTGAAGGTTCTCGAACACGGGCGAGACTTTTTTATTTGCTTCAAGTTTTGTGATACTATTTTTTTTTGCAGCGGATCTCCTACTTTATCCGCTCTTGAATGAATGAATACGAAAAGTGGGCTGGAAGACCCATGCACTTAGGCCGCCTGACGGGCCCATTGTGCACCCACATTCCATGAGTGTTCACCCAGGTATGTCGACCTCTCTAGCAAAGGCGCATATTTTCCTGGGGTGAATACTCTTAACATCCTCTGGGTTCAGAACACAGCTCCCAAAGTGCCGGTAATATGGCCCAGTAATATGGGCCTTCGCCTGCCTCATACCCGGGGCTTCTTGCCATGATTTTTCGAACTCCTTGTTTAGGAGCTCTTTCATGGTTGAAACCCCCATTGAATAGGGGACCCCTAATATAGGTTCAGGTCCTATGGGGTACCCTATTGATCCTAGTCTAGCCAGTCTGTCGGCCTCTTCATTTCCCGGGACACCTGAGTGTCCCGGTACCTATGTGAGTATCACTCTATTACAACTGGCCAGATCATTTAGAATCTTTTTACAGTCAAGAACGAGTCGCGATTTGACCTTGCTGGATTCAATAGCCATCAAGGCCGATTGACTGTCCGTGCATATTTGAATCGTTCTCCCTTTTTGGAGCCGTCTTTAGGATTTCCATCCCGCATGCTAGGATAGCATATATTTCCGCCTGGAAAACGCTAGCATATGACCCGAGGGCAAAAGATAATTTTGTCCTCGTGGTTTTGCCATATACTCCCGCTCCGGCCTTATCGCCAATTTTGGAGCCGTCTGTAAACCAGATGATTCCATTTTGGCATATAGTGTTATTTGTGTTATCCCAGTCATCCCTACTAGGGATTTGGATCCCTAGTTTTGGACTGGGACAAATGGTAGGCTCCACACTGTCCTGTAGCATAAGGAGTACTGGACAGTTTTTGGTAGCCTTGTTCCATATTGTGGCGTGGCCAGTAGTTTGTTCCTCGCCTATCCAATGGCCAAGTCCGGTCAGTCTGTAAGCCGATCTCATGGCCTCATGTTCAATCACCAAGTGCAAAGGAGGCAGCCCCATGAGGACCTCTATGGCCCTACTTGGGGCTGTCCTCATTGCACTAGTGATGCCTAGACAGGCTAGTCTTTGAACTTTATCAAGTTGCTTTCTAGCCTTATCCGTTCTTGTTCCTGGCCACCAAACGATGGCACCATAGGTAATAACGGGGCGAACTATGGCCGTGTACATCCAATGAAGGATCCTCGGCCTTAGTCCCCACGTACACCCGAAGGCTCTTCTACACGCCCATATGGCTGAGGTAGCCTTCGTGGTGCGATTTGCTATATGCTCGTTCCAGTTCAACTTGGAGTCTATTGTGACTCCAAGGTACTTAGATGAGCTTTTGTATGGGATGACCTTTCCAGCCAGGGTAATCTCTGGCAGAGGTCCCAACTTACGCTTCCTGGTGAAGGTAACTAGGTCAGCCTTTTCGGGGTTAACTCTTAACCCCTCTTCCAGACACCACCTTTCGACCACTTGGAGGGCCTCTGCCAGAAGCCTCCCAAGAACATCGATTTTGTGATCCCGTAATAAAATGACGAGATCGTCCGCATAAGCTTGGGCATAGAAGCCCGACTTATTCAACAATTGCAGGAGGCTGTCCACTACGAGGCACCACAGAAGAGGTGATAGTACACCCCCCTGGGGACAACCTCGCGATACAACCGCCTCCGCTGTATCACCGGCCAGTCTTGCAATGACCTTGCGCTGGGAGAGCATCGAGCCGACCCATCGTACTATTGATGGCTCGGCTCCCCGCCCCCCAGCGCCCGGCACATTGATTCGAAGGAGGTGTTGTCAAAGGCTCCCTCGATATCAATAAACACACCCAGGGTGGATTGCTTTCGATGCAGCACTCCATCTATCCTGTTTACAAGGTGATGGAGAGCCGCATCAACGGATTTTCCGGCCTGGTAGGCATATTGAAGGGCGTGCAACGGTTGTTGCACCAGAATCCCTTCTCTGAGGTAACGATCCACCAACCTTTCTAGCGCCTTCAAGAGGAAACTACCAAGGCTTATGGGCCGAAATGATTTTGCTTGGGTGTAATCATCAGACCTCCAGGCAACAGGTATGTAGCCTCGAGCCAGACAGAAGCGAAATATACGCAATAGGTGAAGTACGAGCACATCCAGCCCCTTTTGCAAAAGGGCCGGAAATATGTCGTCCTCACCAGGGCTTTTGAAAGGCATGATGGACTGGATAGCCCATCTTAGCCTTTCGTACGTGACAACTTTGGAGGACGTTCTGTAGTCCATTGTCATTGGACCACTACTGTCATCCTCTGTTGCCACTGTCCCGGCAGATCCCGGGAAATGAACTGAGAGCAAGTGTTGGAGCGTCTCTCCAGCCGAAGATGTGAATCCTCCGTCAGGGAGAGACACTGCGCCCAATTTTGCTCCCGGATCTTTAGTTAGTACCTTGCTCAGCCTGGCTGCTGAGGGCAGTTGGATGATGTCCTCGCAGCTGGCCCGCCAGGTATCCCTAATCGAGTCACGAATGACCTTTTTTATATTCCCTCTGGGCGGATTTGTAGTCCTCCCAGTGGTTGGGATTTTTTGTCCGTTTGGCTTTATTATCCGCTCTTAAAAAAAAAAAACATTTAGCC
This sequence comes from Aromia moschata, assembly GCA_029963805.1. NCBI lineage: Eukaryota > Metazoa > Arthropoda > Insecta > Coleoptera > Cerambycidae > Aromia > Aromia moschata. The sequence goes on along the minus strand of JAPWTK010000053.1, from coordinate 934,131 downwards.
CCGTTTCCCGTACATAATCCCCGTCTTTGACTACATACAAGCATTAGCAGTCCTGTTATATACGACGAAAATGATAGGTATAGAACAAGCTTGGATATTTATCCTCCCCCCTCCCCATCTTTTGTTACCGTTTACAGGCAGATATCGTTCGCGCAGTACGAGGGGGGCGGAAACGGGAAATTGTGCCGCTAATTTCATTATTCCTCAGCGAGGTATTTTCACGTGCCCCTGATCGTATTAGCAGGCGTCACGGCGCGTGCCAAGAGTGTGTAGAGCACGGCGAACGCCGAACGCGATTTAATCAAAACGAACAAATTGATGATTTAGGCACTTTTTAGACGAGCACAGGGGAACGAAAAAAGGCCGGAATACAAGAGATTTTTAATTGATCGTTTAGTTGAACACGCACTTCAGAACATGCGAGTAGATTTTAGACAACTTTCTATTACTGAAAGGGAATTAATAACTGGTAAATTACCTGTTAAGTATTTTACTAAAAAATGTAAATTTCGGAAAGTAATAAACACCAAAAAGGGAATTTTCTTTCTGGAGTAATTTTCCTACAAATTCGTTAACAAGAAATTTTTTTTAAATTTGCATACAAAGGTTCTTATGTAAATTTTGTTTTGTTCAAATATTTTTGTAAAAAATTATCTTTCTTTTTTTCTGTAACAAGTTTTCTGTAACAAGTAATAACTTTAACAGTTTATAAACAGATGATGATTAGGGTTCCGAACGTGTGCTGTAACGCAGGACTAAACTCGTAATCCGTCATATTATTGACGGAAGATGACATATGAGAGATCATAAAGACAGTAGTAAAAATGTGTTAATAACACAGCCCCACAAAAAAATTTTTTTTTTGGAACTGCTATCGAGACAACTGTATCCCTATATAATTTTCGACCGAATCCGAAGTCAAAAAAAATCGTACACTCCCAAAATCAACCCCTAGCGCTAAAAAGACAGGGTAAAAATGACAACTCTTCACGTAACCTTAAATCTCAATAATTCTAATTAAATATAAACATTCAAGTATATAACGCAGAAATACAGAGTTAACACTACTTTCCATTGAAAATCACCTGAGTGGGTGAAAACTACCCCCTCAGACAACAGAAAGTTTAAAAAAACTGCCGTGATTGCAAAAAAAGCTTACGATGCCCAGTTATTTTAGAAACAATATGTAACTGCATTAATCTCGATGCGATGCTCGAAAACTACTCCCATAGAGTGGCAGAAACCACCCCTAAATGTAAATTACAGTTGCTTAGATGACTCCTAAAAAAGAATTCTCTGAAAATACTATTACTTATTTATATGACCTCTAAAAAGAATCGTCTAAAACATCTACTATATAATTTTCGGATTATATAGTTTCTTGACCAGCCGGTAGGTGGCGCATTGACAACCTCATATGAGTGTTGAAGGTCTGGGGATTAAGTATACGTCAAGTTGGGTTCTTTATTAGGGCGTTCATTGTTTCTGTTATTACCTTTTTTCTCTATTATATTGTTAAGTTTTTGTTTTGTTATGATTGGACCTACTAATATAGCACTGCTGGTTGTACTAGTGGTTCTAATTGGATTATACTACGGGTAAATTTTTGCTACTTCATAATATGGATACTTGAAAAGTACCCATATTATAAGAAAATGCAGATGTTTTGAGCTTTTCTAAAAGGTACTGCAACTATTTTTGAATTTCTTGTTATGTGAGGAGTAATTTTCACCCTTTCATGGGGATGTCACTGAGTGATCGATTAAAATAGAAATCACGATGAAAAAATTCTTTCACAGATTTTACTTGTAATTTAATTTAGGGGTGGTTTCTGCCACTCTGTGTGGGTAGATTTTGAGCATCGCATCGGAACTAATGCAGTTACTCACTTTTTTAAAAAAAAAAAAAAAAAACTGGGCATCGTAAGCTTTTATTGTAATCACTAATTTTTTTTAAGTTTCCTGTTGTATGAGGGGTAGTTTTCGCCCACTCATGGGGGTGATTTTCAATGGAAAGTAGTGTTAACTCTGTATTTCTGCGTTATATACTTTATGTTTATATACGAATGTTTATCTTTAATTAGAAATATTGAGATTTAAAACTATTCGTGAAGCGTTAAGTCATTTTTACCATATTTTTTATCGATAGGGGTTGATTTTGGGGATGTACGAGTTTTTTGACTTCAAATTCGGATTCAGCGTCGAAAATTATATAGGGATACAGTTGTCTCGATAGCAGTTCCAGAAAAAAAGTACACAATAGTACTTTAATTATCTTATAGTTGTATAGCGCCGGCTCTGTGTGACAGAAAACTTTCCCCAACTTTTGATGATCATTTCGTGATCTTTCAATTCTTTTTTTGAAATTTCCCAAAAATTTCGGTAATTTTGAAAGGTAATTTATTAGTAAAATTTGATTTCACGTTATTTATTCCACCTCTAGGAATAAGTATTTCAGATTTTTTAAAGTGGTTATTTGTCCTAAATAGGGTGTCTCAGATCTTGTGTGCAATATCTCTAAATCTAACTCATGTGTGCAATATCTCTAAGTCTGCAATATCTAAGCGTAAACTTGGCTTTAAAATAACACCATTATATGTTTATATACATATGTATATATACGAGTATTTTCTATACAACGCATCACTATTGAGAGATGATCTATCTGTGGGTGGTAAATACAGTTTTCAAAAATAACTATCTAAGTCGAACGGTTCAAGTTGACTTAAGAATTGTTTTAATAGTCAGAGGGGTTCGGCGTAAACTACCCTTAAGTTTTTTTCCACCGTAATTTTCCTGTACGTAAGTTTTCTTCTTGAAATTAGCGTTATTTTTGTTCTTTAGGTCCAAAAAAGAAACAAATGTGCTATTTGTCAACTTCGACAAAATATATATTTTTTTGCGGAAAGTGTAATTTTATTTTCGTTAAACATGATATTAGGTTTTATTACCTCCACATCCCCGTAATGGAATGGAAGTCTCGTATTCATGCCAATTTGATATTGATGATGGCATATGTGCCATGATGAGGTCTGGAGCTGAATATATTTTTTAGTTTCATCGGTTGGGGGGTCACGGGATGCATTTGAGACACATGTATGGAAAACATAACAGAGTCAGCAAATGTAAAAGTTAGGTTTTAGTTTAATAAGGCGGGGTTAGAGAGCGTTAGGAGTATTTAAAACAGATTAAATGAATTTATGTAACATTAAATTACAATTAGTAAAAACTAGTAATTAGTAAAAACATAAATATGTGCGGCCAAACAAAAAATTAAATTTTTGGTCATCTAGATAATTTATTTTTTAGCTTATTTTTGATTTGGAAGGCACCTTACCCTCTATGTAATTAAAATAACTTTCAAAATCGCATTTGATTAATGTTTTAGGAGCGATTTTTTAGAATGAAATATATATTGCAATCAGCCAAATTGCAAAAGTTTTCCATTTTTTGTGAAATTTATTCTTTTCTTTTATAACCTTTATTCATAGTAGCGCACGAAAAGTAATCAGGATAGTTTTTATTCTTATTTTGACGTAGAACATTGTTTTGAATAATTTTGTTGACTTGTATTTTTATAGAATATATATAAGTTTACACCTAGATAATTACAAACACATTTACCCAAGGCACGTCACGCAGTTCTCTATTCATTGCGACATAGTTTGCTCTTCTAAAATCTAAAAATTAATTATTTGTATTCTGGAGCTTCTTATATGAAATTATACTTATTAGCCCATCCTCAGCTACTAAAGGAGAGCTGCAGTTTGTCAGATTCTATACATTAGTATTGTTATACAAAATTAATCTATTATACATCTAGTTACATAAAATTAATCTAATATATTAATCTATTAATCTATTATTAACATTAAATGCATTATTAAACTGCATAAATCCGCCAAAAGAAAGAACATCTACTACATTAGAATGGAACAAGTGTGTAGAAAAAATTAAGAAACTGTAAACGAAGCTGACTCTGTAGCTAACTTAGAGTAAGGCTTCTAGACAAAAATGAAGATTTTGTGTAGAATAGGGTCTATTAAAGAAAACAGCAAAACATTATAAAATATAATAATTCTAGTATTTTTTTCTGTCTGTAACTGCATATACCCTATTACAGATTGTTATTTGTTGAAAAATATTATTTTTTCACTGACTATAAAATAGCCAAGAAAGAAATAATTTCAAATAAATTAACTGTTATTCTTCACCTTACTTCTCTAAATGGGTTCCATGGCAAAAATAATTAAACAATAGTTTACAAATCCATAAATCAATATTAACTAAAATCTATTTTGAAGGCACAAACAAACCTATCATTTGCTGTTGCAAAGGTGAAACTTTGAAATGACGTATCGCCATGATGAAGTTGGCATCAAGTAGGTTAGTATCTGTGTATATGATTGCTCTTTTGTTTACCGGCTTCCTACTTATCAAAACAATTTCACGATTTTGATTATTGGCCACGTTTTTTGAGTTTTTTCTCCAGTCTGTGACGTTTACCTCTATGCTAAAATTTCAATGAAAAAACTACTATTTACAAAATAATTAGAGCTAAAAATCGAAAAAAGCATTGTTATTCTATTAAAAAATGGTATCGGGGAGTCTTTAAGTGGCGCTCTTTACGATGATACAACAAAATATGCGATGCGGTAAAAGTAGTAAAAAGGCGGTGCCTTCATTCATTCTATCTACCAAAAAATCTTACCATAAACTTATAATAATTTTAAAACTTACTTGCTTTTCATATTATAATTAGTTAGCAAACTTTTGCCGCACACTGTATAACACACTACAAACACATTTTATTCCGCAGTTTACATTTCTCATAAGCACTATTTTAGCAACGTTAAGAGATATGGAAAACATAAGTTTTCAAATGTTCGTTTCAGTAATTAGAATATCAAGATATTAAAAAAAACTATGAATGAAAATACAGTTTAATCAGATATTCTGTTTATTCGAACACAATAAGGTAAAAAAAAACGATAAGTTTCACTGTGACTCACAGAATCACAGCGTTTATGCATTTGGGTACATTGTGCACCCTCTCTGAGGTAGCTATCCGGGCTATATTCCATCCACCCACTCGAGCTATGACTCTTTCGAAAATGGTGGGTGTTTCATTATTCGTATCATTGCAGCAAACGGCAGAATACTATTTGGAGCTGGTCCAAAAATACTCACAATTATACTTTCCGCTCTTCGAGCAAATGTGTCAGCTTCTTTATTGCCTTTGCACTATGCATGGCTAACCGAACTCACAGATAAACTGATAGAGTTGGTGGCATTCACCAGTACTTGATGACATTCTTATACTGTATTGACAGATAATTATTGGGGTGGAGGACACAAATCAGACCAGTTTATATTTTTTTAAATGCCGACGTTTCGACGTTTTGTTGACGATTTTATTGATTTTATTAGGTATATAATGTCTCCGGTACATACATGCACAAATTTTTAATAATTCAACCCTTTAGTTGATAGCTATATTAAAGGGTTGACTCAATAATTATTTGTGCATGTACGAGGTGTGTAAATTAAGTAATGAGACTGACTTTTAAAATGTTTTATTCAAATAGAAATACTATTCAGTATTGCCTCCTTCAAAATAACTTCCTTGGGAAGCCACACAGCGCTGGAGACGGTTCTTCCATTCCTAATAGCAGTGGTGAAACTCATTTTTCAATCTCGGGAAGAGAAAAAAGTCAGGCGAATGCTGAGGAGCCACAGGAATGTTTTACTGGCTAAAAAACTCGTTTACTGAAATGGCTGTGTGACAAGGCGCATTATCATGATGCAACATCCAGTTGTTCTTGATGTTTGGTCTCACACGCATGACCCTCTTTCGCTTGGTTTCCGGGTCGTATTCAAACACCCAAATCTCACCACCAGTAATGACACGTTCCATAAAATGAGGATCATTCTCAACTGATTCAAAAATGTCAGAACACCTTTCTCTCCTGATGTCCTTTTGTTCCCGCTAAAGGTTTTTTGTAACCATTTTTGCGCAGATTTATCTCATCCCCAATTCATTAGTCAAAATCTGATGAACAGTGGTGTGAAACAAATTTAACTCTTTCCCAATTATTCTTGTCGTCAACCGACGGATCTGATCCCGTAATCTATCGACATCTTCATCGATTCTTGAAGATGAAGGCCTTCCGCTGCGTCGTTCATCTTCAATAGATTCTCTTCCTTCTGAGAATGCCTTAAACCACCGAAAAACTTGGGTTCTTGAAAAAACACCGTCTCCGTAGGCGTTTTGAAGATTTGCAAAGGTATCCGTTGCGCTATGTCCAAGTTTGAGGCAAAACTTGATAGCACACCGTGCTCAAAATTAGTGTCACTCATTTTCAAAACGTACTAGAAAAAAACGGTTTACAAAAACAGTCACAAAGCACAAACAAATGACTCTAACAAGTTCAAACTTGTACTGAAGGTGCATTGTGTTAACCTACCGCTCTTCCAAGTCCCGCCTCCGCAGTGTTGCTAGATCGGGTGCTTCTATATACTATACTATAGATGTCGGCATTTTAAAAATATATAAACCTGTCTGCTTTGTGCTGTCCTCCACCCCAATACTGTCAATACATAAATCAAGGAGTTAACATTACCAGTGGATTGCTATAATGTGTCCGACACTACTTTGTGGCGTTTTAAGGTGAGCATTATGTGTCTACTAACTGTCTATTGAATTACCGGTAATGTTCTTACGTGTGATTTCTTTTGCAGCTGTGGTTAACCGTGCCGGTTCTGTTTGTAATACACTGACACGACTATCCATAATCTACTTTGTTTATATTCTTAGGTTTCTTGAATAAACACCGCACCCTGCATCAATCTTTATTTTGTACTTTATTTTATTAAGGATGTATCAAAAATAAAGAAGGGTAAGTATTGATTTGGTTATTAAACTGGCGATAACTAATACTGAATCCGATACTTTAAGCGCAAACTAAACTTTACTCTCAGTGTAACGCAAAAATTTGTCATTAATTATTCAGTGCCTTCTAATTTTCTTGTCGTTATAGGTTTCGCATTTCCATTTTGACGGTTCCTCGAATCTCTCCGAGGGTTAATCAAAACTTCTCTACTGAATTTCTCACACACGTACACAACTTTTTGTGTCCGCCGAAGATCGTATCGCCTTTCGCGCGCTCCACCCCAACTCTCTCGCTCCGGCTGATAAACTAGCTAGTCCGCGCCCCGAACACAGAGATAGACCCATAATAGTCTCCCAGTAACGCTAACGACTGAGCTGCGAGCTCCGCTCCTAATATAACGATAACGCAATTCAAAGACAGGCTCTCTCGCGTATATACGAACGATCCGGATAACTTTACTAACGAAGTAATTTCCAAAACCCAATTAACCCCCACCGCCGAGTTACCAGTTCGATGTTTTCCCTTACTTAATATTTCGCCGTTTCAATTATGGGCGACGCGCTCTGTCGAGCAAAAAACGCACTTAAATGCTAAGCATAATTAATCTAAGACACGTTGCGCGTCTGCTAGGGTTCTTTGCGCTGAGAGAAAATATTAATTGTTCCGCATTAAGAGAGAGGGCTGCTATTAATTGCCTTAAGGGGGATTTTCTAGCGTGAAGCGTAAAAATTCATAAAAAAAAAATAATTATCATGTTAAATAAGTGGACGAAAGGATTTTTTTCAGATCATAACATAGTATAAAACAAAGTCGCTTCCCGCTGTCTGTCCCTATCTGTCTACTACCTATGTATGCTTAGATCTTTAAAACTACGCAACGGATTTTGATGCGGTTTTTTTTTAATAGATAGAGTGATTCAAGAGGAAGGTTTATATGTATAATACATGCATAATATAGTAGAGAAACACTGATAATTTTAGAGGTTTTTAATGTGATGTCGTAAACCGGGCGAAGCCGGGGCGGGTCGCTAGTTCTTAATAATTTTATGTATTTGAGTGATGACAGTACCTACAAAGAAGGTAGCTGAACGCTGCGTGTGCTTCTGGGTGTGTGCGCGTTACATTTAGAAGTTTAAGGGTATTAAATAGAAGATACCTATGTACGTGTAAAAAGGAAGGTTTGCTTTATACCCAGGCATTATGGATTTAATGTAACATTATTTACACCGGATATACCGGAGAAATTTTAAACGGATTTTCCTTAAAATATGTTTTATACTGGTGACCATACTAGGCCAAAGTCTATCTTGATCAGGCTGAAATTTTGCATACATCTTCGACGCAATCATGACGGGTATGGTCTGAACTAGAATAATGCTAATTACCTGATTAGAAAATAAGAAGCAGAATTTTCAGTTAAAAGAAGTTTTAAAAACATCGATGCTATATTCAAATAGTCGCCAAATTTAAGATTTTAACTTTATCTCACTTAGTTCAGGCAACAGACACGTTTCTATATTTGTGTTTTTCAGAGGACAAACGCTGGAATCATGCTCACTATAAAACAATCTTCCCTTGATTGCCGGAATGTTGAGTTGCGTATGGTGCCGTTATACGTATATATTGTTAAAATGTAAATAGTGTAAAAAATAAGCCTCTACAGGGTGAGTCATACAGGGTACATCGTGACGAAACATCAGATTGGTTAAACCAAAATAATGAAATTTAGCTAAACTTTCCTTACCCCAATTGTTGATGATAACCAAGTTACAAGAGTGTTAGTACAAGATCCCGACCTAAGTCGACTTTCCCTCATCCTTTTTCCTAATTAAATATATATTTTATACAATAAAATGTATAAATCAATACAATGTGCTAGGGTTGCCGCGCCATATCCGCGCAAGGCTATTTTTAATTAAAAATTATTTAATGCAATTTTTGTGGTCATTACGGTCATTCTTTTTCTTAAAAAAAATAGTACCAATCGAAAACCAAAGATGTACATAAAACGTCAAAGTAAGGTTGCCTACCATTTTTCCCGCCGTATACGGGGTTGCCAGGTGTAAACAGGTGAAATGATATTAGTAAATTACCCTCATCGTTTTTCCTAATGAATTATATATGAAAATGTAGTTAATTTTATTGCGGATATGATGGTATAGAGTTGCCTTTGCGAAAGTGCGCAGAGTCTAGGGTTGCCGCGATTTAAATTATGAATAATTGAGTAAGAGATAAGGCCCGACGGAGAGCACTGAAGTCGATATATTTTTTTTTGTAACAATAAATGTATTAATTGTGTTCAAAAATGATTTTCTTCTATTGACCCTGTTTATAAATAAAAATATATTAGTGTATGTTACTTATACACTACATTTTCATATATAATTCATTAGGAAAAACGATGAGGGTAATTTACTAATATCAGTTCACCTGTTTACACCTGGCAACTCCGTATACGGCGGGAAAAATGGTAGGCAACCTTACTTTGACGTTTTATGTGCGTCTTTGGTTTTCGAATGGTACTATTTTTTTTTTTTTTAAGAAAAAGAATGACTGTAATGACCGCAAAATGCAATTATCTCGAAAACGATTATCTACTCTTAATGACTTCAACTGGGTACACTACAACTGGGTTTATGTAAAAGAAGTAGGAGAATCGATTTATAATATACTACTCGTCAAAATTAGCGCAACACTATTTATATTAGCGCTATTTGCCTTATATCCGAGCCAGAGATATGCGGTTTTTAATTTTCGGTAGCCTATAGGGTTGATTTGAATGCCCTGGTGCTAAGTTGTGACTGGAATGGTTCGTCGTCCACACCCCAAAAAGCAATCCCATGTCGAAATTTGAGTTCGCAAGATTCTGACGGCAATTTCAGAAACATACAGGATGTGCTAAGAAGGACGCTGTCTGGTAAAAACTCCATCCCGGCACACATTAAGACCTCCTCGATAATTAAGACCTCCTCTGTGTATTTGGTCGCTGTCAAATTTCTTCAACCCATTTCCAGACCCCCCTAACCTTTTTGCATTTACGCAGGGTTTTGCTTGGTTTGACCTCTGTTGGGCGAATCCATTGACCTTAATGCTGCCTAATTAATTGGTGTGGGATGTCACAACTCAATTTTACCCTTTAACAACCCAAGCACCCCTCTAAGTCACACCTACTACAGTTGAGGTAACTTGAAGGCTCTCGAAGTTTGCTGAACACACTGCGAACGGCCGATTGAGCGCCAAAAGTGATATTTCGACTCCAACTCACCACATGAAAATTTATCGCCCTAACAGGTTGTAAGCAGGTTTTGATACGTGGGGTGACTCAGAAAGCTTTCCTGAGAACACATGAACTCATTTTGGCAGACCCCGAGTCTTCAGTCTACTTCATCACCCTCTTTCTTTGACCACCTCCAAAACATTTTTGAGTGGATGAAAATTCCTGAAAGAGGACTCGTTGGGTAGGCGGAACCTTTCTTTGCACTTATGTGAATCGACAATCGCCAAATTAGCGAGAGATACTTGGTACGCGCGGCAAGTGTTCACTGTGCCTTGGGCTCATGAAGCCTCGGCTGGGTTAGCGCCTGCGAGGTAGGTCACCCAAACATGCTCTCGCTTGTAAAATTAGTGGGTAAAGGTGTTGTTTGGGTTGTGCTAACATTAAAAACTGCAAGTCTCTAACTCCAATAGAACGCAAATGGCGCTAATCTAAAAAGTGTTGCGCTAATTTTGACGGGCAATTTAGTTATACCAATATAATAAGTCGCCAAAAAGTTGTGCCATTTTAAAGATGCGTGATTAGCCTATGTGGTGCCGTCTAATGACGATATCAAAACTATGAACAAAATTAAATTTCTCACCTAAGAAATTACCTGTATACATAAGTCCAACGTGTTTTATTTTTGTCTCAGTAGGTAGGTAATGGGAGTTCTGTAATAGAAATCGATTTAATCCTTTCTCTATCGATTTGTCAATCTTTAGATACTTAATATTTTACTGTTTCAATTATAGTCGATATGCTCTGCCGAGCAACAGACGCACTTAGACGCACGTACTAATTGTAAATATAATTAGCAGAGAGGTATTACGAGCTGGAGGTTCTTTACGCGAACTGAAAATATTATCGATTTCAGTTCAAATAAGGGGCTGTGGTCAATTGCTCTAAGACTAATGTGTAATTTACGAAAGATGTGCCCTAGTATTTATTAAACCTATTTAAAACGTTTCTACCAAATTACTAATATTACGCCGATTTTGTTATGGTCCACGCGCTCTGTCTGTGAGCAGAAAAAGGAACTTACATACTCGGTATAATTTAGCTGAGACATTGGGGACTACTAGAGATATTATGAATTACCTTAAGACTGACGAAATATATACTTTTTTACTAAATAGGTGGGTAATGCGAGTTCTGCAAGAACGTTCATTGGGATCAAGCTGTATATTTAACGCTAATTTAAAAGTTTCTATTAGAAAGTATGTCATTACGCTGTACCAAGGGTCATTTACCTTGACGAGTAAAAACTTGAACAAACATCTGCTTCCTTAGCCGAACTTAACTGGTTTATGTTGACATAAAGTGCTAATTATTCTCTATTAAGCAAGGGAAATGTAGTTAATTCTAAATCATGGATTAAGTTTTAGAGAGACAAGGAGGTTTATAACGTCGTCTCAAGGCCACTAGAGGACATCATTAATCGGACAATGACTGCAAATGTTCTTTAGAAATATTATCATCTTGAAACAACGTAAAGCAATCCTCTTAGATATTTTTTCTCAAATAGGAATTTTTTCATTCCAAACTGTCAGTGTAAGCTTAGTATATGCTTCATTTATACAGGAAAGTATAAATGAATATAGAATATAATCCGGAGACTAGTGTACGTAGAATAGCAAAAGAGGTAGAAATGAGAGCTTCTCTTGTTTGGAGAGTTCTCCACGAGCAGAAGTTGTATTCAAACCACATATTTCCCAGTGCAGGCTCCAAATCAAGTATGTCTGTTATTTTATCGCTGGTTCCTACGCAATGGCGTAGAGCATCCTCATTTTGCTGACAACATTCTGTTTACTGATGAGGCAGGGTTCACGCAATATATTCATTGATTTGTCACATCTGATGTTTGTTCTTTGAATTACTGGGTGCATAAATATGCAAGTTCAGAAAAGTTGGTAGTAAAAGAGCAGGAAAAGTTAGTAGTAAAAGTTATTAAAGATATTGTTTTCTAATGACAGAAAAAATAGTAGAAAAAGGCTCACGGAAGTTTTGAAATCTTTAAAAAATATATAAAAAAATTAAAGATCACAGACTCCATTCATTTACAAATAGTGCAGTGTAGGTTTTTGTACATACATAAATATCAATTATTATAAAAGTTACGAATAACACTACTTGTATTCAATGCTAGAGTATTTGTAACCCTCTTGGTAGGATTACGCTTTTTAACTAGTGACTAAAAGTTCACTGTTTTTTGCTTTTTGCGAAATAGAACTAACCGTAGAAACATTCAAGTTTAGGGCTGCTGTTACACGCTAAAACAATATATCGGACTGCAGTTTTAATTAATACTTTAACTTTATATTTAAATTACCATTCTAACAGCATTTTTAGGTAGCAGCAGGGTAGCAATGGATCAATATTGTCTCGTTCTTTTTCAAAATAGCGTATCAAAGATGCTTCTAACTCTTGTCAATAATTGTTTAACTGATTTGACGTTTCGCAAATGGAAGTCTGGCAACCTTAGCACTTCGATTGTTGTGAAAATAACAGTTTTTCAATGCAAGATAAAAGTTTGAAGCTCAAAAAATAGACAAACCATTATTAAAGCCAACGTAAGGTTCAGATAATCTCAAACTGTCAACAAATGTTAACTAATGCAACACGGCCACTTCGGACCTGCTGTCCACTGCATAACAACGAATATCGAGTGCGAAATTTAGAATTCAATAAAACATTAGGTGGTGATATCACTGCACACATTTCATAGACAATAGCGTTATCAGTGACGTATATTGGTTTTTATAATGCACAAAGTATACATGTCAACTGGTCAGAAGTAGACATCTAACCAAGTTAGGTCCTTCAACCACCAGATGTCTTTCCCCAATCCGACGTCATTCATTGTCGGATATACCCGCTGCAGTCGAGAAAGGAGACAGGATTGCTCTGGCGTAATATTCTGTGATGTAAGCACTCAAAGGTTCGCGGAACGCGGAACAAAATTAACCGTTTGTTTGTACGACTTAATTTTGACCTAACTGTAGTAGACAAAAAACTATATTTTGTCTACTACACATAGTAAACAAAAAATATTTTTACACAGTTAGGTCAAAATTAATTTAAAGTGATTCTAGGTAACATTCAACTGTCTTGACATAATTCTATGGCACACTTGATTCGTCTAGCGACTCTATATTTTATAAACTCTATATTTTATAAACACGATATTTTGCGCAACTTTGAGATCGTATAGAAATAAACACTTTGTATATTTTTTGTTCAAATTTTGCATAAGGTGTTCTGAGTAGTGCTATGGATTCAGATTTTAAATAAAAAATCGCAAAATGGTCATAGTGAATTTCTGGTGTTTGAAAAAATCGTAGAAGGCCATTGGGATCGACCTTAAAAGCGACGGCAGGGTCAGAAGAATTACTTTTTCGATGCCCTTTAAATCAAAAAAAGTTTAATCGATTTAAAGTTGAGGATTTAATGGATTTGTATATAAATCAAAGTAGACACTTTGTATACACTAGAGGATGATTCTAGACACTATTCTTGCTAGACACTAAGTCAATATGCTCGTTCGTTATTAATTACCGTCAGATATTCCGCACTGAGGAGACACAATATGGTCAAAATCCGGATCTGTCGTTTTTGTTGGCAAATAAGGGCTAGAGGAATGCAAACCGTTTAATATATACCTAAATCATTTTTACTATAAATATCAAACATTTTTTGGAAAGGAATTTAATTAGAGAACTGGTTAGGCCAGACTAATATGGGCGAATACGAGTAAACACAAAATATGTAAGTACAAAGAAATGAAAATACATGCGTTTTCATATATTTCGCCTATTTAAACTGTAAATTAAAAGTAAACAAAATAATTTACCCACAATGGTTTCATAAAGTAGCTTTACACTTTTTTTTTCAGGTTTTCAGTTTTACTTTCATTAGAACTATGGAAAGTGACAAGTGACAACACAGAAACCATAGATAGAAACGAGCAGAAGATACCAAGTTGAGACCACTTTTTAAGATGTCACTCGATGGGACATTGAGAAGTCATATTATTTATAAATTAAATTTAAATAATACTTGCTACAATTGTGGATAAAACGTAATATTGCATTCAGATTTTAGTTGTGTTTTATCTCGTCGATAAAACAATTTCTCTAACACTAATTTAGAAACATACACATTCCACAACTAAAAACTGAATTGGAATGAATGTCATTCCAACACACTAATACGGAACTCGTACGGAATATATTCCATACGAGTATTTGACTAATCAGAAAGCGTTTACGCTCATCTTAATTTGGTTGCCATGGTTATGCCTGACAAATGTAATATTGAGCTCTGACATTTATACGTGGTTTTGCATTTGACTTTTATAAGTTCAGAACAGTTTTTTTTTATAATTTGACAAATTGTACTCCACGCGAAACCATACAAACTTTTCTCTCGTGTGGAATATGGGCCATTCCATAACTTGTAAATATATGTGCATAGATATGAATATACTATTCTAATGAAAATTTGATATGTAGATATGAATATACTATACTAAAACACCTATACAATAAATTACTAAAGAATGTAACTTCTAATTAAGTAGTTCATTTGCCAAAAATTTTGACGAGTGAAAATTATGTTTTTCAATTTGCGCAAAATGTCGATAATAGAACAAATACGTATTGCTGTAAAATTTTGCTCTACCGAGTGAATTTGCCTGAGTGAATACCACAAGCAACCATACACCGCAAGCCATTAATATCATACTGTTTTTGTTTTGAACAAAGCAATTATCGCTCCATATGGTCCTTTGTCTAGGATGTAATACATCTTTACTATTCCTTTGGTACTTTGCGCATTTAAAGGAAAATTCTCAAAATGTCAAACTGGCACTGAGACTAATTAATATTGTATATTAATTAGACTAATTAATATTGTGTACAATTTGATTGCAGGACATGTAATCCAGATTCCTTATTTTAATCTGTGTTTGGTATTACGTTTGTTTGATTATCTACATTGCGTGTTTGTCGTATTTTAGAGTCCTGAGGATGCAAATAAATTTTGCAAAACGTCGAATAAGTGAAAAATATAACATTGTACTCGTAGAAGTACAAGTTTATGGAATCTGCAACTATCCTCAAAAATTGGAGCATCTAATGCAGATTCCAAATTGGCAATAAAAGTAATCTTAGGGAAGTTAGTTTTCACCAATTTTACAAAAGTGACAATACAGGGTTTCCCATTATTAAGGGGCTAGAGCAAAACTATATACTGTTTTTGTTTTGAACAAAGCAATTATCGCTCCATATGGTCCTTTGTCTAGGATGTAATACATCTCTACTATTCCTTTGGTACTTTGCGCATTTAAAGGTACAATTTGATTGCAGGACATGTAATCCAAATTCCTTATTTTAATCTGTGTTTGGTATTACGTTTGTTTTATTATCTACATTGCGTGTTTGTCGTATTTTAGAGTCCTGAGGATGCAAATAAATTTTGCAAAACGTCGAATAAGTGAAAACTATAACATTGTACTCGTAGAAGTACAAGTTTATGGAATCTGCAACTATCCTCAAAAATTGGAGCATCTAATGCAGATTCCAAAATGGCAATAAAAGTAATCTTAGGGAAGTTAGTTTTCACCAATTTTACAAAGGTGACAATACAGGGTTTCCCATTATTAAGGGGCTAGAGCAAAACTACAGACTGTTTTTGTTTTGAACAAAGCAATTATCGCTCCATATGGTCCTTTGTCTAGGATGTAATACATCTCTACTATTCCTTTGGTACTTTGCGCATTTAAAGGTACAATTTGATTGCAGGACATGTAATCCAAATTCCTTATTTTAATCTGTGTTTGGTATTACGTTTGTTCCTTTGGTACTTTGCACATTTAAAGGAAGATTGGCCCTGGCACATCGACTGCTTTTGCGACAAATTCTCAAAATGTCAAACTGGCACTTAGACTAATTATAAGTTACTTCAACTATTCAACTCTTCAAGTATTATTAACAGTGCAGTAGGCCAGTTATGTATTTAAATAGAAAGCTGTTATTTTGGTTTAACGGGAAGTCTTTTACAGGAAGCTTTGATGGACAGCTTATTATAACTGGTTATTTTTCTTTTTTGTTCGTATGTTTTATGTATCGTTCGTATATTTTTGTTTGTATGTGTGTGAAAAGGCTCAATAACAAAGTACATCAAAAGGAGATAAATATTTACGTATTACCCCAGAATTTCCCGAAGGGTCTGATTAATGTCCAACGGACTTAATAAAATAGAAATATTTCATTTCTTTGACTGTCGAGAAACCGCTCGCTCAAGTATACCTAACAAATTGCCGCCTCCTAGATACATTATACACAAAAAGAAGATATATCGCGTCCCGCGTATTGTCCCGCGATTTTTTCACCGTGAGCATTACGTCGTTTTACACATCCCTTGTCACGGGGCGCACAACAATGGGACGTCTCTCCTTCTCCAGGCGCAAAAACCAGTGTAAAATGGTTAATGTAGCCTAACTCCCGGACCGGAATGTATGACGAAGATTATATTTATGAAATACGGCGTTTGTTTTGAGCAGGAGCGCTGTCACGACTTTTCGCATTTGTATTCTCGGACGGTCGCCGGATGGAGACGGCATATTCGGGGATTAGTTACGCACTTGCGGTCCGTGCCAGTGCGAGACTCCCGGCCGCTAACTACGAGAACTAAGAATGTTTTAGTTTAATTTAATTTTTCCGCCCGTATGTGACGGGAATAAGGAGAGCATGTTTCCCTGGAGACACTGCTCATCAACGTGCGTAGGGTCCTTTTCCACCCAGCATTAAAAGGGATATAATACTTACAATAATAGCACATACGAGGTGTGTAAATTAAGTAATGAGATTGGCAATGTAGCGTCCGATCTAGAAACACTTCGGAGACGGAACTTGGAAGGGCGGTAGGTTAACATGTAATGCGCCCTCAGTACAAAGTTTGAATTTGTCAAGTTTGAATTTGAGTCATTTGTTTGTTCTTTGTGACTGTTTTTGCGAACCGGTTTTTTCTAGTGCGTGTTAAAAAAGAGTGACATTAATTTTGAGAAACGGTGTGCTATCAGGATTTGCTTCAGACTTGGGCCCAGCGCAACGGATACTTTTGCAAAACTTTAACACGCCTACGGAGAGTGTTTTTTCAAGAGCCCAGGTTCTTCGGTGGTTTGAGGTATTCTCAGAAGGAAGATGGACCACGCAGCGGAAGGCATTCATCTCAGGAACCGATGAAAATGTCGACAGAATACGGGATCTTGTGCGTTCAGATCGTGGGCTGACGACAAGAATGATCGTGGAGGAGTTAAATTTGGATCACACCACTGTTCATCATATTTTGACTAACGAATTGGGGATGAGAAAAATCTGCGCAAAAATGGTTCCAAAAAACCATCAGGAGAGAAAGGTGTCTTGACTCGATTGAAAATGATCCCCATTTTATGGAACGTGTCATTACTGGTGACGAGACTTGGGTGTTTGACTACGACCCGGAAACCAAGCGCCAAAGCATGGGATGGTACTCTTCAAGCTCTCTAAGACCCAGAAAAGCAAGAATGAGTAAGTCGAAGATTAAATGCGTGCTGATTTGTTCTTTTGATAGCCAGGGAATTGTCCACAAAGAATTTGTGCCTCCAGGCCAAACAGTAAATCAACACTTCTTAAAACTTAATGACGAAAAAGGGTCATGCGTGTGACACCAACATCAAGAACAACTGGATGTTGCATCACGACAATGTGCCCTTGTCACACAGTCATTTCAGTAAACGAGTTTTTAGCCAGCAAAAACATTCCTATGACTCCTCATCCTTCTTATTCGCCTGACTTGAGTCCTTGTGACTTTTTCTTTTCTCGAGATTGAAAAATTACCTCAAAGTATGTCACTTTGGGACCATAGAAAACATTAAAACGGCTGTAACCGACCAGCTGAAGGCTGTTTCAGTATATGAGTTCCGGCACTGCTATGAGGAATGGAAGAACCATCTCCAGCATTGTGTGGCTTCCTAAGGAAGTTATTTTGAAGGAGACAATACTGAATTGTTATATTTCTATTGTTAAATTCTATTCGAATAAAAGCATTTAAAAAAATCTATTTACTCTCTCATTCTCATCTCTCATTACTTAATTTACACACCTCGTAAATATGAAAAGGTCGAGTACTTCGTTCATTAGTGAATAGTCTACATAAACAGAAATCCGTCAAAAAATATAAAATTTATGTATAGGGTGACCCAAAAATTGACGTCAATTCCGAAAGGTGCTAGCTGGTCATATGACAAAAGAACAAATCTGCATGAGAGTGTCTCTTCTTATATTCGCTAGTTTCCCTTCCCTATATCGATATTTTTGTGCCATGGTTTCAAGTGAAGATCGATTGTTGATATTTTTATATTGAGCTGAACACGTCATTTGAATTAACTATAACATTGTATTCGTAGAAGTACAAGTTTATGGAAACTGTAACTATCCGCAAAAATTGGAGCATCTAATGCAGATTCCAAAATGGCAATACAAGTAATCTTAGGGAAGTTAGTTTTCACCAATTTTACAAAAGTGATAATACAGGGTTTCCCATTATTAAGGGGCTAGAGCAAAACTACAGCTTCTTTGGGTAAAAATATTACGATTTAACCAAAGTTAGTTTAGTCCAAACGTTATTGGAAAATTTATTATAATTTTATTTTCGATTTCCGTAAAAAAACATTTTGTTCTTAAAACAATATTTTTTTACAAAATTTGGTGATTTTGAGGTTTTTGAGGAGAGGAATTTTAATTTTGTTAATCACTTTCATGTAAATTATAGAAGGTGCCCTGTGCAGCATTCTGAATAATTAAAAAAAATGTTTTTTTCACTTTATAATATATACAATTTTCTTGAAAATATGGATTTTTCCATCATTAATTGACAGAAAAGATATGAAGTAATAATAAATAGGTAATAATAAAAATATTATTAAAAATGTTTTATTAATTTTTAACTTTAACACGCTGTATTTCGGAAACGAAAAACATTTTACTTAAGTATGTTTGAGTAAATCGTCTTATTTTTAGTGAGAGAGTCATCAGCTGCTCAAATTCCATGGTTAATGGGAAATTAATTGTAAATCTAACAATGATTCAAATAGGAGGTTGCATTGAACACTTTCAACTCGTGTATCACGAAACGGTAATTCGGAACGCCATTTGAAAGTTTTACACATTTGAATTTTACCCACATTTTTTACACATTGCACATTTACATTTTTATCAATAAATGATGAAAAAATCAATATTTTTAATAAAAACGTGCATATTCTGAGGCGCAAAAAACTTACACCACTTTTTTTGTTCTCAGAATGCTGCAGAGAGCTCCCTCTACAATTTACATAAAAATTATTGACAAATTAAAAGTCCTGTCCGCAAAAAAAATACAATCACCAAATTTTTAGAAAAAATGTTTTTTAAAGAAGTTATTTATGGAAATATGACATCTCGTATTTTGGTTACCAATAACTTTTAGACTAAGGTAAATTTGGTTAAGTCGTACTATTTTTATTCAAAGAATCTGTAGTTTCCTATGTATATTAAGACCCTGTATATTAAGACAACAAAATGTTATGTTAAGTCATTTATACTTTATCTGTTCAATAAATGGAGAAGAGTTCTCTGATCTCTTCTGATGGGACTGGTATACGACTGGGTACCAACTGCTGCGATTTCGAAAACTTTATTTTAATGAATAAAGAAAAAATAGGATATATTACAATTATGTTTCACTCGGTATAAAGATAATAGAATAAACAAAAATCGGTTTATTTAAATGATTCTTATTTAATTATTTTTGATAGGTAAGTAATGCCAAACTTTTCCTTTTCCTTCTGTACTCACACATAAAGGACTATAAACAATGACGGTGCAATATATTAAACTGCTTCAAGGAAAATGCAGAAGAATTTATCTAAAAACACACTGCTGAGCCTATACTTCAACCAAAAAATAACGAAATAAATCATAACACTCCGTGCACTATAAATCGGCGAAGGTATTCGGAATCATGTGATTATCACGTACGAACGGCATGATCTTCCACTATAATTTAGAGTCAGTGCTGTCGTAAGTGTTTTTTTAGGGATTAAAAATGTGTTGTTTTAGATTTAAAAAAATGTTACCATTAGTTCAAAAGTCACATTAATTTACAAAAGTGTACTAAAACCTAATAAATATCAATAAAACACTCCGCTTCAACCAACCGTGTCAATATTCTTTCTCTCGACGGTTATCTGATTTTTTTTAGTGCAATATATCGCATCATTTGCACCTCCCCACTGATACCGTTGTTAAACTACATTGCACTGCGACTACCTTTTTTTACCTCCCATCATGTAGATGACTTATTTTAGTAATTTTTTAGTAAAATAATATTTCTGTCCGTCTTTGTGCCCTCCGATAGACTAAACATGGAACCCTCCGAAAGTGTGGGCAAAATCCGTCGTTCATTGTCAGTGACGTCAGAGCTGACAGTGTCTATTATCAGGAGTTTTAGCACAATGGCAGATTTTCGGCATATGAACAAGAAATTGTACATAACAGATTCATACGGCTGCGTTTGAGTAACCAATCTTCTGCTCATTTTGAGCGATTTCCTTCTTTACCCTTTTTCGTCACCAACACCGCTGTCACTGCCAATACACATGTTTTGTTCATCGTCTTAAACTTGTCTATGATACAAGGTGTGTAAATTAAGTAATGAGACTGATTTTTTTTCAATTTTTTTTTTATTCGAATAGACCTACAATTCAGTATTGTCTCTTTCAAAATAACTTCCTTGGGAAGTCACACAGCGCTGAATACGGTTTTTCCATTCCTCATAGCAGTGCTGGAACTCATACACTGGAATAGCCTTCAGCTGGTCGGTTACAGCCGTTTGAATGTTTTCTATGGTCCCAAAATGACGTCCCTTGAGGTTATTTTTCAATCTCGGGAAGAGAAAAAAGTCACTAGCGCTCAAGTCACAGGAACGTTTTTACTGGCTAAAAACTCGTTTATTGAAATGGCTGTGACAAGGTTCATTGTCGTGATGCAACATCCAGTTGTTCTTGATGTTTGGCTCTCACACGCATGACCCTTTTTCGTTTTTCAAAAACCTCTCTGTAAAAGTGTTGATTTATTGTTTAGCCTGGAGGTACAAACTCTTTGTGGACAATTCCCTGGCTATCAAGAAAGCAAATCACCGTGCATTTGATCTTCGACTTGCTCATTCTTGCTTTTTTATGTCTTGGAGAGCTCGAAGTATACAATTCCATGCTTTGGCGCTCGGTTTCCCGATCATACTCAAACACCCAAGTTTCATCACCATTAATGACATGTTCCATATAATGGAGATCATTTTCAATCTGTTCCAAAAAGTCAAGACACCTTTCTCTCCTGATGTCCTTTTGTTCTTGCGAAAGGTTTTTTGGAACCATTTTTGACCGACATTTCGACATTTTCATCGGTTCTTGAAGAGGAAGACCTTCCGCTGCGTAGTTCATCTTCAATCGACTCTCTTTCTTCTGAGAATGCTTTAAACCATCGAAAAATCTGGTCTCTTGAAGAAACACTGTCTCCATAGGCGTGTTGAAGTTTTGCAAAAGAATCATTGCGCTGTGTCCAAGTCTGAAGTAAAACCTGATAGCACAACGTTGTTCAAGAGTAATGTCACTCATTTTTAAAACACACTAGAAAAAATCGGTTTACGAAAACAGTTACAGAGAACAAACAAATGATTCTAACAAGTTCAAACTTGTACTGAAGGTGCATTACATATTAACCTACGGCCCTTCCAAGTTCCGTCTCCGTAGTGTTGCTAGATCAGGCGGTACGCTACCAGTCTCGTTCCTCTCGCTCGTCACCTGTACTTTGTTCAATCACCAACCGATAGAAAAGTCGGAAGTGTATGAGACCTATTATAATGGATTACAGAACACAAATTACTTATTTACTAATGTTAAAACAAACATTTTTACCAAATGTTTTCCTCTTAGGTACAGAAAACTTTCCATCTTCTATTATTTGATTTGCGTTTACATATGCTATTGACAACTTTCATACACCAGCGTTATTTTCTCATCGAATAAAACGACGCGAGTCTCACGAAACCATTAAAAAGATTCTCCCCAAGCAAAATTATCCCAATAATGATCGTTTTTTTTTTCCAGACGTCTGAGTACATTTTTTTCAGAATCCCGTTTAAATAGCGTATCGAGGCCGTGATGCAGATTTACGCTTCCCGCGCAAACATGTTTTTCTTACAAATTCAATAGGTCCTTAAGGGGGGCCCTTGGGCGACGCTTTCATTAAAAGCAAGCTTATACGAGAAAAGAATGATTGAAAATAAAACGCCGAAATAAAAGTCGCCGTTTTAATGAATGCCCGAAGACAATGCCCAATTAGACCTGAAGGAAGCCAAAAGGGAAAAATATAAATATCTTATTTCGCAACTCGATCGATAATCAGATGAGGATTACTGAGGTACTCTAGATGCCTAATTAATGTAACAACGTTTATTTAAGTGACTGTATAGCTTTTGTTTGGTATTTTTCGATACTCGAAGTTTTTGATAAGCGGCAACGATTAGCTGGGGATTTCATGAGACATTGTCTTGCTTCTCCATAGTCTCTTTTTCACAGCTGTTTTTCTTGCAAATATTCGATGATTATAATTTTTATGTTCTTAGTATAACTATTATTAATATTATTAGTATCAGTATGTATACTGATAAACTCCAATCCGTAGCCAAATAAGAGCAATTCCATACAGTCAATCTGTAGCCAAATAATTGCAAGAGGACATGTTTTATTCCTTTGTAAACAATAACTAGAGGAATTTTTGAATTAGTTAAACAAAATAATAGTTTCTGAACAATTTCAAAATAGTTTTTATACAGTATTTAGATGCAAATAGTTTTTAATGACAAGAATGGAATAATTTTAATAATATTCTATAACAGAATAATATTTATGATAGAGTAATATTTTTTCATTTGATGTGTTAAATTTTGGCCATTTGTAATTCTCCGCCTATTGATTCCGCGGACTCTGATATGGGGGACGCTAAGGCACGCACCAACCGGGGAAATCGGTGTGGTGCGGTTAAAAAGAGAACTCGAAAGACTCGCAGGTACTCCGCAAGGAGATACAGCAGGCTAGAAGGGCACATCGGGCTCAGTCTCCGGTTCGAAGAGGGCCGGGCTTCCTTTGTCGAGACCCAGGCTGTACGGAACTGCACAAAACCTTGCTGTTCTAAAAGGGGTCTCAGGAGAAGCTCTGACAAGCAATCCAGGCCTAGAGGCTAGGAGATGTCCCCGAGCAGGTTGGTTTCAATACCACTAGTCTCGTTGTGGGGCTGTGGAAACCGTCACTCCGCGCCCTGGGTTTCAGACAGTGGTTCTTGCTGGGCTGAACGATTGTCAAGTTACTTGGGCGGTAAGAACAACGCGATAAAGGTGCGAATCGGGACCTGGGGACCGACCTAACTTTCTGCAGATCAATTTGTACCACAGTGTTAAGGCTTCAGCATGCTCGTGCAGGGGCATCGACATCTGGAGTATTGATATTGGTCTGATACAGGTACCCTGGTTAACAGTGAGGCGGGTTAGGGGCGGACACGGGGGATCTGTAGTTACAGGTCCTACGGGGTCAAGACAAGGGCTGGCATCTACGTTACCAAGAAGGTCGAGGCTCTTCCTTTGAGGGAACTTTGATCCAGGTATGTGGTAGCCTTAGTATAAGGAGGGGGACAGCAGCAGAATACTTGTAGTTTGTTCTGCGTATCTCCCTTATCATCATAAGGGAGATCATCACAAGGGAGAGGCGGTAGGTTCATCACCTACCGCCTCCCTCGTAAGAGACGGTGGCAGTTATTGACTTCTGCAAGGATAGAGGCTGGCCACTCATCATTGGGTGCGACGCTAACTCTCACCACATAGTGTAGAGGAGTTCAAATGTCAAACCCAGGTAAAAGGCCTTGCTGCAATACCTTAGAACTACCGGTCTGGATATTCTAACACGGGGAAATGAACCAACTGTTGTGACTTCTGTGAGACAAGAAGTTATCGGCATCACGCTGAGCTCTTCGGACCATCGATACATCCATTTTAACGTTTGATCGGATGCAAAAGCAGGGCTTCTCGCAGGGCGGCTCTCCTCTGTATAAACAGGCTCAGCGTGAGTTCAAAACTGCAATTAGATGCAGAAAAAGAAAATCTTGGAGGCAATACTGCGAGGGCATTACCGCCCTCCTTCAAGCAGCAAGGCTTCAAAAGGTTCTTTCAAATGACACGACTGCCAGTGTAGGCTCTCTGAGATTGCCTTCCGGTGACTACACGGTTTCCGAGGAGGGCACTCTAAGGCACTTACTGCAGACGTATGTCCCTAGCTCGCAATATATTGGGATGCCCACACCGGTTAAAATACCGTGACAAGAACCACGCATTGCGACTGTCATCGCGTGTTGTCACTCCCGAGAGAATAATGTGAGCAATTAAGACCTTTGTTCCCTTCAAATCAGCGGGTATTGACGGCATTTTCCCGGCTTTTCTTCAGAAGGGTTTGTAATGCCTCAGATCCTTGTGACATCTCTATAGAGCCTGTCTCGCCTTCGGCTATATATCGTTCGACTGGAGATAAATGAAGGTAGTCTTTATTCCTAAGCCTGGATGTAGTTAATACTCAGAGGCGAAGAGTTTCAGAAGTTTCAGTCTCTGCACCCATTTCAGCATGCATACCTGGCCACAAGGTCCATCAACCTCTTCATTATGTCGCTGACAGATGCTCGCTGACAGAAGAGGGGCTGACCAGTGGATTATACGTCCTAGGCAATTTTCTGGACATAGAAGGGGCATTTGATAATGCAACTCGATTCCATGAGTGCTGCCTTGCAAAGGCAAGACGAGGATTCAGTGGTTGTTGCTTGGGTAAGCGCCATGCTCTCCAAGAAAATAATAAATGCAAACTTAGGGACGCATTTTGTTAGCATATCTGCTATGCAGGGATGTACACAGGAATGGTCCTTTCTCCTCTTATGTGGACAGTGTACTAATCCAGTTAAATGAGCTAGGGTTTTACACAAGGTTACGCGGACGACGTCGTAATACTTGTAAAAAGCAAGTTTCCACGTCGAGAACTGGTGTCAAGATAATGGCCTGTCTGTTAATTCTTTTAAAACAGGCCATATAATTTTCACGAAAAGAAATGTGAGGGGCTACGAGCTTTTTTATGTCTAACAACTCAATATACAGGGGGTGATCGAGTTTCTGGTCGTATCCCTGGATTCAAGGCTAACATTGAGGTCTCGCATTGGGAAGAATCCGTAAATCCACTGCAGTCCTTTAGGCATGCAGAAGGACTGTTGGTAAAATATGGGGATTAACTCCTAGTGTAATGCACTAGCAATATACATGTGTTATAAAGCCTATGATTCTCTACGGCGCTGTTGTCTGGTGCGGCACGACTATGAAACAGTGGGCTCAGCTAGCGCTACTCGCTTTCGACGTCTTTTCTGTTTTACAGTAACAGGTGCTTTCAGAACTACTCCCACCGCATCGTGAACCTGCTAAAGTCCTGCTAAATCTGCCTGCCACCTTACGCTGAAGGAGGCGGCGGTCCGGCGGTGGGATTCCTTAGGCTCTGCAGGAGCGGTCTCTAGAAAACTACAGGAACAATCAGCGATCATCGAACCATAGCCCCTAGGGTTGTAGCATCCAACCCCACTTTTCAGATGGGGGAGGATGGGATGATCCTGGTTACTGTTACAGACCGCTGTTACAGTGTAATGATGCCGACTCGCGATGTGTAAGATACAAGAGATCTAACCAGCGACCACTGGCTCATTTTCTATGCAGACGGGTCGATTTCGTAGGAAGGATCAGGATTTGGAACCTGGATAAGTAGGCTCAACATTGATCTATCAACACCACTGGGTAAACATTCCACAGTATTTCAGACCGAAATTCACACGGTAACAACGTGTGCAACAATATGTATGCAGAACTACATCAGTGGCAGACGAATCTGCATATACACTGACAGTCAGGCCACTACGGCTCTACGCTCATAGAGAGTTGATTAGAGGCTCGTCTGGGAATGCCATAATATATTATAATTCAGGAATTAACGAAATGTAATAAAAATATTGTACTTTGCTGGGTTCGTGGTTACAGCGGCAACACGGGCAATGAGATGGCTGATGTAATAGCAAAGGATAACGCCAGTTCCCTTTTTAATCATATGATTACTTAAAAAGCACTTTTATTATATTATAGAATAAAACGTAGCATTGAAATCTTTGCTAACGCTTTACAAACCGCACACTCGCGATGTACTTTCACAATACCCTCCCTCCCCCATCTACGAATCTCTTTGACAGCACAGATAGAGGACAGCCTAATAAAAGACCGGGAGATTTTTCCGTCTAAATAGCCTCCTTATTTCCGGCAGCGGGGCCCGGACCGTTTATCAACAAATTAAATGCGATGCAGGACGTCGTTTGTTGCATGTTTTCCCTTTGATGGCGGCAGCCTTTATAGCAAGATCACTTTGTCCGCTATTTTTCGAGCATGCATTATCTATTATCAGCGTATTATCGGCGCAAATCCTGTTCTGTTCGCGGTCGGGGAAAGGATGCACATAAGACCGAATTCTCGTATCGAATGGATGGATGGAAGGAGCAAGGGAAATGCTGAATCACGGAGGAGTTAGATATTCTCCCACCATATAATGCTGTATTATGTAGGTACAGCGTGTTTCAATAGTGACCATTGGGATATTGATATCTGGAAGGTATAAATACACTTGATTTGTTAGCTAGAGTTGTTCTAGCTAGATTTGTCTAACTGACACATACATATGTACGTATGTAAACAGCAGTGAGATTTGTCGTACTAGAGCAAGTTTATGCGTTCGTTAAGCTAGTGTTTTCTCGCTTTCGGCGGAATAATATGTAAACAACCTGTAGAGTAAGTGGGTAGATCACGGTAGATAGTCTGTCTATTTGATCAGTTAAATAGAGCGTCCTGAAGTTTCGAGATTTGGAAGTTCCGGAAGCAAACTATTGAACATTGTTTTTTTCCTGACGTGATTTCAAGAGATTTTTATATTCGGAAATCACTTCTTTATTGCCATTTTTTCTTTTGTACACAATAACATTATCAGGTGTTAAGTCCGGCGTTTCTATTTTTTGGGTATCATCATCAACTTATTTTTTTAAATAGGACCTGATTATTTTATTTCAGATTTCGAAAGAGCTTGTTATTTAACAACAGGTATGTATGCCACACAATATGTAACAGAACGTTGCGATGTAAAGTCAAAAATCAGACAAAACAACGTAACTAAACATTAACAATAGAATTAACATAACTTAATTAAACATGGCTATGAAACAAAACATTTAACCATTATGACCAACTTATGTTGACGTTTGTTAGGTACTGAAGTTATTTTTTGCTTTAGTCACTTTAGTGTATTCATAAAAGTTGGTTTCAAACATGGAAAGTGCGATATGTTACATATTTATTATTATTTAAATATAAACTCAAATTTCTAGTGAACGGTATATTGGTAACATTAGCTTAAACTACCGTTTGACTTGAATTGATGACGTCGTATATGTATGGAGCAGGATTAAACTCACACTGAGACTTTTAATGTACTCTAAGTTCTCGACAAGTTCCCGTACAAATGAAAATAATTATGGCGTGCCATTAATGATTCGAAAGTTGGAGTAATTTCTGCTTAAACCAGAAATTAATAAAAAATGACGACTATCATAATAAATGCAGATTTGTGTCTAATATTCAATTCTAAAGTTTCATTTTTTTATTTCTGAAAAGAAAAATGTTATGGTGGTGAGCTATCTTGATATTCACCCGCTATGTTATGTATGTGTTTAATTAAATTAAACAATTGCAAATATGTTATTGTAAACAGGAGATATATATCATAATATGTTAATGTCCATTAATTTAAATTATAAATATTGATTATGCCACTAAACTGACACCTAGCGAAACCTCCAATATGCGAGATGCGAGAGACAAAAATATATGTTATTAGTTGAACTCCTTCCATAATTGTTAAGATATTCGGTGGTGGTGTAGAAATCTGTTTTAATTATTTTCACTTTTTACTTGTTCACAGTTTATTTATGGGTTTTAAATTCTGAAGTTTAGATTATATTGTACATAACATGGGGCTAAAAATAAATCTTATTGACTTCAGATTTTTAGGCTTCTCTTTGATCTTTTTTTTATCGTTTACCGTTTTATAAGCTTCTTGCGAAACGCGACTGGATTTGCTCAGCTCTTTAACCGGTAAACCCGAAACATCGAAGAGCACGCACAAAAACCGGTTGAATTAATTTCACTGGCGGATCAAAACACCCGCATCGATTTAATTATAAAAATTATTTGGGCATAAAGTGCGAACGAACTTTGGGAATGTATTGTACCGCGTTGTTTAATTCTCCGAGGGGACAAGCAAACACGAACAAAATAAAATGAAATGCGGATATACAGCATCGTGAATAGAATATGTTGCCTGCTTTTTTTAATTGTGTTTTGTATAAGAACATTTACAAATAACATAAAAAATTACAGTAATGGAGTAGCCTGACAACACAAAAAGATACAAATCTTATTCATACAAACTGAGCTACATAAATACAATACTATTATACCGTGTGTGTACATCAGACATCGGACAGTTATGAAAAAGGACAAACAGAAGTGAGACGACAGATAAGAAGCAACTCCCACCAAAGACCGGACCACTCACCACTTACGCAAGTTGTTAGAACGAGAAGTATAGAATTTGTCCTTTTTCACAACCGGCCGATGTCGGCTTTACACATAATATATTATCAAATATAAGTTGAGATGTTCGTTGAAAATACGGTATTAATAAAAAATTCAACTAAATCTAAATTGTCATAGACAAAATGATTCGCACGGAATAAAGGGAGATCATAAAAAAATACAAACGTGGTAATAATAACACAGGTTTCCAAAAAAAAAGTCTGAATCTGGGTTCAGACCATACCTACGTTTCTTATGTATTTTTTGACGCCGAATTAGAATATATTTTTAGTTTGGCTCTATCACGTCAAAATTTTGAGCTATCGTAACCTAAAAGTGCAAAAAAAAGTTTTTTTGACATGTTTGAGGTTATCGAGAATTTTTTTGTCAAAAAATCATGTGTGGGATCTTAAAGTAAAATGCCGTTGAGTTTGCTCAAATATCTTTTTTTTTCGCCGAGATTTTGCAATTTAAATAATGACCATAAGATTTTCGTACTAATTAAATGTATTGGGAAAGATATGATATGAACAGACAATTTTTAAAATTCGATATCTCGGTGAAAACAAAAGATATTTGAGCAAACTCAACGGCATTTTAAAGAGGATCTTTAAAGAGGAAGAGGAGGAGAGGATAAAGAGGAGGAGAGGAGAAGAGGAGGAGAGAGGAGTTTTTGGAGAAAAAATTCTCGAAGGTACATAACCACAAATATGTCAAAAAACCGTGTTTTTTGCAATTTTAGGTTACTATATCTCAAAGTCCTGACGTGACAGAGCAAAACTAAAAATAGATTGGAATTCAGCGTAGAAAAATACAAAAGAAACATGTGGTCTGGCCCCAGATCCAGACAACTTTTCTTTTTTTTGTAAACCTATTGTAATTAATAGTTGGTCGGATATTCATTATGTGTAAAAACTGCTTGCACTCTTCTATGAATCGAATTGACTAATTTACGGATATTCTTGATCAGGGTTGTCTTCAATTGATCTTTAGTTTGTATATCATGCTTCCATACGTTGAAATTTAATATGCTTCATAAATTCTCAATAGATGGGATGGGGATGATTTGTGCATATGTGTACAGTAGCCACTTCTGTAAAAATAGTTCATAAAATAAAAGTAGTTCATTTCAATAGTTTAACCACATTTATTACAACTGAAATTTTAAATGAAAATGGTGTTTTTTTTTTCATTTCATTAGCCGCAGCGGTTTCATTAGCCGCAGATATACTGCACTAATGGCACTAACTTTCCTTCACAAATACTAAATGGCATACACCAGCGTCTCCCATGGATTCTTATACCATTGCGAAACCTCCGCCATGCTCCCCAGCTTATTTGCTTCTTGCAGCTCTCATTTCTTTCTATCTTCAAACGTAGGTACCTACTCGTACTTCAATTCGAAGCAAAGCCGTACCTGCTGGGAGACGTTACAACTGGATAAAGAAGAAAACTGATTTGCAAAACGAAAACATCATGCCGACGGTGAAGCAGGGCGGAGGTTTCGCAATGCACAACAGCCGCCAGAGTAGGCGATTCAGAATTTGTGGAAGAAACAATGACTAGTGTTGTATATCTGCCCTTACAAGTAACAGGCTCAACTCGTACACTGGTAGTTTGTTAAGTGTTGTGATAGCAACTTGCAAGATGATTTTTTTTGTCTCGTAAACTTTTACGTCACTTGCTGTATCTTCCTCAGATCATTGTCACAAATTATTTTATCCGTTGGAGAACATTCTGAATTGATAAAAAACAGGAACTTAAATCGAGCTAGTTGAATGTTAGAGACCTCAAAGTGAATTATGTATATCTAGGTTTAGATAATTACCGATAATTAAATAAAGTTAAAAAAGTTAAACTAGTAGTTTATATAACTTCTAATGTACAAATATTGTACATTATATAAGGTATAATGTACAATAATACCTGCTTCAAGGCGACAATAATCTCCTGTAATTGACACAAAATTAGGTTACTAGCTTGCAACACCTTTCTTTTGCTAAATTAGCAAAGCAGACAGGAAAATTGTTGACCCTAGCTCCGGCAGCACAGCGTTTAGGAGTAGGTTCCCCTGGTATTAAAAATGTTGATTGTGGCTTAGGGCGCCAGATATCTTTGAATACAAAATTCAAAAAAAAATTTTGAAAAAAAAAATATTGATAACGATAACGATAAGTAAGTTGAAAGCTTTCTTGATATGGACGGAGAAAGAATAAAATTCGAATTTAAAACAATAACAAATATATTATTTTGCAATTTACAATGGTGTAGATGAACCCAATAAAAAAAAACAGTATTTGAGCGGAGCACTGATTGTACAAAAATTCCTTAGTGCTTGCCGTTTGTCCAGAAGGTGGTTTACATACAGAGAAAAAACAGAATCAGTGCTGTTCTAATAATGGTTCGAAAGCAGTGGATAATCTGTTAAATTGAATTTATATAAACCAAATTGAAATGAATCATACAAAAGTGGAAGACTCAGGTAATTAATTAATAATAAAAAAGAGAATTTACAAAAATATGGACAAAAGACTTAGATACGAATTTGGAAAATAGGAATTTATTAAAATTGATCAATAAAACGGTCGTTAAGCTATCGGACTTCAATTTTAACCACTGATTGCGAATAATAGAGCAATGTATAGTAAAGAGAATACACAAAAATGTATGCAGTTAATCCTTGCTGCTTAACGGTACTGAAAACTAAAAAAATTAAAGGAAAATTAGCACATTCGTCAGCGACGAACAGCGACAGCCTGTGTGCAGCGACTGAGACCAAGTTGAACGAGCGGCAAGTATTCTAGGTCAGTGAGGTTTCAACAAATTATGACTATTAATACAAAAAAAGAAACTCACTTACTTAGAGCCAGATCTTCCAGGTTGGCAGATTGTAATACTCGTTCATTCACTTTACGGTGTCAAGACAGATTTGGCCAACGACTACGATAAACTCGTCCCTCGACTGCGTAAGGTCTGTGGTAGATCTCCAGTTAATTGCCACACAGCTATCTATTCACCAAGCCGTGAATACCTAAAACATCCGGAAACCAGAGGGCCTGCTCGAAGTCGAATGTGTGCATTCATTCACCAGATACGTGAGATACGAAAATAAATGAGAATTTCTATTCCTTATTGGAAGTAAAACGATACATTAACGATTTATAGATTAGACAAACCTAACCTATACTAACATATGCCAAATTTTCTTTAGCGAACCCTGAATATATACTAATGAATGCAAAAATAAGCATCCACCAGCAATTAATTGAAATTTAATAAGCCAAAATTAAGCAGCAAACATTAAAAGCGAAACTGATTGCAAAAATATAATCAAATTTAAAGTTATCGGAAACGTATATTGCTCTACTCACCAAACACAGCGGCTAAAATCGTCGAAGTCTAACTTCTACCAATCGCTAATCAAAGAAGGCCGATTTCTCTTTTCCGTTCGTAAATATGGTCCCACAATAACACAAAAAAATATCTAATATCCGCCCTCAAGGTTACCAACAGATATCATAGAAAGCACTAGTTAATAGGTGCGTTCACTTAACAATTTAGTAGGTTCGTTCGTTTCACTTAGAGCTAACCGAGTTAAGGTGTGATTTCACCAGTTATGGAAATAAAAATACCAATGTAATAGGATTTAAAATAAATACCGTTACAAGCTTAGTATATACTTTGTGTAAAGCCGACATCGGCCGGTTGTGAAAAAAAGACAAATGCTACACCTCTCGTTCTAACGACAATCACAGGTGGTGAGAGGGCCGGTCTTATCCCCTCACTACCTTCGATGCGTCTGAGGATGCTTCTTATCTGTCGTCTCACTTCTGTTTGCCCTTTTTCATAACTGACCGACGTCGGCTTTACACACACGGTATATATATATGATGGATAGAGTATCAGATTCTTATTTCACCTCCGGGGGCGTCAACCAGTTCGTCCGTCATATATCATGAGCATCGGGTCGAGGCAAGGGTTTTTGCCTGTGGTGCCCGCAGACAGTTTTAGCCATTCCCCTTGAATATATGTACGTGTTCGCCGTCGTCAGATCGCTTTTCTCTATATGCATATTAAGCTCTATATGCACGCCTATGGAAGAGAATTATGAAGTGAAAGTTTGTTTCTCTAAAGATGGATGAATAATTGCTTGAAGTTGGTTAGGTATATCGTCGGTTTAGAGGCAAAACTCATAAAGTAACATATAGACAATTTTTAAAGCATGACCCGCTACGCAATTTGTTGCTGCAATTTTGATGCCCTAACGAATTGCCGCAAAATTTTTGGTTTTATATATATGCAATTCTTGTGTGAGACCGAGTAGACTTGCTTTATTGCTACCACAACATACATTCCGATGTTGGAGGTACTGGTAGTTGTTAATTTTCAAATCTAACAGACTTTGTACTATTGCTTATTTAACAAAAACATAAAACTCTACTTCCTCATATGAACGAGATGATGAGATGACTGAATTGACAAATGTCAATTATGACGATGCTGCCACTATCTTATGTGCAGTTGGCGAAAAAAAACAATACCATTTCAAGTACTTAATATTTTTGATAAAAATTATATGGAGAAAATTATGATTATTGAAAGAAGTCGAGGTACCCATGACACGATTTCCAAAATCTTTTGAACCTTAATGGACTGTGACATCGAAAAAACCACTAGTAAGCCGTATTAACATCATAATTTTAATAATTCAGTTCATTCCTGCTGTTCATAAATATTTTTTTTAAGTTTTCAGAAAAACGTCGAGAAAAAACACCCTATTTATATTTTAACCGGTTATAAAGTACCTAACTGACTTTCTCTTAACGCTTTCGCGTAAATGCGGCTCTATTTCCGCAATTGCACGTCTGATGTTCTCTTTTAGCTCTGGAATCGTAGCAGGTTTGTTGACATAAACTCTTTCCTTCAAATTGCCCCACAGAAAAAGTCTAATGGGGTTAGATCGCAAGACCTCGGTGACCAATCGATGTCACTCCTCTGAGATAACACTACCAGGAAATTGGGTTTGAAGTAAAGTGAGTGTTTCACGTGCTGTGTGACATGTGGCTCCATCCTGTTGAAACCACATGTCATTCAAGTTCAATTCGTTGGTTTCATTGGTTGGTTTCATTCATTCAAAAAACCGTTTAGCTTCTGACAGTAACAGCGTTGCCACCTGCGTCCTCAAAAAAGTATGGGCCAATGATTCCTCCAGCCCGTAGTGCATACCAGACAGCGCATTTTTGTGGATACATCGGTTTTTCTTTAATAACATGGATATTTTCACTAACCTAGACGCGACAATTTTGGCGATTCACAAAGCCATTTAAATGAAAATGGGCTTCATGGGACAATATGATTTTTTACAAAAATTAGCATCAACAGCTGTGTTCTGTAAAACTCAGTTCGCAAATGTACGGCGTTTCTGGTAGTCCGTTTCTTTAAGTTCTTGTGTCAATTGCATTTAATACACTTTTAAATGCAGATCTTTTGTTAAAATGCGTTGAGTAGTGCCAGTATGAAAGAGTCAATTGCTGCGAACGGCAACGAATTGACGTGGTTGGTTCGTTCTTCACGCACAGTATCACTTATGCGAGCAATATTTTCATCTGAACGACCTCTGCGTTGATACCGGACCCTTGATTTGTCAATGAGCATACCACTTGTTTCAAATTTTTGCACTAGATCACCAATTGCACGCTCACTTGGCACATTATTGCGTCCAAAAAGTGGTCGAAGTTTTCTTAAAGTAATCGTAACTGATCGCCTGTTTTCATAATAAATTTGTATGATATTTGTGCGTTGCTGCACAGTATACGGCGCCATGATGAATTTGTCATATGTTTCGATACCAACTGTAAAAGTGCAAACTCCCAACGTTCACACAAATCCTAAAGTTCAATTTGGACCACCCATTATTTTGGGAAGTGATTATAACACCCAAATGGAAGGTTACAATAGTAAAAAAACTTTCGAAAAAAAGAAATTCGAAAATTAGCTTGCTCATCATTAAAAAAAAACTACCTAAAATATGATGTGAGTAGCATGTTTCCTTACAAAAATACGGGAATTTTTATTCCACCAACCATCACTGCTTACCTGCTTTCCCTTAATACGGTTCTGTTAGGGTCCGCGAATTTCTAGATTCCTATTATGGTACACTAAGGTCCGAAAAGTGTGCCATAACGTAGGATTAAACTGCGTTTAAGTTCCTGAGCACCCGCACGAGACCGGCGTACTACGGCATACTACGAGTACCAGTGCGCGTTACCAGGCACGGTCAGTGGCATACACGATCAGCGTAGTATAATTTACAAGGCGCTTAAAAAATACGGTTTATACTTTAATTATTATAGAGACATATAATACCGACCCTGCGTTGTGGCACACAAATTCGGACTCTACTCATGTCTTATGCAATCGCCTTTTTAGTAATACCTAATATTCCTTGATTTCGCGTAACATATGAAAGAAACCTGGCCAGTATTAGCGTTCCTCGGATTTGCCAACTCCGAGACTTTTTGTCCGCCAAGTCGACCCAGCTTCTGCCACAAATTAAAATTCCCCTTAATTTACGTTCAAACTCGAGAAGCCGCCGCGTCGCGAAACCTTAAAAGCGGAGTCTTTTATATAAGCAACACTTGTACTGTACAACCTAGTTTTTATTCGTTCACTCCGGGGCGAATGGGAGCCCCTTATCGCCGACCGGCGAAATATTCATTTAATTTCGCGGAACAGAGGGAAAGATAAAGTATATTTCCAAATGATAAAGGCCGTAGACTACCCGTAGGAGGAATACCGCGTCGTAGAGACACACGCGAAGATGTCTAAGTGTTCCTTTTTGACGGCTGTTGCATACACAAAAATCTCTTGCGAAGACGGGTAAATGAAAGGACGCCCCTCTCGCGTCTCTCTCGCCCACTAACCCACATTTATTAATGCCCTCTGGTTTTGTAATAAACACGGCTGTCGCGCGGGCCGCCAAACGTTATTAATATTCCCCCAGAAGTGAGGGGGAGGGGGGTTAGCTGAGAGACGGTCGTGTGAATGCACAACATGCTACCGTCATCGTTTTTTTCTCAAAAAAAATCACTATAGAACAAATTCGAGTAGAGATAGAAGCTTTCTACAGTAAGCGACAGCCTAATGCGTACATAGGTGGATATTAAATACATATTAAATTATACATTTTTTTGTCATAGTTAGGCGAATTTACTTGGGCCGGGGGGCTTGGCTGTACATAAAGCTAAGAGGGGTTTTAGCGGAAATCTAAAGAGCAACGTTGCCAGAACTAACTATAACTCTTAACTCTGCATAATAAGTCTTTATAAAAACACTATATTTACAAAATGCATTGATGTACGATCAATTAATATAAGCCAATTTAATTTTCAGACTGTGTTGCGTATCGTATAATAAAGTTTACTGTTATCTTTTTTCAACCCATTTACTGTGAAATAATTTTAAACAGTTAATGTTACTTTAAACAGCTGTGAAACAATTTTAAAATATCTAATAGGAATATTATGTTGATATGACAACAAGGCAGAACCAACGGTCCAATGCAACGGCATCGACGTACAAAATTTAGGCGAATCGTAGCTCAGGTTAGAGTCGGAGCTCAGGTCACTATTATTGCAAAGCGATACACAGAAAATACATGAGAATACATTAGTGAATATTTGAATAAACGTACTAGGACGCGTACAATACACGGTATTTAGGTGTGGTAAAGTCAGTGGTCACGAAAAATGAAACTTAAAAGGACCCATTAAAACTCATAAATTGTTTAATACAAAAAGTAACATTACTTTTTAACTAGCGTATGATATTTTGCAGGGCATATTTTTGCAACTTTTTTCGTCTTTCTCTTAAAAACCAGTCTTCCTTCAAAGGCAGACCTGTTTCAAATATCCATTTGGCAGGTATAACAATTTGGCAAGTAAGACTCTAATATTTTGTCGGTTTAAAGGTAAAGGTAAAAATTGTAAGGAAACCGCAATTGTCTATCAAGAGACGAAGAAAGCAATAGTGTACTGCTATCATGGCAACAACACGGATCCTGTATGCCCCACTTTTATAACGTCATTAAAAAATCTAACTGTCATTATAACTTTATAACTCGTGAATCAAATTTCTTTGCATTTTAGGTCGAAAGGACCCTGCAATAATCTTATGGACATTGGGTTTCGGTCAAATCGTCTGAATTTTGGATATGTTTTAGGTTTCGTCATCCCAAGCAAGTCTTCGTCATCCCAAGTCTCAATGGGCACAAAGCTCGAAAATCAATACTTTGGCTGCTACGGAGCTTGAAAGCTCCAAAGCTCCACCACAGATTTATTTATTCGTGCAGTCTTTATAGATTTTTAAATAACTTATTTCTTCGATTTTAATGTCTAGGTTTATGTTTTTGAGGTTGATGAATACAAATCAGATGTCAAATTGTCTAAATTGACACTTGACAGCTGTCAATTAGCTGTCAAAGTGCCTTAACAAAGTGCAAATCTTATTTTTATGTTACGAGTTTATGCTGTTTAGGTAACTCAGTTCATGTATGATGTGAATACAATAATTCGACAATTGGCAGCTGTCAACAGGCTGTCAGCTAGCTGTCAAAGTGCAATAACAAAGTGCAAATCTTATTTTTTTGTTATGACTTTATGCTTTTAGGGAACTCAGTTCATACATGATGTGAATACAATAATTCGACAATTGGCAGCTATCAACGGGCTGTCAAATAACGGTTATAAAACAAAAAATCTTCTGTTTTTGTCATAACTTTATGTTGTTAAGGTCGCTGAATCTAAATATGATGCTAGTTTTACGAAATTGAAAGTTTGCAACTGTCAACTAGCTGTCAAATAACGATCGAAAAATAAAAAACCGAACAAAACAAAAACTGAAGATTTTTGTTTTATAACTGCTATTTGACAGCTGCCAATTGTGGAATTATTGTATACACATCATGTATGAACTGAGTTACCTAAAAAGCATAAAATGTAAAAATACGATTTGCACTTTTTTAAGGCACTTTGACAGCTAATTGACAGCTGTTACGTGTCAATTTGGACAATTTGACATCGGATTTGGAATTTAGCAACCTCAAAAACATAAACATAGACATTAAAATCGAAAAAATAAGTTATTTAAAAATCTATAAAGACTACACGAATAAATAAATCTGTGGTGGAGCTTTGCAGCTTTCAAGCTCCGCAGCAGCCAAAGTATTGATTTTCGAGCTTTGTGCCCTTTGAGACTCTTGCTTGGGATGACGAAACCTAAAACATATCCAAAATTCAGACGATTTGACCGAAACCCAATTTCCATAAGATTATTGCGGGGTCATTTAGCTTCGTGGGTAAGTTCTTTTAAGTGCCATGTTTCGGGACCACTAACATTACCACACCTAAATACGGCTCCATTTTGTAATAGTTAGCCCCTTAGTACGTTTTAATTTTCTGTGAACTATCGTTTTGTAATAATAATGACCCGAGTCCGCCTCTGTTGAGATTCGCAGAAATCTGACGTATCACCATGTTCATGTTAGTAGCATCTGCGCATGCCGAATTCAAACTGCGCCAGCGCTCGGGGACTCGCCTATTGGGAAATTTTTCTTTAGAAATGGCTTTAATATCCCTTACAGACCGACCACCAAAATACCATTTAATTATTTGAACTTTTTCGTCAATGTGATAAATATCCATTTTTATTTTATGAATGTATGTAGTGCTTCTACAATACGCTCGTAATAGCGCACTTTTCTAATCAGGCACTAGTCCAGAATAAAATATAAAAATGGTATTTCAAATTTTAACTCAAACAGCCCTACCGACAAACCGGATGCCTTTCATACGCCTGCGCTTGCGACTGGATTGCGATTGGTTCTCACCTCATGTTTACATCTACTCAATAAAGAAGTTATTATAATTATCAATTGCCCTTCATTGGGCTATGTACGCTTAGTGTATACATATAGGAATTGTAGGTATAAAGTGTGAACAGCCAAATGGAATAAATTCAGTAGCTCCATTATTACGCATTTTTTTAGAAAATTTGAGACACGTCAATTTCTAATTCTAAAATGACATCTTGCGACGTAAAAATGTCATCCCTAAATTCAACCCCTTCAGGTGACAGCTACAACCCCTAAATTTTCAAATTGGAAGTAGGGGATTGTGATACTTCATTTGAAAGGCCTTTTCATTCTCTATTCGAAACTGCTAGATTTTAAATTTTATTGCAGAAATTAAGTTTTTTTATTGCAGAAGTTTCTCCAGTTTACGAAATTCGTTACATTAAAATAAAAAACAAATCATTATTAATGCAGCAGATGTTCAAAATGCATGCCTCCAGCATCTTGGCAGCATCCTAGACGTAAATAGAAATGTCTTCTAACGTTAGTTCACGTCTGCGGAGTAATCGACCTAATTGCAAGCGTTATTCTTCGTCTTAAGTGAGCTAAATCGTCGGGTTTGATTTTGTAGACCATACTTTTTACATATCCCCATAGGAAGAAGTCTAACGGCGTGAGATCAGGTGATCGTGCAGGCCATTCTACAGAACCACGTCTCCCTATCCAGCGATTTGGAAAGATTGTGTGGAGATATTGCCGGACATTGACTTCGTAATGTGCTGGTGCACCACCCTGCTGGAACCATATTGCATTACCTGTTATGGTTTTCCCTTCTGCTGGTTTGCCATCGTCGGTACAACATTATTTTGGAGCAAGCGCTAAATAAGTTTATCCATTCAAATTGCCGTCAATGAAGAGGGACCAATGATATTTT
Organism: Aromia moschata; assembly: GCA_029963805.1. NCBI lineage: Eukaryota > Metazoa > Arthropoda > Insecta > Coleoptera > Cerambycidae > Aromia > Aromia moschata. The sequence goes on along the minus strand of JAPWTK010000053.1, from coordinate 894,381 downwards.
CTCCAATTATTCCTGCCCAAACATTAACTTTCTCAGGGTTTTGCGTGTGTAGTTCCCTCATCCAGTGAGGATTTTCTCTGACCAGTAACGACAGTTTTGGTGATTAACATGGCCGTGAAGTGTAAATGTACATTCATCTGAAAATAAAACATTTTCTATTTGTAAAGTATTGTCATCTATCATTTGCATCATTTGTTAACAAAAGAGAATGTCGGCAATTAGAGATATTTATTTTTTGTTATTATTAACATTTTAGAACCTAAAATTGACAAATAGTGTTACTTATAAAAGTTTTATTTTAATGTAACGAATTTCCTACGCTGGAGAAGCTTATCATTTTTACTTGTTAATTTCGCAATAAAATTTAAAACCATAGCAGTTTTGAATGTAGAATGAAAAGACCTTTCAAATGAAGTATCACAAGCCCCTACTTCGAATTTGAAAATTTAGGGGTTGTAGCTGTCACCTGAAGGGGGGTTGAATTTAGGGATGACATTTTTACGTCACAACCTTTATTTTCGACCATAAAGAAAATAATTATATAATACAATAACTTTCTTATTGTTTTGTTGAAAGTTATTGTAACTTCGTATTGGATTAGCTCCAATATGATGTTTCAGTGCAGTATGGTGAAAAAGCGGTGATTGACATATTTTCAACTTACCCTCGTATTTCAAATTTTCGTATTATGCTACTCGTTTATGATTAACTTTACTAGGTTTGATGGGCGTTATTTTAATTCAAAAACATGCCCAAACAACTGATGGTCAAAAGAATTTCTTAAGTGCAAACACAAAATGTTTCCCATATGGTGTAAACTTTATGGATGGCACTGTATATAGGGAAGTTTGCGTATGCGTAAGTTTGATAATTCTACACCATAAAAATCAAACTATCGTCGAATTACTATATGTGTCGAACAACTGGCTTAACTGCACACAATTCTTAACGCAATATTCAGATACTAATATCAACGATAATTGCAGTAATTATGTTTGCATAACGATAATAATTACTAGTGGGCGTGTTGAATTATCGAATGCTCGAACTATTGAGTTTATATTGTATATATTGGACTTACATTGTGAGAATTATGGAATGATTTTAAAAATATCAAAAGAAAAAGGAATGCCGAACATTATATTATTTTTGTCAACTATTAATTATAGTATTGGCCTTCTGATTTCTTAAATTAGACTTTTTTACAAAACTCAAATAAAGCAATGCTTCTTAATGGAAAAAAATATTACTTCTTGTACCGATAACTAATATAATTAGTTGTTATACAGGGTGGTCCAGGTTAAACGTCATTAATTTTGATATGTTATAGAACATCAATAACAATGTTTCCTAAGAAAGATACAGGGTGTCAAAGTTGTGGAAAAAAACTGGTTTTCTCGTCATAACTTCTAAACTACTCGATCGATTTCCATCAAATTTCGCACAAGACTAATGTAGTACATCCCTAAAGTAATGATTAAAATCATTTAAAGAAATTCTCCAGTGGCGTAGATATTGGGGGTCGGCACCCCTTCTCCCTCCCAATCTTCGGCGCCACTGGATCTTTTACAAACAAGATTTAATAGAACTTATTAGAGTTATTTTGTTTGCTTTTTTTGTATTTTTGATGTACGTTATGTCTAGTAAGTAATAAAATGTTTAAAAAAAATGTTGGTCTCTCATATCGTATTTTCTTGGTAGTTCAGTCTTAAGTTTTGGCCTGCTTGCAACAAATTAAAATAAATATCTCAAAAACGAAGCCATAAATCGAAAATTTGCAAGAGTAATTTTTTTTCTAAATTAAACAGGGAATACAAAAATCTTCTTGTAAAATATCCAGTGGCGCCGAAGATTGGGAGGGGAGAAGGGGGATGCCGACCCCCAACATCTACGCCATTGGATAATTTCTTTAAATGATTTTAATCATTACTTAGAGATGTACTACATTAGTCTGTGTGCGAAATGTTATGGAAATCTATCGAGTGGTTTAGAAGTTATGACGAGAAAACCAGTTCTTTTCCACAACTTTGACACTTTGACACTTTGACACTTAGGAAACATTTCTGAACAATGTTTTCTTATGAAAGTCTACTTTTTTTGATGTTCTATATCAAAATTAATGACGTTTAACCTGGACCACCCTGTATATCCAGAAGCAAACACGACAAAAATTATTTTTTCCTGAAGAGCTTTCATTAGCACAGTCAGAGTAAACCCATTTGTAGCATTACATACATATAAAACAGTACCATTTCCTTCCAGTTTGTTCTGTTTTCATATTTCGTTTTTCGATTTTTATAATTATTTTTTATTTATGTGTCACGGATTTTTGCTTGTTTTTATTAACAAAGTTAAGTAGTCTTTATAAGAGGAGTCAGTTAGCACAAAAAGTCTTTTGTAATGATTCGGTTTTTCCTGATTTTATTTTCACGTGCTTTTGGAAGTGGCAAAATTGTAGTTTCCTAAAGTGGAAGAGATCATTTCCGAGACCGTTTCCTAAATTGGACAGTCAAACTCTGGCACCTATGAAAGTCACAATTTAGAGAACCTGTATTTGCTTATATTAATATCTATATAAGGATAACATTCATTATAAAAAAATATCTAATATACGTAAAAACTAGAGTAACTTTAAAATATCTTATCAATAACTAGATATCTTTTTTATCTACTATTATCAACCATGATGATCGCTCGAAGACAGAAAATTATGCCACATTAAAAATTGTAATTCGTTCAAAGTGCATTGGTATTTTGTATCAACTTAATGACGAACGATTCTACTGTGAGATAATCCCGGAACTTATATTATGGACTATCAGTTATAACAACCATATTTGATTGATTCCACATTTAGGAGATTTATCCGCCATATTTAGACGTTCACCATAACCCATTTACACTGCGTACTATGTGTTACTTAGTAATATAAAGTACAAGATCATTCTACAGATACAATTGCGTTTAATATTTTGTTTTTTAATAGACGAAACTTCATTTTGTGTGTTTCTAATTGGATTCATTTTATCCGGTTGATTCACAAATATTGAACCCTGCTGATATGTTCAAATATAATTATTTATTTTATAAACAGGAGGAATTTAATTTATAATGTAAACGACATCCGACTCTATAACTTGTCGCCAACGCAGCTTTCCTCGATTAATAGATTTACACTAATCTAAACGATATGAAATGCTAAAATAATGAAAAGTAAAATGCTCACAAAAGAATAAACGTTTTCTATTTTTTGGTAACACTTTCAACTATGATCTGAATATATAAAAAGTACGAATTATTAATTTTCTGTAACATATTAAGGACACTGACGTTTCAATTTTAATATTAGCAATTTTCCAAATCACCTACAACCCTTGTATTGGTTTTCCAAGGTGAATATTAGTTCGAGATTGCTCCCGTTCGGTCACATTTCTAATTCATCAATGACCTTCAACGGTAGTAAAACAATATCGATTATTTTTTTTATTAATTTACTCTTATGTCAGTGTGATCTGTATGTCGTATTATGTACATATGTAACAAATCTCGCAACTCAATTTGCACCCACTTCTGATTGTCCTATGTGTTGCAATTTTGCACACTTTTTAGATGACTACTAATTTTTGATGACAATAAAATTTTTATTTGTCAAAACATACGCTCAATGTATTACAATTCTTCTTTGTAAAGCTGTCTTGGAAGGTGTCAGTTAATAGCCTGGATAGTCGAGGTAACACGTATTACGCTTATTTTAGTGCACGATGTACGCGACTTATTTTAGTGCACATAAACGTTCATCTTTCTTTTTCAAAGTACAGTTTTTAAAAAACTTGTTTTTTTAACATTTCTTATATTTTAATATTTATATTTTCCTAAGTACAGGATGATCGATTTATCATAGCAAGTGAGTTTTTCTCAGAAACGGCTGACTGGCTTTTACCCATCTTCACTCAAAATTAAAACAATACATTAAAGAAATATATCTTAAGGACGCTACGCGTCGCGACGCCTCGAAACATTTTTTTTTCAACATACCTTTTTTACTTTTTTAATTTAACCATTGCAAAGGTATATTAATTATGACTTCTTTTTTCTATTTAAAAAGTTTTGCTCGATTTATTGTTGAGTGCCTTAAACTATTTCTTTATTTTTTTAAAAAAGCAGAACCTTCTGGCTTTAGTAAAGGCAAGTTAATTGATATACTCTTTACAGAAATTATATTCATTTAGCTAGCAGTTTTCGAGAAAAACAGATAGGACACACTGTAATAAATCGACCATAACTTTTTAAATGTTCAAGATACAAAAAAATGTTAAACAGAAAAAAGAACTCATAATTAATATACCTTTATAATGGTCAAGTAAAAAGGTATATTGGTGAAAACATTTTCTTTTGAGGGTGTCGCGACGCTTAGCGTCGTTAAGGGGGACTTCTACCTTGAGATGTAATTTTTTAGTCATTTTTGTATTATTTTTTCGTGGGGGAAGTAATTAACATTAAGAAATGCGGTTTTTTGCGAATCATAATTCAATAATTTTTAGATGAAAAAAACATTTTTTTAAATCAGAAAAATCCAAAATGGCGACCGCCAGAACATCGCAAATTGAAGGAAGCGAAAATTTCCGTCTAAACGGCTGACATTGTAGCACCCTCTGTGTTGATTTGAAATAGAAATACAAAATATTTTCTTAATCAGTTGTGTTTTGGTCAGGGAACAACGAGATATTTTTTCGATTACTGCAAAATTACAAAAATGAGGGTAAATTTAAAAAAAAATGTGTTTTTTTGCAATTTTTTATTCACAAAAAAAATTATTTAAATTTTTTTAAATGTTTTTATCGAAAAACCGGCTAGTCAGACCCTGGAGAAATGTTTTTTATGCATTCGTGCACAATTTCAAGTCGATAGCTTAATTACAGTGGCCGCTAGAACGTCAGCCATTTTTAAAAACGTTATTCTGAGAAAAACGTGTTTAAAGTTTAAAATGTGAATTATTCAAAGGGGCTTATATTTACCGTCAGACTGCAATGCCTGGTCCGTAAAGACATCCCTCTCCTGACACACAAAAATGAAAAAAAAATCGATTTTTTCAAATGTATCAAAGTAGAAGTCCCCCTTAAGACATATTTTTTATTCACGCCTTAATTTTGAATGAAGGTAAGTAAAAGTGATTTGGCTTTCACAAAAATTAATTTCACTTAGCCGTTCCTGAGAAAAACTCACTTTCTATGATAAATCGATCACCCTGTACAAATATATGCCGATGATATAAATATTCAAAATAAGTATATTTGTACCAGTATATTTTTTCTTCCCCATTTTTTTCCTAAGCAGTGTCAAGTTTATTTCTACATTTATGAGAATTTTCCAACCAGTCCGCAATCCAAGTACACACCAACAAGCCCTTCCGGCGAAAACGCTCCGTATCCCCTCTTCGTATAAATTATTTATGCGTCTAAATTCGTCAAAATTCAGTTAATTTAAATATTTATGGCAAAGTAACGCGCTGTGAAGCGGCTGCCGTCACAAATAGAAAATCTAACGAAGTATATACAATCCAGAAGTAGGCACCTGTAGTGTAGTGCGGAGGAGTAAAGGGCGAGAGGGGGCGCAAATATACTTGTGAGAAATTAAACGTGTACGGTTAAAGAGAATTTTTGAACAGGGGAGCGACGTCGAGCAGTGTGAAATTGAAATTTAGATTTGGTGTGAAGCGCCTTGAAATATTCAACGAGGCAATATTTTGCCAGCTGAATACATTAAATCGAAAATACGTAGGCAAGACGAAACAAGTCCTTTTAGATTCCTTTTTGTTTAATCAGTGTGAATAAAAAAAATCTTAGCTGCAGAATTTTACAGTTCAACCAACAAATAATGAAATGAGTCATCACGCGCTAGACTGGCGAAGATGTCCAGAATCGCGTGCTCACCGCGCACGGACAGCATGTCTTCTACAATAGTTAAGATAGTTAGTGGTGGCGTGTAAATCTTTTTTATCTAAGGATAAAATAATTACATAAAAAAACAACGCATTTAAAAAACCTACACTACACCTAATACAGCTGATCTACATTTAAAATGGTTACATCTGTCTTCCTTAAATATCTAATTATTGTCGCTACAATCATATGATTATTTAAAGAGGTTCAAGAATATTAATATTGAAGTCTAATTACCTCATCCGCTTTTCCTCCTTCAAACCACGTCTTACATTAATCTGCCATATTAATAATTGACGTAACTTCTAAAACAATGTGAAATCAATGTTCCACATTATCCACGGTTATTTTAAAGTATAATATATTGTGGCGGGCAACATCACATTTCACCTGCCTCCGTATGAAGCATTATTTTTCTAAAATAGTCGTATACATTTTAAACTTTTAAGATGTTGTCGTGAGGCAGACATTTTTTTAAAGTTTCATTTGAAATTTTTAGTATTGAAAATACTTCTGGGCGCGTAGTAATGGAGCTGTCTTGCGAAATATTAACGCAAGCGACATGCGACCTCGACATGCGACCTCGACATGGTCACGTAACGACCTTGCCGTGTATCTGTTTGGGTTACATGTGTAGTCATCTACAATTTTGATGAGTTGATGACTGTTCAAGGGTCCAAGGCCACCGTCGAATCCCCGAGATTTGCTGATTCGCTGAAATGGCAAAACGACATCCGAGCTGCATGGCGGCGCTTATGAGCACGTTGAATAAAAAACTTTCCAGCAGTACACCGTTTAGTGAAAATTTGCCTGCGTATTTTATGAACTGATGTTGAATGTAAAATAAACATTTGATATTTACTGATCGTTGTAATAGGAGGAGCAGATCTGTTATTTTATTAATTTACACTAACATATATACAGGGTGATTAATTAAGAATAAGTAATCTCTAAACTGGAAGATCTAGTTTTCTAGATATGTATGTATGTACATCAAATGAAAGGTTTTGGTATCACACCCTGTATAAATATAATGGATTATGAAATGTATAAAGCGCGTAACAAAAATAGTTTTAGGCCGACGCAACCTGCATTTGAGAAATTATGGAGGAAATAATGTTGCCATTAAAGAAACGAAAATGCAATGTTTTAGAAAATGAAAAGGAGGCTATTCATCTTACGTTAATTGTTTACATTGTAAACAATTTTGAAATCATCTGGCTCACATTCGAATTCAAGGTTGCTGAGTGGATGGATTCTTAGAATCCCACCTAATTATTATTAATAATACTTTGTTGAATTTTGACAGAGTCCATTAAAGTTTTCTTAAAGTAGTTGGATTATTGTTTAAAATATTGTAGATACACAGTTCTGCAGTTCCTAACAATTTAAATTAAACATTGACTTGTTTTCGGATTTTGCATGAAAACATGGCTGAAAATTAATTTATGCGTTAGGGTAAACGTGGGATAGTTGCCCCACTTTTTTCAAATGGGCGATTTACATACGGAAGATGAGCATTTAATAATCTGAAACTTTTGTGAAGATTAGTGTAATTATCAATTAAGACAATAATCAATATACTTTAATACTTTTGGTTATTTACTTATTTATAAACGAAATAACAACACCTTATACATGAGGATAGATGCCTACTGTGTGGGTTAGATGCCTCAGTGATATTTTGACCTATGGGATAGTTGCCCTGAGGAATTAATGAAAAACACTTTGATTTTCTTAACTTAAATCAACGTTCGCTTCAGCTTGACGAACGCTAAGTTTAGGATGACATTGCATAAAAGACTTCCAATGACGTCCTGCTTTGCGAGTTTCTTTGTTAAAGTTATGTTCAATACCAAGTTTTTCAGTGAATTCAAACGCTGTTATTCATATCATATCTCGTGAAATCCTGCTGCCTCTAATTTTTGAACGTGTGCGACGAGCCGTTTTTCATTATTGACGTCCAAAACGGGGCGTTTCCCTAAAAAATTAATGCAGGAATTAATAATAGGTAAAAGCGAAAATAAATCAAATAAAAAAACGTTTAATAATACGGTAAGTATTTCGATTTTCAAAAAACCTAGGTACCTAATGTCAATTTCTTTTGTATATTGTTTCGCAAATCATCTTCTTAGGGTTCTAGATGGAATGCCATAACGACGAGATATTTCATTAAGAGGATATTTGTTTTGTTTCAGCTCTTCAAAGGTGTCTTTAAGAGCGTCTTCGGTCCACACACCTCGGGGCCGTGTCCCCCCTTGCATACGTACCTACTTGCGTGGAATGTCTAGAAAACGAAAACATAATGAATTAAATTCATAATACAATGTGGGATAGATGCCTTTAGAAGCCTCTAAGGGCATCTATACTCACAAAAACTGGGGCATTTATCCTTTTTGCGTGGGATAGACGCCCTCCAATTTAACAAAAAAATTGTTTTAAAGAGTGCTAAAATAACATTTGAATATTTCTAATTAATACATATATTGATTATAAATACAAAAAAATAAACACTTACTTTATAACATTAAAAGTTCCGGGCGAGTAAAGATTATACGTAATAACCTAAATTCACAAATCTGTCGACGCGTAAAATTGTTTTCGTTGCACAGCCCACGACTCATCTGTTCCAGCAAAGTGCACGTTTTTGACTGACAATCGGGAGGGGGTCAGCATACATTTAAACAAAACAGGGTGGGTGTTGGGTGTTGGTATTACATTTAAACAAAACAGGGGAACACTTGCGCGTCTATCCCCCTACGGCCTCTATCCCACGTTTACCCTACGTTATGTAAGCACTATATTAAACAATTGACAAGAAATTGTATCAGCTCAACAAGGCATTGAATATCTGACTTCTTAAAACCTAGACTGGCTGGTAGAGGCGGCTTCTCTTACGAATGCCCCATTGAAGGAAGTTGAGGATTGACAATGATATGAGGAGTCTATTGCGAACAGTCCTCTTCTTTGCCTAGGGACTTTTTGGCATCTACAGTTCACCAAAATTTGTATTTGTATAAACTGCCGATCAGACACCGACACTTGTGAAATATCACATCCTGTTGGGCAATGTTGCTTAAACGCCGATCTCACATCTACAAGATATTCATAATTTTCTCGGTATATGTTATTCACACGCCGATATTCTGCTATCCATCGGTGTAGATTTCTGCCTGTTTGCGTAACTACATATGTATGTATGTATGTAATAGTCTCTTAGAGCATATCCCTGCCCCAAATGGTTTTCAAGAATACGACAGGCCAAATTCATCGCAACTGCGTCTACATATATTCTCGGTACACTGCAGGTACTCCACGGCAGCAAGGCCATTGTAAAGGCACATGATAGGGTCAACTTACTAATCCAAAAATTTTTTTGTTAGAATATGCACGGCAAAGAAATCGCAAACCTGACAGAATATCACATGCAAGATAACCCGTTTAAAACGACAAGACCTTCAGGGTCAAACCGCCAAAAATCGTAACAACAAAACTGTGTTTTATTTTTATGATAATTTACTTTAGATATTTCTACCAGCTGTGTCTGGTATTTTCAATACGCCTACGATACTTGCTTAAGATGCAAGATCTGTGAATTTTTTGATATTATAGCATTCAATTTAGGTTTAATATAATCACTTCCTAAAATATAACGCGTTTCCTTAGGAAAATAAGAGAATTTTTTAATAACAGCAACCATCGCTGCTACCTATTTCCCCTTAATAATTAGCATTTAATCGTGTGATTTCATAATAAAAATTAAAGTCAATGAAAAAATATATAACAGGTGTATTACATTATGCAAATAGTATTTTCCTTTATAAATTTCATCAACCGATTCGCTATGTTTTCGTTCGGGAAATCCCCTCTATGGTTTGTGGCCCGCATGAGGCTATATCTCCAGCGTGCTAACGCTTTGCCGTCAAAAATTAAGTACATGAGAGGCTGATTCGTCCTCCTCTTTACATATTAGTTCGTTATTCTACGCTCCCATTTTATTATTATATACTAAGCTCCCATCCCATTATATACTAAGATGTTTCCTTAGGGTAATGTCCAGTAAATAGTCCTGTTACCCGTCCGATATTATTCCTATTAACCATGTGAGATTAGCGGTTAGCGCTTTTGATGGTGCTTTCACAAAAGTTTTCACTTATATATTTGCCTTGATATCGCCTATATATTTATATCACAATGTTTTCCCTCAAGTAAATATATTCCGCATGAACTCCAGCTTTTGTTCTGTTGTGACTTTAAGACTCGTTAGTATTATACCACAACAGTGTTCCTGACTAACAATCTACTGCCACCTTCCCAGCCCATTCAAGCTGAATGTTGTAAGATCATTCGAAGTTTAACGTTGGTATCATGATTTTACTTCTCATCTCAAACAACGAGTTCATGACCACGTTCTTTATACTGGCCTGCCGTAGAAATGCTTCTAGACACCAGTTTCCATTGCATTCCAGCCTGTAAGCCCCCATTCTTGCCTCAGCCCTGATATACTGATGAGGGTGTCCCAGATTTAAAGGGAGATAGTGTAGTGGGAGGTCGAGCACACTTAGCTGAGTTCAAAACACCCTAAACTTACCCTTTATTGTTAGCCGTTTCTGAGATACGGGGGTGTTCTATGAATTTTAACTAAAACTTTAGCCCGCCATATTTTTGGAACCACTATACATATTTGAATAAAATTTGGTACAAATATTATATTCTTTTAGTCCAATAAAAAGCATAATTTACTTTGGAAAAATTCCAGGAACGGACTCAATTTTTTTAATGTTGCTCTCAGTGCCGATAACATCACCCTGTATATCATTTTTTTTGGAAATGTCAGTAAACTTTTAAAAAGCTGTCAATGGGTCAGTGTATAAAATAATGTCATAATATTTGATGGCACGTTTATGGTTATTCTCCAATAAATGTTCACCGTATTGAGTTACCAAATAAATTCTACAAATAACGTAGTCAACTAGCTAACGTCAATATTTTATTAAAAATATCCTTCAGAAGACCTTGCTATTTGTTTCTTTGTTGACATGCAGCGTTTCTAACCCTTTTGAATTTAAATTTCCATTCAAAATAACTTAAATTCCATTTCTTTCACGAGAAAAAAAGTTAATAATGACGTTTTTATTAACAAACACAATTAAAATCAGTTGTTAAACACCTTTAGAAAATAATATTAAAATATTAAAGACGGTTTGGAATTTTATTTTGACAAAATAAAGTCCACAAATAACTTATTAAGCAATAACTTACTCTTAACACTAAAAAAAATTAACAGATTGATGTTATTTATTAAAATTACACCAAATTTTCAAATTGAACACCCCTAGCGTCAATACATTTTTTAGAACGTTTTAGCAAGTTTTTCACTGATCTATCAATCATTTCTGGGTTATCTTTAATGTTATCAGTCACATACATTAATAATTTTTTGTAACAACTGTCCCCGTGTGTGGAATTCTTCGTTGTACACTTCTGACTTGAGATAGCCCCATAAAAAATAGTCTAGAGGTGTCCAATCGGGAGACCTCGGTGGCCAATTAATAGGACATCCTCGGCCGATCCATCTGTTGAGGTAATGTTCATCCAGATAATTTGTGAGTGGTACAGAAAAATCGGGTCCAGCACCATCGTGCTGAAACCACATACCCCAGGTATTGATGCCTTGTAATAAATCTGGAAAAATGTCTCTAAGGAAGTTTAAATAAACTTCACCAGTTAACCTTCCTTCAAAGATGTGAGGCCCTATTAGATGGTTTTTGTAAATTCCACACCACACATTAATGTTAAATCTGTGTTGGGAATTTTTCTGAACCACCGCATGTCGATTTTCGGTTGTCCAAACATGATTATTTCTAGTATTGTTAATGCCATCAGGCGTGAATTGGGCTTCATCCGTAAATAGAATCCTCGATATTGTTCTTCTGTGCGCCAAAATCTTTAGCACTTTAAAAAACTTATGCTGATTCATGATTACTAAGAGACGCTAATCTTTTAGTTTGTAGAAAAAACAAATTTAACATATGCCTACTTGGGATTTTTAATGCAACAATGCGATATTAATTGGTAAAACATCTAGTTCAAAATTTAATGTAGGGTATGTTGAATTTGTCAATTTATTGCTACAAACAAATAATAATACTATCTTAATATTATTTTCTAAAGGTGTTTAACAACTGATTTTAATTGTGTAACTTTTTTTCTCGTGAAAGAAATGGAATTTAAGTTATTTTGAATGGAAATTTAAATTCAAAAAAGGGTTAGAAACGCTGCATGTCAACAAAGAAACAAATAGCAAGGTCTTCTGAAGGATATTTTTAATAAAATTGATAAAATATTGACGTCAGCTGGTTGACTACGTTATTTGTAGAATTTAAAATTTGGTCAACTCAATACTGTGAATATTTATTGGAGAATAACCATAAACGTGCCATCAAATATTATGACATTATTTGATACACTGACCCATTGACAGCTTTTTAAAAGTTTACTGACATTTCCAAAAAAAATGATATACAGGGTGATGTTATCGGCACTGAGAGAAACATTAAAAAAATTGAGTCCATTCCTGGAATTGTTCCAAAGTAAATTATGCTTTTTATTGGACTAAAAGAATATAATATTTGTACCAAATTTTATTCAAATACGTATAGTGGTTCCAAAAATATGGCGGGCTAAAGTTTTAGTTAAAATAGAACACCCGTATCTCAGAAACGGCTAACAATAAAGGGAAAGTTTTGGGGTGTTTTGAACTCAGCTAAGTGTGCTCTACCTCCCACTACACTATGTCCCTTTAAATCTGGGACACCCTGTATACTAAAGGCCGGGGGGTTTAGTATAGTTTCCATGATTTCTACCGAAGCTTCTCATGGCTCTCGTTATGCATATACAGACTAGAGTCTGGTATTTTGTTAGCTCCAGTTCTGCTATCTTTTGTTTGGTTTTAGACCACCAGACTAAGAGCCATAGGCTTCGATGAGACTCATCATGGCAGTATACACCCAGTGGGTTAATGCTCTATATTTTCTGACCGCGCGTTTGGTAGCCACATAAAGATTGACTGTACGTTTGAAACCCACGTAATTCTGATCACCTTGTATACGCTCATCCTTGCGGATTCGCAGTTTCGTTTGATCCCCCGCACAGAGATAACGGGGAGAATAACGGCTGTTTTATAGTTATTTTTAGTGGGCCGTTGATGCCGACCTAAAAGGGGGTTAGTACGGAAACTACTCCAGGTTCATTATCCATTTGTACGCGGGTCGTCCCGTATACTTCACGAACGAGACGGCAGGACGAACGTCCAAATGCCTCGCGATTAGCCTTTCGGTATTTTGCTTCGGGGAAATGGCCACGACGTGCATCTACTTTTTTATTTGTACCCGCAGAAAAAATATTGCTCTGCGAAGGAAATATTTAACAAATGATATGTAATACGATGCACATTCGTATATCAACGAATTACGTAGTTAGTTGAAATGTTTTTATTTATAGTACAAGATCCCGACTTAAGTCGACCTCCCCTCATCCTTTTTCCTAATTAAATATATATATTATACAATAAAAAGTATAGATCAATACAATGTGCTAGGGTTGCCGCGTCATATCCGCGCAAGGCTATTTTTAAATAAAAATTATTTAATGCAATGGTCATTACGGTCATTCTTTTTCTTAAAAAAAAAAATAGTACCATTCGAAAACCAAAGATGTACATAAAACGTCAAAGTAAGGTTGCCTACCATTTTTCCCGCCGTATACGGGGTTGCCAGGTGTAAACAGGTGAACTGATATTAGTAAATTACCCTCATCGTTTTTCTTAATGAATTATATATGAAAATGTAGTCAATTTTATTGCGGATATGATGGTATAGGGTTGCCTTTGCGAAAGTGCGCAGAGTCTAGGGTTGCCGCGATTTAAAGTATTAATAATTGTGTAAGATATGGCGCGACGGAGAGCACTGCACGTATTAATATATGTGATAGAGAAGGATACAGAAGTGTTCTGTGTTTTGGAGTAAATAATTAACAACAACAATCATAATAAAAAAATTATAATAATAATAGCAAATCGGCAGAGGGAGTGATGACGACCAGATTCACCAAGAACATCGCAGCATTAGGACAGTTTTATAGTATTATTAGAAGTGGCCAGAAGGCAGTTGTACTACAAACGTGTCACATTGTTAGAAAGGCTTTGGGACAGGATGAACTTCCTCCCCTCGCCTGAGTCTAATTCCTGCTGGAGGTGGTGATGGGATATCAAGCCATCACTGTCTGCATGTTGAATGGGTGAATGTTCTCCAGCGTTTATTAATAATAATTTATATTCAAACGATTTAACGATTAAAGTTAAAAAACATTATTTCACATTTTTTAAATACTGACCCCCTTCAACCTCTTGACATTACCCTGTTAAGCTAAAAATGAATAATTAATTGTGTATGTGAGATGCAGAAAGGGGGTTAAACATGTCCACCAGCACTTCCAATTTCAGCATCACTTTTTGCTAGTCGTTTACTCGCCATTGCTCGTATACTATTTTCGTTTGTTCGCAACGACTTACTGTAAAAAAATCAAAGATACTGCTGGTCAAGGACAGCATACCGAAAGCATACAGAGTTGGCAATTGTTTTGTTTAGATTGCTTGTTGTTTGCTCGTCAGTGCTCGTACATTATTTTCGTTTGCTCGTAATCATTTATATACAAAACAAAAAGGGGGTTTCATATTTCTCCAACCCCAATCCCTCGCCGTTCGGTTTCATAATTCTTTTTGCCCAAACTAGTGAGGGCAAGTCGAAATTTTTAACCCCCTTTCTGCATCTTACATAAACAATTACGAGCAAACGAAAACTACGGACGAGCAATCACAAGCAAACGGCTAGCAAACGGTCTACATCCAAAAAAGTGCAAATTTCAAAAATGGGAGGGTTAACTTCATGGAGGTTATCTTCTTTATCAGCGAGCTAATTAATTTTAGCTCAATTTTTTATTGCCTTGTTGCACCATCCCTTGTGGGAGGGACTTTTGTCCACCTTGTAGCCTGTACCACTCCAGGAAACTCCCTTCAGACGCATTCGAGTGCAGTCCAGAAAGAGCAGGGCACTCGACGGCGAACAAGTAACACAAAACTGGCCGGCCGACTGACGACCGGCCGACCGCAGTTTTACAATAATTCCGCATCCTCCGAGTACCGCCGAGCGCGAAGTGCTGTACAAACATGCGGAAATTTCATTTGCTAAGTAAATACTAATTAAATTAGCGGACGGTTCGCATTTATTTGGCTAATTTCTTCGTCGCGCTCGCCCTCTTCAGGAGACGCCGGGTCTGCTATACGAATTTTTGATTTGTATTAGCCGCCTGCCTGGGCCGTTTTAATTATTCGGCGGAACGCCGTTTTAATAAATTTTAATAATACAGGTGCAGATGTCGTGTTATTTATTTGCTCCCAGAGCGCGGACGGGCTGAGTGCTCGTGAGTTATTAACTTAGGCCGCCGCATCAGTTTCCTTAACCTTTTCAGTACGGGAAAAACTCAGTACAAGTCGACCTTCCAATTAATATGAAAAATATATACAGGGTTTGTCCGGAAAGTAATGTCAGTGAGCTTTGAAAAATGGTTTTTATTGGTTCTATGTGTACAAATCTTTAGAAACTTTCAAAATACATTCCTCCTGCGTCTATACATCGGTTCCAGCGGGTCTTCCACGCATCAAAAGCCGCACGGTAGTCGTTTTCCGGAACCGCCTTTAAAGCGTCGGTGCAAGCCTTCTGAATGTTTTTCACCGACCCAAAATGCTGTCCTTTCATTGGGGTTTTGAGGCGCGGAAACACAACAAAGTCTGGGGGGGCCACATCGGGGCTGTAGGGAGGCTGGGGAACAACGGTGATGCCTGCCTTGACGAGGTAATCGGCCACGAGGACGCAGGTGTGCGAAGGCGCATTGTCGTGGTGAAGCTTCCAGGATTTTGAGATGTCTGGACGGACGCGATTTACCCTGCGTTTCAGCCGCTTCAGCACCTCGACGTAAAACTTTCCGGTTACGGTTGTCCCCTGTGGAACGAACTCATTATGGACCAATCCCCGGCAATCAAAAAAGACAATCAGCATTGTCTTGATCTTTGAACTGGACATCCTGGCCTTCTTGGGGTGAGGGTAGTTCGACGTGTTCCATTCCGCACTTTGCCTCTTCGTCTCCCAAAGACCCAACTTTCGTCCCCGGTAATGACGTCATCAAGGAAAGCGGGGTTGTCTTCGCAGGTGTCCAAAAGTTCTTGGCAGGTTTCGACGCGCCTCGCTTTTTGATCGTCCGTTAGCACTTTTTGGCAAGAGCTTCGCGCACACCTTCCTCATTCCTAAAGACTCCGACACAATTTCGTGACCAATGGTTTTCGTAATGTCTAATGTTTCGGAAATTAAACGGACACTTAGACGACGGTCAGTGTTCAACAAGTCACGCACACGTTTCACATTGTCGTCGGAACTGGAGGTTGATGGCCGTCCAGCGCGGTTCTCGTCGTTGACATCTTCCCGACCTTCTGCGAAGGCCTTGTGCCACCGGAAAATTTGCCTGTCCGAAAGACAATCGACGCCGAAAGCCTTCTTCAATATTGGAATGGTTTCCGCATCACTCTTCTCCAGTTTCACACAAAACTTGATCGCCATCCGTTGCTCAAGCGAACGTTGCATTTTTTCTTGCACCGGGTCACTGTAACGACTCTCAAAGAACGAGTGATGCGACCTCTACAACGACCGGTAGGCAACTGACGCTTGTTGGATCTTGTTGCCAGATCCCCCCCACCACAATCCCAGCACGTAAAGCGCGAGCTGGCGCGTACACTGTCGGGAGAAAAAATTCACTGACATTATTTTCCGGACAAACCCTGTATATATAATCAATGAATTTGATGTTTGGCATCACCAACTTCGGGGGTGGTCGATATATCGACCACTCCCGGACGCTATGGAAAGTACAATGTAAAAACTTTTTAAAATCCCGGAAAAATCAAATTTTGTACAAAACTAAGCTAGACTGGTGGCTTTATCTTTCAAGAAGCCCAAATAACATAATTCGGTGCATAAACAACGAATTATAAACGATAAATTGCATAATAAAGGGTTAAATCGCTGAAAACGCTCAACAAAATTCCGGAACCGCCAAAAAAACACGGGTTTCATGATTTTGAAAGAATTATTGAATGAAAAAAAAATCAACCCCCCAGAAACCAACCCCCAAATAGGGGTGGGGGTAAGTTTAGAATTTCAAATGGACACCCTCAAAACTTTTTGCAGATTCCGATTCTAGGGATAAAAATAAGAACCTTTTTGTCCCAAAAAATTTTTTTCCTTTCGGCATAGACGATGCTTCAATCGCAAAAAATCAAAATAACCCTTTCCTCATGGCAGTACACGTGTCTAAGATGTTCGAAAAGGGTTGTGCCTACTTCTTTAAGAACAGGGTTTATTTCACAGGAAAATTAGGTCAGAAATATTCTTGAACATCCTGGATATTTGACTACGAAAATTTGATTTTCCGCAATTGAAACGCCATCTAGGACAAAAAAATTTTTTAGGACAAACGTTTCTTATTTTTACTCCTAGAATCTAAATCTGCAACAAAAATCAAAATTCTGTACAAAACTTCTTTTTTCAGAATTGTTTTCTTGAATTCTTAGCTTTTTTGGGTCCGCACTTCCGTCTACCCTAATTTCACGCAGTATTATTTTATTTTATCTGTTTTCAAAACATCAAAATACATGGATATACCAATTTTACCGTAAAACTACTAAAAAAGCTTATTTGACCTTGAAATGTTCATTTTCACGGTCAAAGATGTCACCCAGATTTTTTTTTCTATATTTCCTGTATTCAGCTCATAATTTCCCCCTAAAATATAACAAATTTAATTATATTTTGGTGGTCGATATATCGACCAATTCCGTACAGAAAAGGTTAATACCGTACGCGTAAGAGCGAAGAGTCAGGATCTCCAGACATACTAAAGAAAAACCAAAGGGACTAACTGCTATATATTTATAAATAACTGGGTCTGTTTTAGGTACTAGGTACAGGGATTAAAGATATTCATAGAGATCGGCCCATTAAAGTACTGTGAAAAGAAGAACACTGTTGATACTTAAAATCTGAAACTGATTCTGATATCACATCTAGGACGTCTTCGACTTGATAACTTGAATAGAGAAGATATGATGTCTAGGAGTTTTGAGACCAATAACTAAACAGAATCGACGGAGATGATAAGCCGGGATTGCCAGACATGGTTAAAGAAAAATACGGGGGTGAAGCCCCAAATATACTACCTGCGGATATTGTAGATACTACGTTTGAGGAATTTCGCAAATGCACCTCATTAGTTGGTGCTCCATTTGTTGATGCCAAATATACCGGGTGTCCCTAAAATGACTATACAAGCTTTAACCCCAAATTTCTTGGACAAATACAAGCAAATCTAGACAAACTTACCTATATCCAAAGTTGCTTCGTTTGGCCACTAAAAAGCGTAAAGGTTTTGTAAAAGTTTTAGTTTTTTTTTTTTTGTTATAACTTATATGCTGTAACCGATTTTTATAATTTTTCATGTATCGTTTCGGAGGGTTAACTGGTATTATTTAATGTCAATAAAATGTATTTCAGAAGATACATATTTTTGTAACATGAGATAATAACTATGGAACGGATTCTTCTGATTAAGGTGGCTACAGCTACCATTTTTTTTTATGAATAGCTTAACTTATTTCAAATCGTTTTCATCTCTTGTAAAATGTTTGTCAGACCAATGTTTATAGAGAAGCCGTACCTCTGACAAAATTATATCATTTTATAGAAAGATTTATGTTCTGAAATACACTTTACTGACATCAAGTAATGCCACTTATTATTACGAAACAATATACCAAAAATGATGTCAATCGGTTACAACATATGAGATTTATACCAACAAAAAACTAAAATTTTTGCAAAATGTTGACGCCCTCTAGCGGAGAAAAGAAGCAACTTTGGATATAAGTAAGTTTACCTAGATTGGGTTATTTTTGCCTAAGAAATTTGTGGTTAAACGTATTGTCATTTCAGGGACATCCTGTATGTGTAGATCAACAATATATCGGGTGTTCAAAAACTATCCTGCCAAACTCATATACTAAATGTGATTTTATGCCGAACATCTCAAAAAAGTCTTACCTAAAATGTTGAAACTTGTCGGAATGGCTTCTATGGTAAATCGGTCATTGTAAACGTCGGGGACGTCGACAGACATTTTGAATTATTATTTTTTTATCTTCAGTTTTTGACTTTTTACTTCAAATCTGAAAACTTTAAGGTAACACCATTTTTGAGAAAAATCAATTTAAACTTTATGTTCCTTACATGAATACCGTTTGTATGATAAATTACATAAAGTTGGCTTTGATAGATCAAAAACAGCAGGAAAGTCAGACATTTCTATCAGATTTTACTGAAAATGATTAAATTGAAAAATAAACAACTCGAGTTTTTGTTAATTTGTTAAATTTGAACATGGTATTGTTTTTCTGGCCAACTATTTTTTTTCCTCGGTTTTTTCGTTTTTATCGATAACGGTGCAGTTTTCGTGATTCGAACAAGTATTACATAAAGTTGGCTTTGATAGATCAAAAACAGCAAGAAAGTCAGACATTTCTGTCAGGTTTTACTGAAAATGATTAAATTAAAAAATAAACAATTTCCAGTTTTTGCTAATTTGTTAAATTCGGACATGGTATTGTCCTGACATGGTATTCTTTCCAAGTCATTTTTTTATCCTCGGTTTTTTTCATCTTTATCGATAACGGTGCAGTTTTCGTGATGCGAACAAGTATACCTTTTCTGTAGAGAATTATATTGCGCATCACACTACACTATCTGTCCCGGATTAGAATTCCTCGATGGAAAAAAATAATGATACAAAAGTAACATGACATGTTTGTAATTCGCGCCCTTTATAAGATGAATAAATTTTGGCCTCATCACATTGTTTGGGACTACTTATTGTACTTGTTTGCACCGTCCCCATTTGGAGGGTGTAATACTGTAGAGTTTATTTTTGATGTAGTATCTGCCATTCATTTTTGGTCCCATATTTTTTAATCACCTTTATATTGAAATAGATGGTCGTCATTAGAGCACATATTGTACAATTACATAGTTCTGTTGTTTTTGTTGTTAAATGCCGTTTATTTTGTGTATTCTATCAACGGTAAATTTTTCAAAAATATAAGACTGTCCTTTTACAAATCATCATTTTAAAAGATTGTACAAACATTAATAATTGCTCGTAACGAATACCATCTGACATTTACAACTATTGGTTTTGTTGACCTATCAACATACATATAACACACATATGACATACAAATATACTATATATTATTGAATATTAAATTTTTCTCAAAAAATGTACATCGTAACGATTTCAAACAAAAGCACAATATTGTTATAAAATGCCTTAAACTTTTCAGTTTTTATGAAAAACAACTCGAAGATAAAAAAATAATTCAAAATATCTATTTGCCCCTCAAGTGAGACGAAAATAAATTGATTTAAACTCAACTTGGGGTACCTACATTATTGCGTAATATATCCAAAATATTTAAGAGTTTATCTAAAGAGATTTTCAAAAGATTATAATCAGCACACTGTCTGAAACAATTTATTTTTCTGAGAGAATAAATATCAAATAGTTTAATATTGAATTTTTTTAGCCTGATTTTACATAATATGAACTTGACCTGAGTTTGTTCATTTCCACGTGAATGGCCTCAGCGTGGTTAAAACATGTGTAGAGTCATTATTGGGGGCCGGAGACCGGTTGCATGGCCAGGATCGGACTGGGATAGGTGTTACACATTAGCTCGGTCACGTCTAATGATAGTAGTGCTCCCAACTTACTATTGGCAATACTTTACAAGCTCTGACAGTACTGTCACCTTGATTAGTGTGCATACACATGCGTATATTTATATATTATGCGGCTTATATTATGCGCGAGCATCTGAATAACATTTGAATAAGTTTCTGCGACCGGTGTGCTACCGGGCTCATGCTTAAGCTTATACACGGTGGAGACTTTAACTGGAATATATGCGCTAGCGGGGTGGTGAATGATTTTTCAAAAAATTCCAGAGACACGTCAACTTTTAAATGTATTTACCTACATTTTGCAAGTAATATGAAAAATATAGCCCTTCAGGGGTGGCTGAAACCACCCTAGACATGATTTTTTCAAATGCAACCCTATGGCTTGTGACCCCTCATTGTAAAGCTGGTGTAAAGAGGAATCCAACGCACTGATCAAATTTTAATTTTTAGTATGTTTGTAGGGTTGCATACAATTAAAACAATTTAAAAATTAAATTTATTTTCAACGTAACAATTGTTCAAAATGTGCACCATTCACTTGTTGGCAGCATCCCAGTCTGTGGTAGGTTTCGTCCCTTACATTATGCAACATTTGCGGTGTTATTTTTCCGATTTCCTCTCTTATCCTTTCCTGCAGATCTGCTATGTTGTTGGGTTTCTGAATGTAAACCCTACTTTTAAGATGTCCCCACAAAAAGAAATCCAGTGGTGTAAGATCTGGAGATCTTGCTGGCCACTCAATATTACCACGCCTCCCAATCCACCTACCGGGAAAAATTCTGTCCAAATACTGACGAACAATGGCAGCATAGTGTGGTGGGGCCATCTTGCTGAAACCATAACCTCTCGTCGG
Organism: Aromia moschata; assembly: GCA_029963805.1. NCBI lineage: Eukaryota > Metazoa > Arthropoda > Insecta > Coleoptera > Cerambycidae > Aromia > Aromia moschata. Next base: position 872,689 of record JAPWTK010000053.1, on the reverse strand, counting down.
TCAAGTTAGGGTTTAAGGGGTTTGGAAATAAATGACATAGCACTGGCATTAGTTCGTGCTGGAGTAAACGCAAGTATCTTGCTCCATTAAGAGTGTCATCAAAGAAAAATGGTCCTACAATTCTATCTTGTATTATTCCGGCCCACACATTAGTTTTCTATGGGCGCTGAGTATGAAGTTCCCTCATCCAATGGGGGTTCTCTTCAGCCCAGTAACGACACTTTTGGCGATTTACGTGCCCATTTAATGTAAAAGTAGCCTCGTCAGAGAAAACTATCCACTCTAAAGATAACTGATTTTGATCAATACAAGTCATCAATAAATCGCAAAATTCCACTCGTCGATCTGGATCATCTTCAAGTAGCTCTTGAACAGCTTGCATTTTATATGGGCGTTTTTCTCATATTTAAGTATTTTTAAAACTGTTTTGTGATTAAGATTACTATCACGAGCCAGTTGACGGGCTGGAGTGATTGGATTTTCTTCTAGAGCAAGCAACAAATTCAACTTCGTGTCGTCATCAACAACAGCCTGCCTCTTACTCGGTACTTTCCTGACATGACCCATCTCTCGATATTGTGCCTCAATTTTACTAATGGTACCTTGATTTAGTGGTGGCAAGTCAGGATGCCTTTCTCGAAACAAGCGAACAACTTCGCATTGAGTTTGCGCCCTATCACCATATCCAATCATCATCAAAATTTCGATTTTTAGTGATTCAGTTAAATAAGACATTTTCACCAATTTGAAATAACACTTCGTTTCAAACTCTGAATACAGCATACAAACTAAATTACTCTTTGCGGCCGTGTAAAAACACTAGCAAAAAATAACAAATATCAGTTGTGGCAAAAAATTGCTTGGAATTTTTTGTGGGGACATATGAAAAGTAAGGTTTACATTCCAAAACTAAACAACACACATTTTGAGTCCGAAATTGTTGCGTTAAAAATAAATTAAACTATAAAATTACGTTTTAATTGTATGCAACCCTACAAACATACAAAAAATTAAAATTTGATCAGTGCGTTGGATTCCTCTTTCCACCAGCTTTATAATGAGGGGTCACAAGCCATAGGGTTGCATTTGAAAAAATCATGTCGAGGGTGGTTTCAACCACCCCTGAATGGCTATATTTTTCACATTATTTGCAAAATGTAGGTAAATACATTTAAGAGTTGACGTGTCTCGGGAATTTTTTGAAAAATCATTCACCACCCCGCTAGCGAATATATTCCAGTTAAAGTCTCCACCGTGTATATAAATGATTTGTCACAAACGGCGATTGAAGTACCGTGGATATCGTCGATACGTCATCTCATCACCTGTAATGTACAACTGTTTTAGTCAGAGCGAGGATTGTGTACGCGGTTTACGTGATTTCTCGATTTACTTGAGTAAAATATATTGTGATATGTTTTGTTCCGTGTACTATAAGGATTATGTACCGTTCCTTGTCTATACTTTTATAGCGAATAACACTTGTAACATTAATGCAGTATAATGTAGTACGATTATGGACACAAAACTCATGAGAGCGCTGTGGTCTAAGAGCTGGCACCCAAAACCTAACATTTTTGGAGGGATGGAATTTCTTACCTGGAAAAGGTTCGACCCTTAGCGACGAAACAAATAGGCTTCTGCCACGGGGCGCGCTGGGGGCTATTAGCGTTGGTGGGCGCTTAAACATGTAAATTTCCCGGTGAAGAAACAAAAGGACCGGTAAGGCTGATTCTTGTTTTAATGCATCGGGGAATATGAAAGAAAGCCGAGAAAAATTTGGCAGAAGCGTAAGTGGGGGCGAAAGGGCTGGCAGAAGCTGACAAACTGGTGGAAAATTTTGGAAAAATAACATTTTGAGAGGGACTTCTGCCAACTTGCTATTTTATTATTTACATCAAGAATAAACGAAATGTGAAATGCCAGAAGTTAAAGTGGAGGCAATAATGAATTATCAGTGATCAAAGTCCGCCAGACCATTTCGCGCGCGCGGCGCTACGCCGGACCCTTACACTCGAGAAAAATATAGGTGCATAATGAGAGGTACTTCTGGCGACCTGTTAATCTGTATTTATATAAAGAATAAACAACGTGTAAAATGCCAGAACTCAAAGTGGGGGCAATCATTTTTTATCAGAGCACAAAGTTCGATAGCGTCCTTTGTGCACTCGGCGCGCCGCGCCGGGCGCACTGACCGCGTTTCTCTTCATTTTCTCACGTTACATGTTCAATCAATGATACTTCTGAAAATTATTTAGAATATTCATTAACTATTGAGAGAACTATCGTTCAGGTGGTTATGTAAAAAAAATTGAATCTATTTATTAAACAATGTAAAGGTAAAATTTCACTAATCGGTAAGTATTATGCACATATAAATAATTTAGCTTTATTATGATAATCTTAAGAAACAATTCTACATAGGTAAGGTATTTATTATAAATCATTCAGCTTCATCATTATGATATTAGCAGTTCCTCCTCAAAATCAGGGTCTTCGTCGCTATTATACTCAGATTCTTGGTCTTCAACTAGAAAAAATAAATGTTTAAATTTTTAGATCCTGAATAATATTGTATAGGATGCTGTCGAACTTTGTGCTCTGATAAAAAATGATGTTTTGTATGCTTGTAGATCCGTAATTATTGTGTATTGTGTATTGTGTGTAACGAATCGTTGCCGACGGCGACTGCGAGGAAACCATTTACCTTAACCTCAGGTATGTGAAAATACTTTCGACACGATTCAATAAATCTCTGAAATACATTTTTTTTTTTAAATAATGAAAATCATGAATAATGAAAAATTATTTGTATACGTATTCATGAGACTACAAATGCATGTGGGTGGAAAATTTCTAACGGTTTGATAAAGACGTTAGAGGAACTTCATACTTCAAAATTGAATCTAATACCGTTTAAAGTTTTAGAACAGACAATGCAGACTTTTAGGAGTATTATTTATTACCGATGTATTTATTATGTTCTATATTAAAAGCATAGTGCTGCGTAATACTCTGCAGCTTTTTGTAGCTCGAAAATTATACGACTTCTAGTTCCACCGTTAAATTGCCTCCTGTCATATCCAGTTCAAAGAAGAAAGTAAATGTTTCAGGTTGACAACAAATATTTTTATAAGAGCAGTTTGTATACCACCTTCAATCCGACCCTGTCTTCCACGTCAGTGCAACCGCGGCACCGACCTCTAGTCATTATCATTCATCCCAGGATTATATTTTGTATGTTGAACTGAACATACATATATGTCATATATCGTTGTTTTCACAGTAATGCTAGTGCTTTTTGTAAAAAGGTTTATTTTTGCTGCATATGTAGATCATTACAATATTCGTGAATTTTATCCTGCAAAATCATATCAAATGGAACATGTACATACATATATTTAGCCTTTTGTTTTTGAAGCGATAAAAATAATGCCCAAATGTTTGAAGTGTTGCTAATTAAAGGGACCAGCATTATTTAGCAACTGTGTAAACTGTTCATGTAAAGGTTCACCAATCATGTACATATAAGTATTAGAGTGTTTAAAAAAAAACGACTATTTTTTTTTCTCAGAGAACATTGAAAAATCTTCAGAGTATCCCTAGAAAATGACCCTATTAAAATATGAGCCCTTAATATTAATATTTAGGGGTGGCGATTCTCAATTATCTATTTCCCATTTAAATAACATGGGAATTTTTTTTATGAACTTTGGAATTTTATTACTCAGGGAAGAATCCCGGACAGTGATACTCAAATTTTTTGTAGGAAATTGAACGCTCTATAAAAAATGTCTGATTGAAAATTTGCGTGAGGCAAGCCGTTTCGGAGTTATTAAGCCTCAAAAAATGAACTGTTTAAAATAAAAATCTTATTTACATATAAATGCAACAAAATCGATTCATATCATTTAAATATCCACTATTATCAACTTTACAATAAAAATCTGTAAATTTTTAACAGAATGTAAATAAAAAAATTCTATTAATCAAGGGTGAATGATTAATTTGATTGATCAATAATAAAAAATACGGGTATATTACAAATGAATATTAAAATTTCATTATACATTTTGTATAATATTAACAAATACTTTATTTTGAATCTTTATACATTTTTTCCGTCATTTAAGAATGATTTATAATCATGAATAAAAATATTTAATTTTTTTATCTACATTCTGTTAAAAATTTACAGATTTTCATTGTAAAGTTGATAATAGTGGATATTTAAGTGATATGAATCGATTTTGTTGTATTTATAAGTAAATAAGATTTTTATTTTAAACAGTTCATTTTTGAGGCTTAATAACTCCGAAACGGCTTGCCTCACGCAAATCTTCAATCATACCTTTTTTATAGAGCGTTCAATTTCCTACAAAAAAACTATCTTGAGTATTACTGTCCGGCGATTCTTCCTTGAGTAATAAAATTCCAAAGTTCAGAAAAAAATTCCCATATTATTTAAGTGGGAAATAGAAAATTGAGAATCGCCACCTCTAAATATTAATATTAAGGGCTCATATTTTAACAGGGTCATTTTCTAGAGATACTCTGAAGATTTTTTAATGATCTTTGAGAAAAAAAATTATCAGTTTTTTTGAAACTCTCTAATAAGTATAATCAACAGTATGCCGATGTCTTATATCTTGTCTACTGCTACACTACATAATAATTCTCTTCGTCGATATATACCATTAAAATCAAAAATGAGTACCACTTTAATCAATAAAAGCGTATCGTCTGGAGCTTCGTTGAAGAACGTGGTCCATTGAAAAAATGAATTTTTCGATTTATTAGTACCTATCGTTTCGACGTTTCAGAAAGGCAACGTCTTTGTCTAAAATGACACTATAAAAAAACACTTTTATTAATACCAAATAAAAGTAAATCAGGATAAGTTCCCATAAAAAGTTTTGTTACGTCCTTGACCTTGGCGTTTCTCCATTTACACAATATATAATACGCTCTCTCATACCTTACTTTGGATTTTACGTGAAAATAACTTGAAGCAGCTTCTCGACCAGCATTTGAAACATTTCTCCAGTTAATTTCACGTTATTTATATTATCATAATTCATAATTTGTTGTGAATTCGATTGCCAAGAATGATTTTGGGTATTGTGAGGTACATACATACAGCAATTCATGACATGTTGCTATGTTTCTACTTTCTTAGATTTACTAAATTAGTATATTAAAAAAAATGTAAAAAGTAAATAATTATTTTCCAACAATTTTAATATAAAACGCAAAATAATTGCATACTCATTGTGCCTTTAAAGTGATTTTACTGAACTGGCATAACGGTAAATTCGAGATAAATATTACGTATGTTATACTTGTTCAATAAAATCTCACTTTTCAGTACATAACACGAAATATACTAATTGAGCCTTATTTTCTATATCATAGAGATGTAAAATTGGACGCTACATTTCAGACTACCCCTTTAAATTTTACAGCGGCGATTGGCGGGTAAAGCGCCAGGTGGGAGATTTCGATTACTCCGAGGGCAAATATCCGCGCAGGTTCAATTCCCGCCTGTGGCAATTGGCACCTGCCATAAAGTTTGGTTGTGTGCCCTACGCCTTTTCCATCTGTACTCTGATATTATCGTAATGATTACTAGAATGAGAATATGAATTTCTGTGATGTGATGTATTAAATGTTCTGAACTATTTACGTACATACGGAGGAGCTATGAATCGAACTCGGAAATTTTGCGACCAAGTAGCATCCTACTCCCATTCGAATATATATTTTAATTATTTCTTCGCAGCGGGAATGCCATAGCTTAGGCAAACGTCGCTATAGATCACCGCGATATATTTAAATATCGTTTCCAATTACGGGCATAATTCTAACCCAATTATTCCGCAATCCGTACGGTGGAAGACAGCCGGCTCTCGGGCGCCATCTGTAATAATTTTTGACATTAATTTGTTCGAGAGCAAAGCCTACGAAGGAGAGAGAGACAGAACCCGGGCAGATAGTGGAGTAGTGAATTTACATAATTGCGGAAGCTCCCGGCATTATGAACAGGTAAAGTTTCGCCAATAATTTATGGTGACAATAATAACACCTGCTGCAATCGACAATGCCTCACCGGGCTGCCGGGCGGCCTAAACGTTTACAGCCCGATCTAATTTAGTGCCTGTCGGGGTGTTTCTGTGGGGCGCACCGTAGCGACGATACTTTATACACTACACGCGAAACAACTTCCATTTGTTTCGGTTAGAGCAAATGGTCTCGCGCACGCGGTTTCTCTATCACCATCCCAGGTAGCGGCAAACACCTGAATGTAAATGCGTCCGGTTCTGGAATTATTGGGGCGTGCCGAAGTCTTGAAATGAAGAGATTTGTTTCGCGAACAAAAATAAATCCAATTCAGCGTAAACACCAACCGATTTAACGACTTGTCGCCACTAAGTACAAATGGATAAGCTACGGTTACCACGTTCCTCAGAATGTCCAGTACTCCACAGCTTTCGTGAAACAAAATTTCATATATCACAAACAGCATTTACTAATTGTTTAATTGCGCATCAATTGTTTCTCGTATCACAAAATGAATGATAGTCGCTAAGGTTGAAATTAGTCCTCTAAATTTGATCAAAGCTGTCATTATACTTGTAGGAGGCACCAAATACATACATGTATTTGTTTATATATCTTTTTTGAGAAAGATCCAAATTTGAGATCAGTTTCAGTCATCAGAGTTTTATTGCGGAAGAGAAAAATCTGGAAATTTTTGCGAACAAATATAAGAACTGTACAATAACGATGATGACTTTGTAAAATGGATAACTTTTTTTTATGAAGCCACGTTTACTTTACACGACCATGTGAATAACCAACGTTATCGTTATCGTGGAACGGTTGACGGTAGAATTCCTGACCCTTATTTCTTTGAAAAAATCCTAACTGGTGTAAGGCATTTAGATCTTTTCAAAACGAAGTCCTTCCTGCACTGAGAACGTTGTATCCCGAACCAGACCAACTGGATCTTCCGAGAACGGAATTATTTAGCAAGATAGGGCAGCAAGATGGAGCACCTCCCAAATTAAATGGTCTTATTTAGTTGAGGTTTTCCGAAATCGTTGGATAGGAAAAATGGAACCAAATGAGTGGTCAGCCCGATCGCTACATCTGACATCCCTGTACATCTGACATTCTTGTCCCCCATATTTTTTTTGTGGGAATACTTAAAAAGTAAACAATACTCGGCCCGTGAACTTGGATTTTTTTAAGAATAAGAACATATACCTTCCGCGGTTATTGATAATGTTCAACAAGATTTAATGTGTTAGGATGAATATGGCTGTAAAAATCACGTTAATATTACGCAACATATACACAAAAAGACTTCGTGCCTCAAAAAATACAGTTATGTTCGATTTATTACTAATGTTGATTATGTGTAATGTTCCGTTGCAGATACTAGAGAAAAAACCTTTTTTAGAATTTCTGGAATAACTACTGTCCCCAGATGTCCTTACCAAGTGGCAGAACATTACGTAAATATATACCAACTACACGGGAAGATGTTATAAGTAAAATAAAATGTGTATTGATGAAACGACAGTTTAAAAAAAAACAATCCATTGTAAATATTATAGTATGTGTGCTGGGCCCTCTTAAACCGACATGTCCACTGTTATATTAGCAATCAAACCACTGAGTGTACTGGGGAATCACTTGCGGGTGCTGCTCGACACATTATAAAAAATTGAACTATCAAGAAGTCAAGTGTTAAAAGTTTGTGACTGATGTTGCTGCGACGATGCGTGTGGCATGAAGTTCTCTTCAAGAACGCGGGTGTAACATGAAACACGCTACATGTAAAGTTGCACGCTGGGGAATATGGTTAGAGGCAGCTATTTAGTATGCTAAATATTTTGAACAAATAGAGGATATTTTAAAATAAATACTACAGTTCAATCCCAACGAGGTTGCTGCCATTAAAGAAAGTCAGACCAAAATGCCAAGACGTATATAAGGATTTAAAAACGATTTTCAAATACTATAAATACTTACACGATGCAATGGGAAAAAAAGCAAGACAGTGGACTCACTGCAAAGTGTGAACGAAATAAATTAATGTTACACGCTACAGATGACGTAAAAAATCAGTGCGAAAAAAAAGATCACAAGTGTCCTACAGAAAGACGTATGTTTCACCAGCTTAAAAAAAAATGTGACGCTACATCTTCAGAGCCTTTCAAAGACTATTTTAAGTATGTGAATATTACATCGGTGGGTGTCGAAAGATCATTTTCACAATACCAAAATATTTTTTATCACGGCGAACATCACTTAAAGATACCACCGTTGAAACGTACTCGTACCTGAGGAAGAAGTTTTTACGGATCTTATCCAATTTGTGAGATTCCAGCTAGTTAAGAGGGTTTTTGCATGAACTAGTATACAACCGTTTAGTTTTTTTTATTACTCGTTAAATGCTTATTATGAAGCCGATCATGTGTTGCCGACCATTGCGCAGGGCTCTAGTCATCACTTTTTAAGAAATGGAAATATTAAAAAATATGCATCTGCAGATGCAATCGCACCACCGGTAAAAATATGGTAGAATCCTTCAAAGCTGTATGTAGGAAACGATTGAAAAGTATAAGGTTGACGGCTGATTACCTGGATAACCAAGTATACTATCTGGGTGTTACCTGGAATACTGGTCCACATGCGCTATCCACATGCACCTCACCTCAGGTAAAGAGGATGCCAGCGAAACTGGTTAAGTTTAGTTTAGTTCAGAATGGTGGACTGCTACAGGTCGACAAACATCCTTAAGGACAGTACAACCATCATTTAATACGGTTGCCAGTAACCCCCGCACAGAGGCAACTATAGATGGTGTATCAAAAGATGAGGCTGTAACCATTAATGGCAACATATGAGGAAGCATCGATGCTTTAGCGAAGAAGATTTAGCGATGAATTGCGTTTTTTGTTTATGAGCCTACGATGTATACACAAGGGTACATCGCAGGGCAAGTGAACGGGGTAGTATAGACACTATTCCCTGGTGGCACACCGCCTCAACACAACGGTAACAATTATGGTTTAGGGCGGCATCAATTTTCTAACAATTCTCCACTAGTGGTATTACCGGGGTATAACAACTACCACCACTTATGTATCTACGTAGAAAATATGATGTGCCGTGTAGCATTTCCATCCGTGCAAGGGGTTGCAAATGGTGTTTCATTAAGATAACGCTAGACCTCATGTTGCACGCTAGACCTCATGTTGCACACCACACCGTGGATTGTCTGCACGAGAACAACGTATAGATATGCTATCCTGGCCCGCTCGCTCGCTCGATATCTTTCCCACAGAACACTTTTGGGATATCATAGAACGTTAGATTATCCGAAATCTCATATCTGCCACTACCGGGAAGAAATTATGCCTGGGAACAAATACCCCTCGAAATAAATTATCTGCTTGAAAGACTATATGAAAAATCGGATGTAATAATGTATTACGAAAAGTGATGGTTCCACCCATTACTAAGTCATTGTAATAAATGAATATATGGTATATTAATATTCTGAGAATGTATTCACTCTTTTTTATGTTTTTAACACTTGCAATAGCAAAGTTATAGAATTTAATAAACAATTTTTGGGTGGTGCGATTTCATTCACAGATATAATACGAAATGAACAAAAGCATGTTTAATTTGGTGGGTGATAAACGGAAATTAAACACACCAATAAAAATTATCTCATATCTGCCACTACCGGGAAGAAATTATGCCTGGGAACAAATACCCCTCGAAATAAATTATCTGCTTGAAAGACTATATGAAAAATCGGATGTAATAATGTATTACGAAAAGTGATGGTTCCACCCATTACTAAGTCATTGTAATAAATGAATATATGGTATATTAATATTCTGAGAATGTATTCACTCTTTTTTATGTTTTTAACACTTGCAATAGCAAAGTTATAGAATTTAATAAACAATTTTTGGGTGGTGCGATTTCATTCACAGATATAATACGAAATGAACAAAAGCATGTTTAATTTGGTGGGTGATAAACGGAAATTAAACACACCAATAAAAATATAATACATATCAATAAACAAACTTAAACATGTATCGATTTGTCAACAAGATCACAGTACATTTATTGTGATAATAATTAACAAATGCAAAAAAACATTTTACAAATATTTATTTTTTAGGGTTTAAATTAATATGTAACGGAAATTGTTCTACCGTTTCGAGATAAATTTTCGATACAGAAACAGGGGTTTCTTTGTGTAAGAGATCCCCTCGGGCGGGGATGATGAAAAATAGACTGGCGTTATGAAGACGAGATCAGGGGGCGTAAAAGTGAAATGAGTATAGAGGGTAGAGGTGAGAAGAATATTACACACTTAAAATGATGTGTGTGTTTAATTTTAAAGTATCACGTTCTTGAATCCCGAACACCGGGTAGGGGAAACGAGATAATACGATTTTTTCCATATTTTACTTTAGGTTTTTTTTTTCGGTTTAGGGTAGTTTAGCGCAATATTTTAACGTAACAAGAAGCTGTAACGGCACTGATAGCGTGTACAACACTGAACATAAAAGAAACCATTTGTATTTTATTTAGAAGGATTCTTTTCTAAGCGATTTGATTGTGTTATCATGCAGAAATGAGTTTATTTACATTCAGTCCTGTTTTTGAAGCGATTTACTATAGACTATAGAGAACATCGTTAAGATTACGTCATTTTTCCACAATGCATCGCTCGTCTGTTCTATAACTTCATTATGCAAAAATAATACTTTTCCTTAGTCAATTATTATACAATCTCAAAATTGTATAACCTCAAAATAAAAAAAATATTGCGTGCTGCTTAAGGAATCACTACTTTCATATTTAGTGTATACGAGATGTGGCTATTAAATAACCGAACTGCTGTCATAACACTTTTTATGCGTTACTAATTACAGTGGCTACTTTTTCGCCTTCAATGTACTCCTCTTGGCGATCTCTACAGCGCTCCATACGACTTTTCCATTGTTGAAAGCAGTGCTGGAAGTCCTCTTCTGTCGGCCGGTTTAGAACCTCCGTCGCTTTTGATTTAACCGCACAATTCCACACTTTCGAATCGTCATCACCGTGTCTAACAAGCCTGGGATCAGTGTCAATGTTGTTTAGAATGTCAGCGCAAATGTGCATTCTTAATTCCTTTTGCTTTGCAAAACTGAAAAGTTATTTCGACAAGCCCTGGGATGCTTAGATAACGATCCTCTCGGATTAATTTCCCAATTTTTTCAATGTTTTCGTCCGTTTTTGATGTTGAGGGCTGTCCGGGGCGCGGAACTTCTTTTAACATTGCATAAGCTTCTGTAAAAGTTTTCCCCAGTTTAACAAGAAACTTGAGATTAACCCGTTGCTCCACCTGAACACTTAACATTGCAGCATGTTAACAGAGCAAGACCTACTGGTTTGTCCAGCGAGCTAAGGGTGGGGAAAGTATCACCAGACACAGTTCTGTTCAAACTTGTCGCGACATGCTCGCAGCGCGCTGGTAGCAGCATCAGTTCGATTATTTAATAGTCACACCTCGTATATACTAAAATGTTAAGAGCTTTGTTGATATATTTCCCAGACTTATTTCCCTTCAACTCCTCATGAATTAAAGAAAAAAAATTGCCACTTGTCTATTCTATATATAGTATGTGCACAAAGTCTGATGTCATATTATAACATTTAGGAAAATTTGACAAACATTTCGTACGGTTATTCTACAAGTTTGGAGTAACTTTTTTTGCCGTGACTATATGTCCATGTATTGTTGACACTATGCTTGTTATTAACGTGACTCATGTAGGGTAGCATAATATATGGGTTCCAGACCTTATCTGTGGGAAATAATAACATTTATTTCTAGACTTTTTCTCTCTAGTCTTTTTTTTTTAAATTATAGTACATGTGTTTGTTTTTGCAATTTTTGTGGAATACTATGAAGGGCTGGTGCTGTTCGTTAGTTCAAAAATTAAATTTCTCCGAGGGTTACCACTGTAATAAGGGTCCCACGTTCAAATCCTAAGTAAATAACTTACATCCAGGCTGTCTGATAAAAAACGCCGCGAGTCATAACTCCGTTATTTGTAGCCTGATGTTAAAAAACAAAAAACCAGATGAAATGGCTCTAAAGGAATTATAAGTGAGACTACTGCAGTATTTTTCAACTTTTTTTTTCTGAAGCGCGATAGTCAACTTTTTTTTCAAATGGCAATAAAGAATTTTTTTGTAAATTATCATGCAAATTTGTTTTCTGCATCCAACGATGTATAACAAATTGACTTTTGTGAAACATTTAATGCAGAGAAAGTGCCAAAATATTTGTCATTATCGCAATCGGCGTCCTATCGACTAACTGATACCAAACGTAGTTTGACTAATCTAATCAAGTATGCCGTGGAAAACAAAAAATAATACAACAAAGCAAATACATGTCATTTCAGCGTCCGCGTCCTGGTCTTTTTTCGCATTCTTTCATTCGAAATAAGCTTAGCAGAAAAAAAAAATGTTTCACAAAAGTCAATTTGTTGTACATCGTAGGATTCAGAAAACAAATTTGTATAGTAATTTACAAAAAAAATCCTATATTGCCATTTAAAAAAAAGTTGACTATCGCGTTTCAGAAAAAAAAAAAAAAAGTTGAAAAATATTGCAGTAGTCTCCCTTATAGTTCATTTAGAGCTATTTCATCTGTTGTTTTGTTTTTTAACATCAGGCTACAAATAACGTAGTTATGGCTCGCGGCGTTTTTAATCAGACAACCTGTATATCTACCTCTCGCAAAGTATTTCAGAATAGTTGTATCAATACCATATATTTCCGTTTCATAGTATATTTATTTTTGACAATGTACATGGCGATAGATTTATCAAAAGAAGTGAGTTTTTGTCAGAAACGGATGAGGAATTAATTTTTGTGAAAGAGTAAATCACTTTTATAAGAAAGAGTATATCACCTTCACTCAAAATTAGGGCATAATAAATATGTCTTAAAGACGCTAAGCGGCGCAACGCCTCACATATATTTTTTTAGCAACATACCTTTTTTACTTATTGTTCTACTTATTTTATTTACTCTATTTATGAGTTCTTTTTTCTATTTAACGTTTTTTAGTATCTTGAATATTTAAAAAGTTAAGGTCGATTTATTATTTAACACCCTCTCTTTTTCTCATAAACTGCAAGCTAAATGAATACATTTTTTTATAAGAATATATCAATTTACTTGCTTTTACTTTTTTTATTTTTTTTAGCTATATACCTACCGGTTTTTTTTATACATTACTTCAAAAGTTATGGCCGATTTCTCGGTGAATTCCGCTGTAGTAAATATTACGTTTAGAATTAACTTGATAAACTTGTTATGGAATTATCGGTCAGTTTATAAAAACAAAGTTTTTGTTTTTTTTTTCCAACGTTTCGGCTTTATTCAGCCATCATCAGAGCTACAATTATAAGAACAAATTTTTTTTTAACTTATTAATTTATATAAATTGATGCTAGATAACTTACAATATATTTTCTATTTTCTCTTTGAGTCGTGTCTATTGTAGATGTTTAAGTTCGACCGAGGACTGAAGGTGCTACAGTTTCTGATTTGGTTGTTTATGATGTGAGAATCTGTTGAGAGAATTAAAACAAAAATTTTTACATCTTCCCATATACATAATCACCTACTCAACTTGATATATAACTCGTACCATAGACCCATATTTATGTAAACACACAATAGATTCTCACATCATAAATTTTACACTACTTTGTAAAATATAAACAACCAAATCAGAAACTGTAGTACCTTCAGTCCTCAGTCGAACTTAAACATCTCCAATAGACACGACTCAAAGAGAAAATAGAAAATATATTGTAAGTTACCTAGCATCCATTTATATAAATTTGTAAGTTAAAAAAATTGTTCTTATAATTGTAGCTCTGATGATGGCTGAGTAAAGCCGAATCGTTAGAAAAAAAAACAAAACCTTTGTTTTTATAAACTGACCGATAATCCCATAACAAGTTTATCAAGTTAATTGATCAACGGTCAAGAAATTCCAAATCTATTCAACGTTTAGAATTGTAATTTTCCCACGCTATTGCTCGTACAATAATATTTACATAATACATAAGTAAATGTGTTTTTATAAACAACAAATATAAATGTATTAAACCCAAGTTTTAATAGCTGAAATATTGTATATTTTATAATAATATATGTATGTATATCTTATTTCTTTATTGACTACTTTACATACATGAAATATTATATTTGAGTCTTAAGTCTAATTAAGTCTAAAAAAATCTAAAACATTTAAAAATCTAGGACATGGCGAAGTTAGTTAAGTCAGCGTTATCCTGCACATTATAAAAACAATGTTCTAATAAAATTGATTTAACAAAATGAAAAGAATTTATGTTCATAAGTCTAATATCGATATTACTAAAATGATATGTTGTACAAAGCAACATCAGTTTTATTCATTATCAGAATGCAATTCTGTATTTTTAACAAATTTACCAATGTTTTTATGTACATATATATAACCAAGCCTGACATATGTATACTCAGGGTGAAGGTAAGGTAAAAATAAGATGCGATGTTTTTTAAATAGTTTTTACAGGGAGTACCATATTTCACACCCTCAATAATTCTAATTGCTGCTTTTTGAAGTACGAATACTTCAAAGACTTTGCTGCAGTTGTCCCATAATGTAATACCATAAGTAATGTGGCTATGTACAATTGAGAAATAAACTGTACGCAATATGTTTGAAGGCAATGTTTGACTTAAATGACTCATGCAGAAAATCTGTGATGAAACTTGGCACAAAGATAGTCGATATGACACGACCAGCTTAAATTACTATCCAAAACAATACCCAATAACTTTACAGGATTAGATTTCTGTACTATTTTATTAGACGTAAAATACATATTTTGAGTTTTGGTTTCATTAAGTTTTAATTTGTTTACCGAAAACCATTCACTAACTGAATCTACAATCTGCTTATTTACGGATGAATCATCTAGATTAAGTAGGGTAGTGTGATCTGCAAATAATATACAGGATCCATTTTCGATAGCGAGTGATAGATCATTAATATAAAGTAAGAAGAGAATGGGTCCCAAGACTGAACCTTGGGGAACCCCATTCTCTATGTTTAACAATCCTGACTCATTTCCATTCACACATACATACTGTTTACGATTCGTCAAACAATATGTAAATAAATTTAACACATTGTCCCTTATACCGTAATACTTAAGCTTGATCAATCAGATATTGATATTTAGACTGTCTAAGGCTTTGGTGAGGTCACACGACGTAGCAGTTTGTGTTTGTGGTCTCATAAAATCCTGCAACTATGTCCTCAATTATTGCTAATACAACTTTAATAGTAGATTTATTTTTCTGAAACCATATTGAGAATTAGAAAAAATATGTTTATTCTCACAGTGAGACACCAATCTAGGCTTTATAATTAGTTTACTAATTATTGGAGTGGTAGGAATTGGCATGAATTTATCAGGTAAATCAAAATATCCCTTCTTATGTAAAGGTAACATTTTTGTTATTATTTTTGTTATTTTCAATGCATCAGGCCACTTACCTTCCTCAACGCATTTATTAAATAATAGACTTAGTGGTTCTGTTAGAGACTCTAGCGAAACCTTTATCATAAAACTATTTAGTCCATAGAAATCTAACCCATGCGAATGCTTTAACTGAATTATGGCTTCCTTAACATATGATTCCTAAATTGGACCAAAAAAAAAAACGAACATACTGGTTTCTGAACTTTATTTAGGTATACTAATGGATCAACCGTGTGGTTATTTATTGACATGAAATGTTGTTGGAAATAGACGTAAAGAACGTATTAAACTCATGAGGAGTGAGGTAGATTTTTATATGTATACGAGTTGTTTTTTTGTTTCTCTCACTGTTTACTAATTGCCAAATAGTTTTACTTTTGTTGTGTGACGTTAAAATATCCTTCTCATATGTTTTACGTTTTTCATATTTTAAAGCTTTTTTATATTTCCTCTTATTTACACAATAGTTATACCAATCACGATCGGATTAATTTTGATTAAAGATTTTTATATTAAAGATAGTTTATAGTTTACAATAAACAAATATCTTCAGACATCTCAACAATAAACAATATCCATTCAATTCCTTATCCATTCATGTCCTAACCTATTTTTTTACAACTAAATAAATAAAATAACAGCGACAACAATAAAAATTAAAAACTAATTATTTAATAAATGTTAAATATGACCACCATTGTTATTTAAGCACAACTCACAACGTTTTCTTAGTTTATTAGAAATTACATTTCTGAAAATATTTCCACCTAATTCAGCACAGGCAGCAATAATTTTTTACTTCAAATGAAAACACAAATTGTTTTGTGCATAGCCCATTTGTCTTTATTCGAATTCAAAGAATAATAACAATTATTTTGTTAAATAGGTAATTATTTACTTATGTTTTCTTTACTTATTTCAATTATTTACTTATGTTTCATTTAAGCCAAAACTGTTCTTCACACATACTTTTATACTTATTTAAAGTAACAATCGATAGAGAGGCATCAAGAAAACTTTGAAAACAAAAAATTTGAAATAAAACCAGATATTTTTAAAACGTAATAAATTTTACGATTAGGTATAAAATGTTGAACACGCAAGTTAAATACTGGTAGTTTTTAAAGTTGAACACGGTTTATTATTTAGTTCGTATTTTCAATAGAATATTTTCTTAGTGCATATAAATAGAGTAGTTAGTAGGCTTATAATATTTTTAAGCGGATGTTTTAGTAGACCAAATTAGATCTGGGGAATCGTCCACAATAATGAAAATAAAAAAAGAGATTCAAATAAATGCATCAAAATCAAAAACTTCTACGAATTATAAAGAAGGTATATTGCTAAAAAATTGATTCCTCGCAATGCTTAGCATCGTTAAGCTATATTTTGTATTTCTGTCTTAAAAGGCATAAGCTTCTGGCTTTAGTAAAAACAAATAAATTGATACACTCTTACATTTTATATATAGATACAGAAATTATATTTTTGCCCTAATTTTGAGTGAAGGTGAGTAAAAGTGATTTTCCTTTCACAAAAATTAATTTCTCTCAACCGTTTCCGAGAAAAACTCACTCCCTATGATAAATCGATCACCCTGTACATGAGCATGACTGCAAGAAAGAAACTGAGATGCTGCTAGTAACCTTACCATGCAGGTGTGGGTGCTTCCAAAAGGAAAATGGGTAAAAAGCATTTTATACAAAAGTACTCGTAAAAAGACTTCTAGCAGGACAACATCCTGTACGTTCCATTTTTAAGCTCAAAATATTGTTAATGTTACATGACGTCAAAGTTATTATTTTATTTTCGATTTTCATAAATAACTTTTTGAAAAAAAAACTTGTTTTGACATAATTTAGGGAATGGGCTTTTTTGGGAAGATGAATTTTAATTTGTAATTTTTTTTTATATAAACTGTTGAGGGCGCTCTTTGCAGCTTTCTAAGTATATAAAAGCTGGTGTATTTTTTTACACCTTTTATGTTTTGTATTGACAGAAAATGTATATCCTTTAAATGTGGCTCCGAATGACCGTTATAATGATATTTCTTCCGTTTAAAGTGTTTAGTGCAACAAAATAGTCGTTCTTTGATTAAAAAAAATACTAGAGTAAGAAAAACCATCATAAGCCGAGTTAAATACATAAATAAAACTAGTTGTATTATATACTACTATATTAAAAAAAAATGTAAAAAGCTTAAAAAAAAAAAAAAAACACTTGATACTGCTCTTCGATTTACGCATGTACGATTATTTTTAATATTGGATAGTTGAGAATTGTAACATTTACCTTTTCATCTAAAGTACCTACTTTGATAATAATTGTAGAGAAAGAAATATTACGCTTTTGATTGTTGCTCTCACTACTCAACAAAATATATAATTGTAAAAGAAACGCAACCCTGTATCACGTAATTTATTGTTTAAAAGTAAATGTGTCCAAAGTTGAGGTTGGATTTTTATTTTTTAATAAAACGCATGAATCGTTTGAAAATTGAAGATATTTTAATGAGAACGTAAAGTACATACATAGCAATTAAACATGGAAGAGAATATCGGATAAATGCCCTCCTCGGCTCTTCTGGCATGACACCATTCTTTTGTTCAAATTTTCCAAGACTTTTAGGCATAAACGCGGCTCTATATCATCAAGTACGCGTCTAATTTCGGCCTTTAGGTCTGGAATTGTCTGAGTACTATTGGCATAGACTTTGCTTTTCACGTGACCCCAGAGGAAAAATTCCAATGGGGTCAAAACGCAAATCTTGGCGGCCAATTGATGTCACCAGATCGAGAGATAACCCTGCCTCTGAACTTCGATCGCAGTAGAGTTATTGTTTCGCCCGCTCTATGACATGTGGCACCATCCTGCTGAAACTACATGTCTCTCAAGTCCATACCGCGCAATTTACGCCATAAAAACTGGGTTATCATGCTTCGGTACCGATCGCCGTTGACTGTAATAGCATTACCGGCATTATCTTCGAAAAAGACCGGTCCGATGACTCGGCCAGGCCAAAATGCGCCCCAAACAGTGATATTCTGGGGATGCCTCGGTTTTTCAACAATTTCATGTGGATCCTCACCCCAAATGCGGCAATTTTGCGTGTTAACGTATCCACCGAGATGAAAATGTGCCTCATCACTGAATATGATTTTCTTCGAGAAATTGTCGTCAATTGCTTGTTGCCCCAGCATCCAACCGGCAAATGTACGATGCTGCCTATGATCCGCTGATTTCAATTCCTGCGTCAGTGCAGTCAGAATTTTAAAAGCGTGATAATGCAAATATTTCCGAAATGGTATGTAAAGTTGAGCGACGAATTCCTGTGCACGATGACGAACTGAGGTTTTCGGACGATCAGCTACACTTTGCCGCAATGTTTTCGATAGAACGGCCTGTACGAACACGCACTGGTGTCTTCAAGTTTTCTACCGAACCAGTTTCCTCAAATTTTCTGATTAAATTCGTTATTGTCGTATTGGATGGTGCATTGTTCCCACCAAATTCTCCACGAACTCTCCTAGTCGTTTCTGCAAAACTTTCCCCACTTCTGTAGTGGGTTTTCACAATATAAATAAGCTTTGTTAGGCCCTGTATCGTTACTATGTACTAAATGGAACTGTGTCTAAATGACAACTGTCAAAAATTAGCGCTTTATGTTTGACAGAAAGCAAATGGCGCGAAATTCAAATTCCAATCTCTACTTTGGACACCCTATATATTGGGTACAGCTAATTTATGGTTTATACTAGTAATATTTAAAAATCTGTGTGATCATTAAGCCAAGTGAGGAAAAACTCCATTTGTGCGACAACAAAAGCTCATTAAAACTAAAAAAAAAACTCCAACGCTTAATCAGGAAGCCAGAGCGCGACGCACACAAAATTCCATTAACATTTGACAATATCGGTATTGAATTTTCCCTACATCATATTTCCGTCGGTGTTTTTGCCCAACTACCATTAGCGTTTCAGCCGATAAACAAAAACAAGCGGCCCGCGAACCGCCGCTCCCGCCATTTTTTGCCGCCCCCCGCCGGTGGCGGCGGCGCCCGGCTTCGGGGGCCACGTCGACGCGCCTTGTGCACGGCCGACCTGAAATATGGTGCCGGTGGGGCCTCGGCGAGAAACGGACAAAAAATACCAACATATCTACCTACATAACTCGCTTTTGAATAATAAGGTTGCGCTATTTAACAAAAGGGCGAAATGCGTTTTTTGTCTCCGATCTCTGCCGACCCTTTTTGCAGAGCGACACAATTGTTTTAGATTAGTTTCCGCTGAAAGTTGGTATCTACTGTGAAGGAAAAAGACCGTGGGGTAAGTACATTAATCTAGTTCAGGTTGGCGCAGTTGTCGAATAACCGCAATGTCAAGCGGGGTCATCGGTCATAAATTGCCATCTTCCAGTTCTATATTGTATCTACTCCGAGAAAATACTCACTATATTTATTATTACAAATTATAAATATCCACTGTACATATATTTTATGCTGACTTTGGTGTCAATACAATGTTGTGCCATGGAAATAATAAGGCAGGGAACTGGGAAGCAGTGAATTGCAAACAGTCCTTCATAGTGAGATATCGCGTGAGCTCGTTTTATTTCCATCCAGGCAAAATCTGTGAGTTGTCTCCTTTGCCAGACCAGTTAGAGTCATATGTCTGTTTAGTCGACAATATTCTGTCAATAAATTTATTATACTCCTGAAAACCTTTTGATTTTGACTTAGTAGGCCTTCTATGGTCTTTAATATAGGCGATCGTTCATTCATGAACTGTATCGCCTCGCCCTATTAAGGAGTTTGAAGTAAACAGCCAATTGAAAAGTCCCCGGTCTGACACACAGATGGCGGTGCTAGTATTAAATCCATATGATTTTTAGTTAGTACAATATAATCACTAATAATAAGCACTATATAATAATCAACAGCGATTATTATATAGTGTTATTGGATCGTTTAAAGGATGAAATCGTTAAAAAACGGCCCCATTTGAAGAAGAAAAAAGTCATGTTTCATCAAGACAATGCACCGTGTCACAAATCAATGAAAAAAATGTCAAAATTGCATGAATTGGGCTTCGAATTGCTTCCGCATCCACCGTATTCGCCAGATCTGGCCCCCAGCGACTGTTTCCTGTTCTCAGACCTCAAAAGAATGCTCGCTGGAAAGAAATTTAGCGCCAATGAAGAAGTAATCGCCGAAACTGAGGCCTATTTTGAAGCAAAAGACAAATCGTACTACAAAAATGGTATCGAAAAATTGGAAGATCGCTATAATCGCTGTATCGACTATGTTGAATAATAAAATCGAATTTTGCCAAAAATATGTGTTTTACTATGGTAGACCGGGGACTTTTCAATTGGCATACCTAGTTTGACAGCCTTTTCGTTGCCTTTATGTCCTCTGTGTCCTGGTACCTAAGCCAAAGTCGCTCGGTTTTGGCTTTATAATTGTTTTAACGCCACGCGGTCCTATATTAAATACTTTCACATTCACGTAATGTTGTGGAAGTATGATATAAATGAAAATTTCTTATTGGCTAAATATGGCTAAAATGTTATGAAACGTCGAGATTTTAAGTTTAAACGAAAAATGTTCTGTCTGCCTGTCGGTATGTCGGTCCATCTGTCTCTTAATCTTTTTTGTGTACACGGTAACTCGAGAACGTGTTAGGATATTAAGATTAAAATTTGGTACACTTTTATCATGATGAGGTCTGAAGCTGACTATATTTTGAGCTTAATCAGTTAAGATGTTAAAATATATGATAAAAGGGGGTAATACACAGTTTTCTCGTCTATAGGTAATCCCCAAACGATGCATATGTACTTAAAATTTGAGACACCATGCTAGATTTCTGCCAGTTCAGCATGAAATACTGTTGCATGTTGTCCTAGACTTAACGAGGTATTTGTACTAGGTCTTGTCCTCTAAAAAAGGGCTCATACTGCTTATTCTGTTTTGGAACCGTCTGTGTACCAGTTTTTCTGTGCTTGGATTGGAACTTCATTATATCAATCTTTTTCGTTTGGTATTTTCTCTTGAAAGATTCTTTGAAACTTTCCATACTTGCCGCGAGCATTCCTAGAATGGTGTCTTTCTGATTCTCTATTCCAGGATACTATCTTATTACGTAACTGGATAAATAACGAGTCGCTTTAACCGGTAAACAAACTTTCCACGACAATGGCAGGCTGTAAAGATAACAGTAAGTAAGTCTATTAAAAGGGCACTGTCGACTATACAGACATACGAGTAATTGTACTGAAAAAGAGAACAACATGTATTAAGATTAACATTAATTGTACTTGAGAGAGGTACAGATTAACATATAAAACGAGATACTTGTAGTGCTATATTTATAGGGTTGGAACAAATAAAGTGCAGGAACATCCCTAAATCATTTCTAAGTGTGTCAGCCTCGATGAATCGTCAGCATGATGCAAGAACACCCTTAACACGTCGG
Organism: Aromia moschata; assembly: GCA_029963805.1. Classification (NCBI taxonomy): domain Eukaryota; kingdom Metazoa; phylum Arthropoda; class Insecta; order Coleoptera; family Cerambycidae; genus Aromia; species Aromia moschata. The sequence goes on along the minus strand of JAPWTK010000053.1, from coordinate 850,566 downwards.
GGGCAAAGAAAAACATGCGTGGGTGGCATGTACTGAATAATCGAGATGGATCTGAAGTAATACCGTGATGGTTCTCGACTAATCTAGATCTCAGGGTGTAAATCAACAAGGCCGGAAAGGCGCCTCTTATAATTATTCAGAAGTGTTGTTATGAACGTATTCGAATGCAAATAATGTGATGATTATCCATAATTTAAGTAACTGTTATGTTGAAGTTGTTACATAAATCCTCTTTTAAATGAAATACGCGCTTTATTTCACACGTTTTATGATTTCAGAGTCATATTTATATCTTTTGATGACGATCAAAATACGTGGTCGGATCACTTTGTATTTTGTTAATACAAAAATATTAATATATATTTAGTATATACTTAATATATCCTTAATAAATTCCAAATAATCAGTGGTTATGTATATATGTACGAGTTGATCATTAAAGTATTACCAATATTACCACTGGACTTTGGTGCTAGCATTTGCAGGTTTGTAAACCTCCCAAAAATCATCAAAAAAACGGGACGTGTATTTTTTATATTGCAATCGCAATAAAAGTACCTTCTTCATTTGTAAGTGACACACTTTTATTACGATTATACAAAAAAAATGGCGTTGTTTTTATGATTTTTGGAGATGCACAAATCTGCAAACCTTAACATTAACCACCACTGGGTATTACCATTACCATTACCAATTTCAGTCTAATGACATCCCCTTTTTTGACAGACATTCTGTCACTTTTCTGTAAATTTTTTTCTGGTAGTCCGCGTCTGCCTAGTCCGGTCCTGAACTCTATCGGCTACCAGCATCGCGAGCGAAAAAACGCGACCGGAAGAATAACTTTCACTAACGACCTCCGTCAAATTAACAGTCGCTTGTCGGAACCGGCTAATCTGATCCAGGAGCATCGCCGCAGCCTACCTATATTTAGCTGGTTAATGAATGATAATAACGAAACAATATTCCATGAGGGCCGCCCCCATCTCCGAGAGGACTCATGTCCATGTGTCAACTCATTAGCCACGGGCCGGACAATAATCCCCGGGCCATGAGGCTTTATCACGGCCGGTAGGGAAAGGACTTGACCCTGGAAACAATAAAAGGGCCATCCTCGGAGGACCTTTATCGATGATTAATGCAGATTATTAAGAGCGACAGAGAAAGCGTGGGTGCGTATTTTGTGTAATGGGCGTCGGTATGCCTGCTCAGTTGACTTCGCAAAGGGGCAGGGCAGACGGAAAGATTTTGAGGAATTGGACAGAGACGGTTGCAGTGGCTGGACATACTAACCTAACTAATAAATTAAGCATTATAAATAGGCCATTAAGTTTTTTGTTTAGTCATACAGTTTAGTCGGCATAAGCGCCTAACGATGTGGTTAGACTTTTTCGCTACATCGAGTTATTCATAATTTTATAACAAGTTTAATGTGTTCCTTGTCAAAGAACATATATGTTCCTAAAATACATGTTTTTGACAAATGAGACTCAAGTTTTTTGGAAGTATAAGCATGTCGCGGTCCTTCCGTGACGTCATCACAGACTTATGATCTGTGGTTAAAATACGGATGCTGAATGGGCCAGTTGTATAATTAGGAATTAAAAGTTTGATTAAGTAATTTTGACCTTAAAGTGTATTGTTAATTAAATTCTTCACGTTTTGGACACACATTTTATATAATATTTACGGATTATGTATTATTATAGATTATGTAGAACAGTAGCCTATTTCTGCTGAACATTTTCATTTACATAAATCTATACATGAGACATTGTTGGAGGTATAGGTACAATTTCCTCTGCATGTAATTCGACACTTGCAGCTGATCACTGTAGTCTTGCATGCATCTGGCAGTGGATTTGGTACGCAGTATGCAGGTTACCAATCATCTCTCTATCCTGCTGTCTATCCCCAATCAAAGGAAGATTATTACCTGAGCGAAGATTTCGGATTGACACGAAGCCCTTAACAAGTGAAGGTGGTGAACATCCGAGGGTCTCTCACAGTAGACTTTATGACGACGAGGGATTCCACGATCGCCAGAACACCTAATGCTCCAGTCCTGCACAAAGTCTATCCCGATATCTCCTTGACATTCCATATTTTGGTCTATATATGATCTATATTTGATTTATATACGATATAAATGTTACTACACCAAACGGCTATTGTAAATGTCTTCCGAAATTTATTCTTTCCTACTCTAACCTAATTTTAGGAGTACTTAGCTGCTGTATCAGCTACTTCAGCACCAGTTTCCAAGTTTTTGGAACTTTCTTGAAGTAACGCAATCAAATAAGCTCATCATGGGAAAACTACTGAAAGTTCAGTATTTTCCGACATTTAACTGTGCAAATTATTGGAAAATCAAACCGCAAGCTATAAATACGAGCATATCTCGAAACAAATAACTCTAATTGCTTCCAGGGGGCGTAACAGGCTCCGCCTCTTCATCAAGCTGATCCCTCCGAAAAAGGAATAATCCGAAAATAAGATAGTTTTAATAAAGCGGTTGCTTGACGCTTCCACTGAAGTTCTGGAAACTTCTAAGATGACATAAAATAATATCGCGGGAACAATTTACGCGTGGCTGTGATTCTGGTCGGGACAAATCTGTATGTAAATGAGGCCAAACTTTGGAACGCCCGCGCGGAGGGAGGGTGATCGTATTTACGCCTTAATAGGGTACACTCAATCGAGTTGGCATTGCAGCGAAATTTAATAAAACGCCATCGCATCTCGGATTAGAAGTCGCTTTATAAGAATCTTGTGAATCCAGTTTTATGAAAAAATGAGGCCCGTCATTTATCAAAATACGCGATTTCAGCATTTCAGTAATATAATTTTCGGCGATAAAATTAGATAATTTAACACCCTTGAAATACACTAACCTAAAGAAAATACCTGTTTTTTTTTCTACATATAAATAATAATAAAATTATACAAATATATACTTCGGTAATGTTAACGTTCCTGATTTATTTATTGACAGAATTATTGGGGTGGACGACAGCACAAAACAGACAAGTTTACATATATATTTTTTTAAATGCCGACATTTCGACGTTTTATTGACTTTTTCAAGGCTAAAATTAACGTATAAAACACATGAGTTTCTATGGAGTTTCTAAACAAAGACAATTTGTGCAAATAAAAACATTATTTAAAATTAATAAAACTAACAAATTATTATGAAATACAAGTTATGTACCTAGAATATAATTATCAAAAAGCATATTGTGACATTTGTAAAAGTGACATTAGTGACAGCTGACGGTTATTAAGTTTTATAATTTATACATATATTAAGTCTATTTAATATATGTATTTTAGTTAATATAATTGAGTTTTTCTGTGAGGAGCAAAAACACTGAAGTTCTAGAGATCTAGAGATAGAACGGCCGATTTAGTTCTCAATAACGTAATCATTGCCATGTGAAATTTTGCATTAAGCATATTTCCATTATCGGATTCGTAAACTCCGCTAGTTGGAATCATAGTACAGACCTGACTCGCATGGTTTACAAAAAAAAAAGTAAGATACTAAAAGCTACACAATATAAGATATTTTCTGATATAGGGTAAATGTGGGAGAGATGCCGCAGTGGGAGAGAAGACGCAAGGACCATTTGGAACTACTGTTATAATTTCAACGGCAATTTCGCTTACTTATAGTCAGTTGATACATAACCGTGCATCGTAAGTCACTTACACGCAAATCGAACGTTTACGTTAATGAATATTTAAAAAAACACTGTTCAGGCGTGGCTAAAAATTTTTCAGTGGCTTCAAAAATATTGCACCAGTGCAGTTTATATTCGCTTGTATTTTTATTTGTGATTAGACGTAGGATCATTAATATTATGTTTAACTACACCGTGATCGCTATGGCGTTAAACAGCTATACGAAATTGAGTGCAGCGTCTCTCCCATCTATTGGGGAGAGACGCTGCAAAGTATTGTGGGATAGAAGACGCACTAAGTGGTGCTTACCCACAAAATCTACAGGCAATACCTGAACATGCTTTTTGCGTGTCGGATCTTCAGTTAACTAATACAGAAGTTATCGGAGGTCAACCGTCCTCTCCTAAAACCAGTGTAACTGAAGCTTTACACAGTTTGGAGGAAGGAGAAAACATGCAGTAAATCCGAGATTAAAGAAATCTCAATCAGATACGATAATGCAAAGTTCCTCCAATAACAATTCAGAATCTCAACCATCAACTTCGACCACTTGTGACGTTACCTCAGGAAACTTGGTTCAACAAATAGCGCCCGTACCTGTACTTTCTAATATTAGAAAACGCAAAAAAACAACCGGCAGTTCATTTAACTAACCCAAGTTGTATAAAAGACATAAAATATATAAAATATTAAAATTTGTATATACATTAAATAAAATTTTGTCCCTAATACGGACAAAAAGGGCCAAGTTAAATCTGTATCTAAAGGGTTACAACGAAAGTAAAAGAAGCAATCATCCTTATTATCTCGAAGTAGAAATATCAGCTCATTCCTCAAGTAGCGATATTACCGATATTGAGGAAAATGAATGCGGAGAGTCTTGAACTTTGGATAGGAACTATGTCAAAATCAGACTGAATTGAGTATATATGTTGCAAACGTTGGTTACATGAAACATGTAGAGCATTCGAAGTTGCCTGGAATCCATGTGGAAAGTATTTATTGAAGAAGGCTCAAGTGAAAAAAATAATAATAATCTTATTTCCTATAAGCCATCTCTCCCTCTAGATATGCGGCGACTTACCCATAGCATGTAGGAGAGTTGGCCTCCTGTATATGACAACAAAATATTTTTTTTATTTGTTTATTTCTTGCCATAACCACTTGTGTTATGTTCCGTTTCTTGAATAAATGTTTCTAAAGTATGGGTCTTATTTTAGCTAGTTTTTATTGCATTATTAAGGGGGAGTTATTGCACATTCTAAAAAAGTGCGGCGTCTCTCCCACATTTACCCTACAGGATATTCTGTATTAGGCTGCCATTACATCATTTTGATATTTGATAGGACACTGTATATACACCATCAGTCGATAGTGCTTAAACATCTCTATCCGAATATATCAAGTTTTTTTTTTTTTTTTTTTGAAAACAGCGTTGCCGATCTTTTACTGAAAATATGACATTTTCTAAGAAAACATCAACAACATTAAAAGTATATTAAGTTTAGTTATGAACTAACTTTTTATATAAACTGTTTTATACACAATGAACCTTTTACTATAATGTACAGAGTGATTAATTGAAGCAATTCATTAAAAGTATTAGGGGCTTACAGAAGCTTGTAATTTTTGAAAATTTGGACTTAAGCTAATAGGTCTGTGATGAAAATATTTTCAAGATGGCCGCACTTTCGGTTATACGGTTATACGTTTTTTTGCAAATTTTGATTCTATATGTATGTATATCTTATGCCGTTTTGAGTTATTTCGGATTTTTTGAAATTTTAGTTATTAGCACCATAACATTTGAAATTATCCGTAGCTGTCATTTTAGAAAATAAATTATAGGTGTTGGCACTGTGGTTAGTAGAATCATTAGGCTTTGCAACTATACTTTTAATATTGCTCAGTTATCTACAGTGTACTCAAAACAGACCTTCCATTTAGCACAAGTTCAAACCCATTCAAACTCGATTTTCTTAAATACAATGCCCCATATTTTACTTTACACTTTGATGTAGAATTAAATTCTGCGTCGAACTGTATTACCATTCCCTATACCTATGTTTAATAGTTTTTTAGTTATTAGTTTTTTTAAAAAAAAAAATTGCATAGAAGTAATGTAAAATCGTTTGAATTTTCAATAGTATGCCATGGAAATGACATCCAATGTTACTACTCATGGATATTTTTTTCTGTTTTCGTTACTACTGTTAATACTAACGATTGAACCACATACAGGTATTATTAAAACGCGTATTACATGACAAGGCAAACATTTTCTGAAATCTATGTAATTCATGTATTTAAAAAACATAATAAGAACGTTTTATGTAATAGATAGTATAGTATAATGCATCTAAAAATTTCACATTCATACTATGCGATTTCCGTTTTGTACCAAGTGCCTTAACATTCTTGATTGAACTTCTGAAGTACAAGCCTTTTTGAACTTGTAATGGATTGATCTGGAGAAATGCTGTTCTTAATTTACGCTCCACTTCGTTTGTGTTAATGATTTTTTAAATGACCCCAGACGTAGAACTCGAGTGGGGTTAGATCGAGAGATCTAGGTGGCCATCGCCATGGTCCGTTACTCCCAAACCAACGATCCTCGAATATCGCCGTAAGTTCTAAGAAAAAAAGAATCCAACAGTAGCTTCTTCCTCTGCCGTATTCTGGCAGATTTCACTTTTCCAAACTGTAGAAAGTTCGCTTCTATCTGTTTAAACTTAAGTTTGTTCCTCAGTAGTATATGACGTTACCTGTTATTGAGTACACAAGTTCTATAAATAATCTTGTGACACTCCTCGTGAATATAAAATAAGTTCAAAATATCTGTATTTGAATATTCTTGAATTTCCATATTGAGGAACACCAAAAAAAAAAAACAGTATACTACTCGAAAAAAAAAAAACAATAACAGTAGCAGACATTGGCTGTCATTTCCATGCTGTTGAAAAAGCGGACGATTTACGTCACTTCTATGCAAATTTTCAAAAAAAACCCTAATAACTAAAAAAAATATTAAAGATAGGTATAGTATTAAATCGAGTTTTGATGGTTTGAATTTGTGCTAAATTTCTATTTTAAACACCCTGTAGATAATTGAACAATAATAAAAGCATCGTTACAAAGCATAATGATAATAATAACCACAGTGCCAACACCGATAATTTATTTTCTGTCTAAAATGACAGCTACAGATCATATCAAACGTTATGGTGCTAATGACCAAAATTTCAAAAAAAAAATCCCGAGATAACTCAAAAACGGAAAAATATAGATATAGGGAAACCTCAAGAAAGTCAACGTGGAATAATACGTAGAATCGAAATTTACAATAAAAAAGACACCAGTCTATTTAAAATAAAGAAGTAGGTGGCGACATCCGGTATAACCGAAAGTGCGGCCATCTTGAACATATTTTCATCAAGTTCATCATAGGCCTATTAGCTTAAGTCCAAATTTTCAGAATCACAAATTTCTGTAAGCCTATACTTTGAATGGTTTCGATCACTCACCCTATTTATTATAATAGCTTATGGTAATATATTATACATAATATACTTACAACAGTCAAATGTTACATGTTATAATTAATTTCAATTAATTTCCACGGCACACTATTAAAAAAAAATACTATGAAAATAATTATTTGCTTATTAAACGGTAATTATCGTCCACAATACTAATTTTAGAAATTTTCAAAAGGAGTATAAACTAGATACAATGGGTGTAAAGTAAAATACAAGGTGTTCCATTTGGGAGAGATGAGAAAATGTGGTTTGAAAATGGTTAAACTGATATTACCTTTAAAAAAACACCCTGTATAAAGAAACTGATATTTCTGTCGTGTGACACGTAGGACTAAGTTTGTACAACCTATAAATGAAATTTTGTTTTCTCAAAGTCAGTGTCAAAGCTGTATCTCCTGAGCCTCACACCTCAGTGAGTAAAGTGCTAGGTGAGAAGATGATAAACACACCGACCGCTTAATAGCACAGATAATTCTGTGCAGGTTCGAATTCCGCCTGTGGCAATTGGCAACTGTCACAGAGTTTGGTTGTGTATCCTACGTCAACATTGATACAAAATAGCATCGTAGTTATTAATATCAATTTAGCTTTTTCTGATATATAAGGTGTCTCACGGCGTTACAAACAGGTGATTTCTTGAAAACCGTAAGCTTGAAACTCTAACAAAAATTATATATGGCACGCTAGAAAGACTAGAAAGTATGTATATCATTACATCTATTTTAATTCTTTATATTTCTTTAATTTCGCTCACGTCTAAATTTGAAATAATGCATCCTGTACATTATTGCATATTCTAAAAGCTTTTAAAAATAAATTAAAATGATTGAAAAATTAAATGATGTTAACAAATTTTATTGTGTTTAACAAAGGTGATAAGCAAACAAGAAAGAAAACATTGAGTAAAATACGTTACCACAATAAATGCTTAACGTTCATTGTCAAACGCTTTAATGTATTAGAGTAGTTCCATTACTTTTCGAACATTTTCTCGGGAGGGGTCAATCGATTTTGCTCAAAGTTTGGTTTGGAATGATTTGGGATTTGGGATTCTTGAAGTATTTAATATAGTATCCCCACATACCAAATTTCAGCCCTCTAACTGTTATAAGTCAGGAGAACGAGCCGTTTAAAGATCCAAAAATCACCATTTTTTAGCGTACTTTTAAAAATTCAGTTCTCCAATGCTTCAGGCCCGAATCAAATGATTCGTGTCAGGTCTTGTTTAGTACATTCACTGGTATGTTAAAAAAATATCTTAGACCTCTAGACCATTTGACCTTGTTTTACAACACAGTTAAAAACAATGAAAATATACGTAAAATGACCATTTTCAATTGGCTGCCAAAAATTCAAATTTTCACCGATCTTCTTTTGTTTTTCACTGTTTTTTTTTAATTTCATTATGAAGCGGATAATTCGATTCTTATTGTTCAGTTTGCTCTATTTTGAAAGAAATATTTTTTAAATTACGTCCTTATAATGTAGATAACCAAAAAAAAATCCTGAGTATATTTTTGGACGATGTTAAAAATAGCCGATTTTTGCTGCTCGGGGGGCAAATATATAATCGAAAATAATAGATTGCTGTCAAAGACCATGAAATATGACCCATGAATACTTCAAATGGCTGGGGAAATGTCAACTTCACCCTTAAAACTGTAAAAAACACTCCAAAACCACTAAAAATAGATAATTTTGGGTTTTGGTCAGATAACTCATATAAACCACAAATAAGACTTGGGGATGATTTAAAAATAATAACATTAAGTCTTCAAAATATGAAATCGATGAGAAAATGTCGCTTTCACCCATAAATAATACTTAAATATAAAAATTCCCCCCAAATGTCTTATTTCCGATTCCTAAAAATTGCTGATCTCGGATGTATCTTGGGAACGCTTGAAACCCAGAAAAAATGATTGAATATGGTCAAAAAATATATGAAACTACTCCTTAATATATCACATGTTTGGGGGAAAGTCTATTTCACCTCTAAGTATAAAAAAAAACTTAAACTGCTATAAGCCCATACCTTTCTTTACTTTAATAGAAGGACTTTTTTGACCCAGATAAAATGATTAAAACTGGTTCAAAATAGTAAAAGAAGTATTCAGTACATCAATCTGACTGGAAAATTGTCTCTTTTTACCCCTACAAAATAAAAACAACCCTTAAACTGCTAAAAATAGCTCATTTTTGTCTTCTGCCTGAAAATACTTATAAACTAGAAAAAATGAGATTCGGGATGATTTAAAAATGAAATAACAAGTTTTTAAAATACCAAGTTAATATCAATTTCACCCTTAAAGTCTTAAGAAAAAACTATTTTTTTCTTTCATCGGGTAATGTTTAGTTGTTATTTTATTTTTAAAACATCCCTCTCATTTTTTCTAGTTTATAATTATTTATCTAGTTTATAAGGCAGAAGACAAAAATGAGCTATTTTTACCAGTGAAGCATTTTAGGGGTGAAAAGAGACAATTTTCTAGTCAGATTGATGTACCTGAATACTTCTTTTACTATTTTTGAACCAGTTTTAATCATGTTACCTGGGTCAAAAAAGTCCTTATATTAAAGTCAAAAGATATGGACTATAGCAGTTAACAAGTTTTTTTTTTTTTTTTACTTAGGAGTGAAAGAGTAATTTCATATATTTTTTGACCATATTCAATCATTTTTTCTGGGATTCAAGCGTTCCCAAGATACACCCGAGATCAGCAATTTTTAGGAATCGGAAATAAGACATTTGGAGGTAGTTTTTATATTTATTATTTATGGGTGAAATTTAAGGGTGAAAGCGACATTTTCTCATCGATTTCATATTTTGAAGACTTAATGTTATTATTTTTAAACCATCCCCAACTGTTATTTGTGGTTTATATGAGTTATCTGACCAAAAACCGAAAATTATCTATTTTTAGCGGTTTTTGAGTGTTTTTTACAGTTTTAGGGGTGAAGTTGATATTTCCCCAGCCATTTGAAGTATTCAGGGGTCATATTTCATGTTTTTTTTACAGCAACCAATCATTTTCTCTGGGCTACATGCGTTCCCCCCGAGCAGCCAAAAATCGTCTATTTTTAACATTGTCCAAAAATATACTCAGGAAATTTTGTTGTTATGGAAATCATTCAGGAAATGGTTATCTACATTATAAGGACGTAATTTCAAAAATATTTCTCTCAAAATAGAGCAAATTGAACAATGAAAATCGAATTATCCGCTTCGTAATAAAATTTAAAAAAAAACAGTGTTTTTGTTAATTTTGCCAATATTCAGAAGGCTGCAGAAAATCACAGAAGTTCGGGCCAAGAAATTCCCTTTGAGGGGTTGTTCTAGGTATCAAGCAGTCCACCCAGTTGAGTGGTGATTTTTGTGAGATTTGGAGTAGATAGAAATGAGTACTGGAAGGTTAAAGTTAGCGATTTTTCAAAATCTGCCAACTTTGACGCGGAATATTAGCGATCCTTGCACGCAATTAATTTTTTTTGAGTTCCTTGAAGGGCATAAATTGACGAAAAAAAGGAGCTTTAACAAAAAAAAGATCGGTTGAAAATTGAATTTTTGGCAACCATTTGAAAATGGTCGTTTTACGGAAATTTTCATTGTTTTTAACTGTGTTGTAAAACAAGGTCAAATGGTCTAGAGGTCTAAGATATGTTTTTTACATACTAGTAAATGTACTAAACAAGACCTGATACGAATCATTTGATTCGGGGTTGAAGCATTGGAGAACTGATTTTTTAAAAGTAGGATAAAAATTGTGATTTTTGGACCTTTAAACGGCTCGTTCTCCTGACCTATGACAGTTCGAGGGCTGAAATTTGGTATGTGGGGATACTATATAAAATACTTCAAGAATCCCAACCTTCAGCAAAATCGATTGACCCCTCCCGAGAAAATGTTCGAAAAGTAATGGAACTACTCATTAATATCTGTCTAAATTTTGGTACGTTTTATGATGGTGCGATTTTTACTCACTGTCATTAATATGTTTTATTAGTTTATATATTATATATTATATGTTTCATTATTTTTTATTAGAGCAAGTTTTCCAATTTTCAGCATTTTATACTCATACCAAAAATCAACTTTTGACATATAAACTACATACATACAACTTCCAGTTTAACTGGAGTTCTATCAATTTACGATATTCAAACAGAACATTGTATATTATTGCTTATTTGAAATTTTCCTGAGTTCAGTAATACTAAATAGATAAGTTAGTTTGCAGGACTCAAATATTGTTGTTTTAATCGTTTCCTAGTTTTTTAACATATGTAAGTGTGCCATGATCATTTAATTTCACTCTATATAATGATTATATTAGGCTGTGTAGGCCGGTATTTATATACCTGTCACAATCCTACAGGTGTAATTTAAAATAAAATAAAATTAATATGAGATAATTTATGTAGTATTATTTTTTTAGAATAGCTTTTCTTGTCAGCTGTTAGGCTTATTGAAATGGATTAGGTATATAAACATTAGTAATGTTGAAGTGTGTAGGAAATACAAATTGCAACCCTTCATCTTTCAGCAGCACTTCACAAACTGTACAGTACCATTACACGTTGGAATTTATATGAGATCCATTTGTTCTCTTCAAGCTAGGCTCTTAAAACTAAATTAACACAAAGCAAGGCCAGTTTTTTAGGGAGTGAAACACGTTCCGAATTGACGGATTTCCTCTAACAGATGATGTTTCGTAGCCTCCCTTTCACTCATTGTTGCTGAAAACACATTGAGTATTTCAGAAAATATTTATTAAGCAAACTAATTCTCAAGCAAATTAATTCCGCGCCATTAGGAATTTATCCGAAAATGTCATTTTGATGTAGGAAAACAAATAATTGAAATTGTATGATAATAATTAAATAATGATTAACTGTTTAATTAAACTATTTTAATAATTAAAATATTTCCAAATTGACTTATCTGTATATTGTTTGTAACAATTTTGATCGTAAAATTTTGCACTTTGTAAAAGCTTTGATTGTATTGAAGTTGATATGAAGTATTTTATAAAATAACATTTCGTGAACAAGGCCACTGTTCATTTAAAAAAAATCTGGTGTATATTTTATTGTGTTCGTCACATACGTCGAATGTAACTAAAAGTATTGTCTTCAAATAGAAGCAAAGAGGTCCCCAGCTGTTTATGAATTTTATTTGGACTCATAAAGCGTTGAAATTTATTGACTCCAAACAATTATTACACAAATTCCCAACAGAAAAGGCAAACAAGATTTTGTCAGCCACATACGTACGAGTCCATTTTTACAAACGTTGACATGAGAATACATTAAATAAGTATAATATTTTTTGCTGACATTTCATATTTCCAAGCATCTTTGATGTAAATTTGTTGGCGTGCCCTAACACAAAAATGGGATGGAAAGAGTTAATAAAGAATATACTATTTACAACAGTGTAAATTGCTAACAAACCTGTCGGAAACTGTACCGTATAACTCTTACAAAACAACAAGAGCCAATTTATCAAACTATGCTTCGCAGCAGTAAATTGGCGTATAGCGCAGTTAGTTATGAGCACGGAGTTGTAAAAGCACGTAGAATAAGGTAATCCTAGTAGTTTCTCTTTGTTCTTCGACTCTATCGTGCAAATTATCATCCGAGATGAGTAATTTTCAAATAGCTGTTTGATTCCTGCATGAGTCGTCGCCGCAGCCCCTGCTTCAATCTTATCTTTCAAGATCGCGACTATCAATTGGTAGAGATAAAGTTAGGTTTATTTCACGTTATGCACTGTATGCATTATTTTTGAAATGCCAATTTTTTAACACGCTTTTATTAGATAGATCGACCTGTATGTTGTATTGTGCACTGTGTATATAACACATCTCGCAACTCACTATATATTCACCTACATCTGATAATTGAGATTTTGTACACTTGTACGAGGTGTGTAAATTAAGTAATGAGACTGGCAATGTAGTGTCCGATCTACCAACACTGCGGAGACGGGACTTGGAAGGGCTGTAGGTTAACATGTAATTCACCTTCAGTATAAGTTTGAACTTGTTAGTCATGTGTTTGTTCTTTGTGACTGTTTTCGTAAACTGTTTTTTTCCAGTGCGTTTTAAATATAAGTGACTCATTTTGAGCAACGGTGTGCTATCAGGTTTTACTTAAGACTTGGACACAGCGCAGCGGATACTTTTGCAAAACTTCAACACGTCTACGGAGTTAGTGTTTTTGAAGAGCCCAGGTTTTTCGGTAGTTTAAGACATTCTCCGAACGAAGAGAATCGATTGAAGATGAACCACGCAGCAGAAGGCCTTCATCTTCGTGATAGCCAGGGAATTGTCCACAAAGAGTTTGTACCTCCAGGTTAAACACTAAATCGACACTTTTACACAGAGGTTCTTGAAAAACTTCGAAAAAGGGTCATGCGTGTGAAACCAAACATCAAGAACAACTGAACATTGCATCACGACAATGCGCCTTGTCACACAGCCATTTCAGTAAACGAGTTATTAGCCAGTAAAAGCCTTCCTATGACTCCTCAGCCTCCTTATTCGCCTGAATTGAGTCCTTGTGACTTTTTTTCTCTTCCCGAGTTTGAAAAAATTACCTCAAGGGACGTCATTTTGGGACCATAGAAAACATTCAAACGGCTGTAACCGACCAGCTGAAGGTTATTCCATATGAGTTTCAGCACGAGGAATGGAAGAACCGTCTCCGGCGCTGTGTGGTTTCCCAGGGAAGTTATTTTGAAGGAGACAATACTGAATTGTAATTCTATTCGAATAAAAAAATAAATAAAAAAAAAACGGTCTTATTACTTAATTACACACCTCCTATATCGTGTCTGAAGTCAATTTTCTTCTCTGAGGCAGCACTTTCACATGAGATGTGTAACATGAGCTAACGATGGAAGAAGAATGAAAACAGATTATCGCTATGGACGTCATGTACACAAATTTACTAATATGACTCAATGATGTTGCTACGCTCAATAAGTAAGAATGGCGGCTTTCTAATTTATGTGACTAAATATTAATTAATGACAATGACAATTTAGATTAAGGTTAAAACGAATATTTAATTCTGCATTACAATAGAGTCAATCGTAATATGAATATATAAATTAAACAAATAATTAGAAATATTTTATCAGAAATGAGAATGTTATAAATTAAAAAGTAAAAATAAATAAAATATATGCTTAAGTTACTTAAGTTAAATTTTAACTAGATTTGAGAAATAATTTGAAATTTTTAAATGGGACACCCTGCGCATTTTTGGAGTAAATAAACTTCAAAGCATTAAATTCTTATCAGAAAAAAAGTATTAATCAAGTTTCACCAAATCTGTAAAATTGGGAGCAGTGTGAAGGTCGTTTAGGTCTTTTTTTTCAAATGAGAATACCCCGGGTACATTATATTTTTAAAATGATGGAACATATCTCTTTTTAATGGTACCAAACTTCTTAGAGCACTAATCTTAAATACATGAGATTTTTTCTTAACAAATTACATTATTGTTCAGATAAAAATAGAATGATGTTATTTTTTTTATTTCCAATTAAATTTTTTTTTAAATTTCCAATAAAGTTTAAATTATTAAAATTTAATTTTATTATAATTGAAAATTACTTTGGTGCCTTCTTATTTCTTATGGTTATTCTTATTTATTTCTCAAACCTAGTTGACTATGGAAAGACGTGAAGAATACTAAAATACTACAAATTCAAATCCATTTACAACAGTGAAAACTCGAAACGCGTATCTATTTATGTGTAAGAGTTATTGAGGGTACCCTATCTTCGTAAACACCTTGTATAGTCGGAGAAGTACCGAGTTGTTTTGAAATAATCTGTTTTTATGCTTGTTGAATAAGCAAATACTTATTTATAAAAGTACCAGTAAAAGTAATTCATATCTTTATATTCTGTACTAATTTATTTTCTAAAATTTTAGGAAATAATGGTTTACACCATATTTTATTAAAGTTTATTAGATGTCTTATATTAGGTTCACGTTGTTTCTACCAATGTTAGATGATTACAAAACGCCTGGAATTTTATTTTAAGAATTGTGAACTATGAAGACAGTAATAATATGAAGAATTATTCAACAAATATTATTCAGTTGCTGTCATTTGATTTTCTCTACAAAGAAAGCATGTTTGCTCTGCCATGTTTTAATATTTCTACTCTCCATTCTTTGCGTCTCAACAAACAGGCATATACATACCTGTATATGTACCTATATATGCCTGCATGTTATTTAACCAATATTTGATAAGCAAACGCCCTTAGGTAACTGCTAGTTAATTAGATGAATACTATTATTAGGTAAATACGAAACGATTGAAAGTGCATTGAAATGTATGCAGATAAGCAAAAAGAATACTACAACTATAACTAATAAAACTACACATACATTTAACGAGCTACTACATACAATTAACGAGCCATCCAAAAAAAAAACGTCATCAAAGTTGGCCTAGTAAAAAAAGACGTGTTTCTATTCTATCTTTAATTTATAACCTTATTTAATTATTGTCAATGCTCTTGTATTATACAACGACCATTATTTATTTTACAATTGGGACAGTCACTTGTCAAAAGTTTGACATAACTGAAAAGCTTCGACATGACCGCTCTCGTTCATAGTCAACTTTGTTGGCGTTTTTTTTTTTGGATGTCTCTTTATTATAAAACTGGAAATTAAAAAAGTTAAATAAAAGTTTGTGATTATGGCTCATGGCTCTCTGGCTCTCCTTAGGGACAGTTCCAATATGCGGACATCTCTCTTAAGAGGACACATTTTTTGGTACCAAATTTTTGCCTATACTTTTCCGTATAAAATACACTCCTATAAGTGGACACTCTGTTAAATTGACGCGGACACTATAATTTTAGCCAAATTGTATTTAAATGAAGTGTAATAATGCATCAAACTTGTAATTTATTTTTTACTCAAAAAAATTATATATTTGAAAAATATGGTTTTTAATCAAAACATAAACGATATTGTTAATTCACATGATCTATTTACGACTATGAAACATGTTGTGACTAATTTGAGCGTCAAAAAAATCGATGATTCGATAATAAACAAAATAGTTGTAAAACACTGCATTGTGGAATATCGACCTCAAACTTGACACATACATACATATATCCAGTATAAACAATTAAACACCTTTTCAATCAGGTTTTTCGAAATTTTCACAAATAAATCCATTAGGTACCCTGATTTTTTATTTTTAATCTCAAATAAAAAATTTCAATCGTTCTTTTTTTAAATACGTTTTCACCAAAAAAAGGGAAAAAAAATGTTATCGTCGTGGGACGGTAGACAGAAGTGAAAACTAACAAGGGTGAAACATTATTTTAGGTATTTGGTTTGAGTTACTGATCTTAGAAAGAAATTACATTTTAGAATTCACAACAAATAAAATAAAAAAAACTGGTATAAAATAGATATTAAATGTTTAAATCCTTACAAATATTAAGTTCACAATGAAGTTTAAAAAATTCTAGAAATTCAAAAAAAACTGGACGTTTACATAAGCACTTATTTAACGGATAAATATTTTATCCCTTTGTTGAGTTATAAATTATTACGTTCGAAAATATACTATTTTGTCCGCTATTTGTAGAAATATGTATATGTTGACTTCGCACACTTCAAACAAAATTCTTGAGAGACAAAGGTTTCCTTTAGAAAAATGGGAGTATAGTGTGAAGGCGTGACGGCATGACGTGACGGGCGTGACGACTGAGACACCTTTTATGGTTGTATTTCCATCCGAATGAAAGTACAGGTAAACCTCGTTTTGCGCCGGTTCGATTTACGCCGATTCACAATTACGCCGGTTGTTGCCGGCCGGTTCCGCCGACACCAGATGACAGTAGGCGCTGCGATTCTAATACCAGACACACTTTTATACGTTGTTTTATTAGACGTTATCAGACTTACACACGAATGGGGATTCGAAGACGTAACAACAGAAGATGTTACCGAACTGTTAGACGTGCATGACCAACCACTCTCAAATCAAGAAGAGTTGATGGAGGAATTAGATAACCTTTAATCAGAAAATCCTGAAGAAGAAGAAGAAGAAGAAGAGGAGAATGAGAAATAAAATAATGGGAGAACCCTAAAAACGACCAACCTAACTCGTATCCTTGCTTCTATAGAAAGGTTAACAGCTGATGAGATCTGTGAGATAGACGGGGATTTCAATCGAAGCGCAAATATTAAAAGAAGCGTCACAGCTGCCGTTCGACCTTATGCTATGATTCTGCAAGAAAGGAAGCAGCAATCAAAGCAAATGAAATTGGATGCTTTTTTCAAAAAGTGTGAGAATTTAATTTCGTACCGATGAACTAGTGAATTAGTATTTATTTTAAAAAATTCATTAATTATATTAAGAGATTATTACTTATTTTGTAAAAGGATTTAAACTTTATTTATTAAATACATTTATAATTTATTTTGGATATATATATAAAAAAAACTGGATGTTTCCACGAAACACCGAACTACTACACTTTTCTCAACGCGCGTTTCGCCAACCAAGTTGGCATCTTCAGGAAAAGATTAAAACTAAAAACTTTTTAGTTTTAATTATTAATAAAACAGTTTTTAGTTTTAATCTTCTCCTGAAGATGCCAACTTGGTTGGCGAAACGCGCGTCGAAAAAAGTGTAGTTGTTTGGTGTTTCGTGGAAAACGTCCAGTTTTTGTTTCTACGCCGAAGGTTCCAGTACCCACTCCAGGACTGAATATATATATAGTCTATGTATTAAATAAACATGTTAGATTGTTCTTAGAATTCTGACACGGAACCTAACCTTATATCGTCCATTATATTTGTGTTCATTTTACGCCGATTTTTTTTACGCCGGTGTCTGTCGGAACGGAACCCCGGCGTAAAACGAGGTTTACCTGTATAGCAGTTATGCTAACGTAATGGTTTTTAGTTTTCTGGTTGGTTAAACGCATTTAAGTTTTCACTTTTTTCAAAAATTTCCCATATCGTGCGAATTTTTTATGGGAAATATTGGAGATTTTTTAATTTTTAAAGCATGTACGTACATGTTTTTTAGGTAAATGTACATTCATTCATTTCAAATGTACACGTGTAACTTAATTTACATTATTTACTTTGTATTATATTTATTAATGTACTGGTATACAATATGTGTCTTATATACGTAAACTTAAAATGCTTCCAAAGTTTAGTTTGCGTTTTTTTACCAACCCTTATATTTAGCCTTCTGTAGTATGTTCTTCCACAATAATTGAGGTATTCAGAGATGGTGTTGGAATCTGTTTCGCTTAGGAAAAATACTACTTTTTTTACTAGGCTTTGCTGTGTATCTTTATGGTTCGTGTTTCATTACATATTTGTGTGTGACTTCCCTCATTTTCCCTTCAATTCATCAGGTTTATGCAGCTTTAAACGGCATTCCAGGGCTTTTACTGATTTTTGCATAGTAAGTTCTTTAAAGTGATTTTTTAAAGTAGTAGTTTCATGTTAAAATAACCAAATTGTAATTAAAACAATTGTTGTAGTGACAAAATAAAGTTTAATAAAAAAAGAACGTTAAAAAATAATGGGTGTTTTTTTTTTCGAAATTGGAAAATTATCCAGGCAGTACCTTTTTTCGATTAAATATATCATTATTTTCAAAACCAACGATACTTACGAATATTACTAGAATAGTTTTCAGATCACTTAGTTACGGGAGTGAATCAAAAACTTAAAATATAAATATTTTTGGATATCAAAATGTTTCGCTCAAAGTCGGCATATAGGCATAACATGTCATTAGTAACATAATTTCTAAGTGATATTTTTCGAAATATTAACCATTTAGGCCATCTTCTTTTTTTTGGAAAATCACAAATTTGACAGTTGCCAGATAGCTGTCAACTTTGAATTGATGCATTTTAAGTAGGAAGCAGAAGTGATTGCCACCAAAAGTTTTTATCAAACCCTGATATTAAAAAAAATTGCTATATGGTTCCAAATGTATGGCGGACACTGCATATGATATGTGACAATATTAGTTTGTTGCAAATGACAACAACCAACACTTTAAAATAATATACATAGAAAACCAACTATTTCGTTAATAAGCAACTGACCATTTTTTGTTACTGCTGTTTGTTGAGATCAGCAAGCAAATGCTTCCGAACGGATTAATCGAATTATCCCGTCCGGAAACAATAGAAACGCGTGCCTCGCCTTCGATCCTACTCCGTGATCGGAAGACGTATCTGCATTAGAGGCACATCGCAAATGTAACTCTCCGTCGGCTATGGCATCGGCGGCACTGGTGGTGGCGGTCTGACGGCACCTGCTGGCGAGCATTGCAGCCACATCCGCTTCTCGTCGTTTCGCAAGCATTCCCCGCATGGGAAATATTCCATTATACATGCCTTCACCTCAGGGTGGCACGAGAAAGTTCAATAGACAAAGTGCTGAGATAGCCTCTGGTGAAACGGAAAAATTGTTGTTTGGTCGACGGTTTGTTGAAGTATCTTTTGGTATTCATAGGACTCCTGAAGAAATTCTCCAAAAAGAAAAAATCAAGAGGGTAGCTAAGTAGCGGCAGCTGATGGAATTAAATTCCTCGTATCGTCGTAATCAGACTTCGTAAAATGCGTCAGCGAACGGAATCGTGCTCGATAATACGCATGAATTTATGCATATAATATTTGCATGATTTGCTACTAAATGATTATAAAATAAACTTGTTTGTTTTGTTTAAACATTTTCAATACGTTTAGACTACATTATCGTATTTGTAAATGAACAAGGGATATACATTCGTATCCTAACCTAAGATCTTTCTAGACACTATTGTAAGGAATTGATTAAACTTAGCTTTGTATTATTATCACAGTCCTCCCACCTTAGCGCCGCGTCCGCGAATTGCGCACAATGGACGTAGTACGATTTAGAACGGTCATACCCACGAGATACTACGCCGGTCTACATTTCCTATTTATTACGATAGCTTACACGAGTACTTTTAAAAATGACCTAATAAACTCAAAATATGAACAGTATAATCTGCTAATCCTAATTTTCCTGTTCTTCTAAAAGGTATACTCATTTAAATAGCACTTCGTTAAATAATACATTGCAAAGTAATTAAAACTACGTTATACACTGATGGTATTAAGTATGCCTTTTTGTAATGGTTATTAACCCTTAATCTAAGACCACGGGTATGCTATACTCCACATAAAATGCAGATAAAATATAAACCAAACCAAAAAAAAAATTAGGTGACTAGTTTTTGTTACTTTTGGTTTACTTTTTTGTTCTATATATATATATATATGATAATTAAAATTGTGTTTTTCTTTTTATTTTGTGAACATAATAATAATAGCGGTATGTCATATTGACAGTCAGGGTATAATTTATGAACGTCTCAGGTTAAAGGTTAATTACTTTATGATTAGTTCTGGATTTGAAAGGGTCGTTTGAAATAAGGCAAAATTCCTAATATATGTACCTTCTATAATTAGGCAGTGACAATCATACGCATTTGATATACCTAGTTAATAAAAAGCTAATCAAAATTATCAAAATAATTAAAGATATAAAAACTATTAATCAAAATGACATAGCAAGTACTTATTGCGTATTTATATAATAATATATAAATTAATAAATTAATAGATTCTCGTATTTTCCTGAAATAACAATTTCAATTACCATAACTTTTACAGATCTCAAAAAAGTGTAACTAAACGTTGCAATGTGTGTCCAAGATCTTCGGGTGAGGCATTTTTTTAATTATTTTCTTAAGTTCTTTTGCTACTATAACCCTCCATTTGGGTCTAGTAAGTCCCAAGTCCCAAGTTCCAATTCACAAATACGAAAATTTCCATTCCACAAGCCGTCACTGCCACAAACAAATAATCGTTCGCCAGATTGTACTTCTCGAAGCGTTCAGGCTTTAGCTAGAACAGAAATGAGCTTCGGACACAATTTCAGGTTTCGTCCACTGCGCATACTGCGGCCAAGGGCAGAGACAGATATGCTGTACTGTATTGAATTATAACTTTTTGTATTAATCATTAAGTGAGGGGTGCTACCGTACTTTTAGAAATCAGCCTTCCACATGGTTCCATAACGACTACCAGGTGATCAGGTGACATACGTCGTAGGTCACACTACGTCATACAGCGCTATATAAACCACACCCACCAAATTGGTGTTAAGGTTTGCAGGTATGCGCAACTTCTGGAAAATTATCAAAAGTCGGAAGTTGTAAATTTTAATTCAATCGTAATAAAAGTAGTTCATTTGTGTCGCAGATTATGACGCGGTCTATATCAGTCTAAACGTATTGCGCAGTGAACGAATTTTGAGGGGACGAATCCAATAGAGCCGATGCACGTTTTCAAGTTTTTTATATATATATATATATATATATATATATATATTTTTAATATAACATAGTTTTTTTTTAATATCCAAGTGCTTTGCACTTCGTATTTAGTCACTCTACCGCATTTACAGAGCAATGTCACCATGTCGCTAGACTAAAGCTTCTCCTATACTATATTGGTGTTCGAATGCCCACCAACAGTGTGGTGCCACTTCGCAGTGCTACTTAATCACAATATTCAGAAGGCTGAACGATATAAGATCGCGAAATATGAAAATGTAGCAATCGAGCTGAAGCACCTTTGGAGACTGGAGAAGGTGGAAACACATGCGCTAGTTATATCGGCAGAGGGAGTTATGACAACCAGATTCGCCAGGAACATCGCGGCATTGGAACTGCTTCATAACATAATTAGATATAGCCAGAAGGCAGTTGTATTACAAACTTGTCACATTGTAAGGTTTTGGGACAGGATAAATTTCCCCCGCTCGGCTGAGCCTAATTTCTGTTGGGGGTGGGGATGGATATTCAACCCATCACTGTCTACAACAGGAATTATTAATCTCAGCGTAATATGTAGACATGCCTCGCATTTTTGGCGAAACGAAATTATTTTCTTGCATCAATAAATGTGCATAGTTCATATACATACACTAAATATACATACATATGTATGTGCGTTTATCATTTGTCTATGGCCTACTAAACCTTTCTTAATAAATACATTCCATTGCATACAAAAAATAATTTAATATTATATATCCACTCTTTATAAATATATTTTCAATTTTAAAAAAGCGTTCAATAAAAAACAAAGAGATGTATAAATTTGTATAAAAAAATATACCTAGTGTCATTTAAAAAAAGGTGGGGGTAGCACTGATAGGGGCGGACTTTTTAGTGCTAGCTAACACTCCTGCTACAACTATTTGAAATCGCTTTTGTTGCACTCCTATATCTTAATTAGTATAAGAGTTATAGCTTGTATAAGTAATTCTAGGACACCCTCTATATATATATTTTATAGGTTCCAGATTTTTTGCATACTGCGTAAAATTAATGTCTCTGTTATTAGACTACTCGTGGGATACGAAACATTATAATAAACAAAAACGGAGACATATTTTGGGAAAAGTTTCTTTAGGAATCTTTTGTTTTTGGGAGTAAAATTAACTACGATACTTTTGTGAAGCTCGTTTTCTTTTTTTCTCAAAATCTGTATTCAAAGAACCAAAAATGGGGAAAGTGAAGGATAAATATGTAGTTGCAACTATATTTAGGTACTTTTCATGTTTTTGATTATACTCCCCAAATCATAACGTTTTGAAACCTAAGTAGATTTTTGCCGATTCTTAAGCCTACTTCAATGCGTAGGATATTACTCTGCAGTAATTACTGCCCTGAAGATCTACTGATTTTTTTTGTATGCCCATTAAAAAAATTATCCGTAGAAAGAACGAATCGTATTTTGCTCTAGCTGATGAAGGAATACGAAATTAAATTGCGATGAAAAAGTTCCCGATCGAATTTTAATATAAATTTGCATGATTTGTTAATTCTTCCGAGGAAAGGAGGAAAAGCGATGTCGTCAACGGCGACGACGGCTGGGCCGAAAGTGTTAATTTTAAAAGAACCTTCTAATAGCCTAAGGGCTGGTGAATGTTTAGTGTCATTTTAATTGTATATATATTAAAAATTCAAATGATCCATTTAAACTAACCATTTGGTGCAATTAAAAAAAAAATAAAGGATCCACCTGCTTGGTTATCGATAACCGTTTTCAGCTCCACCCATTTTCAAGTCCAACACCCTTCAAAAGTGCAACAAACAAACAACTAAATTAGTTTTCCGCGGAAATTAATTCATATCACCATCATTAATGTTATTTTGACAAAATCATCGGACATACTAATCTCTAATTTGAAATAGCTAAATTCTCAAATAAATATATTTGAGAATATTAAATATATTAAATATCCCAACTAATTCGAGGGATGACATCATCAATTGTTTTTTAATTGAACTGTACATTTAGTTGAACTACTACTTAAGTATAACAATCATGAAAACATTTTTAAAAATTTGTATTGGCTAAATAGGCTTAGGATGTTCTGAAACGTCGAGATTTTAAGTTTAAGTGAAAAAAAAAACAATACTGTCTGTCTGTCTGTCGGTGTGTAGGTCTGTCTGTCTATAAACCTTTCTTGTATACACGACAATTATTCGAAAACGCGTTAAGATATCAACTTGAAATTTGGAGCACTTATGTACTATGATGAGGTCTAAAAACTGATTTTGAGCTTAATCGGGGAGTTGAATAATTGAGTTGGGGGATAAAGAGGGTAACACTCTTTGTCCTTGTTCATAATTAATTCACAAATGATGCAAGATATGCACTTCAAATTTGAGAAACATGTATAACATAACCGAGTCTGCAAATATAATGATTTTTAACTTACTATGTTGGTGGTTAAGGGGGGTTGAAGAAGGTAAGTATCTATAAGGAAGTAAGTAAAAGGGGGTTACAGCTCTATAAAAAATCTCCTACTCATTTTACATTACCCCCCCCCCCCCCCCCCACTAAGAGTACGGAAGAGGGGAACTGGAATAGAATATAAAAAATATTTGAAAACTTACGTATAGAACAGCCAAAACTGAATGTATGTTAACTTGTCTATTTTATAGGTTTTTGGCGTACATCACATTATCAACATTCAAACATCACATTATTAAATCTCTCTTCCCATTTTTACCCATAACCAATCATCAATCCACCAATCATCATAATAACCAATCATCATAAGGAATTCACTGTATATTTTCAGAAGACGGCTCAATTACGATACAAATTCTTGCACCGATAAGGCTTACCAGATTGAAATACTACGCTGGATGTAAAACCAAATAGAATGTAAAAATCCTGGAGTGGGTACTGGAACCTTCGGCGTAGAAACAAAACACTGAAAAAAAAGGAGAAGATTAAAACTCAGGTTTAATCTTCTCCTGAAGATGCCAACTTGGTTGGCGAAACGCGCGTCGAGAAAAGTATAGTAGTTCGGTGTTTCGTGGAAAATGTCCAGTTTTCTTTTTTTTTTTAGAACGTAAAAACATAAAAAAAATAAATTACACAGGACCAAAAAAAATTTGATTGTGCGAGAGGTGTGAATATGATTTTGCGATACAAATTACTTCCTTACAAAATTCCTAAACATTAATCTGAGCTTGATGTAACCCTACCGCCTCTGGTTTTTTCTTTAGGTGAGGAAAATCCTTAGAAAATTTCATAGCATGCAGGTATGTATAGCAGAGTAAAATTCGTGACCAAGCAACCTTAATTCCTATAACCCTTTAAGATGAACGACTGCGGAATGACTCTATAACCCCGTAACTCCATAAACTCATAACCCAACAACCCCATAACCGGTGGTGTCTGCATAACTACGAAGCTAGCATACATAATCCCAAAACCCGGCCACTCTATAACAAGAAAAAACACCCTGACTCCATAGCCTGGGGAGTGCGGTGTGCGAGTTTGTATAACCACAACTGTCTATGGAAACATAATTAATCATCATATTACCAAAACTACGTATTTCTGGGTTAGTCACAGAAATACGTAGTACCACTACGAGTAAGTATAACCTATAAAACTCTGAGGAAACATGGATTTTATGCATCAGACATCCAGAACCATACAACTCAGTATAAGCTGGCTTATGTAACTCCATAATCCGGCCATCCTATAACATCTGAACTCCATACCCTCATAATTCGGGGTATACAAACTTCTATAACCATATAACTCTGGGCAAGCAAACTTCTTCGTCACACCCAGAGTTATGTGGTTATACAAGTTTACTTACCTGGGGTTATTGGGTTATAGGGTTCCGGAATTATAAGGTGGTCGAGTTATGGAGTTACCTACACCAGCTAATATTGAGTGGTATGATTCTGGACGTCTGGTACATAAAATTCATCTTTCGTCAGCGTTTTGTGGGTTATACTTATTCGTAGACCCCGGGTGATGGCGTTTTGTGGTTGGTAGATTATGATACGTGGTTTTTAGATCTACAGATCCCCAGGGTATGGAGTTATTGTGTTTGAGATTATGGGGTTATGGAGTTATAGAACCTGAATACGTCCTTCCGCAGACGTATGTATATCCTGAAGAATTTTAGGATTTAAGGGTTTTCTCACCTAGGGAAAAGATCAAAGGCGATAGGGTTAACTAAGCTCAGATTTGTGCTTATGAGATCCATTTAAATCAGAAAATAATAAGTACTCTTTTTTTATCGTCTTATGTCATGTGATACCTAATTAATTTTTGTCAACGAAACCATGCATATATTATATTGTTAAAATAAATCAGTAATTTTTACGTTATGAAATGGAGTATTCAGTTTTAAAAAACTGACGATGACGTCATATCTTGAAAAGTATTTGGGATACTTTTCAAAAATATGTTTGAGAATAAAACTATTTAAAATGTATGCCGATTGTATTCGAGGATTTTTCATGTTAGCGTTCAAAGTGGGTCATCATTATTACATATTTCTATACTTTTGACTCTCAATTTTTTGGGAATGCCATTCAGTAATGGCATTTCCAAATGTAATGTTCGATAGTTCCCACTGGGGAATTATCAGCTATCGAACATACAGGTATGTGTATCGATAGTTGTTTCTTTACATCGAATTAAAATATCAATACAAATGTATCACTGTTTATAAGAAACATATTTATTAACATCTATTTATACAGGATGTCCCATAATTATGTTTAAAATTTTAAAGGGTGCATTTTACAGTTGATTTTAAAGGGAATCTTTCATATAAACTTTTTCGATTAGAGTCCTCCTTGCAAAGTTATTCGCACATACAATAGGAACCAAAAATATATTTTTAACGTTTTATCTCAATAACTGAATAAAGTAAGAATTTGAGATTTGGTGTGTGTTTTACTAAAAGAAGGACGTTTTGGGGTAATATTTGTATTTTCTCTCTGCACTCGCATGCGGTGGAAACAAGCAACCCCTTTTCATTTTTCCGCCGTTACTTTTTTGTGGGTAATTTTTTTAACACTACAAAAATGTGCACAATATAGCACAGTCCTGGAAAAAAAATGATTTTATAGACGTATATAAACTGTGAATATAATTTCGTAAAAATGCAAAGTAGGCATGTTTCACTTTAATGTTTCTTTTAATCGAACTTGACAAAGTATTTGAAAAGTGCAATTACATTTGTCTAATGTAAGTTAGTAAGTTAGTTCTATGTAGTGTAGCATTTACATACTACAGAGACACAAAGTGGCCTATTTATTCTGGATGTCAGGCCTGCACGATTAACGGCACATTGGTCCTGAGGTCGTTCCACTGATTCATAGATGGCGCCTCACGTTTTCATCAAAATTAATATTCTACTTTATAAATAAAATCAAGATTTCTCCTTGTCATTACAGCAGTCCTTACGGTATATTTCTACTTTCTAGTAGGTTTCATATGATTAAATGTAAATCATTTCTGAGTCGGTAATATCGATCTCCGTGACTAACGTCACCGATCGGCTTTTCCTTTTTCGAGAAAGCATGGCGGCGGAAGGTAGTTCGTGTTAGGGCGTCCCATCTGGGAATTAAGTTTGCAAGCCTCGACAACCCTTGATAGGGATCATATTATGGAGAAAGGGAGCTTACACCCTGGGCGTTTCAACAGTACCGACCTCTTGTCTCTTCTTCCTCAGAGAACAACGTTTTAGATTGTTGGATTTTTTGTAAGTACTGGACTGGATTTTGCCACGTGCAATTAAATAATTATTTATCCGAAATTTTAGATCGTATTTCACCGTCTCGTCTGTGACATGTTTCGGCATAGCGTATTCCTTTCCCTGTCTCTTTTAGAATGAGCAAAACCCTCTAAATAGAGGTAAGTTATTTTTTTGGGGGTTAAATTAGCTGAAAATGAATTTTTTTCTAGGGTTTTTCTGCTAGACTGTAAAAGCATAATTTTTGGTTTACAAATGGTACCGTTCAAGTGATGATGTTTTTCTGCTAGACTGTAAAAGCATAATTTTTGGTTTACAATTGGTACCGTCCGAGTGATGGAGTAGTTTCGTTTTTTTCCCTGGTTTCAACTTAGGCATTTCGACCAGAGTGCTGGCTTGTGTCTGAAGTATGAAGTAGGGCCCGTACCTAGGACAGAATATACTTTTGTGTTGGAATTTCATCGCTGTCCACAGCCTGGAAGCATCATTCCCGTGGATAACAGATAAGCTATATTGCGCCTAAGATTTAGTATTTTATACTTATTTTTTGGTACATTTTTAATTATGTAAGGGGAACTTCTAGAACTTCCTTACTTAATTCATCCGGGTGTGGCTGCCTCACAGCCTCACACCTTTTCATTTGCAAAGTACTTTACACCATTTTATTTTTCATCGTTTCACTTTTATAAGGTATATAGACCTCACAGTGGGTACTTACATTTTTATAAAATTTTATTTTGTGCCTTTACAATACCTGATAAGTAAATTTTATTTTATAGTAGTCTGTCTTTTTCTTGCAAGAAATACGACACACACCCAGATTTATTGCCCATTGCTAGCCGATGTAATTAGGTAACCATCAACGAAGGAGGTTCTCGGCTACCTCTACCTATGAGTTTCATAACCGAGTGGCGCCCTATATAAAAAAATTGCTGGCTCTGCTCAACCCACGAACCCCGCTCTCACCAACCCTATGAGTTTCCGCAGGCTTGGTAGTCCCTAGCAAAATAAGGCTACAGTAGTTCAATTTATTTTTCTGTGATGTTGCAAAAAATATTTAAGAAAATGAATAACGCCTAGGAACTACACACAACCACTTATTAACTTGCATTGAACAAATGCAACATACTTAGTATTTTGCGGTAAAGTGACACATGCCTATTATGCACTTTTATATTCACAGTTTAAATAGGACAATAAAACGGCGTTAATTTTTTTCCTTGATAACCTTTGCGTGTTCGAAAAAATAGAAGACGGTAAAAAAGTTTTAAAAGAAAATGTGCTATACCTATTTTTGTGGTGTTAAAAATCAACCCACAAAAAGGTTATGGCACAAAAATTTCTAGGTGTTGGTTGCTTCTTCCAATCACATGCGAGTGCAGAAGGAAAACAAAATTATTACCCAGAGATGCCATTCTGTTACTAAAAGATACACGCCAAATCCCAAATTCTTACGTTTTAAAAGAAAATGTGCTATACCTATTTTTGTGGTGTTAAAAATCAACCCACAAAAAGGTTATGGCACAAAAATTTCTAGGTGTTGGTTGCTTCTTCCAATCACATGCGAGTGCAGAAGGAAAACAAAATTATCTACCCAGAGATGCCCTTCTGTTACTAAAAGATACACGCCAAATCCCAAATTCTTACGTTAGTCGGTTTCCGAAATACAATATTAATAATGTATTTTTGTCTCGCCTTGTATTTGCGAATAACTGTGCTGGGAGACTTCTAATCGAAAACATTTATATGGAACACCCCCATTAAAATCATCTGTACAACACACTCTTTAACATAATTATGGGACACCCTGCATAAACATGTATTTACCATATATCGATCGACATATCGTTGTAATAGCTGATTTGTACGGAAACATTCACCAGCTCTCCCACTATAGCATCAAGTTCTCCGTGGTCGCCTGACACGGCGACGCCGACGCCGCCGGTCCTGAGCCGCAAACTGTTTTAACTCAACTTTTAATAAGTTAAAGGATTAGCCCGAGGCCGCCAGGGCTTTTTCTATTAAGATATCGTCGTCTTCCTCCCTCTTTCAGTCGGCCGATGCACCGCCTCGGTCGTCGTCGGGGTCGCATTCAAATTTCATCGTTAATAATGCACAAGTTCTTTAGCGCAACTTTATTTCTAATATTTCGAAGTTCTTCTTGCGAAGGAACACTTCTCTCCCTCGGCTTGTTTGTGCTTAATTGAATATTTTCGCGTTTCCGAGATCGGAAAATGCGCGATAAAAAAGGGATAATTGTTAGTCGCAGTTCTGAACAGAAAACAGTCTTGTACAGTACATCCATACTAGTTTTGCCCGCGAATTGCGCACAACGTAATACATATGTACGTAAAAAAGTACCCGGAAATTTAGATTTAAATGAACCGCTTAAAAGGAATCGGTAAAATGTTTTTTTTTTTCAGGTTTAGTCCCTTCCTTAATTACCAAGGCTGTTTAGAGCGCGATCTGTCACTCAGTGTGTTTACAGCAGCTGTTAGTAATAGACGACCTCAAGTATGCTCGGCGAATTGTACAATGGAAAAATAGCGAAAAATTCACTACCCCAAATGAAATTTCATGTGCCGATTCATTGAAAATGTTAAATAAGGCCTTTGGTGAGTCGTGTATGTCCAAAACTCAGGCTTACGAGCGGTATAAGGAGTTCAAAGCGGGACGTGAAGTCCTCGAAGATTTGCTCCGGTCGGCCATCAACCTCGACGACAGCCGATAACATCGACAAAAAATATTAAAGCCTGAAAATCGCCATATGAGTGTTAGAAAGTTGGCTCAAGAGTGTGACATATCGACAATGTTAGCTCATAGTATTTGGAGTGATATTTTGGGCATGAAACGCGTCGCTGAGAGACTGGTTCCGAAAGAGCTGAATGTTCATCAAAAAAGAGCATCGGAAGCAAGTTGCTCTTGACATGGTTTCCAGAGCCGATTGTTAAATAATAATCATCGTTAAAATTTGATTAAATCCAATTTAAAAAACCTTACGCAATCGAATCCAGTTTATTGTTGTTAATTGAACGTTTAGAGGAATCACACACATAGTTTCCAATCAAATGAGCAAACTTTGCATTCCAATTATTCGTCACTCGCATCACATTTTTATACACACATTTATGTTTCGATTTATTTAAAGGATTGCAACAACGATTACCTCGAGGCGTGGTTGCAATAAGCTTAGAAAAGCTAACTGATCTGAACAATAAAATAGTTGAGAAACGACAAATCACATGTTTTTTCAAGTTTAGACGCGTATACGGCGCGAGCACTGACATCGCGCGCGGGCGTAACGTCCAACAAAACAGCGTGCAGTTTATTTGCAAACAGTGATCCCAATTTTTTTTTTTTTTTGTAAATATCTGGAAATGTATAACGAGTATTTAGAAAAAAAGAAAATTTAAATAAGCGATGGAGAACATTGAATTCTCAGCATTTTTTTATTATAAACAATATTTTTTTTATTTGTTTAACCATTTTTAAGGTTCTAACAATTTTTTCCAAAAAGTTCAATGCCTTTCGAAAAAAAGATGTCCTATAAAATTGTTCGATTAGAGCCTTCCAATTCGAGATAAAAATGTTCTTTTTAATCGCTGCATAAAATTTCATTTGTTCATAACTTTTATAATAATTGTTTTTTTTTCGTAAAAAATTTAGACAGAGTTTAGTACCATCAGGTACTTCGACATGCGCCAACTCATTCCAAATTTCTAAATAGTTGGGAAATCCGTGACACGTTTCACAAATTTTTACTCATGTAGTAGAATGATCTAGAACGTCCATACCAAGAGATGTTACTTATTTATCATCGATATGTACAATCAATGACAGAAGCATTTCAAGCAAACAAATTATAATTTATCTATTTAATACGCTAGTTCATAAATTAGTTGTTTAACTTTTAAATATTTATTCACTTAAATGACTTAAAAAAGTCAGATAATGTGACTAGTAGAATCTGCTAATCCTAGTTTGCCTACTAAAAGATTTTCTAATTTCGAAAATACTTCTTTAAACAATTCTTTGTAGATTAACACTTTAATATTAAAAGTACGCATTACCATGAGTAATGCGTACTTATGTGTATTAATTATATACATATTCCTCCAAGTAATAATTATTATTACTCTTATTTCTGATTAGATCTGGATTTCAGAAGGAAGAAGACAAAAATCCTAATATACTTAGATTAGATAGTGACAATTATATGATTCTGATATATTTTGGTATATTCCACAAATTCGAAATATGCCCTAACGTAAATAGCGTATCAAAACATATGTAAACGCAGAAATACCCACAAACTGTATATCGTAAGGAACATTGAGTAGAATACGAATTAACTATGCCCTTTGAATTAGAGGGTTCCCCTTAGAAACAAACGAAAAGCATTGCATTCATCGCAGGTTTCGCATACTATGATGGCATCTTGAGAAAGTGATTAAAACTAACATGGATACAACGTGTTTAACCTAATTAATCTAATTCCGTTGTTGTTCAGTAACCTGCAACTTTTATTTATTTTATCATCCAAAGCAGTGTATTGTTAGGTACCGAACCATTGTCTATACTATACAATACTAGTGAACCCCTTAAGATCACAACAACTTTATATATCCGTTAATTAATGTTTGTTTGTTTAACTTCAAATTTTAATGGCAAGGAAAATCAATAAGGTGACTTTTGGACGTAATGAAATGTCAGCAGCATGTGATTTTAAAGGAAGTTGTGATTGTCAAAATACATTAGCGAACTTTTTCGTTGTCAATATATTTTATATCAATTTGATTTTATTTCGCTTTTTATCAATTCATTTTTATTAATAATAACGTTTTCTGAATGAAATGTAGGCATGGGGGTAAAGCAACGTACATATCTCGAGATTATAAAAAACCACACAAAAACCTTATATAAAGTGGGCCCTGGGTTAAATTCGCTCGAATTGATACATGTCTATACCCTTGATGTTCTGGTGAAAGGTCATGAACGAGTAGGTTCATGGTCACAAAGCATGAAAGTCAATAG
This sequence comes from Aromia moschata, assembly GCA_029963805.1. Taxonomy (NCBI): domain Eukaryota; kingdom Metazoa; phylum Arthropoda; class Insecta; order Coleoptera; family Cerambycidae; genus Aromia; species Aromia moschata. The sequence goes on along the minus strand of JAPWTK010000053.1, from coordinate 818,150 downwards.
TTTTTTTCCTTAAAGACGTTCAAATTAGTTGTATATTGAGATATTATATCACCGTAAGATACCATACCGTACCGGCTAAAGGAAGTTGTAATCTGCAAAAAGTATTATGTCACACAGTATCTGATAACGTGGAGTTTTCTAAGTACCTAGATATAAATTGTATTGTAAATTTAGTAGTAATGAGAGACTATGCAGAATTATCTACATTTTGTTTCTACCTTAATTTTGGGCAACAGTAAGTAAAAGCATTGTTTAAGGTATATGATCATTTTTCTCAGCTTCAGTATGGCCTACTATTAAATATTTTGCAACGTAAGGATATAATAGCATATAGCATAAATCATACAAATTGGGTCATAACTGTTTAATAAACGAAAATATTAAAAACTTATATGTTTCTGGATAAAAAATTTCTAAGCGTCGTGATGTCTGTCGTCATGCAGTTTTCTTTCTTTTATACATGCCAAATTCTAGTCTTAGATGATAGGAACATAATACTGAAGATTACAATTTGAAGATTACAATTTTCTTTAGCCGTTTACAAATAGGATTTTACGGCTCTTGTGTTAAATATTGTTTATTCACTCTAAAATTCGTTATACTCTTGGTGTACGAGTATAAATAAACTGCTCGTCAAAATTAGCTTACACTATTTAGATCAATGCAATTTGAGTTCTATTCAATCTAGAAATCTGCGGTTTTTAAATTTCAGTAGCTTATAGGGCTGCTTTTAATGTCCCGAAGTCACACCCCATCAACCAACCCTACGTCGAAGTATGAATTCACAAAATCTCTGGCGGCAATTCAAAAACCTACAGGATGGGCTGAAAAGGAGGCTGGGGAAAAGCCTTATCCTGACTCATATTACCCAACAAATCCAAAATGTTTTGTCGTTGTCTCGCGGTTAACCGGCCATTCGCAGTGGATCCAGTCAATCTTGAGAGCCTTTAAATAATATAATAACACAAATTCGAGACTAAACGACACCCGCCCAAAAAACACACCGCCCCCAACAGGAGCGGAACCAGAAGAGGTGGGCAGGGGGTTCGTGTACGAATGGACTAGAAGGGTGCTTGAGTAGTCAAAGAGTGAAAGCTAGCTGTATACTACACTAATTTATTAGGCAAGAGAACTAAATCGCCCGAAACAGAAATCCGATCATGCAAAACCCAGTGTAACTACAGAGGAATGGCTCGTGGAGGCCGAAAAAAAGGTCGAAGGGATGGAACCACGATCAAACGCTCAGGACTTGTTATGGTTATCTTAATGTGTGCCAGAGTAGAGTTTTTACCCGCCAGTGTCTTTAAATTTTGTGAATTTAAATTTCGACATGTTGGTTTTTGGGATGTGGACGGCGAACCCTTTAACCTACATCGTAATGACTTCGGGGCATTAATACCAACACTACACGTTACCGAAATTTATAAACTGCAAATCCCTGTCCCGAATAGAACGCAAATGGCATTAATCTGAAAAGTGTTACGCTAATTTTGACGAGCAGTTTATCTATTAACATGTCAAAATTGGATAAAAAAACTGTATAACTCATGTCCTTAAAAATGGTTCTGCTGAAGAACCTAGAGAACCTAGAGAACCTAAAGAACATAAAGATACGTAAAGTACCTTACAACGTATTTTGAGTTAAATATTTTTAACAGGAATGCAAATTTTTGAACGCGGCTTGCAAATTTTAAGAGCTAGTTTTTTTCGGATTAAGCTACATGACGTATATTTATCGTAGGACCATAGGTTTATTATATACGGGGTGATCAATGAAGTCATGCAAAAAATGTAAAAGTTTGTATGAGTGAAATTTCCGTAAAAATTTTTTTTTTGTCGTTGCAATATGGTTCGTTACTAAGGTAACATCAATATCTCTAGACGTTTTTGTCAGTTTTTGGATTAAGGCCCTTAGGCTTTGGACACACTGATCAACATAAAATTTGGGTAGCAAAATTTTTAAAATGCTATAACTTGACATTGGAATGACGGTTCTTGATGATTTTTGCGGATTTGGAATCTTTATTTCACGTAGATTTTCTCTGGTCTAAGCATTTTATTTGAGGGTTGAAATTTACATATTATACCGGGTCGATAATAAACAAAAACGTAGCGACAAGAATACGTTTATTATTTTCCTCCAAATATCGCTGATTTGGCCTTCTCCAAACTAACATTCGGCCATCGGAGTGAAACAAATTAAATCTTGTTTCGTCAGTAAATAAACAATGGCCCCACTCTGCATTACCCCAATTCGCATGCCGATTTGCCCATGCCCGCCTATTCGTTCTATGGTGTTGTAATAACCGCACACATTTGCTCTGCGACGGGCTCTATAATTTAAAATGTTTGCCATTATTTAAGTTTTTGTAAAAATAAATTCTCACCTCAAGTTGTTTTTATTTAACGTTCTTCTCACTGTTCTGTCCGAAACTCTCACTCCAGTTTGTTGTCTTAAAGAGTAATTTAGTTTTCTAGAGTTCTTTGTTCTATTCTGCATAGTTTCTCTTATTAAAATTCTTTCGGTTCTTTGGTTTATTTTTTTTTGTATGTCCACCCCCATGCCCATAATTATGATCACCAGTAGTTTCGACGCGGCGCTTCAAATTATAAATTGTCTTTCGGCTGACATTGTAAATGTGCGCAATTTGCTCTTTTGACATTCCTTCGTTAAGAAGTCGAATGCAATTTTCCCTTTCTGCCGTGGTTAAACGTCTCATATTAATTAAACTTTACAAAATTATAACATTGAAATGTGTCAGATTATTTCTAGAATAATGTTAAAAGTTTTTAATTCCATAGCAACAAATTTGTTTTTCCAATGCCTACTTTGAAATCGACGCGTCGCGTAGAAATTACACCCGATCATAATTATGGGCATGGGGGTGGACAAAGAACTCTGTAAAACTGAATGATTCTTTGAGACAACAAACTGGGGTGTGAGTTTCGGACAGAACAGTGAGAAGAAAGTTAAATAAAATCAACTTGAGGTGAGAATTTATTTTTACAAAAACTTAAATAATGCCAAACCTTAGAGCGTGTCGTACTTTACGTTTTTGTTTATTATCGACCCGATATAATGTGTAAATTTCAACCCTCAAATAAAATGCTACCATTTGGGTAGCAAAAATTTTGCTACCCAAATTTTATGTTGAGTAGTGTGTACAAAGCCTAAGGGCCTTAATCCAAAAACTGACAAAAACGTCTAGAGATATTGATGTTACCTTAGTAACGAACCATATTGCAACGACCAAAAAAAATTTTTTGCGGAAATTTCACTCATACAAACATTTTGATTTTTTGCATGACTTCATTGATCACCCCGTATATAATAAACCTATGGTCCTACGATAAATATACGTCATGCAGCTTAATCCGAAAAAAACTAGCTCTTAAAATTTGCAAGCCGCGTTCAAAAATTTGCATTCCTGTTAAAAATATTGAACTTAACATTTTGCCTAAAAGTCTCTATGTGTAAGTTCGAGTGGCCAGCAGTTTATATTATTTGTGTACTCCAATCTACATAAATTGAATCAACATCACCAATACTTGAAATTAAGAGCATCTTCTTTTATGCTACTCCTGCCAAGCTCCTTCACTTTGTCGTTCTTCTGTTTCTCCGTCTCAACTCGATCCATTTTTTCCGGTGCTACGGCCGGATAATAAACTGGAAAGTGCGTGTGCTCGTATCTCCTTACAAGAGACCACTATCAAGCGGCAATGCTTTTTTATTAGGGACCGTCAGCGTTGACGTCTCCTCCCAGACCACTTATATGCGAACACGCTCTCTGCCCTTCTGTCTCGTCCGCAACCCTAAACGTAAACAGATGCTTTGTTACACTCGAACTCCGGACCTACTTTATCTTTTAGGATTTCGCAACGCCCTGGCGGATCTGACATCTTAATATAGTTCCTTTCACGATCAGGTCAGTGTCAATCCGGATGGACTATCATTACCTTCTATTAATTCGAAACTTCGGGGATAACGTAATTACAGTTGTTTAACTTGTCGAACGATCCAGTAGGCTGGATTTAATTGAGCCGGCCAGCGAATTGGAATAATTATCGAGCTAAAATGATGCATGGATGACAGTTATGATGAGGTGGTAACGTGACACTAATAAAATCGCGAGTTTAAATATCCGGGACCCATTACTATACCCCGGGGACTTCAAGTAGTATCTAATTACCTACTTAATCATATTTGCAGGTTATTTAAAAATTTCAGATCACTCAGACGGATTCTTTGGTGATTGTAGGAGTACTTGGAATCATGAATACAATGATCATTATCCTTATGCCAGAAATTAACTCTTTGTAGGGTCTATTGTTGTTTAATAGGTAGGGTCTAATTTTAGTGGTAGGTAGATACCTACCTATTTATGTATATTGCTGTAAAACCCTAATTCTCACGTTTCGGCATGTACCGTTTGTAGATTTATGTAAATGCGTGGTACAGCCTATTTGATTTATGTTAAAAACACCCGCATAATAGTTTCGGGGAACCTACCTAAATAGGTCTGTGTCTAATTATCGGTTTAGGGGATTTTACTTTCCGTTTGGACAGTCAGTCTCGACAGTTCATCTTTACCGTTCACCGGCTCCACACCGGAGTCTATCTCCGCGTTTTACCGGACTTCCCCGGTCTCTCATATCTTGTAAATATGTAAATAAATAACTGTACATATAACCGATTAAAGTGCTTTACTTACCACACCACCCATTGCCATAAAGTGGTGACCCCGTAAAAAATGCGCGAAAGGTGCGTGGTATTTTGTATATCGTGAAAATAAGTGCCGTAAAGATGGTGAACGAACACGAACAATTAACTGCCGATAACTCTAACCGCGTCACGCTTATACTCCCGCCGTGGATACCCAGTGATCCGGACATGTGGTTGACAATGGTAGACAGAACGTTTGATCTAGCTAAAATTACGTGCGAAGAGACTAAATTCAGTTATGTCGCGACGGCCTTGGACCCATCAGTAATTATGGAAGTGGGCGATATTGTAATGAACCCTCCAGCAAGTGAACCTTACAAGATGCTCACAAATTCCCTGGTGAATAGACTAAGTGTGTCCCAGGAACTAAAGACGAGAAGACTTCTCGAGAAAGAAGAAATGGGCGATTCCAAGCCCTCGCAATTTCTCCGACGACTGAGAGCGTTAGCTGGTGCAGCGGTGTCGGACGATCTTCTGCGGACGCTGTGGTCGGGACGCCTACCTCCAGAGCGTGCAGGCGATTATCGCCTCCCAGAAGGATTCTAAGCTCGACGACGTTGCGGAGCTCGCCGACGCCGTGATGGCGTCGATAGCACCGAAGGCTTCCGTATTCGACATCATCCCGTGCTGATGAGGACAGGGATGCTCGTTTAGAGGCTCAGATTTTGGCGTTGACCGCGGAGATGTCAAAGGTCCGCTCGTCGTTTGACCGCGAAGCTCGTGTACGTCCGCGTTCCACTTCGCATTTCCGTCCGCGGTCTCGGTCGCGAAACCGCGGCGAAAAAGACGATGACATGTGCTGGTATCATCGCAAGTACGCCGCGAAAGCTCACAGATGCCAGGAACCATGCTCATACAGTGCCGCGAAATCGGGAAACGAAACGGGCAGTCGTTAACGGCGGCAGGCGACAATTGCCCTACGTCACGCCGATTGTTTATTACGGACACTTACACGAAAGTACGTTTTTTAATCGACACGGGTGCGGACTTGTGTGTGTTCCGCGCGATCGCGTCCCCGAGCTGCGGGAGAAGTCGTCCTACGTACTTACCGCGGCAAATGGGACTCCAATTTACATGTACGTCACTCGATTCATGTGTCTTAATTTCGGTCTACGCCGCGATTTTGTATGGAGGTTTGTCATCGCCGACGTCGCGAAACCTATCATCGGCGTCGACTTTCTCGCACATTATGGCCTCCTAGTGGACGTTAAGAACGGGAGACTCTTTGACCAAACCACTCAGCTGACCTACAAGGGAGGTCAAGTCGTTGAGTGCTCGGTGGACTCCATCAGGACGGTGACTGGGTTGTCGGTTTTCCACAACCTCCTGCAGAAGTTCCCGCAAATAACCCGCCCCGAGGTGCCGCCTGTGTGGCGAAACACCACATTTCCACGACACCTGGACCTTCGGTGGCAGAGAAGCCATCTGCAAGCTCCCAGACCGTCTGCAAGCAGCCAACAAGGAGTTCGACGCCATGGTGAAGCTCGGAATTGCCCGGCCCTCCAAGAGCAGCTGGGCAAGCCCATTGCACATTCCAAAAAGTGCCAAAAAGTGGAGACGAATGGAGACCATGCGGGGATTATCGTCGGCTCAACGCCAGAACTTGCCCAGACCAATATCCTCTCCGACATATCCAGGATTTCGCCCAAAGTCTCCATGGAAAGGAAATATTTTCCACGATAGACCTTGTCCGGGCGTTTAATCAGATACCTGTGGTGGAAGAAGATATACCCAAAACAGCCATCACAACACCTTTCGGGCTGTTTGAATTTCCATTTATGACTTTCGGTTTAAGAAATGCGGTGCAGACCTTGTAAAGATTTATTGATGAGGTGCTCAATGGGTTGGATTTCGCCTACGCGTATATAGATGACATCCCCATCGCGTCGTCATCTACAGAAGAGCATCTTCGTCACCTGCAGGTCATTTTCGAAAGGTTGCAGCGCTACGGAATTGGCGCTTTGAACTTCTACCGTCGTTTCCTGCCGAAAGCTGCAGACCTGCAGGCACCGCTGAATGAGCTCCTTAAAGGCAACCTAAAAGTAAAATCGAAGATCGACTGGACTCCTGCAGCGAGGGAGGCTTTCGTCGCTTCGAAAGAGAGTTTGGCACAAGCAGCTCTCCTTGCACACCCTAAACTCGACGCCCCGCTGGCAATCGTCACCGACGCGTCGGATTATGCTGTTGGTGCGGTTCTTCAGCAGTTTGTAAATAGTGACTGGCAACCGTTAGGGTATTTTTCTAAAAAACTAAGTAGTGCGGAGTGTAAATATTCGGCTTACGATCGCGAACTTTTTTGCTGTGTACGAAGCGGTCAAGTACTTTAAGTTTATGGTTGAAGGTCGACACTTCTCCATATTCACGGACCACAAACCGATAACGTTCGCGTTCGGGAAAAAATCGACACAGTGCACCCCGCGACAGTTCCGGTATTACAGTTTACAACGGACATCCGTCATATTTCTGCGACTGCAGAAGATATACGCAGACATACGACTGCAGAAGATGGGCGCAGTATTGTGTTGAGTGCCAACGGTCAAAAATCTCCAGACATGTGAACACACCCGTCGGTTCCTTCGTCTCGCCCTCCAGACGGTTCGAGCCCGTCCATATGGATATTGTTGTTATGACACTCTCCCAAGGATTTCGCTATTGCTTAACCTGTATCAATAGGTTTACCAGGTGGCCGGAAGTAATACCTTTGGAGAATCAAGAAGCCGAGACGGTGGCTCGCGCGTTTTATTCAACCTGTATTTCTCTCTTCGGAACACCCCTGCGAATCACAACAAACCAGGGACGACAGTTCGAGTCCAACCTGTTCAACCATCTAAACATCTTGACTGGTACGACTCATCTTCGTACTTCTGCGTACCACCCTGCGGCGAACGGCATGATTGAACGCCTACACCGGCAATTAAAAGCGGCGATTAAATGCCACAACTCAGGCAGCTGGGTTGACAACCTACCAACTGTCCTGTTAGGCATCCGTTCGGCGTGGAGAGAAGACCTCCAGGCAACGTCTGCGGAGATGGTTTATGGAGAACCTCTTCGCCTCCCAGTAGAATTCTTCCTGCCAAGAGGACACCAAGACGACGAAGCAAGCTGGAGTGGTGCTACTTTTGTCACCGACTTGCGGAAAGGTTTCCAAGATCTCCAGCCAGCCCCAGTCAAACGCCACGGTAACAAGAAAGTCTTCATATTCAAAGACCCATCACTCCCCAGGTATTCGTTCGAAACGATGCACCCAGAGCCCCGTTACAGCAACCCTACGAAGGTCCCTTCCCGGTGGTGCAGCGCGGCGACAAAACGTTCCTAGTACGGATACATGGCCGGGAGAAACATATATCAGTGGATAGATTAAAGCCGGCCTACCTCGTCAACGATCAGGTCGACCCACAGGACCCTGACCCTGAGGACGACCCGGTGATCATCCCCCAACGGGAAGAAACAGCAGCTCCTCGCCGGGAGCCACAACCAACGCCTGCAGCATCAGGTCCAGTACGCACGCAATCCGGCAGACGTGTACGCTTTCCGGACCGTTACCAAGCCGATTTCTTGTGAGTGCAGTGAATTTTTTGTTTCTGTGCTCGTTCGCGATTTTCCTTGTCGACTTTTCTTTTTTTGTTTGCACGAACTCCGTTACTAGAAGGGGGGTGCTGTAGGGTCTATTGTTGTTTAATAGGTAGGGTCTAATTTTAGTTTAATTATGTACGTGGTAGGTAGATACCTACCTATTTATGTATATTGCTGTAAAACCCTAATTCTCACGTTTCGGCATCTACCGTTTGTAGATTTATGTAAATACGTGGTATAGCCTATTTGATTTCTGTTAAAAACACCCGCATAATAGTTTGGTTTTCCCAAACTGACCTGCGGTTGGGATTTCCCCTAATTCAGTTTACAACTGTTTATTGGAGACTGGTTTCGGGGAACCTACCTAAATAGGTCTCTGTCTAATTATCGGTTTAGGGGATTTTACTTTCCGTTTGGACAGTCAGTCTCGACAGTTCACCTTTACCGTTCACCGGCTCCACACCGGAGTCTATCTCCGCGTTTTACCGGACTTCCCCGGTCTCTCATATCTTGTAAATATGTAAATAAATAACTGTACATATAACCGATTAATGTGCTTTACTTACCACACCACCCATTGCCATATCTTAATCATTATCTCAATAATAAATTACGTTATCTCAACATTTTTCAATATGATCTGTTAACGTTAACCGAAATACACATCGCGGAAGTATACCCACGGTTTTAAAATGTATCATTGACATTTTGACAGTTCATTTCTAAGACAATGATATTGACCATGGTAATAATGATCCCAAGTGCAATCACCGACGACTCATGTCTACATCACCAGTTTGAGCATCAAATTATAGTGTACCTTAATGAGGGTGAAAAGGGCTAGAATGAACCGTCTGAACTGTCTAGATTACAGAGGTAAGCATGCCTCTCTATAAACGGTACTACAACATCAACACTCACCACAATACCAACAGATGCAATGGAAACCCTCCTGGAGTTAATGTTTATCCACATATTATAGGCGAAGGAAGCCAGATGAGCAACATGAAGCCCACATCAATCGTCAAAATATACTAAACTATCATGGAGCATAATAAACCTTAGGATAGCCTACAAGGGCCAATAACTATATTGTTGTTGTAATAAGACTAAAATTTTCTCTGGTTTGGGTAATAACATGACAGTTTTTCAGGGCAAAAGTACATTAAATCGCGCAGAGTAAGGCTAACAAAACATTTGGCTCCTTGGCAAAAGTTTTAACTCAAGTGGGAAAGAAACGATAAATGTATTGTATTGCTACCTCTATTTCATAAAGTTACAATTTTGTAAACTAGTAAATTTGATTAAAACTAGCAAAATTTTTAATTATCACTGTTTCACAAAAAATTAATATAAGTTTAATATAACTTTTACTTCACAAAATTATCTACTTATAACTCATCAACATTTCAATTGTTACCAATAAATGTCGATTACAAATTCGTAGCTAACATGTGTTGGTGATGGGCATTTTCTACTTAAATCAGGTTGTAGGTAAAATTACTGTAAACATTTGTCGTTCACTAGTTTCTGGTGAACAGTCTTCCATACTCTATTATCATTAAAGTTTCGTATTCTTTCAAAATATTTTTTTCTAACATGACGCTTTTGGACATTGTAAACAACTAATTGAGTACTGAATACCAAACCAAATCACTTTTGACATTACAATTAGATTATGACACAAGGGTTGCGTTAACCTATTTAACGCTGTTTAACTAACATTACTTATTACGGGCAAATTCATACGTGTTCTAACGTTACTTGTTACAGGCAAATTCATACAGGCAAGTTCATACAGTTTTTCTCATTCAGTGTGGTTCACGATATCTTGTAATTACAAGTGACCGATTTAAGTAATTCATACATCTCCTATGACCAATGTCATAGGAGACCAATTACCAATGACCTATGACCAATGTCATTGATTGGCTGTTACATCTGGGGTACCACAAGGATCTGTGCTTGGTTCAATACTTTACATCATTTTCACCGCAGATCTACCGCACCATTTAACCAACGGACATGCATTTTATGCTGACGACACCAAACTCTTTGCTAATCCATTAACGGATTCCCAGTCGCTGCAACAAGATTTATACAACACAAATAAATTGTGTTCTGATTGGTTGCTCCCTTTCAATATATCGAAATGCTTTGTTCTACATATCGGAATACATAATCCTCATCACCTCTACAGTATAAGTGGTACACATATCGCAGCGATAGAACATCAGAACGATCTTGGGGTAACCATAAATATCAATTTAAGTTGGTCGCAGCATATAAGTAACGCTGTAAAAAAGTGTAACGCCATATGTTACATTTTAAAAAAATCTTTGAAGTATCCTTCGCTGCAGAATTTCTCTCAAATATACAAGACTTTTGTTCGTGCTCTCTTAGGATATAATGTAGTTATTTGGTCTCCCCATCTTATCAGAGATATCAATCTCTTAGAATCCGTTCAACGGAGGTTAACAAAATGGGTACCCCACTTTTTCCATAGGACTTACGATGATAGGTTGAGTTTGCTCCATTTACCTCCACTAAGTCAAACAAGAGCCCGAGGTGACCTTATATTAGCATATCGGATCTTACATAATACCTGTACTAGTAATCTGGCTCACTTACTGACCCTAAACGAAGACGAGAGACTACGCGGCCATTCTTTTAAATTAACGCGAGAAAATTTTAGCACCACGATCCGTCAGAACTTTTTCTCCAATCGGATCTTCCACTCCTGGAACAACCTCCCCGACACCGTAGTCACTGCACCGACCATCAACATGTTCAAAAACAGATAAGATCGTCCTATTGCCAATTGAGTGCGCGAGTGTTCTCTCGGGTGCGGGTAAGGTCATTTTTGGACTGTCAGTGCACAAAGTGGTGGTAGACAATTTTTCTTTTATGTTGTATGTTTAATTCTACTTATATGTAGCATTTCTTGTTTAGTTTAGTTCAGAAGTTTGTTAGTTGGAAGAATTTCAGAAATTGGTTCAACATTTAATTTCAATATTTTGGTTCACATCGGTATAATTTTCAAATTTACTGCTATTTTATGTTTTGCGAGGTTTATATGGAGACATCCAAAAAAAAACGTCATCAAAGTTGGCCGAGAAAAAAAAGACGTATTTCTATCCTTAATCGAATTTATAACCTTATTTACTTGTCAAGACTGTCACATCATATGACATCCATTGTTTATTTTACAAATTGTGACAGTCACTTGTCAAAAGTGTGACATAACCGAAAAGCTTAGACATGACCGCTATTTCCATCTCTCTCGTTCATAGCCAGAGTTGATGATGTTTTTTTTTTGGATGTCTCTATATTTATAAACACATGTCTATGTAATTATTGCTTTATACAAAAATTGACATATTCCTAATACGTTATATAAGAAATGTACGTTAAGTTTATATTTTTTATCATTTTTACCATTTGGGCATAATAAATGTTAAACATCTCTGCCCTCATTACCTGCTAAATAATAATAATAATAATAATAATGTCACAGGACTGTCGGGAAAACCTTACGGAGCTCTCATTTGGTGGCCTACAACCCAACAAACCACAGCAAATTCACGATTACCCAGATACAAGGGATTGTTTGACAACAATGTCGCGCCTAAAATCGGTTGGTATGGTCATTAGCGCAGGATATGCGGAGATCTGACGCTACATGTGGAGGGGAGGCTACAAATAAAATTCCTCTGCTACGGGTTAGTGCAGATATCATCTCACCTTCTTCTTTCTTTGAGGGAACTTATGTAACCCATACCAGCGCTAGTAATCCTTCAATCAGGAAGCGAACGATTAATCTGATGGATCAAAAATAATAAATAAAGAGAGAATAGACAGAATGGAAAAAATTATAATATAAAAATAATGATGCTGACAAATTGGCTCAAAGTGCGGAGATTAAAATATTTTTGGAGGAGCTCCCAATAGTATTCTGTCGTTTGCAGCAATGATACAAATGATCAAAGGACACACCCACTAAAAATTCTGGATAGTATGGGATGAAACAACCGGCTGTCGATTTGCAAGGGAATTTATACAATACCCCAGAAAGAACGTTTTAAAGATATGACAAGGAAAAACTTAGGCCTTGTAACAGGAATCCTGACAGCTACGAAAGTACTCATACAATATGAGGCTAAGTGAGACCGTTTTACAGGGGTGTGAATAGCAAGAAGAGACATTTAGCGTCTCGTCAATGAGAGATTCAATATTAGGAGAGTGCTGACCTTCCTTGGCCAAAGTAAGGAGCTTCCCTTGGATGATATCAACCTCTTTCTGGATAATTGTGTGGTTGAAGTCATAGCTTGGGCTGCTACCTCGGGGAGGATGCACAATTTGCCCAATGAGGTATAAGTGTTATGATTTTCTGAGACACACTTTATTAGCCTAAGAATCCAAGTGACTGATATTTACTATTGTAACTAACATTGCATTGTAACAGTCGTACCTTTGTAACATAGGCTCCTTGTTAAAGATATGTATTACACAGCTACACAAAAAAAAATCATGTTCCTGGATATTGACCTTAGTACCCCCATGTATTTTTCGACGCTGAATTCGAATCCAACCTCAAAAAAGTATTTTATAAGTAGGGGGTAGTATATTTTGTCAAATTTTCATTTCTTACCCCTATCTCAAAATTTTGAGGGTGTATTGACTTTTTTGAGGTTGGATTCGAATTCTGCGTCGAAAAATACGTGTGGATACTAAGGTCAATATCCAGGATCATTATTTTTTAGCTGTGTACAGTTACAAAAAAAATATCATGACGCGAAAAATTTCGACGCTGAATTCGAATCCAACCTCAAAAAAGTCAATACACCCTCAAAATTTTGAGATAGGTGTAAGAACTGAAAATTTGACAAAATAAGCAATTTTTGTTCCAAGAATATATTTCTGGGGGTTTTCGAGGTTGCTGATTTCAAATTTCAAAATACCAAAAGCAGGAAATGTACCCCAGAGGTGAAAATCGAGTACAACAGGGGTTGATTGAGGGGTATTTTGTCAAATTTTCATTTCTTACCCCTATCCAAAAATTTTGAGGGTGTATTGACTTTTTTGAGGTTGGATTCGAATTCAGCGTCGAAATTTTTCGCGTCATGATATTTTTTTGTGTAGCTGTACACAGCTAAAAAATTATGATCTTGAATATTGACCTTAGTATCCAAATGTATTTTTCGACGCTGAATTCGATTCAAATCTCAAAAAAGTCAATACACCCTCAAAATTTTGAGTTAGGAAGACATGAAAATTTGACAAAATACCCCCTTCAACCCCTTATATGCTCAAATTTCACCTCTGGGGTACATTTACTGCTTTTGGCATGTTGAAATTTGAAATCAGCAACCTCCTGAACCCCCAGAAATATATTCTTGGAACAAAATTACGTATTTTGTCAAATTTTCATTTCTTACCCCTATCTCAAAATTTTGAGTGTATTGAGTTTTTTGAGGTTGGATTCGAATTCAGCGTCGAAATTTTTCGCGTCATGATATTTTTTTTGTAACTGTACACAGCTAAAAAATAATGATCGTGGATATTGACCTTAGTACCCACACGTATTTTTCGACGCTGAATTCGAATCCAACCTCAAAAAAGTCAATACACGCTCAAAATTTTGAGATAGGGGTAAGAAATGAAAATTTGACAAAATACCCCCTTCAAACACTTTTATGCTCGATTTTCACCTCTGGGGTACATTTTCTGCTTTTGGCATATTAAAATTTGAAATCAGCAACCTCGAGAACCACCATAAATATATTCTTGGAACAAAAATTGCGTATTTTGTCAAATTTTCATTTCTTACCCCTATCTCAAAATTTTGAAGGTGTATTGACTTTTTTGAGGTTGGTTTCGAATCCAGCGTCGAAAAATACATGGGGGTACTAAGGATCATGATGATCCAAATGATCCAGTGATGATGAAAATGATGATGAAAATGATGATCAAATCCAGGATCATGATTTTTTTGTGTAGCTGTGTTATTTGCGGGTGAAACGGGTTTTTATATAAAAGGTGCCTACGCCTCTGCGACGAACCGTACATGCTAAGCAGGGCGTCGAGCGCTCAGCCGGAAAATTATTAAGACCGAATGATAATTCATTAGGACGACGACGGGCCGGGACCGCCCAATCCGCATCTCGCCGCTCCCCGACGACGAGCCGCGTCGCGACGCGTCACATTAGTCGGCCCTTCTTTATCCCTGCCCGCATTGAAATGGATCGCGGAAAGGAATTAAGCCACTTTAACTTAATAAATGACGTTTCCCTGAATATGCAAACTCTTTTTCATCGAACCCGTCATTATTTTATTTCTCCTTGATCGCCTCAGCTCCATTCCCGGATTCACTTCGCGGATAATAGAGATAAAAAGTTTTTAATTGTCTCGCGCTCTCAGTGTGTCGGGGTATATAGAAAGGGCTCTATTCAAGAGCGCTCTTAAGTTTGTTGTGCGAAAAAGGGAATTTTATGGCTTAGACGACACTAAGGCCTCTAATTACGTCTTTAAAATGGGACAATTCAAATGAAAGCACCAGAATAGAATTATCTTTAAAAAGTCAGATGTCGACAGACGTCTAGGTATATGTATTGATTGTAACAAGGTGTATGTTAGATAAGTCAGTAGAAGTGAAGGTAAGCAACATATTATTGCAAATGCAGTAGAAACTCGATTTGCCGAACTAATTCTCAATTAATTCGAGTTCCGAGGGTTGTTCGGATAACCAAAAATTCGGATAATCGAGAATGCTTTTCAAAAAAATACATACTAGAATTAGAACCAAATAGTGCTTAACGACATCTATAAATAATTCCCCTAGAATATTCTCCTGTCGTTGGGAATATGTTGCGATCTTCCCGTGACGTAGTCAGACACTCTATTACAAGGATACGGACACTGTATGTAATACAAATGATTTTTCAGCACGTATTTACTGAGATTGTCTGGCAAAACACGAATACAATACAATGAATTTATTTTTGTGTATTTGATGTGCATATATACACATAAGTGTAACGTACTAAACAGGTTGGAAGAAGTCCAGTAATTTTTTTTGCGAGCGTTCGGATAAGTAAGGATTCGAATAATTGAGGCTCATATAATAGAATTTCTACATAGCATAAAAATACATTGTATTGAAAATATAATTTACCATTCAGGAACATCTAAAAATTATACAGAGAACTAAATGACAGACCTCTATCTTCATGAATTCACTTCCAATAGCATTTTTTTTTTAAATTAAGTTCGTAATGGGCAATTTTATATATCTCAGCTTACGCGTATTTTCATGAATATCAATTTTTTTCTCTTTATAGAAAGAAGGTAAAAAACATTTTTAATTTATCCATCGTATACGCTATAGATTGTCAACCTTTTATGATATTTTGCATTTGCTTGCTCTTTTGCACTCAATGCCCATTGGGGATATTTCCGCTCATTATTGCCAACTACACTAATAGATAGACAATACAGCTTTTTGGTTAATTGAAACGGTCAAGTCGAGGTAACGATAATATCGTTATTGTGTTATGTATTTACACACACGTAAATTTAGTACGTTGGCGTACTAGAAAAAAATGAAGATTAGAGAACTGGATAGATAAATGCCACAAATAACTATAATCAATTATTTAATAATTTTATGCCAATTAAAAATGCAGTTGAACTTTTGACACGTACATATAAGGCAGAATATCCACGAAATTATAGGGAGTGAAAATATACATTAAATATACTAACTTGTGACTTGGAGCATAGTATAAAACATATTAGTCTTTCAAAGGACACATATAATCTTCGTGCTGTGGCAACAGAAGTACATATATGATTCCTGATACATATATGATTGTCCCGAATAAATTTAAATATATGGACGATCTAGCAATGGCAACTTTATTTACTTCAGAATTGTTCGAAAATTTGAACGAATGAAAATGTTTCCAAATGTAATTCTAAATAGATTGCTAACAATGTATCCAGTATTTGAACATGGACGCATAAAATTATTTACGCTGACTAGATTTTTAAAAGTCATACATGAACAATTGTGTTATATGTACGCTATTATTGAATAACTTAAGGGATTGTTCAAAAAGACTGTTAATTTGTTGGAAACAATTATAACTGGTAAATTGGATCAATTGCCCCCGTTATTTGATTTTTAAGTCTGTACAATTAAGTCGTGATCAATTCTCGATCAATCACCTTGTACAATCAAAAGAGAATATTTCTTTTTTTTGCACCTTAAAAAAATAAAAAAATATTCAGCTTGTAATCATCCATTATGATTTGTCAAACACATAAATACTATTGTTTATTGTCACATCCACATTTTTGTTTTGTTTTTTTTTTTGTCTAAAATATTTTGGACGTCAAGATTTTAAGTTTGAGAAGAAAACTGTTTCTATCTTTCTGTCGGTCGGTTGAGCTTTCTTGTGTACACGATAACTCGAGAACTCTTTATCAACTTCAAATTCATAACACGTTCTCATATGATGAGATCTACATAAATGAGATAATATACTTTTTCTTTATTTGTAGGCAAATTATAAACAACATAAATATGAACTTATACTATAATTTTATACACTTGTACAACATAACACAGTCTGCAAGTGTAAAGATTTTTAGTTTAACCCTTTAACGTCAAAACCACAGTTTTTGTATATCCTCTCTTTAGCAACGTGCCAAGTACAAGAAACGATGGAAAAAAATCGGGAAATACCTTTCCGAGTATTTTTGGGGGTGCTCTTTCGAATGGCACAAAAAAAATCATAATAGTTGAAGCTTACCCCTGTTTTTGGCCATTTAAATTGAAAAGACAACGATTTTTCAGGTAATTTTTTTTTGTAACAGGATTTTTGACTGGAAATAATTTTTCTTTCGACAGAAAACTACGGAAAAAGTGCATTCGAGAGTTGTACTGAAAAGTTACGTACTTAGAAAAAAATTAATTCCAACATGGGGTGTCCAATATCTCGGCCAAAAGGACACATTGTCAAGGGAAACATTCATATTTTTTTTACTCAAATCTGAAGAACTTTAAAAAGGCGAAAGTTTAAAGAACAAAAAGTGTTCTGATTCCTCCAAGGAGCACGCCTGATTTTTTTTCAGAATTTTTTGTCACGTTTTGGTCATTTTCAATTTGGCCATTTTTTCAAAAAATCCGAAAATGGATCCAAAAATTCTGAAAAAAAATTACACACCTCGATTGAAGAGCCCTAAACGAATTTCTCAACAAAAAAATTGGCTCAGTTGGGCCATTTACCCGTTAGAAAGTTTCAAAAAATAGTCTTTCCTAAAATTTCACAATCGTTTCCAGACATCTGGGAAAAATACACGTGTTCTTGGCTCGTACTCAATAAAGTCTGTGCCAAAATGGCTGTCCTCAAATTGTCCATTTTTTCATTTCAATGTTCCAAAAATTGGCCCAAACCCAAAATTGCAAGAAAGACCGAATATTCTGGAAAAATTCGCACGTCTCCCTTAAATCATGTCCAAGAGGTTTTGCACAAAAAATTCTTTAACCTGTTGACGTTATTTGGTTTGGGGGGTTCAAAAAATGGATAATCGGTAAAATTGCCAAATCGTCTTCAAAAATTCTGAAATAATGAGTTTCTTGAATTATGTATACTTAACAAAAGTATAATCGTACCAAAAAGGACGATTTTGAATTTTTTCCGAATATAAGCTCTATGGCGACTATTTCCGATTTGTTCTTTTTTTGGTCAAGCTGTAAAAAATTGTCAATTCGCCATTTGAAAAGCACCCCCAAAAATACTCGGAAAGGCATTTCCAATTTTTTTTTCCATCGTTTCTTGACACGTTGCTGAAGAGATGATATACAAAAACTGTAGTTTTGACGTTAAAGGGTTAATACGGTGGAGGCTAAATGGGGTACATATTCAAAATAGGCCAAATAAAATTTGTGACAAAAATTTTGGTAATTATACTATATATATACAGTGGACACAGCTCCAAAAATATCCAACTCTTCTTCTATAGTTCTCAGGGGATACGAGGGGATCTAGAATAAAATAAAAAGGTAATATTAAAAATTTGTGAAAATGTAAACATATATCCAAACCAAATTATGGATATATTTTCATTTATTATACTCAATAAAAATTTGGACAGAAAATATACAAGGTATTTCTTTCAATACGATCTCAAACTTCAATAAAATATCGAATTTGAAAGCCGTTGGACAAGTCGAGTGTGCCATGGAATAATATCAATACACTGAATATTATCTGTCATCACTTAAACTTAATGTACGGCTCAATATCTTTCTTGTGTTTGCCAAAAAATGTTTTTTTTTTTGCCAATCCTTCTTCCATATCACATTGTTTTGGCATTGGACGAAGTTTTGCTTGAGTTTTATTTGAATGTTTTCTTTAACAAAATATTAGCACATTTTGAGTGTGTCCGTCAATTTGGAACTATTATTGCTAAAATTTCAAAAACTCCATAGAAAAAAAAAAGGTAAAACCTAAACAGAAAAATATTTTTGTCTACTACGGTTAGGTCAAAATTAAGTTTCAGTGATTCCAGATAACATTCAACTGTCTTAACATTATTCCATAGCACACTTGACTGATATAACGTCTTTCAAATTCGATATTTTGCTCAACTTTGAGATGGTATAGAAAGAAACACCTCTTGTAGTTTTTGTTAAAATTTTCGGAGTTTTAAGGGGTCCTGATCAATGCTATGGATTCAGATTTTCAATAAAAAAATCGCTAAATGATTATATTTACCGATTAACTTTATATTATATTACTAAAGACCGGATGTTGTTCGTACATCTCAGGTTCGTACTCAGGTCCGTCGATGGAAAATCTTAATATTTCTGGTGTTCTCCTAAACTGTTATTGACTTTTTTAATTGCGCTTTACAATGTTACTCCGGCCAGCGCTTCAAATAGGTATTGCATCTTATTTGTGGCCGGCGTTGACAAATTGCATCCTGTTGATTCCTGTTTATTGCAGCGGCGCGTGTCAAGGTTACCACTGACTGCGGTCATTCTCGCGAATTCTCACGTGTTACATTTATTTAGTATGTATCCAGGTAACTCTCGAACATTACGCGTCTCAGATTTTTACCGCGAATGATACTGCGTTATTAGCGATTTATTTCTTGTTGATTTGTCTTTTTCGGATCGTGAATATGTCTCGTCGGCCTCCTAATCGATCTACGGTGGAGAAGTGGATAAAAGATTATCCAGATTTAGAATTTGACGGGACAGAATTAAAGTGTAAAATGTGTACAAGCGTCATATCGTGGAATGTTAAAACACGTATTGTGGAACATATGCGCTCGGAGAATCACAAAGCTCGTGTGACTAATAGTAAGACAAACCGTGAACGGCAAAAACAATTTAACGGCGACTTGCTAAAAGTGATGGTGGGGTGTAATATTCCTTTGCATAAACTAGAGAATGCAGAGTTTAGACAATTTTTGCAAAACTGCGTTAATGGAAAGTACGATAATGTTACTGTACCTGCAGAATCCACATTGAGAAAAAAACTACGTGCCGACAATGTACGAGGACGTGAAAGCAAAAATTATTTCTGAGATAAAAGATAAATATATCTGGATTAGTGTTGACGAGACTACCGACTCATGTGGTCGGAATATTGGAAATGTGTTAGTGGGAGGGATGGATGAGACTACACCAATGCCAGCACGTCTATTGTCTTCAGAAGTTATGACACGAGTGAACGCGGACACTGTGTGTGAATTAATAGATCATAGTCTCAAAGTGTTGTGGGGTGAGAACTATGCAATGCACAAAGGTCGCGTGCTGCTATTAGTAACGGATGCGGCCGCATATATGAAAAGGGCTGGAAAGCAGTTTCGAGAGACTTACTATAACGCGGTGCATGTGATATGTCTCGCTCATGGCCTTCACCGAGTCGCTGAAACAATTAGGGAGTGCTATCCTAATGTCGACAAGTTGATAGCGAATGTAAAGAAAATATTTTTGAAAGCACCAGTCCGAATAGAATTATTCAGAGAAATTCTTCCAGATGTACCACTACCTCCAGAACCTATTTTGACACGTTGGGGTACGTGGTTAGAAGCAGCATCATATTACTACGTTCACTTTGATGGCATAAAAAGTGTTATACAGCAACTAGACGCAAGTGAAGCAAATTCTATTTTAAATGCTCAACGAGAATTTAATAATCCTAGTCTTTACGAAGATTTAGCGAGTATACATTTTCATTATTCACAGATACCTTCAGTTATTCGTCGCCTTGAAGAACCTGCGACAGCAACAGGCTATTCAATAATTAATGCCGTAAATAACGTTTTCGACTTGCGACAGTTTATTTTCCGGGTACCTGTACCTAGTGCTGAACGTGTGCAGAACAAATTTAATACCGTTTTGCAGAACAATCCGGGATTTCTAACTGTGTGCCGTATAGTAGATTTATTTGAAGGTAAAGAAGTAGATTGTGATGAACTCACCCTAAATGTGCCATCTGTAAAAAATTATACATATTTTAAATATGCCCCAGTGACCTCTGTGGACGTTGAACGTACATTTTCGAAACTGAAATGGATTTTAAACGATAGACGTCACAACTTAACCACTGAACATTTACAACAGTTGCTGGTTATTCAGTGTTATTAGTGCTACAAGTGAATATTAGTGTTTCATTACAGTGTTTTTTAAACTACACAACTTAATACGGATCATATTGGATATTATACCTATAACCAGTACAAGGTAAGACGTTATATTATCTGTATTTGACAATAAACGTAGATATTTACTTGACTTTCACACACATTAACATTAGCGTCCTAAGTGCGCCCCTGATAATTACGTCATGTACGAACGACATCCGGTCTTTATATATTACATTTAACCGAAAAATGAGATTTATATGGATTTTTATATAAATAAAAGTATACATGTGTATGTAGGTCATATGGGTCGTAAAGATCCAATAAGACGTAAGTCATAAGTCATAAAGGTCATACAAGTCATAAATTTCATAAATGTCATAAATATCACAGAGCTCATATGGGTCATAAAGGTCACAAGTGCTCTAAAGGTCGGATCCAAATATCACATTCTTAAGAATATAATTAGATGTTTTTAGATATTGAGTCTTATGTGGACAAATTAGATGTGCAAGTATGCCTTTATGCCATCGTCTTTTCTTAATACTTCATGCGTGGGAGTGGAACTGCTATGTATAATATCGAAACTAATCGCAATAAAAATTAGTTACGGGTTATACGACTATTATTATTATTAATCTATGTACCTAGGATTTTCATTTCACTTGACAAGTCTTAAACCGAAAATATCATGTCACTTGACGATACCATTGTATAGTCGAGAATCGCGGGCCCAATTTGCAAAACTCGCAGTCCGACTATAAATAAATTTGGGCGGCCTCGTAATGCCAATTTCCAAACTGGAAACGTTGCAGGGGACAAACAAGGGAGGCACGGTCCAAAGTGCAACTAACATTTCACACGCCGACGTTCACGGTAATTATAAAGTTGATACATGTTTTGTTTAACTTCCATAATTACATTTTCAATTTAATTTAAATTCGGGGGACCTGCGCGGTGGTAGTTGTTAATTTGTCCCTACTAATTTAGGAGATCAGAACACTTTAGGACACACCAATTGCGCTAGTCTACAGCAGAAATTTATACAATTAATTACCGTAACACTTTTTAGATTGGCGGCATTTGAGCTGTTCTATTCGAGTTATTGACTTACCACAACTATCTTCCACTCTTTGATAACCCAAGCACCCCTCCAATCCACACCTACTCCAAGTCCTATTTTTTGACTCTCTCCAAAACATTTTTGAGTGGGTAAAAATTCCTGAAAAAAGGCACGTTGGGTAGGCGAAACCTTAATCCTTCAAGTAATGCCATGACATGAATTCGAGACAAAACGACACCCCGCGTAGTCTTCTACAGAGGCGGAACCAGAGGGGGTGGGGGTGGGGTCGGGGTGGGAGTAGCCTGGAGGGGTGCTTGAGTTTTCAAAGGGTGGAAGTGAGTTGTGGCACCCCACACCAATTTATTAGGCAACATTAGGATCAATGGATTCGCCCAGTAGAGGTCAAACCCCGCAAAACCCTGCGTAAATGCAAAGGGGTGGCTTAGGGCGGTCTGGAAATGGGTTGAAGAGAGGGAACATGTGACCAACTACACAGAACTTCCAGCCAGACAGCGTCGTTCTTAGTCGATCCTGTCGATCCTGTAGGTGTCGTCCAAAATGGCACCAAAGCCAGTTTTTTAAATGGTATCCCCTGTATATTTTAACATATTTGGATTCTATCAGAAAATGTACTTCTCAAGTTTAATCTTAGAAAAATAAGATTAAACTTGAAAAAAATTAGCTTAGTTTAGTTTTAATCTTCTCCCTGAAGATGCCAACTTAGTTGGCGAAACGCGTGTCGAGAAAAGTATAGTAGTTCGGTGTTTCGTGGAAAACGTCTAGTTTTTTGTTTCTACACCGAAAGTTCCTGTACCCACTCCAGGATACTACTCAAGTGTCAAATGTCGGTATGATGGTGGAAAATTTTTTATTCAAAATTTTTATATTTATCATAGAAGGCTGTCATACTGCTCTAAGTACTCAAAAATTATCTTATATTATCCATAAAACATCATCTTCTTAAAAACATATTCCATTTTCATTTTATTGGAGATAAAATTAATTCATATCATCTTTTTTGCCTGTTTTTTAAGAAAAATTCATTTACCTAGTTCAAATGAAACATATAGTGAGCCATCCCTGTTTTAAATTGTTAATTTTATTAGGATTTAAACGATGCCGTTATTACAAAGGTTATTATAAACCTTTGAAGTATATGTATATGAAACATTTAAAGACATTTTAGGATTCAAATGATGTACATACTGCCGTTATTACCTATGAAGTAAATATCGAAAAACATAAATTTTAGAAATTAAATAAATATTTCCACCACCAATATGAGATTTGACACTTGGGTTGCGTGTTTGGTTGGGTATTTAGTCAATTTTGTGCCATTTTCGGAGAAACTGGAAGTCACCCACCTTGGATTTTTTCGTAATTTGGTTGGAAATTAATCCTAATATAAACGCCCCAAATTTAAAAAATAAATAAAATCGTTAATTACTTTTCACGCTATAAGCTTGGCCCGACCTCCTAAGCCACCCGATATATATTTTGTTCAAAAAATTCCTTAGACTCTATTGGTCATTTTGATATAAATGTCGTATGACACGTATGGGTTATATTTTAAAAAGATCCCTTAAAAACATTTATGAAGAAAAACCATCAAAAAATGTAGAAAGTCAACATTTTTTACCAAATCTTCACTCCATTGTTAATTTTTTTCTGTTTCTCCTAATATTTTTTAAAATAACTCAGTCAAAATGATCAAAACTGAATGGGAATGACATACCAAAAGAATTATCAATATATTATATACATATCTCCCTTTTCAACTCATTTTTCAATACTTCTGTGGTGTGCTGTAATTACAGTTTTTAATTTATTTATTTATTTGGCAATGAAATTACATAGCAAAAATCAGTACGGTCAATGACAAATTAAGCCGGCTACTCACTACGCGCCGGTATCCAAGTGACTTGAGTTGAAATAAACTTGGCTAGTACTTGTCCGAATTCAAGTAAATTGTATACATTACGCGCCTACTTTAAAAGTTGTAATTTTTTCAAGAAGTGCAAGTCGGAAGACGAGTAGCTGTGACGAGTAGTTTTTAAAAATGGACGAAAGTAAGACAGCTTTAGCTGCTTTTATAATAATAAGTTGTGGTTATCTTTTACTCAAAAATAGAAGAAAGAAACTCATGCACAGAAGATGGTGGATAACATATTTGAATAATAGCAGAGATGGTACCTATGTATGTACATATGTGTGTATCGAATGTATTTTATTAATGAAATAAATCTAAAAAGCCACTTTCATAATCAACTTAAAAATAAAATGATATATATAAGCAAGTGAAATTGAAAATTAACTTTAAAATGACGTCTGATAATGTCACTTTATTTATTGTGATCCAAATTTAGATACATAATAGGTACAATTTTTGATAACCCTGTACAAGAATTCACCTGTAGCTACTCGGCAACGCCCGCGTAATGTAGCGCGCACATACAAGTATCTTAAAAAGTCGACTCGCCGCCTTTGACTTGGGAAAATTTTCTGACACACGACGAGAAGTGCAAGTAATTCGTCGGCTATGCGAGTCTTCATACACACAACTTGCTACTTGCTAAGTATTTCAGAAGTACTTGACATGTATCGCGTAGTGAGTAGTCGGCTTTAAACGGAAAATAAATTAAACCGACAGCTCTTTAGGCGGGATTCCACTGAGGCAACTTTTTAGGCAACATGTAGCATGCGGTAGTATGTACACAATTAACATGATGCCACAAGAAACATGTCTATTTGTGGCATGCTACGTGTCGAGTGTTGTTGCCGGCACGCATGCGTCACCTCTCGACAAGATTGAACGTGTCGAACAGTGTCGTCGCTATCCAACAGCAATCGGATCGGGCGACTTGTAGCGTGCGACATGGAGTCGAATAATGAAAGAACAATAACATTCATTGAAGATTACCATAATTCACCCACATTGTGGAATAATAAAATTTGTGAATCTAAAGACAATAGAATAAAAAATGACAAGTTAAAGGAGTTATTAAATATAATTGTACTGTTCCTGAGATTTGTTGTATAAATTATATTGTGTTTCTTTAAGACCAATATATAGTTCTCTTCTCCACCATCGTGGAGACCTTCTTTTTTTACGATTCAAAGCTATTACCAAATATGCAGCTACCGCGACTTTTCGTAAAGACATGATGCACCAAACTGAAGTTGCCTGAATGGAGTCGTTTTGATTCATGCTACAAACATAGACGACAAAGCGCATGCGATGTGGGGAGACAAATTCCGCATTCGACATTATTGAATTTTGTGGCACATAGTCGCACACCTATAATCAGGCAACACTAGGAAACATGTATCATGCCTCATGTCGTTCAGTGTTGCCTCAGTGGAATCCCGCCTTTATGGTTCTGGAGAAACAAAGTTTGATTAGGACAAGTCTCAATTTTAGAAAATTGGGGGGATTTTCCCTAAAGTATTTAGATTCAAAGATTAGATTCAAAATTTTTTTCTCCTACCTACATATATAGAAAGTAGGTACACACTTTAATCTTCAATTTGAAGGAGGGAAGTGCTATTTTCCTCCTCAAGACGTAAAGGACTTGAATTTATTGCATTTTCCAAATATCAGATTACTACGAGTTTATGATGCATAACTTAACAAAACGTGAAATTTGTTAACCCTCAAAAGGTATCGAGCCATCCAAAAAAAAAAAAAAAAACGTCATCAAAGTTGGTCCAGTAAAAAAAATACGTATTTCCATTCTACATATCTTAAATTTGTAACCTTATTTAATTGTCAAAGCTGTCACCTTATATGACGGCCCAAAAAGACTAGAACTAGGAGACCGAGTTCGCGTAAAATAGGTACCGAGAAACCGGCACAAATGACGTCGAAATCCGCTAATAGGGTATTAGCGGCGCTGCGAGCGCCGCATTTCATAGCTTCGGGAGTTTCGTAAACAGAGCGTCTAACCCTCAATGTACCGGAATCCCAATGTGTTTTTGTGTTTTCAAATTTCAGTGTGCACTATGTAAAAACCAGCAAAATGGTAAAATTGTGCTGTTTGAAAAATTGTGGGAGCAAGAGGGAGCTTGAAAGTGGTGGGAACAAGCGAACCTTGTTTACAGTTCCAACGGTATGTATTATCAAGTGTATGCGTTGTTAAGTTGAGTAATGTTTACATTTCTTTATGCATCTTGATTCTCTGCAATTTATTTTTTTAGTATGCACTGCACATTAAGTGCGTTGTGCATTAAATAACAGTATTGTCTATTTAACTTTTTATTGTGACAGCTTTGCGCGGGTAATAGTCTGCCGCCACATATTATTAAGGGGACTATAACACCCAACCTTATTTTTAAAAATTCATATCATCGTTATTATTCATCGGAATCGTTTCAAAATTTTACGAGTGGTATAATATTATATAATCTAGGGCTGTCTGCATTCATGTTTGAACACGTTTAAGGAGACCGGAGATATAAAAAAAATATATAAAAAATTATTATTTTACTAAACCCATGCACATGCACTTAATTTTATATAACTTATTTTTCTCTATACGGTGTTAAAATTTGAACTGTTTATCTGCTGACGTTTGTGTATAATTCATTTTCAAATTTGATGCAATTTTGGACTGGGGATATGTTTGTCTCTAGCTGAGGCGCTGCGAACCACAGGTTTGTATGAGCCTGTACAGTACCTGCAAGTATTTATTCACATTGTTGATTTCGTAGGGAGAAGTTCTACTTAGATATAGGCCAAGCCTATTACATTTTTACGTGCCAACATTACTTACAGCGCGAAAATATACATAAAAAATCAGAAAAATTCCGTAGAATTGAATAAACTACTTTTCCACAGCTGAATTTCGACGCGTCATATTCAAAATGGCGTCCAAAGTTGGCCAAAACCCCTTTTTTTCGTTTAAAAAAAAACTATGCGTCCTACAAAAAAAAAGTTCCAAATAAAAGTTGTAGAACAACAAACAATTTAAGCCTAATCCGACTTTAATCAATCAATAAATACATTTTTTCTTGCAAAAAACAGCTAAAACCCGCGATTTTTTTCAGTTGCTTATGTCTTTAAAAAATGTATAATATTTTTTCATGAAACTTGGGAACTGTATAGACTTCGATAAGTAGAATAAGCTGATATTTTGAACATTGAAAAATTCCTGATAGTTTTTTGCAAAAATCGAATTTTTCGCAAAAAAAAATGTTTTTTTTAAACTCAATAATTCATGCCGGCTGTGACTCATGCACAAAGCCTGCATCACGCCACTGGGCCGCCGCGCTGTTAGCCGGCTTTAGAAATGACATTGACTGCTATAAAATAATCTTTATATGAAAGTACAAGTATCTAACTACGATCTGTGCAAATTTCAGTCCTTAATATTAAGAAATGGTTTTTCGAAAAAAAAGTATCTTGGCTCCAGAAGGTCGTAGGGTAAAGTTTTTTTTTTAATTGTAAAAAAATAGCAGCTATCGAATGGCAATAACGACATTTCGATATAATTTAAACTTTTTGAAAAAAATTAAATTTTTTCTGTAAAAAAAATCGACTTTTGCGCGGTTATTTTAGCATATTAACAATCATATTACGATCCGCACTTTATTTGTACACGAAAGCACAAGTCTTGAAGAAACTTTTAAGCCCTAACTGAACTCTCTAAGTGCATTTGTGTATGAATTATCGGAGTTTAAAAAAAGCATTTTTTGCGAAAAAATGCGGTTTTTGCAAAAACTATCAGGAATTTTGCAATATTCAAAATATCAGCTTATTCTACTTATCGAGGACTATACATTCCCCCAGTTTCATGAAAAAATATTATATCTTTTTGAAAGATATAAGCAATTGAGAAAATCGCGATTTTGAGCTGTTTTTTTTTTTGCAATAAAAAAATGTATTTATTTATTTATTAGTCGGATTAGGCTTATATTGTTTGTTTTATAAAGTTCTACAACTTTTTTAGAATTTTTAACCAGTAATAACGTCCCATTTGAGTAAGTTAGCATATATAACAAAAACAACAAAAAGACATATACAGTTGTATGATTAATGATTATACATAGGGTAAGTGTACCAATAAGAAAATTGAACTCTTGTGAATTTTTATAGTAACGAACCACTTTTGTATTTTTACATGGAAATTAATAAATCGTGTCTACTGTTCAAATTTACTCAAAAACGAATCGTATGTCTCTAATTCTTTAAAAGGGTCCTAATAATCCTTAAAACCAAAATTTGTAACATGTTTCAACCATAGTGTTGACAGTTATTAGAAATATACCTAACATTGCAAAAAGTTTGACAAATAGCTCGACAAATCACTCTGTACAACATAAAGCTAAATAATTTCAGTGTATAGTTTGTATTGTTCAATTAGAGAAGAACTCTTTCCCAAGAATTTCCCATTCAAATATAAAAGACCGCTTTCAAATAGAGCTAACCATCGCGAAAAAATGGGCCACTAAACGAAACTATTTGGTCTTTGGAGTATGGCAAAATGTGAGTTCATTTTTCAATTGGAGAGAAATGATAAGAGGGGCCTTTTTCTCACAAATCCTTTATTTATGACTTGCTACCGGTTTCGGTCACTAAATGACCATCATCAGGCAACAAAAGTTACAATAGGCTACAATTAATATTTAAAGTTAGTGCATGTGATCTATCTGTTTTTTATAAAAATTGTTGCATGTAGTATTTATGCATGGTTTAAAGGTTATTTTTACATTTTATTTATTTGTTAAGAAGAAAAAGCATTATTTATTTATTTAATAAGAAAACATATTTTAGTTTACTTGGTTATTAGAGTTAAAAAATATTTGTTTTACTTACATTATTACTTTAATTTTGTTTATTGATGTTATGTCAAAATTCATCTAGTAGATGTATCAGTTTTGTCTTCTTTTCTATTCTGTTGATTAACTTTCCCAATCTAGTTTTTCTTGGTTTGTTGCAGATAGATTAATCAATTAATTATTTGGTTTTTGTGATAGTGCTAATCAGATTTTCTTTTTTAAAAAACTTATCCCCTCTTATCATTTCTTTCCAATTGAAACTATTTAGGTATATTATCTAGTCGCGGTGTTTACGAATACTCTCTCTCCCGATTGTGCCGGCCAGCTCGCACCGTATTTTTTGCTCTCGTTCCGTCTAACTCAGAACTTTACTGCTTTTACCATCACGAGACTTTGCCTCGTGTGCTATCATCCCCTTAAGTTTATCTTTCGATGTGTTTTGTGCCGCCCGAAACACGCGAGCTCGATCTCCTTGTTCTAGTCTTCTTGTGACGGCCATTATTTATTTTACAATTGTAACAGTCACTTGTCAAAAGCTTGGCATAACAGAAAAGCCTCGACCGACATAACCGCTATTTCTTTTTCTCTCGTTCATAGCCAGATTTGAGGATGTTTTTGTGGATGTCTCTTTACATCCTCAGGTAGGGAATATTGTCACCAGAGGAAGTGAAAGACAAATATCGTTAAAAAGTGGTTACAGACGGGGCAAGAAGAGTCTCGCGCGAGTGTCATCGCTGTGCCCGTCTGCGTGCTACCTCAGGGTTATGCTCTGTCCCGTAAGTATTAACGTATCATCTTGGGTGCCATGTCTTCCTACTCACTTATGTAAATATATCTTATTTTGTTACGTATTTATCTGTTTGATTTGGTTCTTCTTATGAAAACCCCTTAGACCATTTGTACTCGTATTTGGACTTGTCTCTAATAAATAGAGCGAGGCGTTTTGTCCCGGCGATCAGTACCGCCGTGTAAAAGGAGGGGTTGGATGTCGTTGGCGAGAGAGGACTCGGCCGCTACTGTAGTTTCGTTGTGTGCGTGGATTTTGTTTTATAATAAATATTTAGAAAGTATTATCTGGCCGTTTTTTTTTTATTATACATTGTCTTTAAGGGGGGAATCAACCTTGAAGCCCTTCAAAATTGACCATATTTTGCAGGCTTATTACTTTTGATTCAGAGATCCATTTTTAAAAAGGATTACACCATTTAAAAAGAACACATTTTTGTTATTCAAAACTTTTTTTTATGAAAAAATATCAATAACTATATATGTACTACACAGGCAAACATACGCATACAAAATAGTATAATTTTGACTTCCTTGCATTGCGCGTCACAAAATTCAAGAATGGTTTGACTTACAACTTTATAACTTTGCATGTTTACATAGTATATAATGATAATTCAAATTCCGGTTAGAATTAATCTCAAGACCTCAGGAGCGCAGTTACAAAATAACAAAATTTTACAACATATTTTGATAGAAATTCAAACTTAAATATTGATTTAAAAAAAATGGATAAAAATTTTAGAAAACCCACCGGTATTATTAAAGATTAAGGTATTCTGAACAATTGGTGCAAATTTGAACAGAATCCATTCAGTTATTTCATTTCATTTTCATTTATGAAAAATACTGCGCGCAAGCTCAAAAAAAGAAGTTTTGAGAAAAATGACTTCAAAGTTTTAGTTACGATCTGTCAGTGAAAGAGGCATGTTGTACTACACTAACAACCCCCAGGATCATACGAGTCATCTTTGCTAGCTTGAAGTTCTGCCCGTTTTTTTTTGTGACCAATTCTTGCTGCTTTTGTTGCAGCCTGGGCACAACGCCCGAACGGACGCATTTAGAAGCGCAGCAACGCCATTGAAGAGTTTAAAAAAAAGTGCTGTAGCCGAACGGGTGCATGTATCGCAAAAAATAAACCAGCGTTTTAAAGAGGAAGAGTTCCTCTATAAGATAAGCACAAACACTAAAAATCGAAAAAAAAATTTCAAGGTTGATTCCCCCTTAATATAACCCTATAAAAAAAGCCACAGGGGGCAAAGTCAGGTAACGTTCAATTAAGGTTAGCGACTTAAGAGTTGAAATTATTGGTATAATAAGTGCAATAAGGGGTTAACGAATATAAGGATATCTTTTATGGACAGATTGAAGCTGTGTGATGCAGGTAAATCAGTCTTCATGGTAACTACCAGTTTATATTATGGGTTGTCATTCAGGATTACATTATTGGTTGTATTTGGGAAATGTCTAATAAAACAAATGGTTAAAAATATATTCGCATTATTCCAGACTTTGCTGGACTCTGTAATCATATCCATTATTTAAAAGTAAATAACCAAATTCTAATTAGAAAAATATATTTTCTTGTGGTGAATTAAAATATTACTGTAATTCTTCTCGTCTTCCACATGGAATATTTTTTTACAACATTCGGGATCTTGAAAAATTTAGGTAATGACGTAATGACTGAAGCAAAGGAGATTACTAGTGAAAATATTAATTTCTCCCAAATCTCACTTTTAAATTATTCCTTGTTGCACCCAAGGTCCCAACGGTTGTCTATTTCGCCCACAAGTTAAAATAATGTTTTTATGTTTTTATATAATTAGTCTAGAGTGTTGAGAATCTTTTTATCATTAGTAAGAGCATTTTCAGCAAGAACCGTTATTTCGGATAATGGCTAATTTCCCAGTTTCCACGGGAAAAAAAACGGACTGTTGTGTGCATAAATTCAAACGGTCGTTACGTATAATTGGCTCCGAAAAAATATATTTAATGGTTCCGCCTCGGGGGTAAAGTTTTTGTTTTGCTCCGTCCATGCGAACGAAATTAAAATATTATGGCTGAAAATTAAAAAACACACTGAGAGAGTATTTAAATTTTGATGACCGCCGCAGGGAAAAAGGACGTCCGTGTGTCAGTTTCAATCATCCACAATTTGCTGAAGAGCAGGCAAAGACCGAAGGGATCAGACAGAACGATGAAAAATTAAACAGGATTTATCTAAAAGATACGACGCATTCTTCCAACAGTAACTGATACTGTTCAATAAGTTTTTTTTTAAAGCATCTTGCGCGCTGTGAGATAACGCTGCACAGTTTGAGGATTGGAATTATATAGTTATTTTTGTTAAAATTCTTTCATTTCTCATAAAATTTAGTTTTTTTTTTTTACTTTAAAGTCGATATTTATCTTGCTGTAGCTACGTGAAAATAATACTCTTCCCAGTCTTAAAAATAACGAGTTTCATTAAAAAATGTATATCAATGAGTTACAGTCTTTTAACAAATGTCTGAATAAAATCAAAATGGCTGTTCGTATGTACAGTAAAATCGTGTCTTCTAAGTACAGGTCCACATCGAGGTTGTGATTTATGTATTTCAGTGGGAAACTACTTGTTATGCAGGCTTATTATTAATAACACAGGACAACAATTTTTTTTTGTTTTTACGCAAACAAGATTAAGTATCTTAAACGTATTTTTGGTCGCTGAAAAAGAATCCGTTGTCCATTTCCCTCCATCACGTCTGGATTTTGCGAAGTCAAGGAAATATAACCTCAAAAGCATGTAAAAATAAAGCAGCATAAAAAAACAAAAAGTTTTGTAGCAGAAAGGCATTATACCATTTTTTTTTAAATGTGGACTTTTAAAAAAGGGGACTCATTTAAAAGGGGACTGACCTTTTAAAAAAGCACGTTTATATGGAAATATTTTATACTTGTGACGAGGTGACTGCTTATACCTATAAAAAAAGTATTTATTTTAGTCAATTCGGAGGTTATGTCTTAATACTCAGCATGTGAAAAATTGTGATGTCCAAGACATTTTCAGCACACCAACAAACATATGGCATGGAATCTAACATTTCTACTACAAAGCTTTTTTGTATTTTGTTCGTTTAATATTTCCGTCACATTTTGGTCATATTTTTTACCTGTTTTTTGGAGGTTATGTGAAAATATATCCGCGAATTGTTACTATTGATCACATATTCGTATTAGACGCTCCAAAATGTATATACGCATGCTCGCCAGCTTAAACTTCTAATTTACTTGATAAACGTATTTATATTTTTCAATTTCAAGATGTTTTTTTGAGGTTATGTCTTAATGCACGGCCTATGGAACAATTCTGATCTCAAAATCGCGTTCAGTATACAAAAAAAAAAAAACATATGGAAGGGTATAATGCCTTTCTGCTACAAAACTTTTTGTTTTTTATGCCGCTTTATTTTTACATGCTTTTGAGGTTATATTTCCTTGATTTAAGCAAATTCCAGACGTGATAGAGGGAAACAGACAACGCATTCTTTTTTAACGACCAAAAATACGCATACGATTAGGTATCTTATACGTATTTTTGATCTTGTATCTTGTTTGCACGCAAACAAGGTCCAAGAAAAAAAAGTGGTCCTGTGTAATTCTGTGTGAATTAACAATTGACTGAATATTTATATTTAATTTGATATAAACTTGCCAGATAAAATAAGACAATATAAACTTGCCAGATAGAATAAAACAATGCCAGAAATTTAGCTCATCGATTTTGAACATGCACTTTGGTAAAAATTCACCAAAAAGATTAGTTTGTATTTGTAATATTTTAAATTTGGATATAACCTTTGTGACCTTTTTTGTCTTTATGAAATATATGGCCTTTATGACCTAATAGGCCTTTGTGACTAATGTTACCTTAATGACCAGTTTGATCTTTATATTCAATATGCCCCTTATGACCTGTGTAATCAATATGACCTTTATGATCAATATGATCTTTATGACCAATGTGACCTTTATTACCTGCAGGACTTCTATGACCTGCGGGACCTTTATATATGACCATATGACTCTAATAACATATATCATATATGTCATAAAACACATGCAAACTATAATATGACCTTTGTGACCAATCTTAGAAGTTCTTAACGCACAAGTTTCATTTTCTCTACTTAAAGTTAAAACTTACCTATTATTATTATTATTATTTCGCCGACTTTATAGTCACACTTCTCAGCGTAAACGCTGGGAAACATTCACCCATTCCTGCTGCAGACAGTGATGGCTTGATATCTCATCCCTGCCTCCAGCAGAAATTAGGTTCAGGCGAGGGGAGGAAATTCATCCTATCCCAAAACCTTTCTTACAATATGACATGTTTGTAACAATATTGCCTTCTGGCCATTTCTAACGATATTATAAGGTAGTCCTAATGTCGCGATGTTCTTGGCGAATCTGGTCGTCATTACTCCCTCTGCCGATATTACTAGGGCGTACGTCTCCACCTTCTCCAGTTTCCATAGGCGCTTCAGCTCGATATATAGATTTTCGTACTTCGCGATCTTCTCCCGTTCAGTTTTCTGAATGTTGTGAGTAAGTGGCACTGCGATGTCTATGATGATCCCTCTTCGTTGTTCCTTGTTGATCAGCACAACATCTGGTCGGTTGAAGTCCACTGTTCGATCCGTGATGATTAGCTTATCCCAGTACAACACGGCAACTTCCGTTTCCAGCACAACTTCCGGGTTATATTTGTAGTATGGCGGAGCTATCACTAACAGGCCGTACTTGAGTCCAGTTGTTGATGGACCATCTTCGCAAGTTGGTTGTGCCTGCCTAGATATGCTGACTCTGATAGCACGGGACACCCTCCTATTATGTGTTCTATAGTTTCGCCTGCGGATCCACATTTTCTACATATGTCTTCGACGTCGTCTCTCAAGATATTCTTCTGGTAATTTCTTGTTTTTATAACACTGTCCTGAATGGCAGTCAAGAAGCCTTCGGTTTCGGGGTACAGATAGCCATCGGTAAGCCATTTTAATGAATTTTCTTTGTCGATGTGGTCTGGCTGTAGCATTTTTGGCTAAACGGCCCTGCAAAGCATGTTCCATCCACTGGGTCCGAAGCTCCTCTTCTGTTGGTACGTCGACTGGGATAAGTTCGCATACTAGGCTCACGGGCATGTAACCAGCGTCCTCTCTTGCTACTGCTGTTATTAGGGGGTCCTAGTTCATTAGCAGTTTTCTTCTTAAGGAAGCTGATTAAGGCACTGATTTTTGATATTCAATAGACCTCTGCCACCTCGTCTTCGAGGCAGGTAGAGTCTGATTACGGAAGAGTTAGTGTGTAGTGCCTAGTGTGTAACTTAGTTAGGAGCCGCCTGGTAAGCGGTAAGTAAGTAAGATAAAAGCGTATTCAGCAACTTTGTCACGCGGCTCTTGTATTTCTCTTGGAATTCTTTCTTCAGTTGTGTGTGGTTGATCCTGCCGTCTTGTCACACTCCTAAGTAATGGTATTGCTCTTCCGGTGGTAGTTGATGGATGTCGGCATATACCTCTGGATTGTTATGAGGTGCTCCCTTCACAATACTCAATGTGGCGCATTTATCCAGGCCAAAGGACATTTTAATGTCGTCGCTGAAGGTCCTAGTAGTTCCAATGAGGGCCTGGAGATTTGCCTTGGACCCACCGAATAGTATCAGATCGTCCATGTAGAGCAGGTGAGTGAGTGTTGCTCGGCTTCTCATGTTGATCTTGTACCCAGCTGTTGTTTTATTGAGTAGTGTAGATAATGGATTGAGTGCCAAACAGAACCAAATCGGCGAGAGTGAATTACCTTGGAAGATTCTCTTCTTGATATCAACTTGACCTGTGTTCCCTTCGGAGACCCAAATGTTTGTTTTCCATGACTGCATAAGATATTGGAGAAGAGCTCTTATCCGAGGGCAGACTTCCAGGACTTCCAGTAAATTTCCAGGACAAGTAGCCAGTCGTGAGGTACCGAGTCGAATGCCTTGTTGTAGTCGATGTAACACATATGCATGTGTCTTCTTCTTACTTGGGCTTGCTTCAATACCACAGCGTCGATTGTCAGTAGATGTTTACACCCCGCTGCGCCTCTGATGCATCCCTTTTGTTCTTCCTCAAAGATGTTGTTTTCCAAGCAGTGACGATAGATTTTTTCATTTATGATAGACGTGAACAGCTTATATATTGTGGACAGACACGTGATGAGTCTGTAGTTCTTCGGTTGTGCAGCATCACCCTTTTTGAAAAGCATGACCGTGTTGCCTGTAATCAGGAAATCAGGTACTACATGTGGATCGTTGATCGCCTCCGTGAAACACTTTGCCAGAATACCATGAGATGCAGGTACGTACTTCAGCCAGAAATTGTGTATTCTGGTGCTTTCCAGTTCTTGGTCCTCTTGATTGCCGAGGTTACGTCCTCTTGTGTAATAATTCCGAGAGCCATTTGGTTGAGATCTTAGTTGTATGCCTCAATCCATGGCGTGTTCTCGTTGTATGTGTCACTCCAAATAGAATTCCAGTATGTTGTGAATCGCACTGGATCGATATCTGCAGGTTGTTCTTCACCATGTTTCTCCAAGCTCCTCAAAAACTGCTTTTGGTTGTTCTCGAACGCAGCATTCTGTTGTTTTCTTTTTGTCAGCTTGTTGTATCTACGTAGTCTGGCACCCTTCACTTTCGCCTTTTGTCTCAGAAGATCTTTGAGGTTCAATAGTTGTTGCCGATGGTCTGAATGATTCAGATCTATCTGCATCTTTCGAGTTATTGCTTGCGTTTTAGCCATGACTCTTCGAGAGTTGTTTCCTGCTAGAAATTCACTGAGGACATCAGCGTCAGCTTTATACTCGTCGATGTTCTTCTCAAGCCTCTTCTTCCACATTGGGGTGTCACTGTCCTTGTTCTTTCGGTTTGGGTTTGAGGTATATATTTGCTGTACGTTCAATTCAAGAATAAGTGCTGATGCACAATACACACCCAAATGTGCCTTTTGTAATCATTGGTGCCATCCAAGTATTGTTGCAGAATACTGTTTGCACTGGATATTATGTCACGCGATTTATTGACATTCCTGAGTTTAAGTATTCTGGGCCTATTTAGTGGATTGATGAGCTCATAGTGTGTCACTAGTTGTAGAAATCGTTCTCGTCTTTCTTCATGCTGGCTTCTCGGTAGGTGTACAACACTAAATCTTCCCTCTGATCTAGACGGCGATGACGTTGGGGTAGTAAGTCTTTGCGGTGGTTGGTTTTCTTCTTCCGCGCACTTCCGGTAGATTTTGGAACTTCTCTTGTTGGTATAGGATTTGGCCGACTTCTCTCTTGACTTCCTGTAGTTGAAGATCTGTGAGGTAGCGCTTTCTAACGATGACGTTTTTCCTGTCGACAATATTTTGTTCAGAGATGTTGAAAGTGGGATTTCTGCGTAGGAATTCGGCATGTAGTGAATGTCTCCATCCAGGGAGCGGCTCGTCTCTGCAGTGGTTGATGATGTAGAACGTCCTCATAACTTCTATGTTCATTTCGACGGTCCGTTTCAACCTTCCGGTATATTCTCTCCTTCGGGCAGCCCTCCGTCGTACGGTAGGCGAACCCTGGGGTAGAGGGGCTTCGTAGTCTTCGGCCATTCTCGTGTCGTCCGCTCCTCTGTTTGGTTGTGAGTTTGAGTTTGGGTTTGGGGCTGTAGCTTCTTGAACGACAAGTGCCCGCCTCCTCAGCTGCCTGCCACCGACGTCCCGCATGCTGTCATGTCCAGCGCCGGCTCCAGACATGTCC
This sequence comes from Aromia moschata, assembly GCA_029963805.1. Taxonomy (NCBI): domain Eukaryota; kingdom Metazoa; phylum Arthropoda; class Insecta; order Coleoptera; family Cerambycidae; genus Aromia; species Aromia moschata. The sequence continues at coordinate 780,762 of JAPWTK010000053.1, read as the reverse complement.
TGGCGAATCCCAGGTAGCGACCTTTCACTACTAATACTTTTTCCCCTTTTCAAAGCCAATTTGGGCAAGAGCCACTCTTCTGCCAAATATTGGTCAAGAGCCACTCCTCGCTCAAATCTAGTCTCGGGAATTTGATGCCGTGTAGGTCCCCGGCCCGGACGGGGGTATTCAGAACACGATGTGCCACGTTCCTGCGGCGGCTGAAGTAAGCGGGTTTGCCACACCCGAGAACAGGGAACTGCCACCAAGCCTCCTCCTTCGTGCTTTGGCTGGAGTGCGAGAGGTTGCCATACCCGAAAACAAAATTACCCTCACTAACTTTGCTTCTCCGTGCACAGCTGGGGTATGCAGGATTGCTACTCCTAAAACAAAGTTACTCTCACTAACCGTGCTTCTCCGTGCGGTATTATAATTATTATTATTATTAAAACTTACCTTGTTTATTACTTCCAAATCCATGTAATGGAGTAGAGTAGAGCATTCTTGAAAAAAATTTAAAAAAATTCAATTCGCGAGATAAGACAAATGTTTTGAAATGTCATGATTTTAGGTTTAAGCGTAAAATATTTTCTGTAAACCTTTTGTGTCCACACGATAACGCGTTAAGATATCAAATCTAAATATGAACACTTATGTACCATAACAAGGTCTTGACCGGTTAGATTTTGAGCTTAATCAGTTTTAGAGGTTGGGTGTTAAATTAGGGTACTACACTACTTTTTCTTTGACTATTGGTAATTATCAAACGAAGCAATATGCATATCAAATTTGAGGGACGTGTATAACGTAACAGAGTACAAATTTAAAAGATTTTTAGCCTAAGTGGGGGGTTGAGAGGGTTGAAGGAGAATAAGTATTTAAAATATTTAATAAATATAATAAATAAAATGTTTTAACATAGGGTCACTTCCTTATTCAGGTAATATTGAAGGTAGAAAATCAGTCCCATAAGAGGTCAGGTATGTTGAAGAAACTAAATTGGTCAGGGAAGTCAAACAGGCAAATTGGTTAACACCCATAAGTTACGGAATATGAATGAATAGAAGGAGTCTTGATCCGACAGGACAAGGAGAAGTAGTTAAATAGTGGAAGGAGGAAACATAAATAAAGGTCAAGAAAGAAAATGGGGACAAGTATATCAATCATAATGAAAGAAAGTAATGGGTGTCGGAGGACAAGGAGGACATAAGGAAGTCATATTCAAGGATGCCATAAAGATAAATTGATAAATTGGTTAATATCAAGAAGCACAAGGAGGATGAAGTGTTGAATAACAAGAAGGTGACTTGATCCAGCCGGACAAGTAGTTAATGAGGGAAAGGAGGACGAATGGATGGAGGTCGATGAAGTTTATGAAACAAGGATCTTATAAATAAACAAGGGCAAGGAGCGTAGGAGGTAGAAAAGGAAAAAACAAAGATAAGAAAATTAAGGAGGACAAGGAAGACAACAGCAGGTCAAGAGGACAAGAAGGTTCAAGGACACAAAAAGATGGTTAATGGGGGTAATGACTATCGGACAAAGGACAAAATAGAAACAAAAGGACAAATAGAGGATAGAAACAGAACAAAACAAGGACAAAAAGAGGACATACCGAGAACAAAAGGACGACAAAGAGGCAGACAAAAGGAGGACAAATAGAATGCAAATGGAAGACAAAATGGGGTTAAAGATGATAAGGAGATTAAGGTGGACAATTAAGCAAGCAGTACGAAAGGAGGTTAAGAGCAAAAAAAAAGAGTTAAGGAGGACGAAATCAAAAGGAGGTTAAGAAGTACAAGGTGAGCAGAAGGAGGTTAAAGCCGGCAAGGAGAATAAATAGAGGTTCAGAAGAAAAGGACAAATGGAGGAAAAGGATAAGAAAAGGACAAGAAGATTAAGAACAAAAGAGGGTTAAGGAGGACAAGTAGAGCATGGACGCTAAAATGCCATTATGGAGGAACTAGAGGACTACAACGGGAATATAAGGCGGTTAATAAGGGCGAAAAGATCAAAAAGATTAAGGTCATAAAAGGAGGTCAAGGTGGAGTAGGAGGTTAAGGTGGATAATTATGTCAGAGATGACAAGGAGACCAATTAGTCAACATCGAGGAAGTCATAAAAATAAACCAAGAAGCTCAGGATTACCTGAGGTCAAAAAGGCCTGTGGAAATTCTAGGAAAGTCAAAGAGGTCAAAAACTGATTAAAAAAGACTTATTTTACAGACTTGTAAGTCTAAGAAGTTAAAGAGGTCGAATGGTATTAAAAAGTCAAAGATCGAGGAAGGTAAAGAAGTGAGATTTTAAAGTGTCAAAGTTTTTAAAAAGTTCAATGTCAAAGAAGACAGAAGTCAAGAAGGCCAAAAGAAAAAAAGTTTAAAGATTTCATAAGGTAAAACATGATAAAAAAGGAAAAAGGTCAAAGATAGAGAAACGATTACAAGGGTCAGAAAAGCCAAAAAGATGAAATTCGTAAAAATGACAAAACAAATGCCAACAGTTTCAAAAATATCAAACCGTTAAAAAATGTCGGAGGTTAAAAAGGCCAAAGATTAAAAACAGAAAAAAATCTTATAAATGTCAAAAATGTAAAAAAAATATCTCGTAATATGTTTATAAAAATGTTTAAGCATTTTCATAAAATATGAAAAATGGTTAAGCATTTATAAATATTATATTAAAATAGTTTTTTTTTTCAAAAACATAAGTTGTTTGAAAATATTGTTCGAAGTTTATTTATTGTGTATGTATATTTATTCGAAGTTTTTATAGGCTATTAAATCCAACCGTTAAAAAAAAGATCCACTTATTTGTCAAACTTTTTATCCAAAAGATAAAACGCAACATTCCAAAGAGACGATACTGTAGGTAAGTTAATTTACATTAATACACCAGTGAGGAATACTTTTTAATTACACTCTTTATTACTTCCATAATCGCGTAGTATATCCTAATAACCTAATATCACACTTTTAGGAAAAAAACTTAATGTTTTTGGCGAGCTACTCTAATTAAAATAGATGTGGAAGTAGTTATTCCTTAGGCCGGCGTTTTTTTAGTGTTCAGCAAGTGCTTGTTTACTTAATTTCTTGCATTTTTCTATACCTTTCAAACGAACTTCTCCATTTTACGTAAAATAAATACTCTTAAGACACTCCAGCTACTTCTTGCCTTCATTAAGTTTCAACGTAAAGTGGCTCTTTACTACTACGGTTGTTAGTTACGTAAAATATTGCCGTTTATTCCATGACATGCTTCTCTAGTTTTAATAATTTTCTGTGAATAATAAGTCCACTTCCATCATGTTTAACATCACTCATTAATATTTATAGGCTAATTCTGAACCATTCTCTGTAGGGAAACATTCCTCGACGTTTAAAAGCCTGGAATGATTTAACGAAAGCTCGGTACATTCGGACGATGATGAAAATTTCTGATATTTGTTTGAAAATATGACATGCAATTAGATCTGACATCGATAATAATTATTGAAAATAGGGCATAAAGATTTTAAAATTTCCAAAATATAACGAATAGTCATATGGCGTATAGTCACTTTCATACTTTCAGCAGCGAAACATTATGCCTAATTTTTTTTTTAAAAACATTTTAAATGTCTTTTCCCAGAAAAACTTTTTATATTTCTTGGCGCGCGTATGTCACCAGTGAACAATATACAGACTATTAAAGATACAAAATCGGTTAAATTAGCAAACTAGTTGATTTTTGAGGGCTAATCATTGATAAAAAATAATCAAAAAAAACACTTAAACATCACGTTTGGTTTTTCGACAAAGTAGTATTTTTCGAAATGGAACACCCCTTATATGTTATTTTTACGTTAAATATATTGTAATTTAGAGTAATTAATATAGTAGTGATAAATTATTCGCTAGAATGAAAAAAACGGAGTCGTTAGGATCTAAACGTACCACAATAAATGGAAGATAACTCAAAATTAATGTAGGAGGCTACGGAACGTCAATAATTTGTGTCAAATGTTTATTTTCATTAATATTTTGGCAATACAATCCAAATTGTATTAACCTTGTCTTTTTCCATTACGATAAATGAGATATATTAGAAGCGTATCTAGTTGGGGTGTCGAAAATGTTCTGTAAGAGAATATTACGAACAGTGATTCCCACACGGGCTTAACCTGATTACTGATATTTTTTTTAAGCTCTTTCGAAAGTTTATAGATGTTCGAATTATTTTCGAAAGATGTTTACTAAGAACTGGGTAAAAGAGAATTAGATATATGTATGTAATTGATGAGACACTAGAATTACTTGTGTGGTTATTTGAAAATTTATCGCGAGAACTCGACAAGGTCCTTCTTTGAAATCCAAATTTTTGTATAGTTTATATGTATAATAATACATTTTTCTTGACGCAGAAAATAAACGGATTTCGGGTTGTATTGTCAACATATTATAAAAACTAAACTTTTTACACATATTATTGAAATTTTTTCTATAGACTCCTACGCTAATTTTGCCTTAGTACCTATTCAATTTCTTGTGGCACGTTTAGAACCTTATAGTTTCATTACCTTTCATCCTAGGGAAAAACTATTAATTTATTCCAATTACAATATATTTTATAAAAAAATATAACACACAGGGTGTTGCATTAAAAAAATATTACTTTTTACAAAAAATTCAAAAACGCGATCTTCAATTGTTTTTTTTTTCAATTATTTCATGTAAATTAACGTTAAAAAACCTGCTAGTTTGTTAATTTACTGATTTTGTATTTTTAATAATAACCGAGCCACTAAGGGCACATTTCATTTGGATCAGCCTGTAGACAGAATTTTTTATCTCGTCTGGTGTAAAATCATAAATTCTTTTAGATAATGGAAATCAGAAGCCATATATTCCTGTTGGTCATGCTGTGAACTGTAGTCATGGAACAATGGCATCTACTAAGACTGATTAATAAAGACTAAGTCGCGGAGGTGAACATGTTCGGATTTCGTTAACTATGTAATTTAGCTATTTCGGCAGGTTAGTACTAAATAATGTCTTACGTAACAAAGCAACTTACTTATTACATTTTCATGTCGGTTAAGACTCATCCTCAGAATGGCGGAGTTCATATACAATCACTAACACTTTTTATAAGTTAGCTGCTGTAAAATTTCGACGCCTATCACTTAATATTAATTTATGTAATGAAAATGAATGTTCAACGTCTACTGACACTGGACAGTATGCAAAGTTGTTGCTGCTTGAACTGTATTGCATAATGTTGGAAGGTAACTCTTGATAGGTGACATCAAGATAGTTGCATTTATTTTCTAAAATATGGTATCCAGGAATCTTTTGAAAGACTTGAAGCAATTTGTCTTTTATCGTAGTCCTGACAGAACCTGACAGAAGCGGTTTCAGCATTAATATTGTTTTGAACATCATGTAGGATTTGAAACTGATCACTTAAAGATAATCCATGTGTTTCCAGCTTTTGTATAGTATTAATTAACATACTGTAGTTGCTATTAATATATCGTATATCTCCACGAATACTCCATCTTTCATCAGGTCTTGTACTGTACATATAGCAGTACATTATGAGGAGTCGAAACAGCCTATAACAGTTTTTATGTTTTCAAAATGTTCATCGTAATATGCTACGGTTGTCAACTAAGTACCCCATCGGGTTACAACCTGTTCAGGAGGCAAACGTGTATCTCCCAAAATCTCCTTAAAAAGGTCACACTTTATCGAAATTAACTTGATTTGGCCATACGTAACCAAAACACTAATTGACAAACTGTACGATTGTGCCATGATTGGTTTTATATAGTATCTTTGAGGCCAATAAATGACTGGCACTAGTTGGCACTGGCACTAATGTCCCAATAAAAAAATTAGCAACAGCACGTCCATGTGCATCAGTAGCTTCATCTATGACGTAAATAAAATTGTCCGCTATGTCTACATATTCTTTGCACTACATCATTATAAATCTGATTAACGTATGTGTTTCGTAACACAGTAGGATGTGGGATTTTCCGGTCCTCAAGGGTTTCGAGAAAGTCACGAAAAAAATGGGTTCTTTAATTTGTCTAACGGAATGTCACTAGCCACAAATGCTTTTGTAAGTTCATAGCAAAAACGCTGATTATTAGGACTCGAAAAGGCATGGCTGTTCAAATGTCTTGTTGCTTTAGATTTATCTGAAGAATTTATAGTTCTTCCACAAAAATTTCCCCTGATACGTAAATCATCATAAAAGTCAGGATTACTGTCACTCCATGTTTGAAATAGGTCTTATCTATTTTTGCGCTCTTTTGGCATGTTCAATCCGCCCTTATGTTGTCCAAGCGCTCTAAATCACAATGACACTGATAAGCGTAACGAAACACTCGGTATATAACTACAGTATACGAAATGCCACAACGCGGGTATTCTCGACGGAGCGTGATTCTAAACTGACAAACTCTCGTATGTCAGACACGGACAGTCTATAATTGGCTGTGTTGTGCGAGCCGTTATGAAACTGCTTATTTTAAATTATTAATTATACGGTTTATATCAGCTATTTCACATACAATGTCGTGTACCCCTGATGCGGTCCTGTTACGCTCCGCGACTTAGATCTTTACTGATTGAGTATCAGGAACACACATAATTTGTAAGGACTGTGGCGATGTTAAAGTAATCGGTTTATTACTGGGTTTACAAGGTGAATGTAAAAATTATTATTTTTTTAATTTATCCCAGGAAGAAATAAAAAATGCGTTTAATAATTTTGGCTCGCGCCTAACACAGTACCGCCATAGGATAGAATTTTCTTTATATGGCGCGGCGGTACTGCGAGGGGAAGAATTTGCGTGCCAAGAGTAATATGCCTACGGGTGTAGAGGCGTCCGTACGAACAGTCGCGTATATTTTATATAAGCTTAGTTTATAGCAAGGGTTGGGCGTTCCTTGAATATGTAAGCGCTTGATATCTATCAAATAGTTTTCCTTATAATCGAAGGATAGATTTATAATCATTGTCATATTCATACAATATTGATAGGCGATTACATTTAAAGTTTAGGTATACCTACCGTCTAAATGTAGCTGTGTAATTTTTTTACATCATTTTATGTAACATACTTGTTAATTTGAAAACAAAGTTATATTAGCCCGTTTTATCTAAGAACCAATTATAAGGTTTGATTACGAGTTAAAATTAATTTTGCAGCCTCGATCTAAAAGCAATTCCCGCTCATAAAAAATTCTGCGATATTTAAATTTCGGTCGAGTCCCGATATTTTAATTTAAATTATTTTTGAAAATAAATCAAGGGCTGAGAAGGAGAATGGGAGGACTCCGTTCCCTAATGAATTATCATTCGGTCTTAATAATTTCGCAGCAAGCGTTGAACGCTCCAAATTAAACGGCATCAGTGGCGTGCGGTCACCCTTTAAAATCTGCACTTTTGGGGCTACGAACAATGGATATTGTGAAGAATTAAGTTTTAAATTTAATTGTTTTAAATTTAGTTTAATTATAGACATTTAGTAAAATAAACTTATGCAGTTAAACTCATCTAACTTGATATAAATCCGGTGAAACTGTCTAGAAATTTGAGAAACAGATAATTGTCAAATAAAAAAAATTACCAGTACTAGAGTCGACATACGTCCGAGAAATAAAAAAAATACGGATATTATCATATCGCATCTTGTTTCATAATACGTGTTTAACTCTAACAGCATTTTTCGGCACTTCGCTGGTATGTGTTCTTATCATGCTCCTGCTACGATGGGATAGTCCCATTCTTTTTCTGTACCAATGAAATAGGTTTCTGCTTTTTGTTGATAATAGAAATAATAGGTAATTAAACGAAATATTTTATAATAAGACTCTTTCTTTTAGACTTTTTCAGTTCGTCCTCTTTTAAGCCATTAAAAAATTACGTATTTGACATAACTAGTTATAAGCGAAGGCTCCAACCAATATAGCAATTAAAATGATTTTCTAAGTAACTTTTTAGATCTTTAATGTATGTAAATAAAAAAAAACATCACAGAAAATGCATGTACTCATAAAACTAGCAGTTTTTCCAAAAAAAGACGACCTGGGAATTTTTTGAAAACTCTGAATTCAAAACGACAAAAATATAAGTGGGAATAAAAAAACACAGAGTAAATAAAACTCAAAAAATTAAGTGACATTATATTTTGACATTTATCTTGTCATGAGCCACAAAAAGGCACACCTTTATTAAACTAATTTTATCAGCAGCTTATATTTTAACACAACAGTGGTTCTGCAAAAAATATTTATATTTTTAAAACCTTATTATTCCAATTTAAATTTAAATAAAATACTAAATATTAATTTATGTTTTTTACGTAATGTTTTTTCGTGTAATATAGTGTAAGAAATCCTAAGAGACATATTAATTTAAACGGTTAGACATCAAGAAAGCTAAGGGAGTGTTACAGTCTGTATGTCTGAAATAATAAAATATTGTATAGAACATTTTAGAGTCGATCCCTTCAAACACAGACATTGGTAAGACAAGTCTGAAAAAAATATATATTCTGTCTTAGAATGACTGTCTCCAACATTCCAATTGACATGTTAAAACAGAGTTTCATAATATAAATTTTTTGACGCGTCAATTTTTTCCACATCTCGCTTTAACCCTCTGTAGAGTATAATTTTCAACTTTTACAAAATTTATAATCCATGTAATGGGGTTTCGGGGTCGTTGGAAATCGGAAATCTGATATCAAATTTGAAATTTGATATAATGACAGCTGTAAACAAGCTGTCAAAATTCTTGAAAAAAGCAAAGAGTCAATATTTGGTGCATATTATTACTTTTTCGGAGTTGGTGACGGGGTCAAACTTGAATTTTTACATGATGACAGCTGTCAACTTACTTTAATTTATGTATAAATTATGGAGAAAAATTGACACGTCAACAAAAAATATTATGAAATTCGATTTTATCACGTCAAAATATATAAGAATAGTGGGGTCTGCACTCTAGGACAGATTATATATTTTTTGATAGACCTGCATAATTATTAACAATGTTTAAATTATGTTATTATTGATCCAATACTATTAATCATAATAATAATATAACCATAATCGAAGGTCTCAAGAGAAACATTGACATGATTATTAAAAACATAACATATTACTATAACAATTGAGTATTACACTGATTGTGAAATGAAATATTTTAGGGGTCTCGTGGTCTACACCAATGCCCGGAGAAACTTCCGGAGCACTTTCCGGGCTCGTTCACTCCCGCATTTATCAAAAACCTAGCACATGACACTTCAATAATGTAATTAAATCCGCAAAATGGCCTTACTGGCTGAAATATCGCTCCGGGATATTCTAATTTAGAATGGCCTCTCCTTCGTCTTCCGCTGAAGCCGTTCGCATTAAAAATTAATTATCCCTGAAATTTTATGATTTTTCAGACGCCCGGCCCCTTTATAACTTTTATTATCGTCTTTATTTTTTGGCGGTGCCGAGATGCAATAAGCCCCGGATGATTTTAGGTCTTCAAGATTTAAATTCCGCTGACTTGAATTATAAGTCGGAAAATATTACGTAACTCGTGGCGGATTAAAGAAGTTTTAGTTGACGACGGAGGATAATATCGGATTTAATTTTATAGTCGCAGGTTGCTGTCCCACCAAGTCGGAAAAGAGGCGGTGGCCACTCCGGATATCCACCCTTGATTTATTGAATATCCGACTTGGAATCTCGATTGAAATTTATAAATCGTCTGGATTGTATGTGTAATGCAAGCAATCGAGGTGTAACGCGGATTTAAATAGCACAGGCCATAATTACGGTACGAAATGAAAACCTATGTTGAATTTACATATGAGTGATTTAATATCAAGCCATCAAAAAGAAAAAAGTCGTCAAAGTTGGCCGAGCAAAAAAAAACGTATTTACATATATTTATAATCTTTTATAATCTTTATATAAGTTTATAACCTCACTGAATGATCAAGGCTGCCACATTATGTGGTGGGTACTTTATCGGGTATATAAAAAACAAAAATAAAAAACTTTTCAAAGAGAAAATAAGACACTATTAAAGAAAATGACGACCGCCCATATTTATACACACTTGAGTTCATATTTTAACTGAGTCTATAACGTGTTGCAGTATTTACGGTCTTCCATATAATCAATGAGAGTTTCAAAAATTGAATCTTTTTAGAAGAATTACAGGGGGTCAAATCGCAAGATCTAGGTGGGAATATGGTCTGCGTGTTCAAATTAATTATACGATTTTCGACAAATTTGCCTATATAGTTAATTGTTTCCCTAGTAGTATATACACGAGCTCCATCTTGTTGAAAATAACCTTACCTCTGCGTTCAGTGTTCCGTTAAAAAATGGTCCGATAATCCTCCTCCTGCTCAAAGCTGCCCACACTCCAATTTTTTGTGAGTGTAGTGGAATTTCAATATAAATGTGAGGGTTGTCTGTACTCCAAAGTCCCATATTCTGAGAGTTAACGTAGTCTGAAATATGGAACCAAGCCTCATTAGTAAAACAAACCTTTTCGAAAACAGCATCGTTATTGTTAAAATGGTTAATAAATCATTGACAGAACTGTAATCTTAGAGGTTCGTCCGCTCTGAGAATTTCATGTATCCTTATCGCCGTAATGGATGGAGCTCCCAATTTTTTTTTTAATTCGTTGACACGTTATATAGGGCAGATTCAATTGTTAGCTCAGATGGTTAATTGATGTCCTTGGATTGTCCGTTATCACTTGCCTAACAACTAAATATTTTCTTCTGTCCATACTCTGGGTCTGTCACTTCCTTGTTTCCGATTAGTGCTTCCAGTTTGCCGGTACAAAGGGTATCCCCCATAAGTATGGTGAAATACCCCCCTTTTTTTTTATTTTCTTTGCATTATGAAAGTGTTTCTTAGGGCTAATTATGAAAGGTAGACCGAATTTTAGGTCCAAAAAATTTTCCTCTCAGCTAGGTAATGAAAAAACCCTGTTTTTTACGTTTTATTTTTTTTTCTCGGTTTTTAACTGTCGAAAAAATCTGAAAAAATTCATAAGTACCGAAAATATGATTAATTTTATGGAAATTGTTTTTCAAGCTCATTCAAGGTCATTATAACTTCTAAAAAAATTATTCAAACTTTAAAAAATCCCATATTATTAACCAAAATAAGCTTCAGGCTCAGATTTTTAATATGTTATATTTTTTAACTGTTTTTTACTACCTCAAATTTTTTCAGATTTTTTTTGAGTGGTGGGTCATGCCCAAAGGTGCGAAAAATCAATTTTTTGTCCGTGAAACGACTTAAAACGGCTTAAAATCATCATTTTATAGTATCCTGATTTTTTTTCTTGCACTAAAAGGACTCAAATGACTTTTCAAACAATTAAAAAATATGTTCACTAAAAATAGTAATAAAAAAAAATCCACATATCGAAACTAGTAGTTTTTATATTTTTTAATTGTTTGAAGTCATTTGAGGCCTTTTTAGTGCAAGAAAAAAATCAGGACACTATAAAATGATGATTTTAAGCCGTTTTAAGTCGTTTCACGGACAAAAAATTGATTTTTCGCACTTTTTGGGCATGACCCACCACTCAAAAAAATCTGAAAAAAATTTGAGTTAGTAAAAAACAGTTAAGAATATAACATATTAAATCTGAGCCTGAAGCTTATTTTGGTTAAAAGATATGGGATTTTTAAAGTTTTAATAATTTTTTTTAGAGGTAATAATGACATTGAATGAGCTTGAAAAATGTTTTTCATAAAATGAATAATATTTTCTGTATTCATGAATTTTTTTCAGATTTTTTCGACAGTTAAAAACCGAGAAAAAAATTAAACGTAAAAAACAGGGTTTTTTCCATACCTAGCTGAGAGGAAAATTTTTTGGACCTAAAATTTGGTCTACCTTTCATAATTAGCCCTAAGAAACACTTTCATCATGCGAAGAAAATAAAAAAAAAGAGAGGGCATTTCACCATACTTATGGGGGGATACCCTTTAGGAAACATTTTACTGACCAGCTAAAAAGGTTGAAATGAATAACTGCGTCAACTGAATAACTGCCTCATATGCAGCTGTAATCAAATATATCCAGTTTACATTGATTTTATTGGCATTTCTAAAATAAATTTCAAGTGAAACACGCCTCTTTTCTTCGAAACTCGATGATGTTTTTTTATCGCTCATTATTTATGTAACTGTGTGTAATGTACCATTTAATGTAGTACAAAAACAACAATTTAGACAGTTGTGAAAAAAACATGATCCTCAATGAAAAATGTCTTCTTCAGAAACACTTCGACAATATTTACCAGCATGTGCATGATAGACAGCTGATATTAAAAATGAAGTGCCTAATGAAAAATGTGGATTACCGTCGACAAAACGACAGACTTAAAAAAACATTAAGTGGGCTATTGTTATCTATAGGTTTGTTCCAACACAACATTTATGAACCATTCTTGAACGAGTAATGAATTATTTTGTGCGCATGTGTTACAAAAGTAGCAGTTCTGCAACTGATTCTATTCCGTGATGGAACATTGAATTTCTCCCTTATCCGAAATATTCAGAAAATACCATAACCTACAAAAATTGTAATGACTTTTGTACCCGTGTAATGACCGTTGGACGGACCTCTCTAATTTATGTTTGAACTTTTATATATCGGTTTAATATCTGGTTTAAATAAAATTCTTTTTTATTTAAAATGGAAGCTTTGAAAGGTAAGTATTTATAATCTATTTTGTTGTATAGTAGGTATATTTGCATTATCTACGTGCACCCTTTACTGCGAAAAATTTAAGGACAATCACAATTAGCTACATTAATAATTTATGGTTTTCGGGGATAACAATTTAATTGAACGATATTTGTATTTCAGAAATTCAGAAATATATTATAATTCCATCAAGTTCTACTTATCCTCCAGAAATAAAATGGGATGAAAATAACACGAGGATATTGATCAAGTTATATTCAAGATATAAAACGAAAGTTGGTACAATTAAGATAAAAACCATGAAGCATATGTGGGATATAATTGCGGAAGAATTACAAAAAATGTTGGGTGTAATTGTAACACCTAATAACTGCGAAAATAGATGGAAGGTGTTGGACCGAAACTATAAAACATTTGTGAACAATCAAACAGCCACTGGGAGAGGCAAAAAATATTTTGAATATTATGAAGATATGGAAAAACTGTTTTGTATGAAGAAAACTGTAAATCCAGATATATTATTATCATCAGAAACAATTCATATACCTAATGACCTTGAGCAAAATGAACCCGTTCGTGAAGAAAATAAAGAAAATTTGTCTAAAAGTTACCATTCGTCTACAAAATTATTAGAAAAAAAGACAAAAAACACGAAAAGAAAACTAAGTGTTATGGAAAATATTAGACAAGACTGATTAAAATACCAAAAAGTTACGAATTGAAACAGAAAAATTAGAACAACTTTAAAGAAGAAACGAGCTATTGGAAAAAAGAACCCAAATATCAAGAGAAATAGAAACACATTGCAAATGTATGTGCCAGTGTGCTAATGTATAATGTAATACTTACCTTAACATATGTACTTATTTTTGTTTCATGTATTTGAAAAGGATTTACTTTTTGTTTTTGGTTAAATCTGTAATAATTTTCTGTATAATTTTTAGTTTCGAAATGTTATGATTATTAGGAAAAATAAAGATTATTCTGTTTGTCTGGTTGTAATAATCATTTTAAAGTAAAATGTATCTACCTACATATTATTTTTATCAAAAAGTAATTATGCATTCTCAAGTTGCACTTATTTTCTAAAAAGCCACTCGATCAATGTGTACAAGAAATAAAAAAAAATTGTTGTAAAATGTTTATTAACAATTTATTTTATGCTACTTTAAAATAAATATTGTAAAGTTATTATATAAGCAAAATTGGTTCATAAATTTATGAATGCCTACAAAAACATATAAACTAATTGCGTCGTATTCTCAAAGTGTTAACAAAATTGTCTCTTACTCTTCTACCATTCACATCTATTTATTCTTCTTCATCATCATTAATTTGTGGATGTTCAGGTAGGGCTATCATATTTTCAATTAGATAATTTTCATCAATTTGAAACTCATCGCTGATACATACATTATGTATCACACAAGCCTCTCGTATTAGATGAACAATTGTTTGAATATTCCTCAACTTTATGTGATACAACTGCCGAAATTTCTGTTTTAATACACCAAATGTATGTTCTATGATTTATCGATTTTTTTGCCAATTGTATATTGTAATTTATTTGCCGTTCTGTAAGCTGTCCTCTATCTTTAAAAGGAACAAGCAAAGCTTTTAAAGGATACGCACTGTCCCCTAGTAATACATATTGACCACACATTTCAGCCAAATTTGCACATAAAGGCGAATTTCTAAAAACTCTTGCATCATGTACTGACCCTGGGTATCCTATAAATACGTCTCTGATTTTTCTAATATGATCACAAACAACTTGCATCTAACATTAATATAAGCGTTATTAATATATATGTGTGCTTTATATTGTATAACTACCTACATGTATTGAATAAAACCCTTTTCAGTTTATAAATGACTCAGGATCAGTTTGTGGCTTGTTAATTTTAATGTGACATCCATCTATGGTACCTATGACATGTGGGAAACCTTGGTCACGAAAGTGATGTTCGATTTCCTGCTTTTCGTTTTCATTTGGCCATGTAATAATTTGAGGGGATAAGTTAATAAAAAAAAATGGTAACTCTAGTGATAATTCGATGTAGTGAACTTATACTGATATTAAATCTGTCGGCCACATCTCGAAAACTTGACGTCTGATGTCCCAAAAACCATATAAAAATAATTACCTGAAATATCCTACATGAAAATAGCATACATGAAAAGTAATTTCACCGAAGCTAATTTATAAGTGTTTATATTAACCTGATGTAACGAGGATATTTTGCCATGCAGGCCGCTTTGAGTTTTATAATGATTACTATTTTCAAACTGTTCTGCGAATCTGATAACATGCTGTCGTCCAATTCTAAAATTCATAAAAAACGTTTCCTCGTCGTAATTGGGTACGGTTTCATCTTAAATTAAGCACATCTAGAACTACACTAAACTATCTAGAACTATTTTATAAAGAAAATATCTAAATAATTTTCATTTTTAATCTTTGGTATGCCTTGTAATAGTTCCATATCATCCTCACTAGTAGACTAGGATGTTAAATAATCATCAATATCTTCAAAGTCACTCATGTTTATTCATACTTTTACTCAAAAGTTTTCAAAAATAATATACCTACATTACCTAACCTACAATAAATGAAAAGTGCGCAGACTTTTAGGTTCAGTAAAACAGCCTTGGACAGTACTACGCACGCGTCAATAATCGTCCCTTTCAGTTCTTATTCAGAACCAAGAACTGATTTCATCGTTCTCGAATTGGTTCAACATTAATTATTCGACTGTTGGAACAGTCTTGTAATATATTTGGAACTGGTTCTCTGTTTGTTAGAACGCAAATTTCGATATGCGCACACTCCAGATGGTTCCGAATTAGTTCGCATGTTAGTTGGAACAAACCTTATGTTTAGGGTTCCGAACGTGTGCTGTAACGCAAGGCCGGACTCGTAATCCGTCACGTTATTGACGGAAGATGACATATGAGAGATCAAAAAGACAGGAGTAAAAATATGTTAATAATGTATGAACATACCTATTGCTTGTGTCATTGAGAAACACCGACTGTCCTCATTGCTTGAGAGTACATTGTGACGACCAATAGTCTTTCTGCATTTATTCTGTATTTAATCAAATTTATTCAAATTATCATTGTTTACGTCTACAGAGGACAATACATGTGTTATTACTATTTCTATACTTTTAGCCGCTGTTTGCAAAAGCCGTTTATTACCCGTAGCTATCAATGTCGGGGGCATTAACGACCTTATTACCGCAAAATGTATTTTTTCGTCCACTGTCAGCCATACACATTTACTACATATGTCTTCTTCGACGATTGCAAAGAATACGTAAAATATGTGATCCGTCTATTGTAAAATCTTTGTAATTTTCAATCCTCTTTTAAGTCTATTCACAAATGGTAAGGACTGTGCCATTATTATAGAAATCCATTGAAAATCAGGCAATACGTAAAAACAGTACGCGAATTCGCGACAAAAAATGGATTTTTTTTATAATAGGGGTGAAAACAACACCCCCCCCCCTCTGGATGAAAAGGTAGGGATGGAAGTGGGTACGAAAAGGAAATGAGAGAGAGTTTTCTGAACTGGAGGTAGTTGTCATCCCCTTCAAGGTGGCCGGGTCAAAGTAACTAAACAATGTTCTCGTTAGTGCACTGGGATCACTCCGCAGTAAAAACAAGGAACATTCCCTTTCAGCACCTACCTCCAGACCCGCCTTTTCATCCCGAGAGGGGGGAGGTCAGTTGTCACTCCTATCCGAACCTGGAATCGAGATATAGATGCCAGCGGATTTCCCTTTACCTCATCCCAGCATTGGAACTCCCTAAGTGCATGTTTCTACTTCTGGGAGGCTTCCGAATCCCTTTCGGTCATTTTGGGGTAGTTTTCACCTTCTTGGAGAATGAGGTCAAAGCAACTAAACACGATTTTCGTGCACTGGGATCGTTCCGGGGTAACAACGAGGGACATTTCTTTTCCCGTATCTCCCGCCACCACTGCATTCCTCCTGTAAGTATCTAGTTATTACATTATGTAGGGGGAATAATAATTTTTCAGATGCCATGCATTTTTTAGAAGGATTTTTTTAAAGAACTTTTTTATAAAAAGATCTTAAGAACGAATTTGAAAAATATAACATACATTTATGTATTTAAGGTACTTTTGAATTTACATGTATTTTTATGTATTTAATTTGTACTTTTAAGCGACCAGAGTATTCTGGTCTTTTACAATTACAAAATAAAAAAACTGTGACCTAATAATGAAAAATAATAATGACCTACATTGCAGAAAAATTTATTTGGACAAAATTCTTTTCTACGTAGTATATTGAATGGATAAAGAATATTTCTCTTTTTATTGATTAATTAAAAATCAAATTTAATTATATCCATTATTGAAAAATATATTTACTTCAAGTCAAATTATTGCCTCCAACAGACGAGTATGTACAGTGATGGGCAAAAGTGTGGAACCAAGTAAACATCTCCGAAATCGATAGAAATATTGATGCAAAATTATAAATGTGAAAATTAGAATTGAAAAGCTATAACTTGAACTCAACTTGAAATATATAGAGTGTTCCAAAAAATGGTGACGTCCTAAATCTTTTTTTTTTTTAATGGAATGTCCTCTATATTTTTATATTTTCTGATACTCTTTGAAGAGCTGATTTTATCAAACTAGCATACTTGGTATCTAAAGTGAATATTTTGGGAGCTACAGACAAATGAAAATCGTAATTTTAAAGGTTTTACATAAAAAAAAAATTTTAAAAAAAAATTGTGATAAAGTCTAATTATTATTAGATTTCGCGACAAAATGATAATCGATTTTTATTGAAGCAAATTTTATGATAATCATTAAAATTAAGGTAAGATATGCCATTAAGTTATGAGTAGTAGAATGACAGTAAGCTAATCTAAGTGTAAATTGTCTCATAACTTTCTCTACTTCCGGTGTATTTTTGTTTAGTTTCCTCTGATATTCTCTGAAACACTTCTGGCAACCTGTTAGGTATCTGAAATAACCTTCGGAATTTACATACCCCACAGGAAGTAATCCAGTGGACTAAGGTCGAAGGAACGCCTAACCATTCAATTTCACCAATTCATTCGTTCCATCTATCTGGAAGTCTTGATTTAGTCGATCTCGAACAATGAGGTGATGTTCCATCCTGCTGAAACCATATATTTAGTATCTGGAAGTTGGCCTTTTTCCGCTAATGCAGGAATTGTTTAGTTATTCAAAGGATATAAATATATAGACACAATTAAATTTTCATTTAAAAAATGGCCCTATGATCAATTTCTGTAAATACCAGACTGAACGTTCATCTTTTTAAGGATATTTCGTACGAGCTTCTCGCATCCAGTCAGCTTTGGACAAAAAATGTCATCGCAATTTTATCACGAATCTTCTTTAGAAAAGTTTTGTGTAAAAAATTTAAAATTGCGATTTTTATTGTGTGTCTGTTGCTTGTCTATAGCACCTAAAATATAAATTTTAGACGCCAAGAATGCTAGTTTGTTAAAATTAGCTCATGAAAGAGTACCCTATCAGATAATGTGAAAATATACAGGGCATTCCATTAACAAAAAAAAATTATACGTCATTATATTTTGGAACACTCTGCATATTTCAAGCTGCGTTCAAGTTATTGCTTTTTTAATCCAAATTTTCAAATTTCGTATCAATGTCTGCATTAATTTCAGAGATATTTGCTTGGTTCACACTTTTGACCATCACTGTATATATAAGTTTACATTACTTACATTATATGTAAGTAAACTTTTCAAATTGGATAGGTATATATTTTTCTTATACGCATATTTTATTTGTGAAACCAAAAAGTGCCTTTCACCCTATAAAGGCACAACTCACGTTGGCGAATTCAATTAATGTCGGGTTTCTCGTGATGCCCGTCCTTTCTCCGTTCGAAGGTGCCCTCTTTAAATGAAATTTCCTGTGGGCTGATTAAATTATAATATTACAGATGCCGTTTTCAATTTATTTAATTATATCGTAATTTAAGTTTCGAAAATATACAGCGCTTTTGTAAAGTAGTGGACAAAATGAATAAAATCGCTCGGACACGTAAAATGATATATGTACTATATGATTTGCCATTCTTTGAAAAAATTCAAGACCCCTAGGTCTTGAATTTTTTTGGCCACTTGCCAAACGACTATGACGTCATCATTATTTTTTTTTATTAGAACGCTTATTTTTTATGATGGAATTGGAAAGAGCACTTTTTTCACATACAGTACCGTAATTATCGATGTAGGTCACATAACGAAATTTTAAAAAAATCAACTTTGAAGTTTAAAAAACTGTATTTATTAAAAATGAAAAAAAAAATCGGACAGTGCACCATTGACATCCTGATAGCTCGCGAGACATTCAGGAAAATATTGTTCACTACTTCACTTTACTTATTCACAACGCCTCATTTTTGACATATTAACACGTTCAGTGCCCACCCTATTACATGGTATTAAAATAAACGTAAATGTGAGACCACATACAGATAAATATTTTTGCAACCTTTAACAACTTACCCCTTTCGCATTTAGTGCTCAACTACAGTGCCAATCTTTCAATAGAACATTTAATATCTAGACAACAATGCCGACACACGTGAGTCGTGGGCACTGCTCAGTGGCATTCCCAGACATTGGCCTTGGGAGGGGGGATAAGAATTACGAAAAAAATAAGAAACAAAATTTTATTGAAAATTCGAAATTCAAAAATTATTTTAGATAACAAAATCTAGTCGCCTAGATTCGTTCCGCGCAGGAAGAAATATGCCACCCTACTTATAGCGAATTTGGCTATGAATTAAGAATTAACTGTGTTTAATTTGTATTAGCGGACATGGTCATCTACTTTGGCTATTTTTTTTATTATAACTTTGGATCTCCTGGGGGGGGGGATATATCCCCCTTATCCCCCCCTCGTGGGTACGCCACTGGCACTGCTAATAAAATGCTCAGGCCGACACAGTGTCCTCATGGGTAATGAGCGGCATCGGACAAAATTTGTCTTAGAGATGGGCGGTGTAACAGTGTAAAATTATATGTGTACAAAATAATATAAAACATACGCGCGCATCTCTATACAAATTTCCTGTTTACCCCTAGCCGACCATTATAAAGATCGAGCGTGATCTCGCGATGTTAATGCAACTACTTACTTGAGCAGCTGTACAGATGGTAAAGTCAGGAACATCAGTGGCGGTTCATAAAGTATTTTGTAGACGATGTAGACGTGATGTAATTGTACATATTTATTAATTTTTGGAGAAATTAAGTGTATAATTATATCAGGTACAGGAAATTGGACCCTTTTTTAGATTAACTGTTAATAGAACAATATACCTCAGGTAATAAAACGATTTTTATTACATTACCAATAAAATTTATTCGATATGAACATAGCTAAAAAACAAAACAGTACCTCTTACCGTTCAATTGCAAAATCCTTTCAAAATTTCGGGATAAATATCCTAATATTAATGTGCCTTATTTGTCTCCCCAAGGAAAAATAAATATGCACGGTTATGTGTAAACGAAGACGAATGGATGTAAACAAGGACAACCTTAAACAAAAAGCCTCTCTTTAGTCATGGGCATTGAACGTGTTAAGGTTTTAATATGCTGTTTTAATATATTGACGTTTGTAAACATTTGTTGTATTCTTTAATGTTTGTACGAAATAAGTTATGCGTGCTAATAATAAAGTTATGTATTACGTGATTTACTAGTATATTGGGTATCTAAATCCTATTTAGATTTTATAGTTCGATATAACATGAAAATTTTTCTTTTCTTTTTTTTTTTTATTTAATATTTTTATAATTCAATGTTTTTTTATATATTTTTTTCTTGTTAGAATTTGGTTATTTATACTTCAGTAATACAGATATATATAATGTAAGTTCATGTAAAAATTTAAAAATATTAAGGGCTTATTTGGGTCTGATATTTTTTTTTAGGTCATAAACTAAAAATTTAAGGGGGCGTTTGTAAAAATAGCTCACGAAGCTACGCACGTGAGGCCATGGAACATTCTATGTCTTTATTATGAAAGAGGACCCAGAAAGAGGACCCAAGAGGCAAACCATCAAGGCCCATGACGGCATGCGTCACATACATGATGCTCGATAGAGTTTTTCCCTACCCCAGATTTTGCCCCTTCAGGTTAGGCAAACCATCTTTACCAAGCGTGACGTGACGCAAAACCATGACGCAGATCGCAATATTTTCCAGGGGCAATCCCATAATAAAGACATACAATGTCAAAATAATACTGCAATAACATTCAAAAGTCTTGTTCCTGAAAAATCCAAGGAAAGATAATGCTGACTTGACGAAATCATAATGCTGGCTTACCTTTATGAGAAAGTAAGTTAGTTGGTTTCGAATAATAAAAGCGTCTTTTATTATAATATGTTTGATAAGAACCTCTGCGACCTTGCTTGCTAACAGTAGGGCTGATTTCAGGCTCTCAAAAGGCATGAGGCAAGACAGTGAACCAGCCTAGTTCAAAAATAGTATTTGGTCAAGTCAAAATATATAAAAAAAACAACTATTACAAAATCTCAGAAACGAAATGCTGGAATGAAATAAAAATTTTAATTTCCATAACTTTATCAGATCTCCAAATTTTGAAAAAGGCATAAGAATAAAAAGACTGCAGTTACTTGATGATTTAGAAAAAAATCAATATGTTGCTGCCCCTTTCCAAGATTTTCTGGAGGTCTGCAAATTGTTTTGCAAGTTTTGTTTGAAGTTTTTTTGCTACTCTATTCTTCCATTTGGGTTTAGTAATAACCCCTTAAAATCTGGTGTTAAAAACTAATATTCCAGAATTTCAAATTCCACCAGCCGCCACTGAATTGGATCATGTTTTCGATGTGGATTTAGGACTAAAATTGACGTTTTTGTGATGTTATACAAAACTCTTTAAGACGTTGTTTGATAAGAACCTCTGCGAACTTGCTTGCTTACAGTAGGGCTGATTTCAGGCTCTCAAAAGATGAGGCAAGACAGTCAACCAGCCTAGTTGAAAAATAGTATTTGGCCAAGTACCAGAAAGTGTGACCGGAGAAAATTTACGGCGACAACAAACTATTGTAGTAAGGTCAAGAATTATAACCATTTCTAATTTGAATAACTCTGTTTTTAATATTCCTAATGATAATATGTAAATTAAATGTTTTCTATCAAACTGAGTCTTATTGTTAGTGACATTGAAGTTATTATGCATTCTATGCATATGAAGTTATTAAATATTCTACGCTTATGAAGTTATTATTATATTCTATAATCTAATGCTTCCTATGTTGTAAAGTTACCCATTACTGTACGATTTTGAGGATAGTAATACCATACATTAGTATGCAAAATGCGAAAAAAAATGTCATCGCTACTCTCTTTCGTGTTTGCCTCTCCATAGTATAGTCATAAAAGCGGACGATGTAACGCCGAACAGAACCCGCTCACTCGATTAAATCCCCAATTTACACACAGACCCGTAATCCGGTTGATTATTTACTTTTGTCAACAGGAGTCGCGGCTTATCAGCCGGAGTTCGCCGAGCCCATTGTTAATCTATCCGTGCCCCTGGGACGAGACGCCACTTTCCGATGTCTCGTGCACCACTTAGGAGGATACAGGGTAAGTTCTAAATCCCCAATTAATATCGTGCTGCGTACTTCTTGCTGCTTGTACGTACCTAATACCGGACGGAGACAGGCTAGCTGAATCCTTCGATCTAATTTTAACCTTAATTCCTCTTTATCGTAGCCTGACGTTTATAGCTGGAATTACGACGCGAATTAGCACATAACCATTCATTTTACGCAGTGCAACGCGCACCGCACCGTAACTTTTCTATTACAGCGTGTGCCTAGATTTGATTAACAAATGGGAAACTTTTTTATTCCGTCTTATAGAAAAAGTTTTGCTTGTCATAAAAATACCATCGTCCTCTGCAAAAATATGATGATGATATGTTATACAGGAGGAGCAAAAAAGTATTGGTTTTTCTAATATAACACCCCGAATATAAAGCATCTTTGGATTTCGCTTAATAATCCAATATATATTAACTTTTGTAATGAACCATTATATGTAGATCTAACTCCATTAGATACTGAGTTATTCGTAGGGGAAAGTCGACATTATCTACTGTTTATTGAAGTGGAAAAATACATTTATATTTCTGTAGCGACAAGTTACGAAGTCAGGTAGGTGCATTTACATACAGTAGAGGTCATAACGCAACTAACAGAATAAAAACTATTTATTCAAAAAAATTCGAAGAATCAAAAACAAAGAATCATGTGCATTACAAAAAATATAACTACAAGGTATCCCAAAGAAGAGAATATAAAAGATAAAAATATATATTAATATAAATAATATATACATCATAAATATTTACAATAGTCAAAATATTAGGTGTACAAAAATTAGGCAACTTAGTACACTATCAAATAAAATGAAGTTTACACAGTTAATCGTGAAACATTAATGTTTGGTGGTATAACCTTTATTCTTGATCACGTCTGCACAACTTTTGGGCATCAAACTTATTAAATTATAAATGATATTGTCAGGAATTTCTTGTCAAACTTTAGAAATGGCAGTGAACAGTTCATTTGCATTCGTTATGCATGAATTCTGCCTAGCACGTGTATTTACAATTTCCCTTAGGTATTCAATGGGGTTTAAATCGGGAGACTGTGCTGGCCACGACCAAACATTAATATGGTGTAGATCCACCCACTCGGTTACTAGTTTTGCCGTATGCTTTGGGTCTCTATCATGTTGAAATCTTCATAGTAATGACATATCCTCTTCTGCAAATGGCAGCATTGTAGTCTGCAAAATATCTTTATACATGAAACGGTCCAAAATGCCATTTATTCGATACAGAGGTCCAACTCCATGCCTGGAAAAACAACTCCAAACGAGGACACTACCACTACCATGTTTCACGGTAGTGTGATAATACCGTGGAGGACGTCGTTCATAAAGTATACCATCCGACTGGACAATGTTAAATGTGGATTCATCACTGAACAGTACAGTATTCCACTTTTTGACATCCCAATGTAAATGGTCATATGCAAATTTTAATCGGGCCGTCCGATGTTTTTTTGTTAATAGTGGTTTTTTAGCCCGTCGACGACTGTAAAAACCTTTTTCCACAAGGCGACGTTTGATTGTTTTTACACTAACATTACCTCCAATTTCCGCAGATATTTCGCGAGCTGTTGCCCATGGGTTCCGCTTAATTTTTTTCACTATTAAAATATCTTGCCATATACTCGTTTTCCTGGGTCGCCTTGAACGTGGAGCTGTTATCACGGTGCCTCTTGATCGATAATGCTTTAATAAACGTGATGTTACTGATTTATTTATTTGTAACTGATCACTGATTGCTTTTGGGATAAGCCGCTATCATGTAATCGCACAATGTGCCATTTTAAATCATTAGAGTATACTTTTCATGCCCTTTTCACCAATGCTATGCAATTTCGAGGGATGTTTCTAACTAACTAGCATTGCTACATGTTGACAATGAACTCGCGAGGAATTCTTGTCGTATACGTGAATCCTCCAATGCTTGCTTAACTGTTGTCCGTCGGTTATTTAGACTGTTGTAAATATTTATTATTTATATATTATTTATGTTTATATAAATGTATGTTTTTTATATTCTTTTCTTTGCGATACCTTGTAGTTATATACCTGTATTTTTCAATGCACATGTTTCGATGTTTTTGTTTCTTTGAATTTTTTTTGAATAAATGGTTTATATTCTGTTAGTTGCTTAACTTATGACCTCTACTGTATATCACTTTCTTAAGTGCATATATAAATAAAGATTTCAATTATTGAATATATCAATCACAAGATATCGTTTATCACAAATGAAGAAAAAGTAGAATATTGTTCTAATTGTTGAAAACAACTGTCATTCTCAGCGACACAGGAATAATTAATAAAAAACATCTAGATATTAGGTATCAAACACTAGCGAACTAGCGTATGAAACACAAACATAGCATGAAGAAATTGAAATATTGCTCATCCAAAATTTTTCAAACATGCCATTTTAAATCAACTTCAAAAGTTGATCGAGTGACGACGCACAGTGGTCAATTTTGCGATTCTAGAAGGACAACATTATTTAAACAAAAAAACGTGTTTATTTTGATAAAATATCATTTATTTTTAAAGTTTAAGGTAATTACTGTGTCATATATAGCACATAAATAAATAAAAAATAAATACATAATAAAAAGATAAAATGAGACAAATAGATCTATAGCTACAAATGTTTAATAAAAATAATTGGAATATTAAAAAAAGTTATCTAATCACTATCAGAACTCCCATCGGAACCCCATTTAAAAATTATTTCAACATCGTTTATTTCAGCTTTATTCTGCTCTAACACGACCCGTTGCACTTCACAAATCCGTCTCGTAGTATGTTCTATTAAAGATTGAAAATCCACTTCAGCAGCCTTGACTTCAATCAGGAAAGGATATGATGAACATACCTTGGAGCCAATACGTCTTAGGCGTTGTTGCACAGCAATATACGATGTTTTGGTCATTTTCCCGTTTAAATAAGTGCTTCTTCATTATTTAGCTTTCGCCCTGTAGTATCAGGGGAGTGAAAAGACTTCTTGATACGTGTAGCACGTTTCGGAGAAGTAGATACCATTTATTTTAGTAATGTTGCTGCATCACGGTTACCCTCAGACTGTAAACTTGCTTGAGCCGCATAAATCAATTCTTTACTAGTGCTTGTCTCTAGCAATGGCTGTATTTTGCGTCTTTTGGTCTTTTCACTTGATTGTTCAAATAATTGTTTTGACCTCCCTGGACTACTTGAACTGGAAGCTGCAGGTTGTATCTGAACATCCGGTATATATGGTTGTAATTCAGGTAAAACCAACCAGGTCTTCCAATCATGTTTTGTGTTTATTTAAAAACTTCTCCTTATTTCTATAACATTCTGCCCATCTTTGAGACAATTTATGGCTAAATGACGAATTTTTTTTCATAAGAACATCTTCTAAGTTAGCATCAGGGGTTGCAAGATTGAAGTAATTAAAATATACGAATACATCTTTTATCGAGATACGAATACATCTTTTACGAATACATCTTTTATATAGACCACCGAACTCTGATTTTAATTCCTTTTTAAACTACTTTGAAGATACAATTTCAGATCTTTTCTCAGACTATGATAATATACTTTGTTTGGGGGACTTTAACATAAATATGTTAAATTTTAATGCAAATAATTATATTCAATTTAAAAATACATATGAGGCTTTCAATTTTGTACAAATTATAACTGAACCAACACGTATCACAAATAACAGTATATCACTTCTAGATATGATTCTAGTAAACTTTGAAAATGTCATTAATGTAGGAGTAGTTGATGTTCAAATTTCAGATCATCTTTTAGTTTACTGCACAGTAACATTCAATATTAACAAAACAACTTTCAGGGAATTCAGTTATAGGGATCTAAAACGCATAAAATTTGATGATTTTCAACGAGACTTAGAATCCTTACCCTGGGAAAATATGTATCAGTTAAATAACATCGATAATAAAATAAACTTTTTAAACGAAAGTATTCTAGCACTATTTGACCTACATGCGCCTCTAAAAATTGTTATATATATGCCTGTTCATTCCGATTGGAATGGTAGGCGCTCCGGTAGAGCTCTTTTGACTCGTTTGTCGCGGTGAGTCACTCCGCTTGACTTCTTGGTGTCAATTCTTTTACATGTCCTTGTGGCTTTTAGCTTCTTGTATTATTTCCCTCCACCTTTTCCTGTCCTTACATGTTGTTTTCCAGTCCTTGATTTTTAGTGTTTTAATGTCTTCCATGATTTGATCTTGCCATCTTTCTTTCGGCCTTTCTCTTGGCCTGTTTGTAGGTGGTGTCCAATTACTTACTTTTCTGATCAGTACTGTCGGCTCCCTTCTTTGTACATGTCCCCACCATCTTAATCTTTGTGCCTTGATCACTCTGACGATGTCCTCTTTCCCAATTAGTTCCTCTATTTCCTTGTTATTGAGTCTTCTATACTCCCCGTCATCTGTTCTTTTGGGACCGGCAATTCTGCGTATCACTTTCCTCTCAAATATCCTCAAACGATCCCTGTCCTTTGCCGTGAGACACATTGTCTCAGCTCCGTATGTTGTTACTGGCCGAATTGCTGCCTTGTATATATTTAGTTTTGTTTTCCGGCTAATATGCTTGTCTTTCAGGATCTTATTGTACTTCCAATATGCTTTATTGCCTGTTAGTATGCGTTGGGTTATTTCAGTGCTTCGGTCGTTGCTACTATTTATCACTATCCCAAGGTATTTAAAGTCAGATACTCTTTCAAAACAGTATTCTCCGATCTCGATTTCTTTCACGTTTGTAAATTGTCTTCTGGTGATTATGAGGTATTTAGTTTTCTCTTGGTGAATTTGTAGACCTCGCTTTTTCGCCTCTTTTGCCAGTAACAGAAAGGAGTTTTCAAGGCTTCTCTTACTCGTCCCTAGCAACGCTATATCATCTGCATATGCCACTACTTGTGTCGAAGATTGTGCAATAGTTCTTGTTGTTCCTGCGGCTTTTATCGCCCCATCTAATGCAATGTTAAAGAGGGTGGTGGAAAGGGCGTCTCCCTGTCTTACTCCAGTTTCAACCTTTATTTCTTCTGAAATTTCTTTATTTGTTCTAATTTTAGCCCGTGATCCTTTCATAGACATTTCCGTTAACCGAATTAGCTTAGCTGGTATTTCTATTTTTTTCATATCTTGTAGCAATTTTACTCTTGATACACTGTCGAATGCCTGCTTAAAATCGATGAAAATTATGTGGAGTTCCAAATCATGTTCGTAACATTTTTCTATTGTTTGTGTTAATACATGGATTGCATCAATAGTTGACCTGTTTTCCCTGAATCCTTGCTGGTATTCCCCTATCTTATTTTCCGAGTATTTTGTTAGTCTTCGTCTTATGAGAGTTGTCAGTATTTTGTAGGTTGTGTTTAGCAACGTTATGCATCTGTAACTATTGCACTTTGTAGGGTCACCTTTTTTCAGAATCGGTGTTATCCATCCGTTCTCCCAGTCTTTTGGCATATTTTCCTGTGTCCATATTTTAGCTATTAATTTATACATTTCTTCTAACAGTCGCTCTCCCCCGTTCTTTATAAGTTCATTTACTATTTCATCAGGTCCTGAAGCTTTGTTGGTTTTTAGTTGTTTGATTACTTGCAGAAATTCATCAAATGTTGGTACCTCCTCTTCAGATATGTTCTCCTCTACATCCAACTGCACCTCTTCAACTTCATCATTATTCCTGAATATTTCTTGAAAATAGTTTTCCCAGGTTTTACTCTCTATGTTTGCAAATGCTTTCTTTTTTGGGGTTTGTTTTTTTATGCATCCGAATAGTCTACCACTATCTTTGTTATTTTTTTTCTAATTCTTGCATTTGTGAGTTGACCCATTGTCTTTTTTTGTCTTTACAGCATTTATTGGCCTCTTTCTTTTTCTCCTTATAATACAACAGATCTTCTTGCGTTTTTGTTTTTAGCCATTTGTTTCGTGCTTGGTTTTTTGCTTTGGTTTTATTTTCGCTTTCTCCATCATACCATTCCTTTTGTGCTTTTGCTGTTTTTGTACCTATTACTTCGTCTGCAACATGTACAATACTTTCTTTTATGTTTCTCCATGAATCTTCAATGCTTGTGTCTTCTTTGTTTGTTTGCTTACTATTTATTGTACTAACATATAATTTATTAATATTATTTGCTTTTAATCTATCTATGTTCCAGCATTTTCTACTATTTGGAGTCCTTGTTGTTCTTATTATTTTTTGTCTTAATCTTGGCCATAACTAGGAAGTGATCTGAGTCTGCGTTAGCTCCTCTATATGATCTGACATCATGTACTATTCTATTCCATTTTTTTGATATTAGCACATGGTCTATTTGATTACCTTCTGTCGATCCTGGTATCATCCATGTTGTTTTATGTTCTCTCTTATGCTTATGTCTCGTACTTACGATAAATGAGTTTGTTGTTACAGCCAAATTGCATAGTCTTCTTCCGTTATCGTTTGTGCTTTGGTGTATTGTTTCTTTCCCTGCAACCTCCTTTATATAATCCTCTTTTCCTATCTTTGCGTTGAAGTCTCCTAGTAAAATCACAATGTCATTTGCTGGTATTTGTAAGCATGTTTCCTCCACTATTTCATAGAAATCCGTTTTTATATTTTCTTCTTCACCTTCTGTAGGGGCATATACATTAACGATACTCATATTAGCCTGCCTATTTTTGATTCTTATGTATGACAATCTCCCACTTATTGGTTTGAATTCTATTACTTTTTCTCTGATTTTTTCACTGATCAAGAAGGCGG
The DNA here is from genome assembly GCA_029963805.1 of Aromia moschata. Classification (NCBI taxonomy): domain Eukaryota; kingdom Metazoa; phylum Arthropoda; class Insecta; order Coleoptera; family Cerambycidae; genus Aromia; species Aromia moschata. The sequence continues at coordinate 751,573 of JAPWTK010000053.1, read as the reverse complement.
TAAAAATTGTTAAATGTCATAAAAAAAGAAATTATGCCCCATGGATTACAGATAACATAAAAATTATGCAGAAACTTCGAAACCATGCATTAACTAAATTCAAGCGAACCAAACGGCCTGAACATTGGACTTATTATAAAGAAATAAGAAATTTGACTAATTCTGCCATCAAATCTGAAAAGAGAGCATACTTGCGTTATAAATTTAGTAATTGCAATGTAAAAGAAAAATGGAATGAACTAAAAAAGTTAAATGTTATGAAAGCTAGAAACATTCCTGTGCCTGACCAACTTAGTGATGTTAATAAGATCTCAATACTTTTTTTATTAACTCATCGAATACAAATGGTAATCCTAGAGATTATTTAATTGTTTATTATAATAATAATATTAAGGATGGAATTCATAGATTATTTTCATTTGAACAAATTACGGATTTAGATGTTATGAATGTAATTACAAACATAAAATCTAGAGCATATGGCCATGATAAACTCAACGTAATTCTAATTCATTTATGTTGTCCTCATATACTACCTTACATAACTCACATTTTTAATGAATGTATAAAGATTCAATACTTCCCTAAAACTTGGAAAGAAGCCTTAGTAATTCCGCTACCCAAAGTTAGTCAACCTAGTTTATTAAGCCATCTCAGGTCTATCAGTATTTTACCAGTACTTTCGAAGGTATTTGAAAAAATCCTTGAAATACAAATGAGTAGTTATTTAAAGGTAAATAATATTCTGCCATTAAAACAGTCTGGGTTTAGGTCTGGTTTTAGTTGTGCCACAGCTCTAGCAGATGTAATCGACGATGTAATAAAAGCATCTGATACAGACAAAATTAGTGTTTTAATTCTTTTAGACTACACTAAAGCATTTGATATGATAAATCACAAGCTACTTATTTCAATTTTACATTACTGTGGAATGAATCAAAATTCTTGTAATTTAATCTCATCCTTTCTGTCGGACAGATTTCAAAAGACAGTGCTTAATAATCGAATATCTGAACCCCTAAATGTAGTTGCAGGTGTTCCACAGGGTAGTGTCCTTGGACCATTACTTTTCACTATATTCACTTCCACATTTCATTATTGTTTACAAACCTGTAATTACCATTTGTATGCTGATGACACACAGCTTTATTGTAGTTTTCCTCCCAATGAGATTGAATTGTATTGCAATTTAATAAACAATGATTTAAATAATTTACTGTTAATATCAACCGACTATTTGTTAAAAATTAATCCCAGTAAATCAACAGCTATACTGTTCTGTAAAGAGAATGTTCGTGAAAATATACTTAGTTAAATTTAGAAATAGGACGGGAAAAGATAACCTTTTGTGATAATGCAAAGAGTCTTGGTCTTATTATTGACTCCAAATTAAGATTCAAACAACATGTTACCACAAAACTAAGTAAAGCGTATGCAGCATTAAAATTAATATATTCACAGAGGAACTTCCTAAGTTTGGAAACAAAAAAAACATTATGTGAATCACTAGTATTATCGCAATTCGATCATTGTGATACAGTGTATGGTCCATGTATTGATAGTATTGACATTCGACGTATACAGAAAGTACAAAATTCATGTTTGCGACTTATCTATGGTATCAAACGACTTCAAAGAATTTCGCATAAACTGAAAACTATTGGATGGTTAAATATGATAAATCGTCGCAAACTTCATCATGCATGTTTCTACCACAAAATTCTAAAATTGAAATCACCGCCATACCTCCTTGATAAACTATCGTATAGAAGTGATATTCATAATATTAATATTAGGCGTAAAGATCTGCTTACTATACCGCAACATCGCAAAGAAATTTTTTAAGAGATCCTTTTCTTACAATATGGCTGTATGTATAAATAACTTACCGCGTCATAGTTTGTCTCGATCCTGTCAAAACTTTAAAAAACAATATAAAAAATATTTATTAGAACTGTAACAGATAACTATCTTTCTATCTACTTTCTTTTGTTCTATCTTCACCTATTTCTTATTCGCTTTTTTTTTGTTTCTTTCTCTTTCTCTTTCATTTCTTTATTTTTCTCACTCAAACCCAGAAAATATTTAATGTACTCAACTTAGGCAGTGATGGAAGAACAATTTGTATGCGTATGCAAATTGAATTATCTGCCTTTATTTGCCATCAACATATATGCAGGACTTATAAAAGTATTTGTAAAATGTTTGGTGAATAAAAATATTTTATTATTATTATTATTATTATATTATTATCGATATATATCTTTTGTCCTTTTCCGGTTCGCTAACCCATATCTCGAACAGGCTTCTGCGAGGTATGACATATGTTTCTAAAATTAAGGATAAAATAATTAGACGCACTTAGACGCAGGCAATTTTTTAGACGCACTTAGACGCAGATTTTGTAATCTAGTAGAGTAACTTACAGGCAATCCAGGCAATACAGGCAGCAATGGAAAAAAAGATCAACGCTGAAGAAAGCGGAAATCAAATTGTAGCTCTCGAGAAACTTTAATATTGCAGAGAATGTAAAATGTTTACAGAACCAACTATAACCGAAAATTTTCTGATTTAAACAAAAAAAAAACACAAGTTGTTTTATACCAAAATAAAGGACATACCTTCCACTAAATTTTCCATCGAGAAAAAAATTCACTTCACACAAAAACAACAGAGATTCAACTGCACACATTAGGGTCAAATAGCCTACTAAAATATTCTCAAGTAAGTACCTGGTTCTATACATATTTCAACCCTCGTTAAGGGTCATAAAAATGTATAATATAATAATAAATTTTATAGCATTAAATACCTTAATGGGTCTATTATACATTATTAAGGAAACAATTTAATTCTGAGAACATGAGTTTTTGGAATTTTGTCCTCCTAGAATCGCAAAATTGACCACTGTGCGACGCGCTAAATGTTTTACTACATGTTTAAGAAGATCTAAAGATGAGCTTAAGGCAAAAATCGAGAGAAATATGTTATTCAGTTAAACTTTAGGTAGTACTTAAAAAACACTTTAATTATAAGCACAAGCCAAAATCGTCCATCACACTATTGCCGGGAAATACCGACATCAGGTTCAACTGTTCTCACTGGGAATTTTTGAAGGCAATCGACACTTTTGTTGCACAGTTGAAGACAATCGACACTTTGTTGTTATTTTCACAGCTCAGAAACTCTCCTTGTCAATATAGTCTTAATGTAGCATTTTGGACAATAGCGCTTTAAACAATGTTCCATACACTGTCCTTGAAACTCCTGTTGATATGTTGACGCTTGACGTGTAGAAGTTCACATGCCTATTATTTGTGTTTAATTAACTATGCTTTTGCTTTTTTGCCGGACCAGAATCACAACCTGCACAACAAGATTACCTCCAATTAAACAAATCCTTATTTTACCCGAACAAAAAAAAAACGAGAGAAGAAATTAACTGAATTCCCGGGCGATAAAAAAACTTTTATTTCTCTATAACCGATCCATTTGCACGCTTTCGCACATCAATTTTAAGAGCGCTGGAAACTTTTCCTGAAACTCCCTCTTTCCGTTAGGTAATAAATAAAACGTTTCGGCGGGCCCCGGAATCGGAATAAAGTTATCATTTATATAAATTGGCCGTTCATTGGCCGGCAAATGTGTAAAAATGAATGAAGGCATGTTTTTCGCGGCGCCAGCAACAGGTAGAGGAGCGGAGCTCGCAGGGCACTCGTGTCGAGTCGATCTATCAGGAGGAGAGGGTCTTAAAAGAGTTGGGCTTTGGCCCAGGCCGTAACTCCTTGACATTTTCAATTACCAATTCCCCAACGTGAACTCTATTTCGTGACCCTTCCGGATTCCGTTGAGTTTTTCAAATATGCCGTTAAAAAAGCACCACAAAAGTATTTTGAATCAAGGATTTCCACTAAGGAATTTGTTGCTACCATTTGATGCAGTAACTTTGCCGCAATTTTGAAGTTCTAGCAATGTTCGTTGCATACGATAAAAGTTGTATTCGATTTACAACATGTAATCCTAAAAAAATCAGCTACTAAAAATGAAACTGTGTTTTTAACAGCATCGTTTATTTACTCAGTTGAAATTTGTGGTCGTTTTATCCATCTCAGCCTGATCTGAATGATAAATCCGATTTGTTTGTGTTAAAATTTTATTTTTGTTTTAATTAAATTCGAGATACTTAAATTTGTTTTCATTTTGTTTATTTTTCATGTTACCCTAAGGCTTATTAAATTTAGGAGTTTTGCTTCTCTATAGGTAAGGGATACCTAATTGAATTACATTTATAGATTCTTGATATTTTATATTTAGTGGATTTCTGCGATTTTTAACGTGGATATGAGAGAAAACAATATTCAGTATTCAAACACTGATTGCGATTAGAGATCGCGAGTCTTTTCTTGTTGACTGTAGACAACAACTTCTTGCTGACTATAACTCCATGATTTTTCCGTTAGGACTAGCGTGTGTTCGGATTAAAAAGGTTATACTGTATATTACTGTAGGTGACTCATTCTTTGGACAATATGAAGGAACATCCATTTAATCGAATAGCAATGCTCTCTATTAGTAAATTGTATCCGTCCCATTAAATAACTCTACGTACATTCTAATTCACTTATTTCGCGAATTGTCATGATACGTAAATTCATACCAAAAGATTTACTACTGTGCAAATCTAAGTTTCAACAAATCACCAAAAATGTCGCTGAAGGAATGTAACTTCTGTGTAAGAACAAGTGAAGCCAATTTCGGGGTAGACACGTGTGGAAGGAAACTCAAGCCCGAAGCTGAGAGCCGCATTCCGGAAAATCAAAAAATGACAATTAAATGACTATTTTATTCGTGTTTTGTATTTATTACTATGTATTTATTACTATTTTTATGTGTTTCAAAATTCACTACAAATATTTTAAGGGCGTAATTTTGAGGTCAAAATAAGACTTTTTTTCCTATAAACGTGTATTCTAAAATGCACGTCTCACGTCGCACGTCAATCCCCTCGTGCTACAGCCATCATAACTTGCGAGAAAAAGTCGATTATTTTTAACTGTGACCACAGTTGCGCATTAAATCTGAAAATTTGCAAGTCCCTGTTCCCTTGGCGCTCTATACATTTTTTTTCTAAAAAAATGTTGTAAACATAATTTTAGGGGTAAATTGAGTGGGGGTCTGGACGTTTAATGGCCGAAATTTTATATTTCCACTCAGACATTTTAAAATTAAACACCATCTAGTCAGATATGGAAAATCTAACATTTAGGTCTCTACCTTTTTTTGATACAACTAACCGTTTTCGAGAAAATCGCTGGTGAACGAAAGGCGAATGAAGAAACTAATTTAATGTAAAAAAGTGTAGACCCCCTCAATCGCCCTCTAAAATTAGGTTTACGGCATTTTGAGGCAAAAATTAATAATGGTATACTTTATACTATGATATAATAATTTATGATAATACTTTCAAATTTTCAGGAGATTTGATACGTAACTGTAACCACTGTTCAAAACAATTGCTTTTTTTTTGCACAAATTAGGCACGATACTTAATTTTAGTTCGGAGGAGGTGCAACATCTCGGAGAAGGTGCATTTTAAGCCTTGTTTATAGAAAGAAAAATTATTTATTTTGACTTCAAAAATACGCGCTTAAAACATTTCTAGTTAATTTTGAAATATCCTGTATACATTTATTTTAAGTAGACAAATAAAATGCATTAGATTAGTCAATAGTTTCTAAATTATGTACTTTTATTTAAAAAAATTCATAATTTTATCATTATTCAGTAGCAACGCAATCGAGTATACATAAACTGAAGACTACTCTGGAATTACGAAATTGCCTATAAGAATCAGAAGACCCGACAGTATAAAGTGTATTAAATCACATTTTTAATTACATAAATGCAGTGCAACCTCTTTAATCCGGACATCTCCTTGCCAGATCCTATTCGGATTATCGAATCATTCGGATTAGTGAATAATTTTAGTGAACGGAGTTTTTGGCGTATTATATAATTTTTTAGCAGAGAATTTCTGGTTAGCGGATTATTTTTTGTTAAGAATGCTACAACGACGCAACTTGAATTTAGCGATAATTTAGATTTGGTTAATTACTGAAAATTTTGTTCGTTATTAAAAATAATTTGACTGTAGTATATGTAAAAAATAGAATGTTGTTTCTGTTTGTGTTAAATTTTTTATTACTAGACGTAGGTTTATTACTAGACCCAAATGGAAGGCTACAAAAAAAAATATATATATATATATAAAAAACAACTATTACAAAATCTCAGAAGTACGAAATACTGCAATGAAATAAAAATTTTATTTTCCATAACTTTAACAAATCTCCAAATATTGAAATAGGCACAAGAATAAAAAAGACTACAGTGACTTGATGATCTAGAAAAAAAATCAATACGTTGCTGCCCCTTTCCAAGATTTTCTGGAGGTGCTGCAAATTGTTTTGCACGTTTTGTTTGAAGTTTTTTTTGCTAATCTATCTTCCATTTGGGTTTAGTAATAACCCCTTAAAATCTGGTGTTAAAAACTAATATTCCAGAATTTCAAATTCCACCAGCCGCCACTGATTTGGATCATGTTTTCGATGTGGATTTAGGCCTAAAATTGACGTTTTTGTGATGTTATACGGGACGCTTTCGAAAATATAGAAACACCTGATAATAATTAATATAAAATGTACAACATGTTTTCGCCGATAAAGACTTAAGTCTTAATAAAGACTTAATTTACTTTATTATTTATTTTAGTTTTAATTTGAGAATATTTGAATATGATCTATTTTTTATTACTTAACTTTAAGTAGCAGTGGTCAGTAAAATAACAACATCAATAAAGAGTAGTTTAACTGAAATGTATACACCTTCTCAGTTTTTCGAATTATCTCTAAAACGATTTCAGATAAATCAAATTTGAAAAAAAAAAACTGGAAGAGGTAATAAAAGCCTCTAAAACTTTCCCCGTTAACCATACCTTTATCTCCAACAATAGTCAAGATACCAATGCAAGCATTACCACTTTGGGACATACTGTATAGCAAAAGTAAGGAATAATAACCCTAATGACTGATGACCACGTAGGATGTTATCTATACCCACTATGTTCAGTTTGCTCACCACGTCCTCATGCTAATTAGCTATATGTAACTGAAATTGTTTTTTAAATGTTTATCTATTCTCTAACCTCTCTAATATGAACATAAGCTCAAAAATGTAAAAACAGTTCTGTGCCTTAAAGAGTTAATTTTCCATTGTTTTTAACCTATATAATATAATTGACAGGTTATTGAGAGATTATTATTGAAATTAGAAAAAAGTTCCTCAGACAGAAGTTTTTGCATATTTTTTTGAAAATGCTATAAGATAAAACCATTGAAGCATAAGAAATCATGAAACTGAACCAAAGTTTTAATCGATTGCTGACTCGATCCAACTGCTGCAATCGATTGATGACTTTCGGATCGGGATCAAGACAATAAAAATGATACACTTTTTAGTAGAAAAATTATTATTTATTGTTCTCTTGAATTAATTTTTGCGATTAGTCCTATGTACCTATGTACATACATACATGTATGTTTGAGAGTATTCTTTTTATTGTTTGTTATTGCTGTGTTTTGTTTTTAGTATAAATATATACTCCTATTAATTACTTATAAATTATAAACTTATAATATTTATTTAAATATTCGTACATATTACATATACAATTTATGTTTTCGTAAATAAAAAAAATATTTTTCAACTTAATGAGGTTATGTAAAAAAGTAGATAACTAAAAGGTATTTAAAAAAGTCCTAAGTAACGAGTCTAAAGTAGCAAGTCTCATTGTCAGTACTTAAAGGAACTAATTGGTCCAAGTCCTTAAAAGTAAAGATTTTTACATCACAACGACCAGCAGCAGCACACTAAATTGTACCGGTTCTACATACTTCGAGTTCCAATACCATCCCTGTGACGTAATCAGGGTGCAACTATTCAGGCTGGAGCATAATTGCTAATTGCGGGTGAAAAAATCTGTTGCAATATACATAATGTAAATTAATTATTGCAAATCGAGTCATTACATTTAATTCTGCCCTGTCTTACACAATTCAGTGATCACTCTAGTACGGAAACTAGCATTGTATGTTATAATATAGTGGCGGTTGGTGATATTTCAGTTAGCCATATCTCGAAAACGACGCATGGGACCCACTTCACTTTTTAGGTGATGACTATACACCTCTTACAGAAAGGATTTATAGTGAAAAAACCGTCAACAAAGTTTGCGAAAAAAATTTCAAAAAACCTGGAGCACTCCCTGGGATCTCAGTAACGCTCTGTGGAATAATTTTAATTTAATTAAAATAATTAAATTTTTAATTAATTTAATTAATTTTAATTTTATAGGAACATTTTGTTTCCCAAAATTAAAATGACCATAACTTTCTGGAAAAAAAAAATGTTTGTAACAAATCGAAAAACCTCTCCTTATATTTGTTTCTAGATTATGAAAAAAAAAATTACTGGAAATATTCCACAGAGCGTTACGTAGATCCCAGGGAGTGTTCCAGGTTTTTTTGAAATTTTTTTCGCAAACTATGTTGACGGTTTTTTCACTATAAATCCTTTCTGTAAGAGGTAGTCATCACCTAAAAAGTGACGTGGGTCCCATGCGTCGTTTTCAAGATATGGCTAACTGAAATATCACCAACCGCCACTGGATACATATAAACCGATACCGCTAATACGCTACAAATATGCTTGCTCGAAAGTTCCTCAATAAGCACCAAACTAAACGCAGATTCGTTATAAATTATTACCATCTATTTAAGCAATAAATCTCATTAGGTTCAACTGCGAAAGTCTGACAACGGGTTAACCCAACTCAAAGTGAGGTGTGTGTGTGTGTGTTTGCGAAACAAATTTCACCTGATTTTCTCACATCAGGAAGTTACGTGGAATTCGTCAAATATTTGAACATGGCTTAAACGACAGCAACGTACACTCAATAGAGGATGAATTTAAAATTAAACTTTATAATCCAATTTCCATTCTAGTTTGAGCTCAAAAACTTGTATAGTTTCTATAACATTAATGAATATATACAATACGCTCATATATTTGAAAATTCAGACATTTTTCACATTAATTTGCCTTGCCTCTCTTTCACATTAACTTGCCGAGAATCATCAACCTGGAAACTAATAGAGTCAGCTTATACCATAAATACAGTTTCCGCCTAATATATGTGATATATGCACCACACATATGTGCTCTTTTTTATACTTTTTTATCAAACACTCTCTAGTCTCTATCATTATCATCTACAGCAATTTTAACCAAAAAATAGCCAAACAAATTGTTTCTATCGAATTGGTAAGTCCGCCAATAAGTCATTTAAAATTTTAGATATAGAAAAATGTCATATGGAATAAATGTTTGCATTGGTGTTAATAATAAATATGAAGTATTATGCAAAAATTTAGCCTTTTTGTTTTTCGTTTTTTTTTTAATAGCACTTGGCAATTTTTTGCAAGCATTTGCATTTCAGTTGAGTTCATGAAGAACATACATATATCCTTATATTACTAAAATAATATAGTGCTTTTTATAAATAAATAAATAAATTTAAGTTATTTGCAAAGAATATCTACAGGACAATTTTCATTTATAGATTTTCCCAGTGGAGGTTGGTGATATTTCAGTTAGCCATATCTTGAAAACGACGCATGGGACCCACTCCACTTTTTAGGTGATGACTACCTCTTACAGAAAGGATTTATAGTGAAAAAACCGTCAACAAAGTTTGCGAAAAAAAATTTCAAAAAACCTGGAGCACTCCCTGGGATCTAAGTAACGCTCTGTGGAATATTTGTTGTAATGTTTTTTCATAATCTAGAAACAAATATAAGGAGAGGTTTTTCGATTTGTTACAAAATATTTTTTTTTTCAAAAAGATGGTCATTTTAATTTTGGGAAACAAAATGTTCCTATAAAATTAAAATTAAAATGGCCATAACATTTTGAAAAAAAAAAATATTTTTTAACAAATCGAAAAACCTCTCCTTATATTTGCTTCTAGATTATGAAAAAAAAAATTACTGCAAATATTCCACAGAGCGTTACTGAGATCCCAGGGAGTGCTCCAGGTTTTTTGAAATTTTTTCGCAAACTTTGTTGACGGTTTTTTCACTATAAATCCTTTCTGTAGGAGGTGTATTATAGTCATCACCTAAAAAGTGAAGTGGATCCCATGCGTCGTTTTCAAGATATGGCTAACTGAAATATCACCAACCGCCACTGGATTTTCCAGTTTTTGCTGTGAAATATTTAACTATCATTTGGTGAAAAGAGGGAAACTATATGTATAACCCACCACTAACAATGGCAAAACTGCTTCTGGGGAAATGTAGAGCACATATTTAATAGGACTTTTTAAATATGTGCTAAATTCCATAAAAAATTGTTTAAAAGTCGCCGCACTTAAGTGATGTCCTCTTTTATTTTAACCCTATGCATCCTACTGGCCAGGTCAAATAACCACCAGGCAATTAACTTGTTGCATCAATCCTACTGTATATGTGCTCTTGCCACCGTTTAAATAATGAGCCATTAAAAAAAACGTCATCAAATCTGGCTATAAACGAAACAGATGGAAATAGCGGTTATGTCGGAGCTCAAAGCAAAACTTTGTTGTTGTCAAACCTTTGACAAGCCGCTGTCACAATTGTAAAATAAATAAAGCCTTAACAATTAAATAATGTTATAAACTTAATATTAAGAATGAAATACGTTTTTTTTCTCGGCCGACTTTGATGACGTTGTTTTTAATGGCTCGTTATAATACCCGTGGTTTTTAAAAAAACTCGTCCATTGAATGTTTTAAATACATATTTCAGGTATTTTAAATAGCTTTGAAGTAAGTAATACATTTTTTAACACACAATTAAAAGAACATTTAATTCCGGATACAAAGAGATAAGGAGATATAATTAAAAAAACATTTTACGAGTGCACGAGTGTTTTTCACTCGTGCGTTCTGTAAGTGGCAAGCTGTAAATTAATATTTTTCTTATAATTCACCCTTCAAATATTCCACAGCAAAAATTTAGAAATTCCAAACTAAGTACACCAAGTGTGTTCTACAGATTGTACTTCAAAATTATTGTATTTATTAAAACGCAGTTTTTCAGAACAATAAAACAGTATTTGATATACCATGTAAGTATCGTGCTCGAAAATTAATAAGTGATAAGACTGACAAGGTTGCCGATTTAATAAAACCATTGTGATTAGTTAGGTTGAAAGTACTGAAATCAAAGGCGAACATAGTTTTTGAAACAAAAAAAATCGCACATGGTGCACTTTTTGGCGGACACCGTATCAGTATGTATATGTCGGACATGCTAGGCAGATAACTTAGGTCAAGAATACCTGTTGTCCAAAACACTGAAAAAATGAGAGCTATTCCAATTGACACAATATGGGAGAATTTGCCCATCGACAACGTATTTTTCTTTAAATTCGCAATTCTGTAAACCCTTAATTTGTTTTGGTCTACTCTAGTTCTACCCTACTCTTTTATTTATAAATAATAATAAAATAGAACCAAGGGAATAGACTCTTTTATAAACATAAACAATATACCTGTTAGTAAAATTTTAATTCCAAAATAAATGGTTCAGTAATGAGTTATTTCTTTATGTCTTCCTAAAAGGCACGCCACTGTCTTATGGTTTATAAGACAGTGGCGTGCTTTTAGAATAGACCCTTTTTCTAATATATTGTTTATGTTTATAAAAAGAGTCTATTCCTTGACTAAAGACCAAATTTTTAACTTAATACTAATTATCCTCCTACATGTTATGTCTATAATATACTTCAACTTATTCATGAAAAGTCCCAATAAATTCTCAGCATTCCAACTAATCACAAGTGAGAGGGAACCATCTTTATCTCACGCACATTTAGTCCCACTGTGCATTAATTTCCACACTGTTGGTCAAAAATATTAGTGGACCTTTGTTTAACTACAGATAACCAATAATCTGTGTATAATTACTAATTCGTTATACACATAGAGTTAGGTATGTAGTATTTTATAATAATGGTACTTAATATGTACATACGTATGCATGAAAAATTTGTGAATGCTACGCCAAACATCTCATTTTTTATTTTATGAAATACATCAGCGAAACCTGATATTCTTTCTGGAATATCTAGTACACGGCCGATCGTATTACCTGTTCTCTCCTGATTTATCGTCGGCATTTTATCAATGTGGGGTGACTCAAAGATCAAATGGTTCATGAAATATGTGCCTTTTTGGTGACTCGATATAGGACCAGCGGCTGGTTTGGACGCCCACAAACAATCAAGATAATACTGGATAAGATATTTTATATCTACGGTCGGAAAGTGACCTACAGGGTATTCGCAGGGCACAATGAAAAATTTTCTACGTGTTCCGTTTTACAGATTTAATCATTAAAATGTATGGAGGTAATTGTGACTTGAAAATCGACATAGTATTTTTTGAAACTTTTATTTATAAAAAAAAGCTATTGACATTTTAATGCCCATTTTTAAAAGCCGTTTGTATCAATTAGAAATATACAAAATATATACATATTATGTACCTGCCGCTGTAAATAAACAACAGTGTAGAACTGTCAAAAGGCTCTCACTCAAGTGGGCAGTAAACAATAAATTGACATGGTCAGTCTGGTCTGGAAGGCAATAAAATGCCGACTCATTAGCCAAGGAAGAATTGACAACAAAATTTATAGGACCAGAACCAGTGCTTGGGGATTAGAATCGTGCGGTTGACCCTCCAAGCGTCCGGGATCATAGAAGCCAGTAAAACCAGATTGAAAAGGAGGGTCAGCCGCACGTTTCCGATCTTGCGCAGGTCCTTGATACTAATGTTGTCAGGGCCTTTTGCCCCTGAGTGTTTTAATCCCATCATGTTGCCAACCTCCTCCAAAGTTATGGGGGTGTAGATGGCAACACCATGTGATACATATTTGGTAATGGGCTCGTCGTCTGGAGGGGACGACGCGTAGATCTCTCTATAGAGGTTCTCGAAGTCGTCCACTCCAGGCGTCGAGTCCACACCCTTGAAGAGGGTGTCGTCGATTATACCCCCCGCTAGTTTCGATCGGTCAGACCTCCAGAGCCTCTGACACTCCCTGTATTTTTGGTCGCGTCGCACAGGGGGTGTCCGAGGCCCCGGACGCCGACTTCTCGAAGCAGGGAGACGCAGCTGACCTATACTTAAGTTATAGAAAGTATTCAATAGGTCTTTGAGCGTCTCCCTGGGCGGGGGGACGTCGAGGAGGATACAGGATCCATCAGGGCCCTTGTGTCCTCATTGATGGTTTCGGTACCTAAGACATATCTGATGTAGTCCCAGACGACATCCCGTTCTTCAGGAGCAGGTGCCTCCGGCGATGGTGGAGGCGAAGGGGTCGGGGCTCTGGGCTCCTGAGGAGGAGAGTGGGGCCGTTGGATCGGCCGCTGACCTGCAGGACCGGGTTGAGCTGGGTCGGCATTCGGGGCTCTGCTTGCCGCAATGGACCTGGTTCTGCGAGGAGGAGGCGATGGTAGCTGTACTGGGGATGGGGGGGGCAGCAAATCGACGGCGGCCCATGGCGGAAGGTGTGGAGGGCCTAGTCCTCGGTACGGCTCTCGTTCTCGTGGAGATGGCAGGAGGAGGACTTACTACTGGTACTTCCGGAGCTGGAGGGGAGCCTGCCGTCTCAAACACCTCGTCTACTGGGGATGAGGGCGAGGGGAGGCCTGCTGGGGCGTCCTGGGGGGAGGCTTGATCGTCGGCCTCTTCCTGTTCGGCCCTTATCCGTTCCCTTAAAGAGCAGTATTCCCTAGACCGCCTATGGCTTTTTATAGACTCAATGCCGCGGTCAGGGAAACGGACAGACAGGTATTTGTTTATGTTTGTCCCCTCGTATGCCAGTTCCGCCCGGACAAAGTCCAAGTTTTCCATAGCGGACCAGCAGCGAAATGTTCTTCTGTCCCGGCTCTCCATTTCTGCGTTATAATCTTCCGCGTGGGCCTTCCTACGATGCTGTTGTAGCCCGGCGAAAGATTTAAATTCCCGTTCGCATTCCTCGCAAAATGAGCTCGCGTTGTTACCACGGCAATAATATCTTTTATGCTTCAATAGAGCAGCATTCGTATCGAAGCTCTTCCCGCACTCGCACTGGAAACCGCTGTTTGCGTCACTCATCCTGGCGGGGGTGGCACCGTGGGGGAGCTAATAGCTCGCCCAATCAGCAAAATAAAAAAGGAATGTTCGGCGCCGTTAAAACACACCAAAATTGGTGTAACTCGCCCTAAATAGCGCGAAAAAACTACCTTAACGGCCCAGGGGGGGGTCCCGCGCGGGGGGGGGATGTCGCAAGATGGTCCGAAGACAATCCCCCGCCTCCCACCCGAGTATGAAAACCGTAGGTGCACGCACTCCAAATAAAAGTTTTTCACCTTCCCCCCTCAATATCTCCGTTATTCAGGGGGAGTTTCGGCGATCCAATATTTTTCGCGGGATCGGGGGGAAGTGGAGAACACGATAGGGATGGTCAAAATCGATTTCGGTGTTATGGAAAATTTTTTCCACCGTCCCGTCTGCACGCACCTTTAGCTCGAAAAATTAGCGACCCGAGAAATAAATTTGGAATGTGGGCAAAAAAGATAGGTAAACGGAGAGTTCTTAATTGCCCGGTGATAACGAATGTTTATCGGCTGTGTTTTTGCCCTATATCGATTTTTAGATGCAGGACAATTATGCACATATCTTCTAAACGGCACAACCGATCACGAAACTTTTACTACTACGGGACGCACAATTTTTAGACGAACAAGACGGTATCACACATGACTAAGACAACAGAAAAAAATAAAACACTTTAAAATAAATGGGACGGAGCCGACGAAAACACGTCCGCCGACTTTGGAGACCGTTAAGAGAGTGTTTTAAGAGAGCATATAAATCAGTTCAGCCTAAGCAACAATTCAAAACTGAGCAGACTTGAGCACTCGAATGAATTATGGCGTTAAACCATTCAAAGGTGTTTATTACACACTCAAAGAAAACAAGAATTAAAAAACTACTACAGATAAGAACGTATGTTGAACCTAAGAGCCTCTCATTGGGCCTACATACTGAGCATACTGAGCATGCAATACCGTCTAAAAGGTTTCTATAAAATAAAAAAAACTACAGAACATGTCTTCTGCACCTGCTCGGCTGTAGCAAAAACCTGGTCCTTTACATTCGGTAAAGCTACTCTTATCCAAAGACCTGGACATGTAGTCACCAGTAGAGTTATTGGGTTTACTAAGAGACTGAATTAACTGGATGAATTAAAACTACAGCGTAGATTAATTTTTTTTATCTACATTATCTTTCCAGATTTGACTGCTGCACCTTCCAAAACACTTCTTAAATATCTTTAAAATAAAAAAGTTTTCCAATTTTACATAAACAACCGTAATGCTGTATGTTCTCTAAGATGGTAGATTACTGTTTTTGCCATCACTTACATTTATACGTACAGGGTGATCGAATTATCATAGGAAGTGAGTTTTTTGTCGGAAACGACTGAGAGAAATGAATTTTTCTTTACGGTAAATTACTTTTACTCACCTTCACTCGAAATTAAGGCACATATAAAAAATATGCCTTGACGCGACGCTAAGCGTCGCACGTCGTTGTGTGCACATCTGTTTTTCTCGTACACTGCTAGCTAAATGGATATAATTTCTGTAGAGTATATCAATTTACTTTCCTAAAGGCAAATAAACTAAACTAAATTATTTTCAATTGGAAAGAAATGAAAAGAGGGGCCTTTATCTCACAAATCCTTTATTTCTGACTTGTTACCGGTTTCGGTCACTAAATGACCATCTTCAGGCAACAAAAGTTACAATAGGCTACAAATTCATATATGAAATTAGTACATGTAATCTATCTGTTATTTGGGAAAAATTGCATGTGGTGTTTATGCATGGTTTCAAATTTATTTTTTTATTTTTTTACATTTTATTTGTTTATTAGGAGGAAAAAGTATTATTTATTTCTTTAATAAGAAGACATATTTTAGTTTACTTAGTTATTAGAATTAAAAAATATATTTGTTTTACTTACATTATTACTTTAATTTTGATTATTGATGTTATATCAAAATTCATCTGGTAGATATATCGATTTTTTTGTAATTTTTTTCTTCTATTAATTCACCTTCCAAAACTTACTTATCTTGATTTATCGCAGATAGATTACTCCACTTCTTACTTGGTATTTGTGGTAGTACTAATTAGATTTTCTTATTTTTTTAAAAAACAAATTAACATTTACACAACATTCACTTAAGACAATGGACACACAAACATGTCGTAAATCATAGTAGGTTAAAATAATAAAAACTTTTGATAATATCTAATAAGGAAGTCAGAAAAAACTATCTTTTGTTTTTATACGTCAATTTTTCAAACTTTGCATACTGCTAGTGCCATCTATATTTAAAATCAACTACCTAACTGTACAAAATCTATACTAACCTATTTCTCCTTTAGGGATCTATATTTAAATCTATTCTATTGAGTTACATTTTTATTCACTAGAGGCGCTTCAGAAGAAAACTTCGTAGATCTAATTTGGCATCTTCAGGAGAAGATTAAAAAACTTCAGTTTTAATTTCGGATTGAGTTTCGTTGAAAACGTCCCGTCTTTTGTTTCTACGCCGAATGTTTCAGTATCCACTCCAGGAATAAACTAAATTTAATTTCTTAAACTAAAGTTTAGAAAACTAAAGCCAGAAGCTTCTGTCTTTTAAGACAGAAATAAAAATTTTAGCTTGTTAACAATGTTAAACAACGCGATGCCTCGATTTTTTTAAACAATAAACGTTTTTTTATAGTTCGTAAAAGTTTTTGATTTTGATGCATTTTTTTTATAATTCTTTTTTATTTTCATTATTTAAAAAATTATGTCCCATTCCAAAAATCTTATTTGGTCTACTAAACATCCGCTTAAAAATATTATTATACCAATCTACTAAATAGCCCATTTCTAAATTTCACACCATTGAGAACATCTAATACAAATAAGAACTGAGTAATAAACTGTATTCAACTTTCAAAACTCCCAGCATTTAACTGTGAAAGTATGTGTGAAGTACAGATTTTGGCTTAACTTTAAGTAAATACATACCTATGTATTAAAGTAATTTCCCGATTTACCGTTTATAAAAATTAATTTCTCTCAGCCGTTTACGAGAAAAACTCACTTCCTGTGATAAATCGATCACCCTGTACACCAAATTAAAATTTTGCGGGTTCATAGTAGAGCCCAACTTTACACTCTGCCGTCTAACAAGGATAGTGATGAAAGGACAGTTTGCTTAGACTGTTTGTTGGCACCCAAAAAAGAAAATACGTGTCACGTAATTTTCAGTGTTCTCACCACCTACAATTTTATGGAAATTGGAAAGGAATAGTTCCTTCTCAGAAGTACAATTATGTCTCATATGTTTTTAGTCTACATACTCTACAGTAGATTTATGGCGTATTGTAGAGAATATGGCGTATTTTTTAAACGCATTTATTTAAACAAATTATTAATAAACATACATTTTCCGGTCTGAAATTCTATCTGTCTTAAAATATAGTTCAAAAAAAGAAGAAAATCTTATATATGTTATATACAAAATAATTAAATATTAAAAGTTATTAACGTGTGAAGCTTGTTGACAATTTGTATTTTTGACCTATGCTTGAGCATGCATATATGTTGCAAATATTAGTATTATTTGGCCATTCAAAGCGTTATGACTAGCTTGAAGCTTAAACTTTAATTATGTACACTACAATTTGTGCTGAACGATTAACAGAAATTAAACATGCTTTGAGTTATGAGCGGATAAACAAATAGCGTTGAGAACTTATTTACCTACAACATTGGGTTATTAGGTTTAATGGTATAAAGTTATAGTGTTGTGGGGTTCACTCTGGGTTTCTGTTGACCTCTAAATAATACCTTATGACAAAAATGTCACAATCCCTCTCTTTATTCTATACCACGATACAGATTTTAAACCAATTTTGAAGTTAAGGAGAACTATGCTACATACAAACTTTACGTGGTGGGGTTAAGACGACTGCGAATTTGGATTCAGCGCCCCCAAAACCGTGTTTTTATGGTAGTACAGCTTACTATCATTTCCACTTTTTTGTGTACTGATGTTATTTTTATTTCCCTCAAAAGTATTCATCATTTGGTTTCGACAGGAGTAATATACAGGGTGTTTAAAAAAGACGCGGCAATATTTAAGGGGGTGAAGTTTAATTTTGAAAACAGTAAAAATTAGATTTCTCCAAAACCGTTTAAGATGTTATAATGAAATTTTAGGCGTGTCAATAACTATGGGAGACGCATGCAATACAACATTATTTTTTAGTCTTACTGTGGCGCGCATATCGGCATGTCACTGGGTATTTTTAAAGGAAAAAATAGGACGCCGTTGGTTTTTCTAAAAATAAAAATTAGTTTTCAATTACTTGTTCAAATATGAAGAAAAAAGCTTTCTTCGGATTTTATTGTACGACGCACCGTTTTTGAGTAATAAAATAAAAACCATTTTAGTACGCGCCTAAATCCGATGCTGTTCAAATTCAAATTATTGTTTGTTGTTTGTGGAAATACTAAGGGGCTGATTTTAGAATATTAAAATTATTAAGTCAGAAGGGCACTTTAACAAAATTTATTGATTAAAGAATGTACAGCACAGACTAATTTTTACTGTTTTTAAAATTAAACTTCAACATCCTGTAGATCGGTAACGAAGCGTTTGCGGACATGTTTATAGGAACTTTTTTTATAGAATGTCCTGGGCAATCACCCGCTTTAATAATGCCACGTCTTTTTTAAACACCCTGTATAAACATATAAGAATGTAAAGCCAGAGGCTTTTAGGCAAAAGCTTAAATGCTTTTTTTAAACACTTTTTTCTCTAAGATAACTTTTTTAAATGCATTACGGCAACGTGTTCATATGAACATTGGGGTTTTTCGTTACATCTTCTGTCATTTTCATTATTTCCTGAGTTTTCTGAATGTTTCGATTATCGATTTATTAGCCAGATAATTAAAGAACTAGGCCTACTGCGGGTGCACGTGCATTTGAGGGCAACAATTTCTCTGATTAGAAAATCGAGGATATATCTCTAAAACCAAGATATATCAAAAAATAGGTAGGAAACCTTTTGTAGAAACGATAAAAACTACTCGTACAAACTTTATTCGAAATATTTTTAGATATCTTCATTTTTTGAAAATCTATACTTACCGAAAAATCAGAATATTTTCATTTTTTTTTTTTTTTTTTTCGAAATACGGGTCTCCGTTTGCAAAAGAATCGCTTATTAAATAGTGCATATTTTCAACCATCTAATTTTGTTTTGTTTTGCCTCTTGGCAAGGTAAAGCAATACATTGATCCAATATAGGTCCACATTGACTAGTATATTCCCTTGTACCTACATAAATATTTCAACTGAATACCGTAAGAAATTTAATCGAGAGGTAATACAACCAATTATGTGCAGTATTATTATATGCAACTGAATATACCATATGAGTGCCTTAATCATAGCAGATATCAAGTAGGACAGTAGTAAGAGTATTATGGATAGCACTAATCTTATTGGTTAGCAGCTTCTGTGACGTAAAGTCTCGACACCTGCTATTGGCGACGCATACGTAAGGCACTTAAGGCAATTCGAGACTTACCGCCGGAGCCGCCATCTAGCCAAGATGGCCGCCAAAAACGGTTATTCGGAATTATTTCCGAAACTATGCGTTTTTCGAAAAAATATGTAGAGAACAAAAGTAAATAAGAGGAAGTTTCATACAAAAAATGTTCTTAGCATATTTTCGCTAAAATTAACTGTTTAGGCAGAAAAGTCGTCGTAAAGTTTAATATTTTGCCTAAGTTTTATATAGAGGCGATTTTCCAAGATCAGATGTATAGTAGGATTCCACAAAACTACTTTTTTAGGGCTTTATACAATTTCAATTCAATTAATTCATTAATTAACGCATGTTAGTAATCTATGATCAATTAATTTTACTTATTAAAATGCTGTACTTGTTTCCATACCACCCATGGAGTAAAGTACTCGGCGCCTTTTTTTTAACGTGGTTTCTCCTGTAGGCCTAATCCACTTAATAAATAAAATTACGTTTTCAATCTGCAAAGGCCCGACGGAGCTGATTCGTTAATATTAATGCTTTCAACGGTGAATATGTTTGTCTCTATTTCGGGATCAACGTCGGTTTCTTTTAATTCGTCGAATTCTCCTTCTTCAGTTGAGAAACAAATATCGAGCGGCAAGTCCAAGTCATCTTTATCAGATTCGTCCAGCGTCTCTTGAGTGACATTTTCGCAGGTCTTTCCGTTGCAGACACCGCAAATCATGGAGCATTTTAATCCTGCTTTTCTACATCCGCAGGCTCTACCACAATTGGTCTTGCACTTACATGACTAAGATACAAGTAGAGCTTTGGGAGCAGGATCCTTCAAAGTGGTTACTGTTGTGAGACCAGTTTGGGTTTTCTTCCAACCCCATTCCTCAGCTTCTTTTGAACTATTTTCCCGTCTTTTCTCATTAGACTTAATCGTCTGAAGGTATTCAAACTCCTTTCTTTCACGTTCACAATTTTACCGTCCGAAAGACTTTTGTCACAAACAAAAGACTTTTCAATCGAAGCCATGATCACAGAAATAACACAATCAAAATGTTATAGGTACTTGCACTATGGTCAAGAAAAAGCAACGCGGTAAACGCTAAACACCTTACACGTTACACCTCTTTTTCTCTAATTTATCACAATCCAAACACGTTTTAATACTCGCACAAAAATCAGTACACCTCTTAGCGACACGGCAAATGGTCTGCTTCGAAGCGTGTTGTCAAGATGACTGATTAGGCCAGAGCCCGTCTGGAGGGGGTTTGTTGATATTCAAGTAGGTGCAACGGCAATTGCACACAGGCTAGGAATGTGCCGCTTAGTCAGGGAGCTGAAAATATAACGACAGTTTAATTGAATAGTGT
The DNA here is from genome assembly GCA_029963805.1 of Aromia moschata. NCBI lineage: Eukaryota > Metazoa > Arthropoda > Insecta > Coleoptera > Cerambycidae > Aromia > Aromia moschata. The sequence continues at coordinate 730,434 of JAPWTK010000053.1, read as the reverse complement.
TTTATCATAAAAGAAAAATTGCATATTAGATAGGTAAAAGCAGTTTAGGGAAGTTGACGCAATATGTGGTCATTTAATCAGCTCTTGAGCCTAAACCGTTAACTTTAGCCAAAAATATGATGAGCACAATTTCTGTATGAAATTTCCTCCTCTCTCTTGTTCTCTACATATTTTTTTCTAAAAACGCATAGCTTTGGAGAGAATTGCAAAAAACCGTTTTTGGCGGCATTTTTGGCAAGATGGCGGAGCCGGCGGCAAGTCTCGAATTGTACATTTTGTGAATTTTAGTTCTACATACCCAAACCTACAAACCTGCCAAATTCCAAAATTTCCCGAGTTATTTCCAGGTAAGCCCTTTTTGTGATCTCCAATGACTGGCCTAAATTGGTTAACTCAGTTTTACATTTGCTAAGATACAAGCAAGCTATCCGGTATACACTAAAATGTGTATGTTTGGGTGCATACAAATTCATAAAACAACGCGAGTCTAAAATGGCATGCGGCGTTCTAAATCCTGACCGTTGCGACGGCAGCGGCATGTCGAACAACGCTGAAAACTTGGGCAGCATCTGCGCCGTATCATCTCCATTGGATGCCGGTCGCCGCCTCCTCACGGATTGATGAAGAGCACTCCGGCACGCATCGACCGGCCAGGAGGAGCGCCAGCAACGGACGTACTAATAACGGTGCTGCCGCCGCCGTCTCCGCCGCTGCGGATATGACAAATAGCCGAAGAGCGCCGCAAACTTGGGATCATTTATAATATACACAGCTGCGGGCCATCGCGACAGGTTGGGCTCCCGAGTCGCAGCAGAGGTCCCAAAACCGGAAAGAGGGCTTAAAAAATATCGATTTCCTTTTCTCGAGAAAGGAATTGTGCCTTAATTCTAAATTGTTAACCAAAAGTATTTAGACGCACTTACGAACGAGTAAACGAGTCTCGGATCTATAAATCCCTCCAACTAGGTATGAAGTTACTGGGTTTAAAGTTATAGAATTGATCCCTTAGATTATGGGTTTCTAAAGTCTGCAGTAAATGCAAATGAAATCGATTCATAGAACTATGCGGTTATACATTCAGTGAAAATGGATTTGTTTGTGGTGATTTGATCTCCAGGGTTATGGAGTTTATTAGGTTTGAAGAAATGGGGTTAAGGTTTATTGGATTTGGGAACCTTTACTCACAGATCTTCAGGTTATGGGGTTATTAGGTGTAAGGTTGTTTGCTCAAAAAACTCCGAGATATGTCGTTTGTTCTTCTGTATGCGTAGCTACCAGGCTATTGGGTTCAAGGGTATGGAGTTACTGAGGCTGAGCATTATGGCTTTCAAACCTCAGATCTAAAGAGTTGTTGGGTTTGAGGCTGACTAATAAAACCTCGAGATGCATTGTTTTTAATTTCATACATACAGACCCATGGGCTATTGGGGTTTTTCACTCTGCGTTTCTGTTGACCCCTAAATTGTATAATATGACAAAAAATCACTGCCTCTCTTTTTATTCTGTAGTTTTGGAGCATTTTTTTGAGCTTAGGGACGAACTCTGACGTAATAGGTATAACCGACTCTAGACATTCGGATTTAGCGACCCAAAAAATATATAGGTATCATCATGTAGTCTACCGTGATATCCACTTTTTTTGTGTATCGACGTAATTATTATTGAGAGTAGAAACGATATATAGTGATTACGGCTACACGCGACATGGTTTCGATTCCAACAGGCATTAGAGGGTGGTCAACCATGACCTCTCTATTATAACTAGAGGATGCCAATAAGTTTGCAACAGCTGCTTTAAAAGAGTTAAATCTAGCGAACCTGCAGGCCAAAGAAACAATAAAAGAAGGTACGTAATCCCTCTGCAAAACCAGCAAATGACAGCCGCTATCCTACTGATATCTACATCATCGCATGAAGAGTTCTATGACTGATTATAGAGTTCTAGATTGTCTACCCTTATTGAGGAATATGACCACAGAATTGCTCTGATGGCTCAGGTTTTCGAAATATTCTAACTTAAAAGTGAAAAAATCACGATATATTTTCGGTATTTTTGAGATTATGTCACATCACTTGGTAATTATTTTTCACAAAATCATTTACAAACTCTGAAATAGCTACTCTTGCCCTTCAAAACCCATTCTACTTTATCCCGCTATATTTTTTTCTTCCTCAAGAAATCGCATTTTGAAATCTATAAATAAACAAATTGCAGAAAACATTTTTTTAAGAAAAAAATCATTATTTGTACTGTTTTTCGTTCAATCTTTCTGAAAATTTAGATATAGGGGTTTTGGAGGTCGCTGACTACGAATTCGGCAATTTGCAAAATTCCAAAAGGCGGACCCAAGATGGCGGACTAAAATATTGAAAATATATTCATTAAAATTTTGTGTTTCACTTCAAAAACATCTGTCCTGATGTTTACGAATTTAATGTTTTTTCTTTATTAAATATAACGAAGGCAAAATGGCGGACTAATGTATTTATGAATTTTTCACTGATTTTTTTTAACGTCCAAAATAGCGTCAAATAGGCCTTTGTTCATCACAAGGTTGTGTGTATCAATCCAGATACGAAATATATGACCCACACCCACAAACCCCAAACTCACAAACCTCAAACCCACAAAACATCAAACCCACAAACTCCAAACATACGAACCCCAAATCCACAATCCTTAAATCGTCAAACGCCAAATTTTCAAACCCTAAAATACTAAACCCACAACCCCATACTTAGAAAACCCTAGCTTAAAATTAGTTGCTGGAGATTTCCGAGTTATAGAAATCTGAAACATAGTCAGAATTTCATAGTCGTAATCAGCGACGTCCAAAATCCCTATATCTAAATTTTCAGAAAAATTGAAGGGGATACAGAGCAAAGAATGATTTTTTTCGTAAAAAAAAATATTTTGCAATTTGTTTATTAATAACTATTTCAAAATGAAATTTCTCGAAAAAGAAAAAAGACATCAGGATAAATCAAAATGTGTTTTGAAGGTCAATGGTAGCTCGTTCAGAATCCGTAAATGATTTTGTAAAACAATAATCATCTAGTGATGTGACATAACCTCAAATATACCGAAAAGCCGTGATTTTTGCACATTTAGGTTAGAATATCTCTAAAACCTGAGCCACCAGAACAATTCTGAGGTCAAATTCGGATTCAGTACGTCGAAAACCTTGGGATAAGATTCTCTGGTTTCTGGTGAAATATTTCGGCCGAATTTTGTCGGCCTGTGTGATCTCTTTACATCTATAATTTGGAAGTCTATACGCCACAACGTCGGTCATCTTCCTACTTTAACAGAGTATTTTTGCCCAACAGTGTCAACTTAATGTAGAGGTGTCAGCGAAAATTCTTGTATCCTATCAATTTCTGCAGATGGTTTTAGTCCTTTGAATGAATTGTATTTTTTTCCTTAGAACATTCATTAAAATTTCTTTCGTGGCTTAACATTTTTTCAAAATTTCCTTCTCCAACCAAAATATGAATGCCCATAGATAAAGATATATACTGGGTGTCTCAGCTTTTAGTTTACAGACTTTATCTGCTCACCCAGGATAGTTAGCAAAAAAATGATATACAAAAGTTACTTGAATTCATGAGGCCTATAAAATGACATATTCCGTTTGACATGTGCTAGTGACCTTGAGGTTATGTCAGTGTCAATATAAGTTTTTTAAATACAACACCCTGTGTTTTTTAAATACAACACCATTTTAGTATTTACCGAACAATTCTACACATATTTCATGTAACATACCCTATACCTATCTTCAACCGTTTTCGATATTTTCAAAGTCAAACAGCTATTATTTCACAATACAAAGAATTTTCAGTTTGCCTTGTCAGTTTTAAAACAATTGAGAGGTATTGTTAAAAGTAATTTTAATCAGATCAATGGGATATTTCAGTAATTATAAGCAATTAGTTTAATAAATTTTCAAATTGAGCTGGCAAACAAGGCAAACTGAAAATTCTTTGTATTGTAAAATAATAGCTGTTTGACTTTGAAAATCTCGAAAACGGTTGAAGATAGGTATAGGGTATGTTACATGAAATATGTGTAGAATTGTTCGGTAAATTCAAAAATGTCGAAAAGAACAGGGTGTTGTATTTAAAAAACATATTGACACTGCCATAACCTCAAGGTCACTAGCACATGTCAAACGGAATATGTCATTTTATAGGCCTCATGAATTCAAGTAACTCTTGTATATACATTTTTTTGCTAACTATCCTGGGTGAGCAAATAAAGTCTCTAAACTAAAAGCTGAGACACCCTGTATATAGATAGATAAAGGAATGCCTCTGGGAATGTCACTTCCGAAGTTCCTTGTGCGTTAATATAGTCCCATCTGACTCCTGGACAACGCGTTAGAAAGGTGAAATATGTCGAAAAAAAGTGACGCATATACTACCTAGTAAGGGAGAATCTAATGATGATTGCAGTTTTTTAAAGTTTTTTTTTTTTCATTTTAACATTTCTATCAAACCATTTGGCAAATTGGGTCAAATATTGCATTCGATTTTTTTTAGTCCGAATACTCCTTTCATCACTTCTTCTTACTTTATTTTTAAATCGATGCCACTGACTGTTTGCTTGTCATTTCGCTTGTCACCTTTGTGGCACAACTTATTACGAATATAACTCTCACAATCATCAGAAAAAGATATCACAACTCTCAGAAAAAAGATAGCTAGGGCTTCCATTTTTTCAAACATAACGTCGTGATAGTCTCTATAAATTATATGCCCTGAAACTAATTATCTGTTGCCCGATCTGATGTTCAACTGGTGCATTTTTAACATTGGCGCATTTGTCACTTTAAATGAGATTGATTATAGGTAGACCCTTACGTCAATTTTAACCCTAGAACGGTAACATCAGGTTGCATACGATCCAACCGTATTACGCAATCGCTATTTAAAACGAACTAATAAGTTCAAATCACAATGCACCTCAATATATTCTCAATTATCGAACATGAGTGTGTTGTGCAAGAATCGCAGATATAAATGCATCAACTATCGATAAATGAAGTTAGTTCATTGACGAGATATTACTGTTGATGTCAATATCTTTGAAACAAGTAAAAATGGCTCCCAGTAACAAAATACTTATACAAGTGAAGTTCAAAAGCTAGTGCTTAGGGATGAAGAAGTTTTTCATTTGGAACATACATAAACCAATTTCTGTAGTAGTTTTTGAATAAAACTTATTAAAACTTCGTTAATATTTCTATAAAAAAAGAGGTGTAGAAATGTGATTAAATATAAATTTTACAAGATTTTTATTTTATTAAAATAAAAATCTTAAATTTAATAAGATTAATATAAGATTAATATAATTTTACACATTTTCACTAGGGGTCGTACACAACCCGTTGCTTCAAATTTTTATTACCGTTCTGAAGTTAATAAAATTTACCAACGATGGCTTCGTCGTTTTTATAGAATTTACCATCGTCCCGTCCGTCATTTTTGTTTTAAATTCATCATCGAAGCCTCGCATGTTTAATAAAATTTATCATTAGTACCTCTGTCATTTTGTAAAAGTTTACTGTCGGCGCCTCCGTCATATTAAATAAAATTTACCAAGGGCGTCTACACAATTAATTATATTTAATAAAATTTGTTTTTTTTTTTTTTTTTTGGTTGGATTTTACTGGCGTCGACTGCATTGGTCATTGGCCAGTATATATGTTTTTGTTCATTTAACAGGGTTATTATTTAATTATTAAATTTTGTTATACATTTCGCTATTTTTAAGGAACAATAACAATTTATTTACAGATGTCTTTTCATTTCCCAGAATATTTTGAAGATTATTATCTAGATTTACCATTCTGCGTGTATTATGATAAATGAGTGTGGGATATCCTCAGTCTGGTGATAACTGTTTGTTCTCGTCTCGACAGTTTTAATGGAAGTTTCGCTTTTTTGACACTGGGGTGTAATCTACTGAAAAACGATTGGTCTTCACTCCATATGTTTTGCCATCTTGCCTCATAGGCTTTTTTGGCCTCTACTTTTAGATCATCTGCTCTAATTGGAATGCCTATGGAAATTTGATGTTCATCTGCAGCTAAACGTGCCCCTCGATCGGCTGTTTCATTTCCTAATATGTTTACATGGCTTGGAGTAAATACAAATATTATTTTCTTATTAATTATTTTTAACCAGTGTAGAAGTTCTAGAATATTTTGTATTAATGGATCTGCGCTGAACGTGTTTTTTATTGATGTGAGGCAACTAAGCGAGTCTGTGCAAATAAGAATTGTAGCATTAGTTGAGAATTCGCAATAGCGCAATCCCTGCCACATAGCATATGCTTCTGCTGTGAAAATGCTTGCCTCAGTCGGTAAGGACCATGTATATATTTCATTGTTGGTTGCCATTGCACATCCAACTCCATTAACCGTTTTTGAACCGTCAGTGAAGATAACTTCTGCACCGGGGTACCTGTAGATAACATCGAAAAAGTTTTCCTAATGATATCATGGTTTGATACTCCCTTTTTGAATGACGCACATTCTAAGTGACAGGCTGAAGGTTTTATTGTCCATTTTATTGTCCATAAAATTTGTTACTGGCGCCTCTATCATTTTTAATCAATTACCATTGGCGTCTCCGTTAATTTAAAAAAAAAATTAATTCATTTTAAATAACATTAGAATATACACCTCCGCACTCTTCTGGAGAGCGCTTCCAGCTTTTCAATATTAACCTCCTAATAATCCTCATAATTTATAAGCCCTACCACTATTCTTTATGCCTCAATCTGATGTTCTTCTCGTGCTTTTGTATAATGCATTCGATGCTTCGTCTGGTCTGACCTATGTATTCTCCTGTTGCATTTTGTCTAAACGTTCCTTTTTTCATCTTTTACCTTATTTTCCGTTTCCAGTTTTCAACATGAATGTCGTTATAGTCGTGCTCTACAATTAATTCTTTATTCCTCAGTCTGATTTTCGTCTGATAATTTTCTATAATACATTCAAGGTTTCGTCTGTGTTAGACCAATGTAGTATTTTCCTCAGCTGCGTCTTGCCTGCCTGAGTGCTCCTTTTTTCATATTTTACTTTTATATCTTTTGAATCGATTCCATTGAAAATTTGCTTGTGGCAATGCCGGGACCGTCCACTTTGGTTTTATTGGCGTGCCCAATCGGCCGCATTAAGAGGATGGAGCGGCGTTAAATTTAAGTACGTAGTTTCACTTCGGAATCGACAATATCCTCGGGATTGTCGAAGCCCCAACTGCGTCGCTGGCAAAAACGGCCCGAGGGCCTCTGCTCTTAGTGTGGGTCCGGGCCGCAGGCCGCATAGGCGACCCGGAATTCTCCGGGACGGCGGCGTCAGATCTAAATCTGAAAATTAAATGTAACGGCGATGTTGAGGAGAGCGCCTCCGAATTCAACATCGAAATGTTATCGAAGTTGGGGATAAATTAAAAAATTTGGCGAGAGTTCCAGTTTTGTAGTGACATGTTTTATACTTTTTGAAAAGTTTGCAGGAAGTACAATATATGTAGGTACAAGGTAACTAATTGAGAATGGACACTCCCGTCTATATTCGTTAATATTTGAGATAAAAATTTGGGCAAAAAATGAAACCATTGTATTTTTTATACAGGGTCGCTGATATATATGGAAACGGTCGATTATCTCCGAAATTAAGATAGCTAGCGGAAAATATTAAGACACAAAAGTTTTAGGGTTTTTTAAAATCTATCACAATAAAGAAAAATTAAGTATACAGGATCAGTCAAAAAGTCATGACGAAACAAAGTTGCTTTTTCCTTAATGGAACACTCTGTATATTATTCCACATTTCAATTATTCTCGAAATTCTAAACAAAATTCATATGGCACATCGTTACCTAAATTTAACCGTTTTCGAGATATCGAATTTTGAAAATAACTTTTTACTATTCTCAAATTTATTAAAGGAAAAGCCTGAAATGATGTATATTTATTATGAAAATTACACAAGGTGGAAGATATGGATGATTAAATTTTAATTATTATTTTTTTACAGAAAATAAAAAAGCATAATTGTTCAGGGTTGATAAAAATGCATGAAACGAAAAAAATGTATTTTTTAATGAATGTCCTGGATATTTCAAATTTTATGAAAACAATAGTTATGCCAGAAAAAAAAAGAGAGAAAACAAGTTTTAATAAACAACAAATAATTTTTTTTGGAATTCTATTTTATTATAAGGTGCTCAAAGTGTTCACCATTTACCTCCTGACAATAATGAATTCGTTGAACAAAATTTTGTAGTGAATCTAAAAGTGTGTTGGGAGGAATGGTGGAAATTTCATGCCTTATCCTTTCTTGCAACTCTTCGATATTTTGCGGCCTATTTTTGTAGACTACATTTTTTATGTGACCCCCACAGAAAAAAGTCAAGTGGGGTCATATCGGGAGACCTAGCTGGCCATTCAATTGCCCCCCTGCGTCCAATCCATTTATCAGGAAAGGTTTCATCTAGATATACCCGTACCAAACGTCCAAAATGTGGAGGAGTCCCATCTTGTTGAAACCATATTTGTTCTGCCGGTAAATTGGGATTGTTATTGTTCGGGAATAATCGTCTAAGCTCTGGAATAATACGCTCTTGCAAAAGTAATAAATATCGTTCAGAGGTCAAATTTCCGTTTATAAAATAGGGTCCTATGACGTATCCACCAATAATGCCACACCAAACATTTACTTTTTGTGGTCGTTGGGTGTGAACTTCCTCCATCCAATGTGGATTTTGGTCTGACCAATACCTACAGTTGTGTCGGTTTACATACCCGTTTAAACAAAATGTAGATTCGTCAGAAAACAATATGTGGTTGACAAAGTTGACATTTTCGTTTAATTTATCCATAATAACTTCGCAGAACTCGATTCTACGGTCAAAATCGTCTTCACTCAACTCTTGTAACATATGAATTTTATATGGATGGGATTTTTCACGTTTGCAAATTTTTTGAATGGAATATCGACTCATGTTATGATTTACAGCCCTCTGTTGCGTCGAATTTATTGGATTTTCCACCACATCTAACATGACATTCAAAGAATTTTCTTCGTTTGTAACGCTTACTGGTCTTCCACTTTTTGGTCGATCTTTGACACCTCCAGTTTCATGAAAACGCTGCAATGTTTTTTGAAACGGTTGATTTAGAAAGAGGTTCCCGATCGGGATGCAATTCATTAAAAATAACCACTACTTGGTCAAAACTTCGTCTTCTATCACCATATCCTATGATCATTAAAATTTCAATACGTTCGATTTCACTTAAACGTGCCATTTTTGGGCGAAAATAATTTACACTAAATGTATTTTTGACATGTGTTGTCAATATCATCACTGTTAGACAAAAGAACGAAGCGGCGTTGTTATGGAGCTAGGAACCTTCAAAGGTAACTTGATGGACTATAAACTTAATAAACTAAAATATTTTTGTATACTTTATAAGAAAATGATTTTCAAAATACGATATCTCGAAAACAGTTAAATTTAGGTATTCGATGTGCTATACGAATTTTGTTTATAATTTTGAGAAGAATTGAAATATGGAATAATATACAGGGTGTTCCATTCAATAAAAAGCAACTTTGTTTCGTCATGACTTTTTGACTGATCTTGTATACTTAATTTTTCTTTATTGTGATAGATTTTAAAAAACCCTAAAACGTTTGTGTCTTAACATTTTTCGCTAGCTACCTTACTTTAGGAGATAATCGACCGTTTCCATACATATCAGCGACCCTGTATATCTTGTTACGGTTGGTTAATTCATAGTAAACAAAACGAGTTATTGTTAATTCAATATACGTTAATATCGATTTGGTTTAACGAAACATTAAGGTTATTAGTACGGTTATACATCACAGACAAACTCTGAACGGGTATAGGGTGCGTACTATTACTTCTTAATCTGTCGTTACTACTATTATATTGTCTATAATCTCTATTTATTTCTATACTATCTGAATGTCTTTCACTACTCCTACCTCTATTATCTCTACAAGTATTTCTATATCTATCTTTACTTCTATCATAACTCCTATCGCCTTTGTCATACTTTGTACTTCTACTTGCTTCCCTATCTAATAATCTGTCACGTGACTTTGAACTAGAATCCCTACTACCACTTCTACCACGTTCTCTATTATCTTCAAATCTAACCTGCCTATCTTTTTGTGTTTCTGCCTCTAAGTTATCTAATTGTTTAACCTTTTCACCCTTATATTGTAAATCACTTTCAATAAAAATTGTATTGCTAGGTGGAACAAAGTTACTTATTTTACTGTTAGTGGCTTCAATTCGTCTTCCTAGTTCGAATTCAAGAGAGTTTATTTCCACTGTCTAATTTACTTTGATATTCAGGTCTTATTTGTTGTCTAATTAATTCCAACTTCAAGTTTTCTTCCACTGGTATCGATAGTCTATTAAAGAGATTCAACATGTGGGCTACGTATATAGCTATTGTCTCAGTGCTACCCTGTGTTCTGGCTTTAATTTGTTCCCATATTTTTCTGTTACCATCGCGAAAAAACTCCTCTCTGAATAAGTTACATAATGATTCCCAATCGCTAACTTTGTTTTTAATAGCTCGGTAATATACTAATGCTTCCCCATCAAATAATTCAAAAGCTATCTTAAATAATTGTTTATTTGAAATACCTATAGCCTCACATAATTCATTTACTCGTTCTATGAACGCATTAAAACTTAAAGAATTTGATCTTCCAGAATGCAAGTACAGAAGACACGTCCGGTAGGAAAACGTTTGATATTAACAATTCTTCGCAAAACGCCTGGTCTCAAAAATGTTTAGTACCAAGAATTAAAAAGCCTAAGAAGAAGGCATAAGAACAAGCCTAAAACAGTTATTAAACAATGCAAATAAGTATCTACCTAAAATTTAGCTTTAAGAAACTCTTACCCTTCGAGGGCTTTAACACGTAATTACCGTAGTCTGTGATTATAATCCAGCCTCCGCTGATTAAAAAATACACGCAAGGTATTTACAATTACGCACTGAAGAACTAATCTTCCATCCTCATAAACCTCGATGGATTAAAATCTCCCTCGTAACTTAGGATAATTAAACGTTCCTCAATACTCCAACAGCATAGTTATTTATAGGCTTATTTTTAGATGTTGCGATGCGTACCCTTCGAAGGCTTAACAGAAAAATGAAAGATCTCGTGAACTTTCCACTCCTAGAAACCTCACCAGCAATAGGTTATGTGCGTCTGCGCGCACCATATCTTCATGGATGTTAATTAGTCAAAAGTGTATATCCCTTCGATGGATAATGAAGTGATTTCGATTCAGTGGCTTGGACTAGACAGGTTAACACGCTGAAATTCTCAAGATGTTGATTGAAGAATGTTATTACTGTTAAACAAAAATATGGACTTAAAACGCTTGACGGACAGTGCGTCCTCAACTGCCGTACTTGCGACCCTCTTAATGGGTTATATACCTAAACAAACATATGGGCTTAAAACGCATGACAAACAGTGCACCCTCAAATGTTGTACTGGCGAACCTCTCATTGGGTTACATCGAAAAACATAAGACTTTGAAACGCATGAGGTTACCCGTTCCAAGGTTAACCTCTTAGCGACCTACTGCTAACCTTAAATAGAAGACATCAAGAAAATACTAGAAGAAACAAGAAAGAAATGAAAGACAATGTACCTACTGGAGATAACTGATGATTACTCTCTAAGCCTATCCCCACTATTAATGAGTGACTGTATTAAGGATCTTAACTGTACAAGTCAAAGTTCAAGTTGCGTCACCCCAAGCCGCATGGGACACCTCGTACATGAACTCTACTATTTCTAGCTCCGACTGATAGTCAAAATACACCAAAGAACCACCAACAGTTCCTTTCCAGAGGTAACGAAATTAACAGTAAAAATTAACAATAGAACACATTAACAGAGGAAAAATTAATTTTAGAGGGAGAAAGATTTTTCTCAACCCCTGGGATTTAGGTTGCCATCCCAGCAACAGTATAGCCGTTGCCAACGCTAAAGCGACTAAGAGAGCCGAAACAAAATTATACTGGTGCTTGAGGGTTGTTCCCGAAACTTCCACGGTGACCAATCTCCAGAACGACGGTCGAATCAGCTGCTACTGGCAACAACGAAGTCTAGTATAGTCCTCCTTGGCCTCGACCAAGGTGGCACTGACCAGTATCCGCCCCTGACAACTCCACCTGACCCATACCTACCATTGAAGGTAGCCGACCTGAACTAGGTCACCCCCAACACTCTCGAGGCCCTCCTGCGTCTAATAAGCCGAAGTTGAAGGCGGTATGCCCATTGTGTGAAAAGATATCGCTAAAAAAGTAAAATTTCAATGTTTTCAAAGAAACGTAAATAACTCCGAAAATAGTAAATCTCTTTCGAAGTTGTTGGACTCGTATTAAAGGGAAATCTTCAGTGTATCTATTTGACTAACTGAGTCATTTTGAAAAACATTTTCCTAGGCATGAAAAAAATCAAAAGTTGAGCCAAAAATATCACGAAAATTCAAAATTCTACCATCCTTAGTATCATTTTCGTAAAAATCACTGTTCCTGAAATTTTAATAAAACACAGAGAGATCTAGAGGGATATTAATCCTAAAGTTTTGTTGGAGTAATATGTGGCGTACAGGGCTTTTTTTGAATTTTCGTGATATTTTTCGTTCAACGTTAGTCAAATAGATACACTGAAGATTTCCCTTTAATACGAGTCCAACAACTTCGAAAGGGATTTACTATTAGTTATTACGGAGTTATTTACGTTTCTCTGAAAACATTGAAATTTTACTTGTTTAGCGATATCTTTTCACACAATACCACCTTCAACTTCGACTTATTAGACGCAGAATATCACAAGCTATAATACAAATATAAATTTCCTGTCAGAAGCAAATCAAATCAATGCTATAATACAAAAATTATCAGAATTTAAGCAAACTTCAAAAAGTGGGTGTGTGATGACTTTCGTTGCTTACTGTATGCACTTGACATGTGTGGTGTATGTTGTTTGCTATCTCGTATATTAAAGGTCAACTGCAGTTTCCTTGGAAACTCCATACTACATAATTTGCCTTCAAGTACATATATCTCAAGAACTACCAACGATCAACACAAGATTATCATTCCCCACAAATCGTTTTATATCGCTGTATTCGGAAAAAGCAGAAGATTTCGTTTTGTAAAAAACATAGCAGGGTGTTTTATTTAAAAAATTATGTTCTGTCCAATTAATACTATATTCTAAAAATATATATAAAACCACACAATAGTTTCATTTTTGCGCACATTGTTATCGCAAATTTTAATATATGCAGATATAAGGGGGGTCCATTCTCGGTCATTGATTACTAAGTAGTGATAAAATTTAATGCAAAACGATATTCAGTATTTATTTTAATTATTTCGTCTGTAATTATTTCATTTAGGTTTACAATCATATGGCATTTTTGTTCTAAAATACCCAATTATTAGTAACTTCGATTTTGGTGCCGAACACTTTTGCCTTTTTATTGAACGATTGAATCGAAAGTAAGGAAGTGAAACTGTAATGATGAATTCTTTAACCCTTGGATTTTTTTACATATGGATGCTCAATGTTATCCATAAAGAATAACCCACTGCAAAGATACACTAAAAAGTCAAACTTAATATTTATCAAGTTTTTTTTACTCCATTTACTCCCAAACAGCAAAAAACAATATATTACATATACATATCAAACAAATCAGAAACAACAAAGCTAGTTAAATATATAGAAATATATAGGGTATTCCATCGTCGTATATCTCGATCACTTACCGTTTATTTGTTTTTCTGGCAGCATATTACTAAAATATTTAAAAGATCATATAAGTTTAGATTCTCCATGTTCTTTCGTATCTCCAAAAATAAGTGAGATAAGACATGAGACAATATTTAATAAATAACCCTAACTTTCAAATTTGGGGAAGAGTTTAAATAGAGAATTGTATGAAAGATTCATGTACTGTACCACGTTTTTACATTTTTTCAATTGTGTAAATATATTTATTACCATTTTTTATCTCCTCAAACAAATGATATTCTCGACTGAATATATACCCGGTAAATATTCACTTATTGTATATTCAATATACTCTAGCAAAACTAAAAATATATTTTATTTAAGCTGAAATTAACAGGTAGTATTTAGTACTTAGACTTTTACTACTTAGATTTTTTCCTAATTTTTTTAATAGACAATCGATTGATTCTTATATAAAATTTAGTAACCATTTTTTTGTAACTCATGTTGTCTGAAACTTTAGTAGATTGAAGCTAGAATGAAATTACCTATAATACGTAAAAATATCGGCTACGTTTTCCTCAATTCGTGTTTGAAAGTGGATGCTTTTTTTCCGCTTTTAGACTTTGCCTAGAAGTTATCAAGGCAGCCAGGCTGCGCCACTACAGGATGAAATTCTCAGGAAATAAGAGATATTTTACTTTGATGTTCGATACGTGCTATCAGCGAATTACTTTTTACCTTAAAAATTGAAAGTGGATATCGACGGCGATAAATCAGAACCTTCCTATTGTGAGGCCCAACAATGGTCCCGGCTTTATACAAGATAATGAATTTACATTACCGAAAATAAGAAATATGGCGCCTCCACTGTACGTAGTCTTGTGGGCAACAAATTTCGCCCTTGTAATTGTTAATTATTATTACATTTTTAGTACATGTTGGTACCAAATCATTAAAATAATTTAATGGAATGATAGGGCGATGATGTCATACTCATACGGCATACACGTGTGTTTTGAAATAGCTAATGAGAGACGTCCACATTGCCACGTATTGCGCCAGTGTGACGTTGCGTATATTCGACTAGTTCACTGGTTCACCGTCAGAATAGCCGACTGTTTACGACGGTTTAGTGTAAATTCTGTACGGTGATTACTATATTCGTCAGAATTTAAGAAGCCAGCGCCACGGCGGAAATATTTGTAACTAATTACTGTGCCATTACTTACTTCTCTATTGTTACATCGTGTTTAATGTACTTATGTTCAATTTGTTGCTTTATTTTATGATTTTTGTGTAGAATTTTATATTTTTTACCTTAAGATACCATTTGTGGTAATATATGTATATCAAGGTTTATTGTTTATAAATTGTTGGCATAATTTTATTGGGTTTCTTTTAATTTTCGTTTTGATGAAATAAGATAAGAATAAATAAGGTACAGTTTTAGGCTGAATAGTTTTGAAAAAGTAAAACCATTTCGTATAAGGTATATATGCGTTTTACTGAATGTGAAAGTTTTATTGAATATTTTTTAAGTAAAATGTCACATATCAAACTTCTTCAATCCTCAATATTTCACTGCGAATTTTTTTCTTCATTCGAAGAGTTCTAAATGATCATTTTCTCCATCATGTTCTTTTGCAAAGGTAATTTCTTTGGAGGTACTGCAGTTTTTCCAATATCTTCCGCTTTTTTAATCCTTGGCTGGAACAGACGAAAATTATAATATATTTACATTAACCTTAAAATCTAAAACTTCCATCGATAAAAATCACCCTCAGCAAAAAGAAGAAGACAGAGAAGACTCTCATATATTTACTAACTGGCTTTCCTATGTTCAGTTATAATTTTTAATATAAAAGTCTTGCGTACATTTATGCTTTCCTTTTCACCAAATGTATCCACCATGGAAACTTGATGTTTTCTTTCTTCAAGAAATATATGAAAAGTTAAAGGGAGTCCCTTTTAATCCAGGGCGAGCAGGGAGGTACACGACAATGCTGATTCATTATAAAAGCAGTATTTCAAGTTTTAATAGTACTACAAATAGAAACCAACGGACGTTTCAATGAACAATGGCACAATAATAAGTTTTTTTAGCGACCACCAGATGGCGTAACGCTTATATTGAATTCTTATCAGCGTTGTCACATGGGCAAATTTTGGTTAAAAGATTGGTAAAAATGTGCAATCTGGGTTCTTATTAATCACTTCCCCGAAAAAGTAATTTTTAACATAAAACAAGTTTTTCATTTCAGTACTGAAGTACTCAACTTAATCCAGATATAAATTATTACATCCATGTTAACCCGAAGTACATTGTCGAAATCAGGTTTTAAGTATCCCGGCTTCATTCATGTTTTTAAAATATTCTAGATAACAAAAAAAAAATAGAAAAACACCAAATCAAATTAAAGAACGCTTACTATAATTTAAACATTTTAAACTAATCCACTCTCAAATAAGAAACCGACACTTCAGTTTAGGCGTCATACCGAAATAGCAGTAATGTTCATTGGCTATTTTGTCTCTTTCTCTGTGACTATGGCCATTTAAAACTAATGGAAACCTGTCCAGCCCTTCATTTATAAATTAGACGCTTAATTTAAACTGACAACGCACAGTAAAATATTCCCTAGTATATAATATAATTTAACTGCGGAAATAAACTTTAGACAAAACAAATTTACAAATAATAAATAAAACTTTAAACTAGTAGAAATATACAGGGTAATCCAAAAGTTCTGGAACGGCTGAAAATATACATAAAACCGAAAAAAAGAAAAAAATACGGGTCTAATATTTTGTTACATTCTACTTAGCAAAAAACTCAGCCAAATTCCTCAGCCCTTCCTCACCTCCTTTCAAATTCAAATACTCCTTAAAATGAAAAAATGATAGTGATAAAAGTTTTGTCTTAGACACTTATATTCTATTCAATCACAAAAAAAAAGAAATATAATTATTATACCCGTATCCTACATAACAAGTAAAGAAAAACGTTTTTTTCGATTATTTCATGTATATTTTCTACAATTTCCAGACGTTCCAGAACTTTCGAACCACCTTTATATAAATATTTATTACAAACAGTCATTTTATCGTGGTCTAGTAATTAAATACGGGTGTTTTAATGTATTTTATTTGTCGGTCGGTTTCGTAATTTTTGAACTCGTCAGTGCTTTATACTTTTGGCCCTTAATGAACTGTAACGAAAATACGACATAATCAAGTTTCTTTACTCACTCAAGCGACGCATATTATTATCATTGCTAAGAAAATTCGTCTTTGCAAATATTTAACGGACGGTGAATTAAAATTAACGCCGCGTATACCAACCATCCCCGGTTAATTGCATCGGACCATTGTTATGCAAATTAATTCATTAGGACCGGAGCAATTTGCTGTAGTCCGAACAAACATATCTTTATGGCGGAGACCGTGCCCGGCAAACATCCCAAATAGCTATATTAAATAAATTTACATTTCGCTAAATTTCTAATATTTGCCGGAGTGCGAAAGAGAGGGAGAGAATGAGAGAGAGAGAGAGAGAGAGGGAGCGGGGCGTACGTTCCCCTGAGCGTAGAACGGAGTTAGTCAAATCGTATGGCGCCATAAATTAAGTTTACACAATGTGCTAGAAAGTTGCAGGAATTGTTGCTGTATGCTGGCCGCGGATGAAAGCTCTGTCACATCCTCATCACGATTATGGCGGCCGTCGAATGCTATCGGTACTTCGAATGCTAGTAGAGGCAATGATGAGCGATGAGTTAATAATCCAAGGCCTAGCAATTGCTATCTCATCTTTTCAGATATAATAGCATGTACCAAATGTTTCAGTAATGTAAGATTAAATGAACTGAGTTATCATAATCACAACTGCGACCTTCAAAAAATTTATTCCGTTTGTTTGAGTGCACCTTATTCAGCTTGGTTTTGTTTTTATAAAGCTCATTGCCTCGATAGAGGCTATATATATATTTTGAATAGTTTTGTATAGTAATTAACCACATACTTTTCCTTCCCAAGAACTTAAAACTTCAGTTTTTTAGGCTTCACATTAAATGAGAATATAACTGAATTTCCTTTTTCCTCCAAACATATTCTACATATATGTACATAATAATATGTTACCTCCTCTGTCAAACCAACTTTATTAGACTCTTATCTGTCTTATTAGAGACTGTTTAGCCCTCACCGTCTTGTTACTACATTTGCTATGATCCTTACACGTTCTCTATTTTGACTCAATAGATCTTCTTTGTTTTTAAAGAGGTGTTGCTCAAATTTTAGTTGCTCTTCCACCCAAAACCCGAGACACACTTCCACATCCGTGTCCTAACAGAGTTGCCAAGGCGTCTGCTAGGCGCCTATATTGTCTGCTAGGCGAGACTCCAACCCGCTGTTAGATATTAGGAGATAGTATATAGAGCCACCCTGCTATCATCCACCAGATGTCACTTTCCAAAGCACATGAAGCCCACCTGCACTCGGAACAACATGAAAGCAATTTAACAGCGATGTGATGTTTCCTCTCTGTCACCAACCTACAGTGAAGTCGCTAGCACGTTATGTTACTCATATAGACTATTGACATGGAAACGTTTAAACGTCAAATTCAGGGTGCAGTGGAAAAACACGGTGTTTTGTATGATCTTACTCTCATGGAGTATTACCTCGTGTGCGGATACCCAATAGCTCAAATCACCCCTTTTCGCTACCTTATCGCTCTTATTGCTGATATCGCCAACACCACCTAGTGACTTTTATTGTTTTCATGTTGCCCCGTGTGCAGATAGGGTTACAGAACGGATTTTAGGAACACAACTAACGCTGCCTAACTACAAGAACGCTTCTTGTACCTCTATTATTTTAACATAGATATAGGTCAACAATATTATGCAATATTACAAACATTTTATGACATAGATATTAATAAGATTTTTATTTCATTTTTTTTAAAACAAAATTTCCGATCTTATGTTTGATTATGTTTGGAAGTATTAAAATTTGCGAAGCAGACGTATTTCATTAATAGTAGAAGAGATGTACAAAGAAAACGATGTTGATTTTTGAAAAAAAAAATTATTTTGCTGATAATATTCAATACATATCATACATACACCGCAGATTATTCTGGCTCTTTTGTTTATGCTTACAGGGTTTATAAGATATTAATGTTATATTTGTCCACATTGGTGAATATTTTGTAACGAGAAAAGAAGAAAATAATGGAAACCCAATAATACTCCCTTTGCGTTTTCAAAATAATATGCATAAAAGAAGGGATTATGAAAATAATGATTATGGCAATACCAAAAAAAACTTTTTCCAGCGGGTACCCTAAAATAATTAAAAAATGGTAACAGACGAAAGATACAATAACTGCAGATAAAATGATGATGGAATTCGTGATAGTAGAAAAAAGTAGTCTCAAGATCTTACATTGCCGATTAGGGCATCCAATTCCGGGATCCCGGGATCCCGAACATTTTCAATACCGACATTCTCGGGAAATGAAGACTTCAATCCCGGGATTTTCGGGATTCGTTTACAAAACACTTTATATATTTTACGTTCTACTAGCCTGTTGCCGACACCACGTGGGTTCACACTTTTTGAAATAGGGGGCAATTGTGGAAGTTACCTTAAAATAGTTTATAAGTTTCTTTTGAGAATTAAGCCCACAAGTGTCGATTCAGAGAGGGTATTTTCTGCAGCAGAAGCTCTCTGCACAAAATTCAGATCCTCACTTGCTGACGATACGTTAGATAAAATTGCCAGTATGAGGTCATTTTTCAAAAACAAAGGCAGGGAGAAAAAAATTTTTTTTTGATCTTGTTTTTTTTTTCATATAAATTTGTTGATTGTTTTTTTTAGCTTTGTTTACTTAAGAAATAAATGTACACAATCTAAGTACAATGTTATATTAATAAAATAGAGGAAATATTGTTTGGGTTTAATTTATAAAATATTTATTATAATTTTAGACATCGAGATTTCCGAGATATCTCTATACCTATGTATATAATTATTTAGGATTTAAAATATGCGTTCACCAATAAAGAACAGAAATTCGTTAGTTATTGTCTCTATAGCGAACTAAATCCTACAAATCCTATAATAGAACTGATAACCGTCATCCAGGACGTTGCAGTTAAAACTAGGCAACCCTGTCGAATACTGTTGCATCTAAGTAAGTCATGAGGCAACAGGAGATCGAACGCATTATCACAAAATACTTAATCGCCATTGTTCTCGCCCCAACGTTAACGACGTAAGTGCTTACGGATGCGTGTCCCACGATGGTATCGATCATCGGTGCGATGACAAGAGAAACGCAATTTATGCAGCTAAGAGTAAATCGAGCGTGGAGGAGGATTCGGGAACTATTGCGGAACGCGTATTCGGATATTGCAGACGGTTCGGATGTTGCATGCTTGGGACTAATGTGCTTACGTCGGTGCTGTCTCCTGCGGTAACGATGCCTTGCTAGTGAATAGGTGTGAGTAGGGCAACAAAAGTTACTAATAAGATTAGATTAAATCTTTATATTAAATGTGTCTATGTTAAATGTACGAGAAATGTTCAATAATTCTAATCGCATCTGCGACCTCCTAGAGATATATTGTAACACTCCCATTTACCACTTTTTTTAGCACAAGAAAGGGAAACCTTGCATACTATCAGCCACGGGAGTGTCGGATTCCTACCAACTAAAATCTTTCCCTCTCTTTTTTCGTTTTGGCATTACTTCAGTGGGAGAGATGTCTCCTTTTCGTTTTCTAATTTATTTCGTTTTTTACTTTGTTTTCAACTATTTTCCTTATCATGTTTCATACTTTCTTTCAGTTGTCCTTGGAAGTCACCAGGTCTTCTATTATATTTTGGTGATTAAATTGCCTTCCTGATTCTATGTCATATTCTTGTCTCTGCTTGTCCCATTTAGAACATACGAAAAGTGTATGTTCTGCGTCACCACTACACAATAATTGCACATTTCTGCGTTAGTTGTGTTAGCATCGATCGTGACACAATATCTGGAATCAGATGGTCTGTCCAATCCGCCCCTTCGTACTTTGTTCCCAGTTGTCCTGCCGGCTCGTGACTAGGTTGATCCTCGCGGTTTTCTTATCTATTCCATGTATTTTTCAGTTCTCTATAGTATTAGGAATTCCATAGGACTCCTCCTCTATTCAAGGACCCACTGCCTCTATCGAAGCCGTTCTATATGCAGAGCAGACCCCCATGTTAATATTACGTTAGACATTGTTTAGCTTATTTGTAAGTTTTCTGTTTTCCTTTACTTTGTGGCTAGGCAAGGGCTTCGTGTCCAACCAGACTCCAAGATATTTGAGGTTCTTAGAGGGGAACACTACTGTGTTTTGTATCTCAAATTTTATGGAGGCTATATTCTTTTTCTTTGTTAAGAAAAAGCTTTGCCTTTTCAGAGGCTAACTACAACCAGTGACGTGGCTTGAGTACCTTGAGTCCGTAAACAAATATTAAAAATATCACCACAGAAGCAAGTAAGAGACTAAACGGGGACCCTTATGGTTATTCCACTATGTTCGTTTATTCTACTCTTAATAATTCATTCTACATGACATTTCACAATGTCAGTCCTAAGACCGACCTCTGTGGGACGAAGAAGGTTAAAAGCGCTCTTCGTTTTCGTTGTATTTTCGGACACTAGAATGATTTCTCTGTCGAAGAGGTCGGTCACTATTACATTGATTGGACTCTCATCAGTCTGCCTTTCTCTTAAATTTTCACATATTGTTTGCCATGATGCGGTGTTGAAAGCGCTCCTTACGTCCAGCGTTATGACAGCGCATGATCGTAACTTCACTGATGGCATCTACCGTTTCTGCAGCTCTTTTTAGCGTATTTATATTCTTCACAGAGGCGCTATTCTGTCCTTTTGCTGTTAGTTGTCAGTCCTTTATTTGTCAACAAATTTGGTTTTTTCTTCCCAAGAATTTGTAACCTCAACCTTGTCAAGCCTTCACACTGACATAGTACACGAATTGAGGTTTTCTTTTCCTCCAAGCAAAATCTGCATATTGCCTTCTCTGGCAGTAGGGTTGTCAGATGACCGGGAAGGATCGGAACTTTCCCGGAATAATAATTTTCCTTGGTCCCGGTACTACATCATATTGGTCGTCACACGTTCACAATGGTCGTCATCTTTATATGTAAAAATAGGACCTTAATAATCAACCTAAATTGTGTCTTTTGGAGTTTATCTCACATCTTATGATATTTCTATTTTGTTTTGTTTTGACGCCATTTTCTGAGTAAATATTCATTTTACATTTACATATATCAAAACCTATTCTTCCCCGAAATTAGATTTATTTTTCCCGGAATTGTTCAGAATATATTTTTTTTGACCCGGGTAATTCAAGAAACCAATTTGAAATCCCTATCTGTCAATCAACTTCAAGAGTCAATTTAGTTGGCAGTATCCTGTTCATATCCTGACAATATGTATGTCACTTGTTATTATCCTGACGAAAAGACCCAAAATCATGAGTAAACAAATGGACACAACTTGCTATGATAGCTATTATTATGAGATAATTCATCCACATAATGAGAATCAGAACGAATTCACTTTGCCTACAACTACAAATTTTATTCGTGATATAATACAGCTATAACTTCTCACCTCACCTCAGTGCATCACCTTCAAAGTCGAACCAGTATATTTATTAATTTCGATCCAATAATAATATGTTAGAGCCAATTACGACGACAAAATACATGCAAAAAAAGGAGGAAGCCATGGTTATTAGTAATTTTTTTATCGAAAAACTTGAGTGAGAAAAGCTGTTCAGATTTGTTAAATCTGAACATAAGATTAAACTAAATGAAAAACTGAACTAAAGCCCTATATCCAAAGTTTTGTATGTGGAAATCAGAAGCATGTAGTGTACGTACAAATAAAACAATTCTCCCATTATTTCTTTTTTCAAAAATAAATTCAGGTAGAAAATTAATGAGATAAAAGATTTTAGCAATTAAACAATGTTTATTAAAAAAAGCTTACTAGATAAGTTTTATTAAAATTATTTTTTAACAGAAGAAACACATTGAGTTTGAAAATACCATAAAATCATAGTTTTCCTATTTCTACAAAACTATGGTCCTTTTGGACAATAATTATGAATAACTTTTTTTCAGTAAATATTTTTGATAAAAAATGACTGATTTTTTTCGTAGTCGTTGGTCTTGCATTGGAAAGTAGTTTCTCATGCGTAAGTCATCCTTCTTCCATAAAAAAATTATTCATATCGGATAATAGATTAAAAAAATATACATATAAATATGTTGCACCCTTAAGTGAGTGAAACACACCATACGAGTACATATTAACTTCTTTGAATTAAGACGTTATTTATCACTTCGTAGAATTCGAAGTAATTATTTTTCAACCAGTTAGGATGGTGTGACGTCTTCTATAAAAGAAAGGGGTTTTTTGGATATGACCACTGAAATTTTGCGAATGTTTGGAGATTTTCAATCACAAATCCTTATACACTTGAGAAATTGAATAACAAATGGGTTTTAACCGAAATCAGTATTTCGTCATCAGGAACTTTCCCTTATTAGTCATAAATATATTATTCCTGAAACCACTTATATTATAAAATTATGCACCATCCCTTAAAACCATATGCTGTTTAGCCACATTTTGTAGTCTTATTTTACTGAAAAAAAATGAATATTAAAATAATCAACAAAAAAATATAAATACATTGCCTGAGAAAGTGACTAGCCTCAACAGAAAAGCGTATATATTCTTCTTTATTTGCGATCAGTTTATTCTGGTTATTCGATAGTAATCAAGTAAGTTTGTTGTATCTGTAACAATTGTTGTATTGTAACAATACAATGAAAACAATAGATACCCTTGATAATTCGTGGTTTGAAAAAGTTGAATCACAACAAACGATGTATGATTCAGCATGTGCAATATACTTGCATAGGTACTTGGAGAGAGCAACTACCTATTTAGATACTTGGGAATGGTTGTTTGAAAAAAAAAATAAAAAAAAAACATTTTTTAACCACGAATTATCGAGGGTCAGTGGACACTGTATTAGCTACTCAAACCCCAGAAAACTATATTAGTCACCCAAAAAAGATCTTTCTCATACTTTCAAGTTGACTGCAATCCTTTTGTAAGAATAAAATCGGTAATTACATATAAATGGGCACCATAACCAATTCGAGATTACTAACTCCGACAGCTCCATATGTAAACTTGGGAATGAATCCAGTAGTAAATTTCAATTTTAGGCTACCGTTGTTGAAAAACTTCCTATATGCAACTTTTGGTGAAACTCAGTAATATTTCAAATATTTAGTCATCATATTGGATCCGCCATTCAGAATTTTTAAAATCTAAGTTCAGGTTGGTAATCAGCGAGCTCTAAATTCTCTGTGTATCAATTTTCAATGAAATTCGGTATTATTTGAAATTTTTGTCCGCCATCTTCGACCCGCCATTTTGAATTTTCAAAATCTGAAGTCAGATTCGTAATCAGCGACCCCGAAAACCCCTGTATACCAATTTTTATGAGAAACCAATTATGTAAAAAATGTATGCCGCAAAGGGTTAACTCACCTAGACTATAAAACGTATCATAATTAATGAACGGGGATACTAGTAATGCACTCGATGCGTTTCAATTCTCGATTTAAAAAGTTATATAATTAACGTTGACTATGATACTGCCGTTAATACACTGCACATTTCTACAACAAACAAGGGAACATAATTAACAACCAAAGTGGACCACCTAGACAACGTAATTATTATTATGTGCCATTACAGCTACTACCCTCCAAGGAGTATTCATTACGGAATTTAGTGGCGCATTGTACATTACCGTGGTTTGTTTCGGCAATAAAACGTAAAGTGAAAAGCGGTTCGCAAATTGAAACTTCCTATTAATTACGATGATTCATTGTTATTGCAACTGTTAACAAATGCAACCATTATCTGATATTATTAGAGATTGAAGTCTTAAGGGAACAGTGAAAGAAAGCTTAAAACAGTTTCTGAATCGTTTTCTCAAAAACTCAGCTTTTAGGTAGTCTCAGTTTTTGTAGATTATCGTAAACTTATTTAACCTTTAACATCTGTCGTCCATTTTTACTGTAATTCTTTATCATTATGTTCTTTAAGACCAACGAATGTAGGTATATTAGGCATATTGAAAATGCCAGATAAAACTCTTAGCGTAGTCGCACAACGGTTACTCAAGGCAAGACAATTGGGATATGACATTGGCTGGTACGATATCTCGCGGTCAAAGTAGTAAGCATTAAAATACTCTTGTCATCTGCAGTTTTGCTTTGATATCGACATCACATCCTACTTTTATAACATAAAAGGTACGCGATGGATGTTGAAATATCTCTTCCACGTTCTAAAAGTGCATACAAAGACAGTTATGTAATAAATTGTCGCAGTATGACAGAAAATATTTGGTTTTGTGTGGCGAAAACGTTAATTAATTGAAAGCATGGAAAATCTCATTAAAAGTGAAATAAGTTACCCAAAAATGAAAGTGTGTTCCTTGCATTTGAAAAAGGACCACTAATGTTACTGGTTAATAACGTATTATTTTATTTTTAAGTCATGTTTTTATATGTTAACTCATCGTAGAAAAGAGTAGCCATAACGCACAAAAATTGACACTGATTCAATAGTATGGAGACATCCAAAAAAAAACGTCATCAAAGTTGGCCGAGAAAAAAAAGACGTATTTCTATTCTTGATCGAATTTATAACCTTATTTACTTGTCAAGACTGTCACATCATATGACAGCCATTGTTTATTTATCAAATTGTGACAGACACTTGTCAAAAGTTTGACATAACCGAAAAGCTTAGACATGACCGCTATTTCCATCTCTCTCGTTCATAGCCAGAGTTGATGACGTTTTTTTGGATGTCTCTATATTAGTACAACTCGACCAAATTCATTTCAACCGCAAGTGGTTGCGCATAGCAGTAGTAATTTAATGACTGTGAGAGTGGTCTAGGCATAGATAGCTGAGTATTTGAATACACTGGTGTCGGCAAATAGATTCCAAGCAACAAGTTTTTGCAGTAGAGGAAGAAAAATCACTGCATACAAGTCATTAGTAGAGTAATTACTAATCAAATATGAATTACAATTTACATATAACACTTATATTAATTCAACTTCTTCAACAAATTCAAGTCTTATTATTATGGTATTAATAATAACAATTATATTATTAATAACAATCATTTTATTAAGTTATACTATTCAACCACAGCAAGTCACCAATTCGAAGTAAGTTCCCTACATACACATACATATGTGTGAACTCGATGTAAATTGTTTCTTTTTTTTGTATGGAACCTGTCTGAGGATAAAAATAAATAAAACAATTAACTATTTCAAGTAAAAAATGCTTTATATCTTTGAATATTACTACCTTTTTACAAAAGTAGCTGAGGCAGAGCGTAGCAAAAGAAGGCAGGTAGCTGTGCTGGTGCGGATTTCACTTTTACATTAAAATTAGTTGGAAACGAGTCGAGGACACAAATTCAGCGCAGAGCAAATTAATTATGGTAATAAGGGACACTTGTCGGGAATAAATGTCATGTTAACTGACACTTTCGCCTTTCCCTTCGATCAAGAAAATCATTATAAATGTGGACGAAATAAATCCTCTGTCGTCTGCGCTGACGAATCAGTATTTTAATCCATTAGGTTCTCGTATCAAATAATTACAGACATGAAAACTACAGTATTCACGTTACCGTTATTGACTTTCTCATTTGACAGCAAAATAATTTTCTTTTTATCTTTGGAACAGAACATAACACGATAATCTCCAATATCACTTCTAAAATTTCGTATTAGATCAGTCTCACTTCTTAAATCCAGTAATAATAAAAATGTATTACTATGAAGTACTTAATACTTATTTCTCGAAAAATTCTGTCAAACCGAGCTACCCCTCTTTAAATTACTTATTTAATTACTCATTGCATTAAAATATTTCACAGTTTGTACCCAAAAATTCTTAATCCAAGACGGAAATATTGTACGGTCTGCTTTAATGGTGAGATCTAGTGGGCTGGTGTCAAGGAATATTAATGCTATTAAGCCTTGTAATGAACAGCGTAATCAAAAACCAATGAGCTAGCAAAGCACTCTTTTTACTACTGATAACATAAAATTTTGACAGATGTTAAGATAACAATATTCAAATTCAATCAGAAAAATCAGTAGTACACAGTACTACCCAATTTTTAAAATTTTATATATTTAAAAAATAAAAAGTTTATCAAAACGTTTAAAAGTGTCACTTTTATCACTTTGACACGCTAGTATAAAAACTAGTTTTTATACTATTTAAATTACATTTTACCATAGTAAAAACTATATTTTTTATACTTTCAATTTTAGACAAAACGCCAGTGACACCAGTCACTTGTTATGAAATATATAACTGACTCAATTTTTTTTAAATCAAACTTCAATTTTGGAAGTTGAAAGTTAAAAATGGGGATGATTGTAAATAAAATAGTATGCAAACCTTGGTGTAAAGTTTCATTCCTGTCTAAATAAAGTTAACCTCTGTTAAATAAGTTCGCAACTCGGTAAACTACATAATCTCCTGACGGTAATTACACATTTTAAAAGGTAAAAAGTAATATACTATAATATTTCGCACTAGTATGTAAAGAAAAGTGGTAGACTATTCGGATGCATAAAAAAAACAAACCCAAAAAAAGAAATCATTTGCAAAAATAGAGAGTAAAACCTGGGAAAACTATTTTCAAGAAATATTCAGGAGTAATGATGAAGTTGAAGAGGTGCAGTTGGATGTAGAGGAGAACATATCTGAAGAGGAGGTACCAACATTTGATGAATTTTTGCCAGTAATCAAACAACTAAAAACCAATAAAGCTTCAGGACCTGATGAAATAGTAAATGAACTTATAAAGAACGGGGGAGAGCGACTATTAGAAGAAATGTATAAATTAATAGCTAAAATATGGACACAGGAAAATATGCCAAAAGACTGGGAGAACGGATGGATAACACCGATTCTGAAAAAAGGTGACCCTACAAAGTGCAATAGTTACAGATGCATAACGTTGCTAAACACAACCTATAAAATACTGACAACTCTCATAAGACGAAGACTTACAAAATACTCGGAAAATAAAATAGGGGAATACCAGCAAGGATTCAGGGAAAACAGGTCAACCATTGACGCGATCCATGTATTAGCACAAACAATAGAGAAATGTTACGAACATGATTTGGAACTCCACATAATTTTCATCGATTTTAAGCAGG
This sequence comes from Aromia moschata, assembly GCA_029963805.1. Classification (NCBI taxonomy): domain Eukaryota; kingdom Metazoa; phylum Arthropoda; class Insecta; order Coleoptera; family Cerambycidae; genus Aromia; species Aromia moschata. The sequence goes on along the minus strand of JAPWTK010000053.1, from coordinate 702,239 downwards.
CATTTGACAGCGTATCAAGAGTAAAATTGCTACAAGATATGAAAAAAATAGAAATACCAGCTAAGCTAATTCGGTTAACGGAAATGTCTATGAAAGGATCACGGGCTAAAATTAGAACAAATAAAGTAATTTCAGAAGAAATAAAGGTTGAAACTGGAGTAAGACGCCCTTTCCACCACCCTCTTTAACATTGCATAGACGGAGCGATAAAAGCCGCAGGAACAACAAGAACTATTGCACAATCTTCGACACAAGTAGTGGCATATGCAGACGATATAGCGTTGCTAGGGACGAGTAAGAGAAGCCTTGAAAACTCCTTTCTGTTACTGGCAAAAGAGGCGAAAAAGCGAGGTCTACAAATTCACCAAGAGAAAACTAAATACCTCATAATCACCAGAAGACAATTGACAAACGTGGAAGAAATCGAGATTGGAGAATACTGCTTTGAAAGAGTATCTGACTTTAAATACCTTGGGATAGTGATAAATAGTAACAACGACCGAAGCACTGAAATAACCCAACGCATACTAACAGGCAATAAAGCATATTGGAAGTACAATAAGATCCTGAAAGACAAGCATATTAGCCGGAAAACAAAACTTAATATATACAAAGCAGCAATTCGGCCAGTAACAACATACGGAGCTGAAACAATGTGTCTCACGGCAAAGGACAGGGACCGTTTGAGGATATTTGAGAGGAAAGTAATACGCAGAATTGCCGGTCCCAAAAGAACAGACGACGGGGAGTATAGAAGACTAAATAACAAGGAAATAGAGGAACTAATTGGGAAAGAGGACATCGTCAGAGTGATCAAAGCACAAAGATTAAGATGGTGGGGACATATACAAAGAAGGGAGCCGACAGTACTGATCAGAAAAGTAAGTAATTGGCCTACCTCCACCTACAAACAGGCCAAGAGGAAGGCCGAAAGAAAGATGGCAAGATCAAATCATGGAAGATATTAAAACACTAAAAATCAAGGACTGGAAAACAACATGTAAGGACAGGAAAAAGTGGAGGGATATAATACAAGAAGCCAAAAGCCACAAGGACATGTAAAAGAATGGACACCAAGAAGCCAAGCGGAGTGACTCACCGCAACAAACGAGTCAAAAGAGCTCTACGGAGCGCCTACCATTCCAATCGGAATGAACAGGCATATATATATATATATATATATATATATATATATATATATATATATATATATATATATATATATGTAAAGAAAAGGACAACAGAACGAAGAAATACGTGACTAAAGTGTATTTGATGCTTAATTCCATATAGTTTCGTCGTGTACTGGTACTGATTTGTTTAGATTAAAAATATTTTAGTATATCATAAAATGAAATTATTACTCCGTTTTTTTTTCATATTGTGACATTTGTAAAAGTGACGTTTGTGACAGCTGATATTTATTAAATTTTATAGTTTACATATTTAGTCTATTTAGTTTATACACTAGCTGTTAGTAAAGAATTGTATGGAATGACATATTAAATATTCTAGATGTCAAACGAATTTTCTAGAACATGTAAAATTTATAAATACTGGTGTTGTTGCTAGGATAGAGTTAGTTATGTTTTGAATGTTACACAGTAAGACCCACGAGTTGTAGATTGATAAATAAACGTGTTTAAATTGAAGAACTGAATCATTTAAGGAGAAATTCGTAACAATATTTTATTTTCAGCAAAAATATTAATGCTTATTATTTTTTTTACAGTCAATAAAAGGATTTTATACACAAATTACACACACTATTTTATCTAAAACCGAATTTGTATATATAATATATAATATAATGTATAATTAAGAAAAAACTAAAAGTTTTTTAAGGATTAGTACCTAATTTTGTACGCACTGGTGAGTAGCCTCTTTTTTTGACTCGTATGGTTGTTCCACTCGCCTACGGCTCGCGCGACAAAATTCACACTCGTCAAAAAAAAGGGTCACTTTTCACACTTGTCGCATAAATAGCTATTATTTAACTTCATCGATAACGGTATTGAAATGAATAGTTTAACATTTTGCTTGTTATTACGACCTAAAATAAAATATTGAATTGGCCATGAATTAATTAACTCAAATCTGATGAACTATAAATAACAAGCTATAAATAACTTCAGCGGCTTGAATGAAGGACCCATATATGTATTTAAAACACCCGATCATCACCAATCTTAATTATAATAATAGTTAATAACTAATTAATTCGCTTTAAAATAATTAATTGATTAATAACAATGGCACCCAAAAAAAATAAAGTCGAGTCCTAGAAGGCAGATCTATATATTCCCATGCACTTTGACCCGCTGAACATGAATCCGATGTCCGTTTTGTCCGAAAAATCTCAAACAAGTAAATAAAAAGCTGAAATGAGCTGACCGCTATTTCCATGCATATTTTGGGGCGCTGAGACCCAATATGAAGTCAGAATTGGCCGATCAGTTAAGAATTTTAACATAACCTCAAAATTACACCTTAAAATGACCGAAAAATTGCAAATAACGAGGCACTGAAACTGAATATAAGGTCAGAGCCAGTTGATTAGTCAGGGATTTTGACATAACTTCAAAAAACACCTAAAAAAATGCCAAAAAATACAACTCAAATTTATTAAAAGCTTCAAACAGTAACTAAAAAATTTTAAGACAGTAACTTTACACAAAGAACTTTAAACCTTAATAGTTCTTGCTTTCGGAACATAACAGTTCTTGTTTTAATTTATAATAAGTTTTGATTTTAAGTTCTCGTCTCAGGCTATGTTAGGTTAAGAATTCTTAGTTTAAAGTTGTAAAACTCTTGCCTTCGGTTATGTTAGGTTTAAAATTTTTGGCTAAAGCTTTTAATTTATTTGTTTTTTGTCACTTTTTAGTTTTTTTTTATGTCGAAATTCCTTACTTATCGGCTAATTGTGATCTCAGATTCAGTTTCAGCGCCCCAAATTACGTATATGTAGATATTGTGATCAACTCATTTAGCCTTTTTATTTACTTGTTTGGGATTTTTCTTGCATTTTTAAGACGTTTTTTGATGTTATGTCAGAATTTCTAACTGATCGGCCAATTTTGACCTCAGATTCGGTCTCAGCGTCCCAAAATACCTACGAAAATGGTGGTCAGCCCATTTAAGCTTTTTTTATTTACTTGTTTTTTGAGGTTAGGAAAAATTCAAGAGTCAGACGAACAAAACGGGCATCGGATTCGTATTCAGCGGGTCAAAATGCATCGGAATGCATAGGTCTGCCTTCTAGCACTCGACTTTTATTTATTTTTGTGTGTCTGTGTACTTAATTGATTCACTTTAAGAATTGACTGAATTATTTAATTCACCAGTACTCAAGGTATTTACCTCAATTCTATTGTTTTATTTGTTCACAAACTTACATGCCTCCAAAATCATAAAATGCAATAACGTATCTTTCTTCCTCAACTATGTCAAGATTTGTTAATTTTCATTCTAGTTGTAAACCCTTTCGAAACGAAAAGTGGGGGGTAGATTGTTGGCAACGCGCCCATTTACCTCTCCATAATACGGATCCGTTTCGCGAAGTGTCAGCTGTAAAGTTACAATAACAGAAGTAATTACTACGGTCGTGTCACGAAACTGTAAGCCTGTTTTTGTTCTGGAGAATAGAGGGCATCCCGCTCATAAATGCGAACATGTGAATAATGTTTCAAGGGTTTAGGAAACGTGCAGTTGTCGCACTCGTTTGTATTTTTTCGAATAAAGTCGTTGATTAAGGGTTTTTTTCTTGACGTAGTATTTATTTCACGAGGCAGAGGGTATAGGCGTATGCTCATAATCTTTGTCGGTTTGTTCTTTTTATTTAAAGTTTTTTTAAAACCAAATTTATAACAACGTTTGGAATATTTTAATTATATAATTCTTAATAGGAGTACATATTGCTTTTGAAAAATCTAGAAATTACACAGGAACACAAAAAATCCAAGAAGCTCCACTATAGTATCCTTACGCATTTTGACGTGTTGAATTCTGTCCGATGTGTTTTATTAATAAAATCTTTTTAACAATTCCAATTGTTTTAAATTATCTTACATCCCATCAAACACAGTCTAGAAGCAATAGGGATAACTTAGTTTATGTTTCTACAGTAAGAAGGAAAAAATATTAACCCTGCTGTTCTGTTCAAATTTAGTATACAGTTGAACTATTCGGGTCAATATTACTCGACTGTTATTTTTTACATTTTCAATTATAAAATAGAAAACAAACATTATATTTTGTTACAGTAACTATAAAGTAGAAGAAGAAGACAAATAAAGCTAAATCCATCAGCTTATCAAACAAAAAAAAATAGTTTTCATGATTTAATAAAATCTGGACAAAAATACATAAGTTGAGTATATATTATAAATATGTCTCTTACAATTGCACAAAATATGTATCTTGTTGTCGTTGCTTGACGGGCAAAACTTGCAACGAACACCGAGTTTTGTAGGTCCAGGATATAAACAAATACAAACTTTTCATTGTCAAACGACAAATACAAAACAGACCTAAAAAGGAACGAACATAACTATGATACACGTAAGAAGAACTATATACCGCCTAAGATGGTAAAAACAGTAGGCCAAAAATTTTATACTTACCTAGGACCTACCTAAACTATATAACTACGTACCTATATATATACAAAATAAGACAAGTATTCCGTCCTTTAAAAAGCATCTCATGAAACATATTCTGTTAACACCTAGATTAGAAATTCATAAAATGGTTGAATTGAGACCGGTTAATTAAAAAAAAATGAAAAAAAAAATAGGAAAGCTAACCCTCAGTTCTCTCATCTCTACTTTTATTCTACTCTTGTCATACATGTATACTTACTGTTTTACATTCTGCATTCTGTCTTTTCAATTTGTCGATGTAATAATTATCTCACTTTACACATTTATGTATTTTATTTTATGTATATTACTTTTTATTGTATTAATTGTATTGTATTATACCCTCTCAAGAATATTGTTATTCTTTTGGGATTATCTGTTGGAAATTTTATGTTATAATATGTAAAATTGTAAAGTTATTGTCATGTTGTATATTATTTGGCAGATAATAAAATTATTATTATTATTATTATTATTATTATTATTATATTATTATTAAACGTACTCGTTTGCCATAGTGTGAGCTCTATTGCAGTTACTTCAGCAACAACAGGCTGTGCATGCAACTTGTTTTTCTGCGATCGTACAAACATTTTTTTTTTTCATGTTTTGACTCCGGAAAATGCCAATTTCCAGTATTTTTTTGCCGTTATTAAGCAAGGGTCTGGTTGCTTAGTAACCAGTAGTCTGACAGTACAGGACTTTCGAATATAGTTCGTCGTATAGTAGTCGAATATTGGAAATAGTCGAATTTCCTAGTTTTATTTTATTTATTTTTATTCATTTTAGATCGCAAAAAAAATAAAGAAATAGTATATACACCTCTTAGGAAAGTCACATTCTCAGTCTCCGTCGCTTGCTGGACTCTGCTGTGCCTCGTCCAACAATTTGCATAGTCGCCGCCGGGCGAGAATCTTTTTTATGTTTTTTTTTTTTCTACTAGATACACAATATATTATTTCACGTGTCGGTGAGTCACCCTTGTTTTGCTGTACGGCTGACCGGGCGGCGATGCATACTACTGGTGTTTTCGCCACATAATGATGATATAAAACAATAACTCTCACTAAATCAAATTTTTTTGTTTTAAAAAATGTTATTAATTCCTAATTGACGCTATTAAAACACAAATTTATTTTCATTGGGTCATATTGAGTGTAATATTACATATGTAACAATTAAAAATTTTAGAACAAGGGACAAAAAGGCTTAAAAATTTTGTGGGGAATTTAGCGACCTTCTTCTCTATTAGTTTTTTTTTTTTGGTTTGGTTGGATTAGGTCCAGGAGTAAATAACAACTATTCGATTTTTGCCAACGTTTCAGAGCTTCATTCCTTCCTTCCTTCATTAAAAATTTTCTTGGTTAAAATAACGATTTTGAGTTATGAAACAAAGTCGATAAATTTTAGAATACTCGGTTACTCTGTGTAAGTTAACAATAATAGAAAAAATTATTTTGGGCCATATAGACCCGAACAGGACATCAGGGTTAAATACTTATTTTTGTATTTTTCTCAGAACTGTTAAAAAGACATATTTTTATTTCTTAATTTTATATAATCCGACAACGATGTTAACGAACATGATGGCAGAAAAAGAAGGAGAAATATAAATTTTATGATTCAATATAATTTAGTATTTGAAAATCTGTGATATGAAAGCGCGTGTTTATTCTTATCTTGTAATCGAGGCTTTGATATGTAATTTAAAAAACAAAAAACAGGTAATTAAAAATTACAATAAAAAAATGAGGTACTTTGTGCCATCTTGCAACATTAAAGAAATTATTTCTCATGAAGAGGGGTCAGTCGATGATCTACTTTGGGATTGTTCGCCTATCTCTTCAATGAGAGTTTCTATATTAGGACAGCGATGACTGTCCAGACAGATGATACTGAAAGAACTCTCTTGTGGAGTGACCTCACCACCTTTTTGAAGAAGGATTTGGTGGTGCGTTTTTGGTAGTAATTTTTAATTTAAAATTAATTAACATCAAAGTGTCATTATTTTTGTAACTTATTTTATATGATTAACATTACAACAAATGTAACATCCTTCACTTAATATCTTTCGTTAGACGCCCTTGTTTCACTTTGCCTCGAGATCAGTCGAACCAACCCAATGCGGACGGATATTAACCTTCCCACGTCTCCATACGTCGGTATGTTTATTTCAATACCGCAAATATGCAATTCCCCACACCGGGAGGTATATGTATATATATATATATTATTCGCCTCTGTTTCCTAACTTCTCCAGACCATCCAAATTCACATCGCCCGAACAGATGTCGGCAGGCGAACACCTCACGAATAACAAGCAGGCATTGACATGCAGTGTTGCCAAGTGGATCACTATATACGGAACTGCTTTCATATATATTAATGTAGTAAAATCGCATATTGCAATTCTCAATTCAAATATTTCTAAGGTTAAGTACAGCTTCAGGTTGTACTGTGTTCTGGTACACGTTCAGCGGTGGTCCCATTTTCAGGGGTTTCACCTAGGCGGCCAGAGCTTTCATTTTCGCTATTGTCGTCCGATTTTGAAATCTTTTGCACATATGTGATCCTTATCATTTATAGTATTTTTTAACGTCATGATTTTTTGGGTACCCATTTCTCAATTTTAAACCATTGAACATATTTTTTAATGTGAGAATGATTGCTGAGTGCATGGAGATGGTTGAATTGCCTTGTCCGTGATCTCTACCAACTTCTCAGTGCTACAGGACTCTACCAACTCTATTTCTCTGGTCACCAGCATCAAAAGGGCCGGACTTAGGAAAATCCCCCCGCGGGCTCCTTAACGGGCCGGCCCTGAAAAACTGACACGATAGATCAGTTTTTCGTCTTCGGATTCGTAATCAGCGTTAAAGGATCTGTCGATTCCATACCCTCAAGCTCGCTGCACAGACTTTTTTGTGTGGCTGTGTTATTATTAAAATTACCGTAATCGACGTCTGGTTCATTGTCTGAAGGTTCAAAATTATCACTTGAACCACCTGAAATCACGGTCGTCATCGTCCTAAATTTTCTAATATTTGTAATATTTCTCCATCGTTTAACCTTTTACGAAACCTTAGATCCCGTTTTTCTGTCATACTTCTGTGATATTATTAAATTTCACTCAAATAAACACCCACATACAAAAACCGACACACCAACAACTTGACATTTTACTGACAGTTAGCTACCCATGTGGGTACCCAAAACCGTCTTATAACAATGTGAACTTCTGCCTCATAAACGAAGTGCTAAAAGCCGCCACGAGCGCGACTGTGCCTAACGTGTAGCCAAAACAGTCGACAAGCGGCCAGATCAACAATTAGCTCAATAAATGGCGCCGGAAAGCCCGCGCAGATTTAAATGCATAGACGTGCAGGGTACCCATATGGGTACCCAGTTGTCGCTACTTACACACGCGTGGGTACCCATATAGATACCCAAGCCGCTGAACGTATTATTAATTAAATACAGATACATAAAGAAATGCCCTGACTGATTGAATTGTCATCGCCCAACTCGAACCCAAGAAGACTAGAACATAAGGAGACCGAATTCCGTTGTTGGTGACGGGTCGAAATCTGAAAGCCTCCAGTCAGCGCTTCGAACGTGCCTAGGCTACTGCGCCGCTAGAGTATGTGTATGTGGCAAAGAAGATTAGATATATTCTAGTCTTCTTGGATATAACTAATACATGCAACCCGGCGCAGTAAGCTACTGCGCCGGGCATAGACACGCTAGCAGCGCTAACTGGCGGCTTTCAAAATTCGACCCGCTGCTACTCGTGTGAAACCTCGGAGGTTCGGTCTCCTTATATTCTAGTCTTCTTGCTCGAACCTCTAGACCTAGGAATGTATACTTCTGGAAGTTTACTTCAGTAAGTTATTTCTTCTACGACGTTAGCACCCAAAAAGAAGTGGTATTTAGAAATTCAACCATTAGGTAAGAGAAAGAGATTGTGTAAGAAAGATAAATGTATTTTTACGGATTTATCATATCCCTAAGGTTCAATGAGGGTTTTACTCTATAAAGATTTTACGTACAAATTATAAATACAAACCAGTATTTTATTCTAATCGATGCTTCGATATCAAATTATTTTAGGTTGGCACGGTGGTCATCTTTAAAGCTTATTATTATGTATATCATTGTGATATTTTAAACTAAAAGAGATACAGGATTGCTATTGCACATTTCTATGCCATTGAAACATATGAAAAGAAAGTGACGATACATCGCATCGGTCCTGAAATATCCTGAAAAAAACTAAGAACTTGTGTTTTCCTATTTCTTCTATATTATATTTTTATTACTGAGGCAAATGTAATGGAATTTGGTACGATTACATAAACCGATATACTGAATCTACTGGAGGTTACAGAAAATTTCCAGGCCTATTAGATCTTCATATTTTTGTAGGCAAGTTTGGAATTGATTATGGGAGCCATATTGGATTTATACGCAACTGAATAAAGAATAAAATTATAATTTCAACGATGTATCACACTTGAGTCATAAGACTTCGTTAAGTGTCGTAATACCTAAAAATTATAGTTTACTGAGAAGTCGTAATTGCCAACAACAGTAGACCTATAAATTGCTGAAACCTCCAATAGATTCAGCATATCGGTTTATCTAGTACCAAATGATATTACATTCACCTCAGTAATAAAAAACATAATATGTTCAATTTTTCAGGATGTTTCAAAAACGAGCCGATGTTTTGTCACTTTGTTTTCATATTTTTCAATGGTATATAAATGCGCAACTTTTTTTGTAATATAAGCAATTTAAACCTCTTTTAGTTTAAAAGATTCCAACTGTGTATACCCTAAAAGTGACCATCGTGTATACATATGTGCATATAAATCCAACACTTTTTTTATTTTTGTGACAATTGTCAGTGTGACATATTTAATGGCGAATGAAGAAGAACGCGCATGTTGGCTTGTATCCTAACCAGGAGAACTACAGTGTTATTATCTAATAGGTATCACCTTCTAGGGTAATTAGATGGGAATATAAATATCGTGATAGGTCCGACAAAGTTGGCAACTACCAGATGTGACACAACATGTAGCTCTCCTGATCAAGATACAAATTATCATGCCCGTTCTTCGTCGTTCGCCATTAGATATGTCAAACGAATGAAATTTAATAAGATCGAAATCCTGATCTGTGATCTCTAAATGACTAATGACTAATGACAATGAGCGAGAAATCATTCTCGCTTCAAAATTATATGTAATAAAGTCATTCGTACATTCTTCAAGTCATATAATTCTGCTATATGTGGAACACCATTAATTACAAACTTTTAATGAAGGACTAAATTCTGTTTTCTATTCTTATCCTGATAATATCAGAATTTGTGAAAAATTCACCACTCCGGCAACATGGTTGATAACATGCTTTTGTTTTCTAGGTGGGATGGGTGAAGGCGGACACCAAGGCGATCCAAGCCATCCATGATCATGTCATCACGCACAATCCTCGCGTGTCGGTGTCCCACAACGACCACTCTACGTGGAATCTGCATATAAAAAACGTGCAGGAAGAGGACAGAGGACAGTATATGTGCCAGATTAACACTGATCCCATGAAAAGCCAGGTGGGTATCGGCGTGTAGTTCAGTAACCGAGTTTATTGCCGTAGTTTTGTTGGGATTTTATTTGGCCGTGTAACGGTAACGATCTGTTGGTGACTTTGGATCGTTACAAAGTTGAAAGTTTAGGGTACATGGAAACAAAGTAGTATTTAAGCATCTAAGTCAATATAACTCTGATATAAAATTGGCACTTACTATTTGATTTTAACAACATTTCGTTCCTCCCAACATTTTGTTCAATTTTTGAATTAAATATGGTACTGCGATGATATTACATAATATTATTCCTTTCCAATAACTGATTGTTAATAGTACCACGCAATAGTACACGTAATTTTTTGACACTCTGTACAATTAATATTATATTCAAAAAATATATAAAAAACACTATAGCGTCGTTTTTTCACCTGAAAAACACCATAAAAAATACATAATCTGCAGCAGATCGTGTTTTTTCCTGCAAAACGCTATTTAGAAAATGAATGTGAATCCTGCGTTATTTTTTTGCCACAAATTTCGGAAGCGGGGAACTTATCCCTACTTCTGTTGATTAATTTTTTACTCAAACAATTACAAATATTTTTATTTGACTATTTTTTACATTTCACGTCCCACAAACAGGGATGTTCACGATAGATTTCGATAAACTACTTCCAAAACTATTTGTTGTCAGAATACAACATAATTTATCTAATACTAAATATTTATTTAAAACTAAAAAAGTGAAATAAAGTAAACGATATTATCTAGTTAATTCAACGCTAGATATTAAACAGACTATTAATATTTTGTGTACTTATTAGTTGTGTTTGATACAGATGGTTTATTTACGCATTCGCTTTCAAACACCAGTTACCAGTCAAGGGATTTGACAGCAGACACAAGCCTCAAACGTTCCTTAAAACTACTGCTTCATCTCAAATCCCCGCCACGCACTTTCAAGCATTTTTGATCATGTCAAGATTTTCAAACCACCTTCAAGCACGTTTGAAAGTGAATGACCCGCTTAAGATAATTTACAGCTCCACCAAATTCACTTAAATCATGGGATTTGGATGCACAATAGAAATTTTATCACAGTGATAATGGCTCATTCTTCGAATGCAGTGGCGGTGTCAACATCGACAAATACGTTCCGAGCAACAATGTTTTAAAGTGCGAATGCGAAATCACATCATTCAATTCATTAATTCAACTTGTTTCTTATTAGCATGTTTTTAACTGTACTCCTACTTATAGATTTTTTGTCAGGTCATGAAACTTTCTCTCCCGACCATACGATACATTTATTACGTTGTGTGTACAATTGTCGTATGCTCTTACTTTGTTTATAGATCTCGTTCTTTATCTATTGTCTGCGCATCTCATAGTTAAAGTGAATTTGGTCGAGGTGTATCTTCATATAGTGCAATGTTCATATAGTGGAGCTAGAATGCGATAAGCATTCTAGCTCCATAATCCGTAAACACTCTGTATAAACACAATTAGCATCTCTGTGCGCGCCGTTCCACTCTCTCTCTCTCGTTTTTCCGGATTCTGTCAGCCGAATCATGGCCGTAAACCTAGCTTTTTCGGACAGCTAATTAACTGGAAAAATAGATAGCCACTCTCGTCGTTTTCAAATAGTTTAGTTCGACAGTCGTCCACTTCCCTTTTGCGATCAACGCTTTAATCAAACTAGCGACGCTTTTGATGAATTTCACAAATATGTAGGCTGTGGATTTCGAAACTACGCCTATACGCGACATGTAAAATACACTCGACATAAAATCCCGACGAGTACGTCATAGTCGCCCTCTTGTTTGGAAAATAATTTTCGATGCTTTTGTACCTATTCGGTAAAATAACAAACTTTTAATAAAGTTCGACAAACCATTCGTGAGCGTTGTTGCTAGACTTTTTGAATGGAAAACAGCCCAGGATTGACACTAAAAAATAAACGAAAAGCTGTGTATGTAGGGGTGCTGCTGGTAGAATATCGACTTTGATACTACCCACAAATATTATCTATTAACTCGGTACTTCAGCGTATCAATGATAAAACTATTTAATATAAACAGGGAGTACTGAAATTCGCTTGCAATATTTACATGACATGAAAACTATGTATATCAAATCTAGCTAAAAAATTAAAACGACATGACGTGATACTAAAAATATCGTTCTCTTTATACTGTGAATTTTTTATGGTAATTTAACAACATCCCTGGATAAGCTACAAAAAGTATGACATGCGAAAATAAGTGTTATCTATTATCCACTAACATGTATGTACAAAAAATTAATCATTTAGTTAACCACCCAATGCAATAGTGACAGAAATGGTACATATTTCAAGTCAGACCTCTCTCTCTCATACTACTACATTTTTTCATAGCAAATGCACTTTCATTAATTTCAGTTAAGTGCGATATAAACTTAATTCTCCTTATAACCCCTAAATTAGCAGCTTGATGATATATACAGGGTGTCTCATAACTACGTTAAAACTTTTAAATTATAATATATAAGTCTTTCATATTAATATTTTCGATTAGAGTCATCCCTGCAAAGTTATTCGCACATACAAGGCGGGCCAAAAATACATTTTTTTAATTTTTTATCTCAATAATTGGAATAACGTAATAAATTGATATTTTGTCTGTGTCTTTCACTAACAGAAGGACATCTTAGGGTAAATTTTTATTCATTGCTTGTTATTTTTTAGAATAACAAGCAATAACACAAAAATGGATACGGGTTGCTTGTTTCAACCTCTTGCTGATACAGAGGAAATATAAAAATGTTTCCCCAAGATATCCTTCTATTAGTAAAACACACACACCAAATCTCAAATTCTTACGTTACTCCATTATTGAGATAAAATGTTAAAAATGTATTTTTGGCTCGCTTTGTATATGTGAATAACTTTGCAGGGAGGGCTCTAATCGAAACATGTATATGAAAAGCCCCTTTAAAATCACTTGTAGAATACACCCTTTAAAAGTTTTAAAGGGCGTATTACGTAATTGGCGTATTTAAGTAAATGGAGTATCAGTGACGTTTGAGCAAATAATGTGGTTTTATGCAAGTATTTTACTCATTTTCTGCGCAAGACTGAGTGCTGCCATCTACCGTTTAGCTATAGTATAACACAGGAAGCATCTCGATAATCGGAAGTCGGGGTAAGTCAAGAGTGATGTCATTCTACTCAGCTCGTGAGTGGATTCTAAATATATTTTGGTTGGTGTCGAAATCTCTGAAGTATAAAGTTACGGCGGCTGTGAACGTCTATAATAATGCCCGCTGCCAAGTTCGTCGGACGTTACAAACATATAGATATAGGAACTTGGAATAGAAATGTTCTTTCAAAATTCAAAATTCAAATGTCAAAATTACCAATTACTATTTACCCAAAATCAGCAATCAATCAACAAAAAAACCAAATACCGCACAAATAGAGAGAAGAAGAAACCACAAAATGCAATAACATTTAACGAGAGCTAAATTCAACAAGTTAAAGAAACAAGTTTAGATACGAGACTTAATACTTTAAATGTCTGAGAATTAATTGTCGCTTTACTGCAGCGGACGCGATCTAAAATAAAAATTAAAATAGAACACTGTTTTATCGGCACAAGGGATGCCCGTAATTTGTAGTTACCTTCTTTCCCGATAGTGTTTTTTGCCGCTTTCATTCAAAATACCTATTATTAGGTATAAATTATAAATTTACTTTTTTATTTTTTTATTTCCGTTTGGAAGCTAAATTATCCTCTCCGCTCCAATGACATTGATTGTTTAATGACACAAAAGGCATTACTTGTAGTATTCTGGCACAAACAAATTACTGTCCCGATCTTCTATGGTTTAGTAGTTATTAACTCAAAAATGTTCACTATACTTCATCCTACGATCTCGAGATGTATTTCAATTTAAACATGTCAAATTATTTCAATTTCAGTAGTGGATAATTAAAACACGAAAAGAAAACGGGACGATTTATTTGTGACTCAGAAAAGCATATTTCTGACATGTAAAACTAATCTCGATATGTTCTTCCAAACAGAACTAAAAATAAATAAAAAGTAAATAAATATCCAACCCTAACACAATTTTAGTAAATTGTTATTCATCAACCCAAATAAAATAAAACAGACAGTTTTTTGCTTAAATTAAATAACACGTAGGTATTATTTTATTTAACAAAATATAATTTATAGAATTCATTTTTATTTTTTTTTTTATGGAACTGCACCAGAATTCGTCATGACCTGATGTTCTTGTGACCGGTTTTCAGTAGTTTAACTTGTGGTTTGGATTTCTTTGAAACATTGAGGGAGTCAAAAAAGCTGGTCCAAAAATAAAATAAGTTCGGCTGTATCCTTTGCTTTAACCGGTAAATTATAATTATCCTTAATATATGAAATTAAAAATACATGTTATACGCTTAAACACTTAAACTTAAACGCCAAGGACAAAAAACGCTATCTTTCTTAGAATTTTTTTTCCTATACGACCATATTTTTTGTTTCCTGTTAAAGATTTTGGGAAATTATACATTAGGGCGTTTCACTTATTGATTGGACTAATGTTTATAGACTGTTTTTAAACAGGTTAATTATTAAGTTTACATTTTTAATAACAAGTTTGCTTACCTGGAATAGCAAGGGTAGGAACCGAATGTCTTTTAAGTCCTCTTAGAGTTCCTGGCACAAACCAATCTTCAGCAAAATGGTCGTCACAAACATAATATCTATTGTACATTTGTTCACGTGTATTTCATAGTCTGTTGGCTTTATAATTTCAACCCACTTATTAAAAATATCTGGCTCGCTTCGTGGAAAGCGATGTCTTTTGCTAAGTTTATTTTCACAGCGCGGAACGCAACATTATTTTTGGTTTTAGAGCAGGGACGTAATATTCTATTGTAAAAATATAACACTAAATTAGAGACAATATGAAAAAACAATTGAACTACCGCAAAATAGTAAAATGTTGAAACTAAACTCGTCAATAAATCGTACTTAAAAAACACATTCAAACATTTAAATGATTTGACAGTTATCTGACTGCCCTCTTTAAGAAAACATATGCACTATCGAAAAATCGCATAATATCCGCCCACCGAGATTTACTAAATCTCGGTGTATCCACCGCGTCATAAAGCGCCCTCAAGTAGAAGCGATCCAATCTAAAAGTTATGGCGGGAAGGCCAATATCTCATATTAAATTTTCTGTAATTTGTGGCTAAATTGGGTGCTTTCCATTTACCGACACTGTCCGACTTGTGTCTCCGAAAGTGCTTTCCATTTGATTTGTGTCGCCGTGAGTCAACGACACAAGTCACCTCAAACAGACTCCGCTAGACAGCTGAGTTCGCGCTGAGTGTGAGTGTAAAAGAAGTGAAAGTCTAAACGAACGCGGCAATGCAGAATATATAGTGAAGAGTCAATGCAAAATCTAATTGAAGAAAATGAAGGTAGGTGAAAAACGTAATTATTTGCAGTAATTACTTTCAACAACTTTTGCACGAAACTACTAGCCTAGCGAGCGTTCCATTTACCTATTTGATGAGAGTCAACACTAGTTGACACGAGTCGACACAAGAGTCACTGGGAGTCGTATAAATGGAAAGCACCCATTGTATTTCACGGTGTGAACAAACGTCAAAGTGACGTGTGTTCAAATAACGTGTTGTTATGCAAGTATTTCACGCATCTGCTGTGTAAGATTGAGTGCTGCCATCTAGCGTCTAGCATTAGTATAAAACAGAAAGCATCTCGAGAACCCAAAGTTGACGCAGGTCGAGAGAGGTGTCATTCGACACAGTTCGTCGTATAAATTGTAAATATATTTTGATTGCTACCGCAGTCTCATCGCAATCATTGACCTTCATCAATTTCGTGTCAGAACCCTCACCGATTTCCTACTGAGCGCTATCCATAAATACATATGTAATGTTCCAAAGAGTCACATTAACGAAGCAACTACACTCCGAAATAGCTCA
Source organism: Aromia moschata (assembly GCA_029963805.1). Taxonomy (NCBI): domain Eukaryota; kingdom Metazoa; phylum Arthropoda; class Insecta; order Coleoptera; family Cerambycidae; genus Aromia; species Aromia moschata. Next base: position 685,996 of record JAPWTK010000053.1, on the reverse strand, counting down.
TCTCGCGTACAAGCAGTAAAATTTCAGTCGCTTATCTCGGTTAATGACCATTTTTCACCGAGTATGTCCCCGGCGAGCGGACAGACGCCCGATCGCATCGTAGCGCACTCTATTCCAGTGCAATTTTCCATGTAATTAACGGATGCAGTCATGCAAAATGAGCCCGGTAAAATATGTGACTGAAGACGGTCCCTCCGGTATATCCCAGCCGGCGAATAATAGATGTTGGTCGCGGGTTAATTTATAGGCGCGGCAGTCGATTATCGAAGTTTGGCGGTCAGCGGGGGCTGTTTGGGGCGCGAGGTATCAAGTTCGGGACCGGGGCCTTTCATTAAAGCTCTCCGTTGACTGTGCTCGCCTACAGGACACACTGGATTGCCCTATTTACAGATCGGATTCAGTGAGGAGGCGTGGAAAAGCCAGCATGCCTATTTTAGAAAACTGTAACTAAAGTAACAAATTATAACTTCACATCCATAGGCATCGCCTACTCAAAATTGTAATAAAATTAACATTTACAGAATACTCATACTACAAGATTATATTCAGCAAAAATTATGTTTCGTTATCAGTATATCCATCATCATTTCTTATATAATCAGTGCCATTTATAGTTTTGGTCTGATACCATCTGACTGATAATTGAACATCTGCAGCATTAGATGATCTTCAGGTACAGAGTTGGAGTAAAGATTCCTTAGTCGATCCAAACCAGGATTTTTTCTTAAATGAGTTTCAAAATTTTCTTTCCCAATAAGACCTGTTTTATCAGCAACTGTCTGCAATTGTGTTTTCAATTGGTCTATGAAAAGTAAAGATTCCATGAGCGATATTCATGTATTTTGTTAAATTGGTATATTGTGTCCTCTATGAGTAACTGTATAATTATTGTGAACTGTTTGTAAATCTGCGTTGTTTATTTTGAAATTCCTGCTAGCTCTGCTTTGTCAACTCTATTTCTATTGAATTGTAAATCTACAGTTTTAAAACGCTTCAGTGCTTCTAAATGATGCACACAATAAAATACGACGTTTAATCATGACGTGTCCCATATTGTTAAAATCAGTTGCTGTGACTCAGGAATTCCCGTGCACAAGCTCTGAAATTCTCAAATACGTCTTAGAGATATACAGCCTTATAATACAGCCTTAGTTTCTGCTATTAACTGGTCTATGATAACAATGATAACATGAATTGAATGTGGATATATTATAGAGGATACCTAGAGGAGAGCCGCTCCAAGACCTTAAGTCTTACATTTCTACAAAGAATCCGCTAACAGATCCAAAACATGTTGTGTCGTAATGTACATATATTAAATATATTGGTATGATAAAGACCGATTGTTTCAGAAGTAGTGATTAATTTAATACAACGAAATTTAGAAAGGTGCGTTGGTAATGAAAAATGCTTCGTTGGTATTTATTTCAGATGAATGTTTGTAAACTACTTCTAAAAGATCAGAATCGATATCATAACCGATCGTTTTAGCCAGAAAACGTCGCTAGTTAGAAGGTATGACAATACAAGTATATCCTATACAAAAGGGAGAGATGGCCATACACGTGATTTTATCATATTCTATGTAAACCATATTCAACGCATGCAAAACGACAAAAATACACATATATTGTTGCTGATGCCTAATAAATTTGTAAAAAAATATTCCAATAGTGGAAAGTAGTCTCAGGAAACGTGCAAAAGCCTTAGTATGCATTTTAACGCTCTATAAATCATCCAGTTTTGTAGAACAAAGAAAACTTAAAAAATAAAATGGTCTTATCCTAAATTTATAGCTAATTGTAAAGGAATATCACCATCTCACCTGAATAACTGTATACTTATGTATGATGATCTCACCTAGGCGTTATAAGAGAGGTGGCCATATAAGTATATATATGTATTATTTAAAATGTAATTATTCCAAAACAAGTGGGACAATGTTATGCTAATGATAATGATGTTCGTTTTCAAGATATGGCGAAACTAAAAGAATATAGCCATATTTCCTAGGTTTTCCCCTACAAATTTTAATCAGCGACCGATACGAATCTTGTATGCAGCACAATCACTAACAGCACCAACCTAAAACTTATCAGGTGGAAATGTCAAATTGTTCAGGATTTTACTAGCTCTGTAATTGTATCACCAGCACACTGCTGCAGGGTTACATGCTAATAAATAAAGCCGTGAAATAGAATTTCTGCTCAACACACGTACTGTAATATTAGCCGCAAAATATTTTTTTCAAGTCTGTCGTTTCGTCAAAGGTAATTATCCACCGGTTTTTTACTCACTTCCTCTTTAATGTTATTTACAAGCATGTCGCTCACATATGGTAAATATTGTCGAGGTGTTGCTGGAATATATTTTTTGCAGAACTAAACTTAAACGTTGTTTTTGTACCTGTTACATTAAAAGGTACATTACACGCACTAAATATAAATATTAAACAACACATAAATTCAACATTTTTCACGTTTTCACCTCATACCTACCTTTTGTTTGTGACATGTGCTTTTCAAATGCGCATTATGCATACATTGCTTCCAACATACCTGTAACATTTTGTTTACAAACTACATATATCACCTCGCTACCTTATCATATCTGGATATTCGCGAATTTTGCTGACACGAGGTGCATGCAGAGAAAACTGCGCCGATGACATATTTCACGAGCTAACACATACACATCATCAAACGGAACGGCTAAAACTACCTGCAGGCACAAATGACAAAAACACTCTACCGTGATTCGACCTGAGGTCAAGAGGTCATTCATGACAGATAACGAGCCAGTTGGTCGAGTCCCCTAGAAGTATAATGAGAATCTAATACTCTACATATAACGTACAGTTAATCGTAATAAGGAATTTTGGGTTGGGGATTTTACTGTGAGAAGTGAGTGTCGGGCAGCTAAAGAGAATATTGATTCTTTTGGAGTAGTTACAATTAGTAGTTACATAACATAATAGTTACAATAGTAGTTACAATGAACCAAAATTTAACAGAAATAGAATAAAATAAAAGGTCACCGTGCGGATTATTAATTTATTATTTTTTACCCCATAATAAGCATATTATGCTTATTATGTCACTTATTATTACTATTGTCATAGTGGAAAACAGATAGCATTGTTTTATCAATTTTTTTTTTTTTTTTGGCAAACCATTTCTCTAATAGTTTATGCAGTTAATGTATCTGTCACTTAACTGGACAGTTTTTCTTATAAACACCCATTTCATTATCAACGCTCTTCCAAGCCTAAAAAGCAGAAGTGTCTCCTCCTCGCTGATGTGCCTATTGTTGTGCATTAAGTGGAATGTAGTTCAGTGGCGAATCTTGGTAAAACTAACGAGAAATATTTATTAAAAACTCGAGAAAAAAAGTGCTAATCCGTCATTGTGCTACTATAATCCCTCATTACCTCTTTAACTGTTTTTTTTTAAACAATTGTGTCCAATCAAACATTTCTTCTAAAAAAATTAGTGTTAAAAAACAGTACTTATTAATATATAACCGCTATTTTAATATATTTTAAATAAAAAAAATATCAAAAACATAAATCTTATAACAGCAAATTGAATCTTGTTACATTTTAATACGAGGTGCTTAAAGTAAGTACACATTTCATTTAAAATGTGAAATTAGTATGCCACATTTCTTCTTAAATTTTACTTTTACTTTTCAACTGAAAGTCTACTGCCATTCTCAAAGACTCCAAAATTCTGAAAATTTCAATTAGTAACATAATTCAACTAAATATTTCTATTCACTATAATGGATATAAAATATTCCCATAAATATATATAAAATATATGTATAATAAATAAATATGACGAAGAAATAAAACACTTAAAAGAGTAATATAACTTTTAGCAATTTTATTGGGTCAATAAATATTTATTTCGGTATAATTTATTATTGGGACAAAGCTAAAGAAAAACATTTGCGGTTTCGTCGACTCTCGTCAGTCATTATTAGAGCTGCATTTGACGATGCCAATTTTTGTGTAAGTGAGCTCACTACACTAAAGCTAAACTAAAATTGTGTTATTGTGACCATATAAACCGGAATAAATTAACCAAAATTAAACAGAAGCATTGTACTTTATATGCCTGGCTTCCATTAAATTTTGGTTAATTTATTCCTGTTTATATGGTCGCAATAACACAATTTCATTTTAAATGTATACGGTGTGATTGGGGAGGAACTCCCAATATTCGGAGGAAGTGTTGAGGGGACATAAATGAACAAAAGTCTAATGAACATATATGGTCCAATATCAAGGGTTACTGAGATGATAACGAAAATATTTTTATTGTTTATTATTGAGAAGGCTATCGTTCTTTGATATTTTATTTTGAGTAGGTCATGCATTCTAAGTAAAACACTCTTAATTAGTAATTGTCACATTCGTTGTGACGTTTGTGATTTTCGTATTTATTTTTTTGATGTGACTTCGTTTACTCGGTACTGTATAGACATAATTTCGCAATGTCATAAAAAATATTAGTCATAAAAAATATGTTCATATACTTATAATTTTTATTTTGGGTATTTTCCATTGCTGTTTCGGTAACCGTTGAAATTTGACCATACGTTTTTTACATATTTTTTTATTCAGTTTGACCCCCATAAACAAATCCTCCGAATATTGGGGGTTCATTGGGGAGCAATGACCTGGTATTAGCTCACCTTGTACACAAAAATCAATCAAATGCACATATCCAGTCATAATATCACTATGAGTTTAGGTTAGGTATATACCTAACCTAAAATACTTAACGGTCAACTGTTCTGGTTAATACACAAGGACAATAGTTACTGAATTGCATTGCGAACTTTACTCTATGGTAAATAGAATTATTATACATTTATTTTATTCATATCCTAAATCGCTCGAACATGGTTGGTGAAACGTGCGTGTTGGGTATAAGTGTTATTTTTCGATATTAGTGGAAACTAATACTTAAGATTTTATTTATTTCTACGCCGTACATTCCGATGCCACTCCAATATAATTTTTTCCAGTATATTTTCCTAGTATTTATTGGAATTTCAATGCCACTCGATAAACTTCATTCCTTATTTTTTAACGACGAACTACCGGCATACCTAAACCTCCCCACTTACCTGTCCGACCCGCCGCTGGTGTGATCTGCAAGCACAAAAAGCCGATGACGAGGTCTGTCTACCCTGATCGACTCAATGGGGTTGTTCATTCGTGAGACGTCGCGTATACGAGTAAAATCGGGTGGATCGTGACCGGATGTGCGTTGGTAGGCGAGAACCCTTGAGATGGATTATGAAACTCTTGGATTTTAACAGAGTCGTACTAAGAAGTATTCGCACACAATATTAGTGTATAATACAAGATGATGGTACACAGTTTTAAATTATATTTCGACACCTACCTACAGGGTGTATTATGGGAAACGAAAAGAAAACTTCACACTTCAAACAAAACTATCAATATTTTTATATTACTCTTTATCAATGTAAATTTTGTATTGTTTAATTTTTACCAAAATGAATATCGAAAAATCAAAAAACAAAGGAAACATTACACTCGACTCTCTCTTAAGTGACCTTCGCTTATTCACATTTCCTCTTATGTCACCACGTTCCTCCCGGTTACGTCACGAAACTCTCCCTCTTAATTCGCCGCCTGTAAAAGTTTTAGAACTACGTTTGTAAATTGGATTCTCGCATGAATACAATTTTTATTGAAAAAATTGAATATGAAAATGATTGTGTAATACATTAAATATAGTCACCGTACCTTCAAAATAGGTTAGGTGTCTTTTAAAAATATTTAACCTTTAAAATATTCACTTAAGCGGAAAATTGAACTTTGTCACGCACGACTGGGTATACTTACGTTGATTTTTTTCGTTCAGCTGGCTCTTTTTTCATTATAAGTGCTGTGGTACATCTCTAAAAATTTATTTTTGCAACTAAAAACACGAAAAAGTTGAGGTGCTTTTAAACGTGACTTAAGAGAGAGTAGATTTCGTGATTTAAGCGAGAAGATGATGCACGGATTTGGTGACTTAAGAGGGAGTGTAACTGTTTTAAATAGAACACTATATATTTGACTTGTCTCCAGGGACTCTCGCCTCTGATTTGAAAAATGTATACTTTGGTGAAGTTTCATTAAAATGTTTTTGTAATATTTAAGTGTAAAATCTGATAATTACATTAGAACTATCGGACTCTTAAATGACATTGTAAAAAATGGCCAAGGTGTCGATGACAATTTTATTAAAAATGACGACGCCAATGATAAGTCAATATTCTTTTCCATCATTTTTAATAACATTTATCATCGGCACCTCCGCCATTTTTATAAAATTTAACAGCCGGGGGGGCGCCTTCGTTTGACTAAAAGAGCTGGAAGCCTCCTAAAACTTAAAAATAGGAACCAGCTAAGAATAGTTACAAAGTACCTAATGAAATATGCCCCAGTTAATGGTCACCTAAACAAAATGGGGATATACAACGAAAATCTCAGCTGCATACTGTGGCAATGAAATCGAGAATGTTCTCCGTATTGTATCAGACCATGAGGCATTAGTTCGCAGGATCCAAGAAATCTTCAAGAAATATTCACAAAACTGTTCCTGGAGACTTGAAGCACCTCTCCTGTATCGTCTTTTGAAAGACGCCAGGATGTATGGGTGGAGTAATATAGGAGTTGGGTATAAGCCAATAGGCTACAGTATCCCCCGGTATTAAGGACGGCTTCCCGGTATAAAGGAAAAAAAGACGCCTTGTGACGTGATTTAAAAAAATGACAGTTGCTAATGAAATTATAACACTTTAAATTCAAATATTACGAAAACTTTAAATACATGGGATTACATTCTAGGTTTACTTGTTTCCCAAATTTAAATTGTTCTCATATATTGTCTTATTGCGAAATGTTAATTAATTAAGAAAAAACAATTATGTTATTATACAGTTTTTATAATTTCATAACAATTATGTTATAAAATCCCACAAATGATTCGGCGCAATTTTTCAGGGATTTGCGGAATGAGATTGTAGCATATATCCTTAATACACCTCACAAAAAAAATCTGGCACTGTTCGTTCCAATGAGTGTGCGATTGCCACTCAGTTGGCCAGCATTTCCTATCCACGTTTTCTCAATCTCATTTCCAAAGCTTTCTGTTACAAAATTCTTTACAAGAAACGAATATGATTGAGCACCATGTTACTGAAAAAATACGGTATAGCTGTTTTGATTTTTCTCCAACTGAGGGTAGAAATGCATCTACAACATATTCGTATAAACGTTGCTAGTATTTTTCCCCATTGTAAAAGAAAGGACCATACATTTTTTTGTTTGGATATCGCACTCCACACGTTTAATTTTGGAAAGTCTCTTAACAATAATAAAATGATAATTCCAATTTCCAATTTGTAATTCCTTAATTTAAATTAATGAAATAGGTAGGTTTTTCTTTAATTTTGTTCTATTAATTTCAATCGGTAGCTAGCTCATTTTGAAAGTAAAGTGTAACAAACCTTCCAAACATTCTTGGTAAGCGGAAGAATGCAGCTTTTGTTTGGTGCATATACCGCGTTGGTATACAAACATGTACCGAGTATTGTGTTCAAAGTAATGCCGATTACACTGAAATTGATCATATTTCTAAAATTTGCTGTAAGGCAAGTAACAAGTTTTAACACAGTATGAAAAAAACTTATTGAAAAAATAAATCAATTAGCGAAAACCGCATCCTTCTAAGTTCTCTCCGTGAAGAGATATGACGGTCAAAATGGGTCACAATTTTCTGGGACGTCCAAAGGACAATGTTTTTAAAAATCAAATTACTAACCCATTTTGAAAATGAAGTGTAACTATTGATTTTTTGGAAAGCGGAAAAAATTAAGTTTTTGTTTTGTGTAAACAGATACAGGGTGTTGCATTTTAAATAGTGGCGAATCTTAACGTTGAAATTCACCATATTATAAAAAACACCCTGTAGGACAAATAATAAAGTTTTAACATAGTACGCAAAAATTTTTTGAAATAGTAAATCGACAGGCGAAAACCGCATCCTTCTAAGTTCGCTCTGTCAAAAGATATTTACAATCAATATGGGACAGAATTTTTGAGACGTTAAACAATATGTTTTTAGAAATCAAATTGCTTAACCTATATTGAAAGTAATGTGTAATAAATTATATATTTTTGTAAAGCGGAAGATTACAGCTTTTGTTTGGTGTAAACAGATATAGGGTGTTGCATTTAAAATAGTAGCGAAGTGTAACGTTGAATTTTACCATATTTCAAAAATACCTTGTAGGACAAGTAACAAGTATTTAACATAGTACGAAAAAAACTTTTTGGAATACTAAATCGACTGGGGAAAACCGCGTCATTCTAAGTTCGTTCTGTTAAAATATGTTTACGATCAAAATGGGGCAGAATTCTCTGGGACACCCGGTCCAGATGAACAAGTCAGTCATATATTACTGTGAGTACCAAACGAAAATTACAATATACTCGTAAAACAGAAAACATTTTACGCTATTACTAGCTGTAGAGTGTGTTCGTAAAATCCATAACACCGCGGCGAATTCCAAACAACAACGTAGAACTGAGAATTCCGAGTTAATTATGATATGCAACAATAAACGCTCGCATAGTTTTAAGTAAATATTATCGAGAACATCTCTCGGACGTCTGTTATACACATACATATACATATGTTATGCCTGTGCATCGCACGTGGCCGTCTAGATAGGTAGTAACATTTATTACAACGGGCACCAGTAACAACATAAATTCCAAATGAAAATTTTGTGCGTCTAGCAGATGCTGTTTCCCACGCGGTGAAATGCAAAACGGGGGTTTTGCCGGGACTAGGCGTTCTATTAAAAGAAAATACGGGAAGCGTATTCGACAAATTCGAAATAATTTTTGCATCGGGTCGTCCCGCCGTATACTCGTATATCTCTCGCGTGACGTCGTTCCAGCTTAGCAGGTACACGGGACGATTTATCAGGGACGAAAGAGAAAACGCACCCTCACCTAATAATTTAATCCTGGCGAAAAAAGCGAAAGCCTCCCCGAGAATCACGTCCTTATGAAATTTATTTTTTGTGTCTCAGTTGGGAATGGTGATCGATAGTTTTCTATACAGGCTGAAAACGTTACAGCTATCCGGTACCCCACATGGATGTGTGTAATAATGTTATAACTAGGGTCCGGAAAGTGTGCCACTACGCAGGATCGGCACTATAAAACTATTATATTGAAAGTATAAACCGTATTTTTTAAGCGCCTTGTAAATTTTATACGCATGTATTTCTTACCCGTGCATACGTCCGCTACTGACCGTGCCTAGTAACGCGCACTGAGACTCTAGTACCCCACTCCCATACTGGTGTTCACGATACTTGAAAAAAAAAAAAAAACTGGACGTTTGGAGATTAAAGTTTTAATCTTCTCCTGAAGATTAAAGTTTTAATCTTCTCCTGAAGATGCCAACTTGGTTGGCGAAACGCGCGTCGAGAAAAGTGTAGTAGTTCGGTGTTTCGTGGAAAACGTCCAGTTTTTTGTTTCTACGCCGAAGGTTCCAGTACCCACGATACTTGAAAGCAGTTTAACCACGCTGTGAGCACCGTTTCCGTAGTATTTTATGTTAGCTCGATGCGAGCGGATGGACTGTAGAATATCGAGTTAAAAATAATTTTATGTGTCGTGAGTGACTAACTCGTGAGTTCGTGTAGTGTATTTATATATTATCTGATTTTTGTGTGAATTTTTGCAATGAAGGCACAGTCGTTACCATTTGTGAATAGACTGAATACGTTTATTGGAAATTACAACGATTTTACAATAGACGGATCACATATTTTATATATTCCTTGCAGTCGTCCATATTGTATATTTCGTAGACGCGGAGACTGTGAAAAAAATTTAGATTCGAATATCCATCTATAAAATATTACTGGTACTGTTACGAAAGAGGAATTTTAGTTTGATTTGTGCATAATGTTTTGCGCATATAGCCTTTCGTGGAACTTGATCGACAATATTTACTTTAGACGTTTTTTGCCAAATATGTTTCCGATTTTCCATTGCCATACCTACCATAGCCATACCTACAATGCGTAAAACACATTTACAAAAGACATATTAACGTGTCATGGAAAATATCAAAGAAGACATACACAATAAATTTCTGTGGCTGACAATGGACGAAACAACATATTTTTGCGGTAATAAGGTCGTTAATGTTCTGATAAGAATTTTAGGTGTTTCAGATATTTCGCCTCCGATATTGATAGCTAGTGGATGGATTTTGCAAACAACGGCTAAAAGTATACAAATAATAATAGGTAACACGAGATTGTTCTCCGTAGATGTAAAAAATATTAATGTACTGATGTTTATGACAACAAACAACTGTTAGTGATTCAAACAACTGTACGAAATTCCTAAATATAATGTGCATGGTGTGTCGTTCTCTGTGTATGTGAACTATTTTAAATTTGCACTTAGAATTAGTAGATTTATTTAGTAGATTTATGTAGATTAATTTAATAGATGTTGAACGATCGTTTTCCTTCTACAACCATACGTACAGAATAAATTCAGAAAGGTTGTGGCAACGTACGCTCAAACGCTGAAAACAATCGGTGTTTCTGAATGACAGAAGCGATAGGCATGTACATTACTAACACATTTTTCGACCCTGCACTTTTCCACACTTTCTGGACCCTAGTTATAACTATTATATCCAGGGTAGTCCCATATGCTTTAAGCAATAGTTAATTTATCTCTGGAGATGGAAATAGAAACATGTTTAGATTGAGAAAACGACGATTACCAAGATTAAGCAAAGTGTATAGTAGGAGAGCTCGTGTCAAAAAACTGCGTGTTTTGTAAAGGCCTATATTTCAGTATAGTGTTACATGAAGAGTGTATATATTATATTCAATAATATAACAATGTGCAAAGTTTCAGCTTTTACAAAACACTTATAACCTTAAAAAAAACTAAAAACTGGACGTTTAAATCTGTTTATCGTATCTGTCTTATCTTCGTTTAATCTTCTCCTGAAGATGCCAACTTAGTTGGCGAAACGCGCGTCGAGAAAAGTATAGTAGTTAGGTGTTTCGTGGAAAACGTCCAGTTTTTAGTTTTTTGTTTCTTCGCCGAAGGTTCCAGTACCCACTCCGGGAACAACTAGAGTTCGTGCGAGCGCGGAGTGTAGCAGGACCGTAGTCAGTTTACGAATGAAAATGTTAATATGTTCACAGAAACTATGCTGCATCCTAGTACATTATTAAATATTATTACGTATTACCAAGCGCGAATGTCACAAGGCCGACACTGTGCATGTCCTGCCCTTGACTCGTTGGCCTTCACAGCTCACAGCTGACTTGCATTACGAAAACTGCGCTAGCAATTTTAGTTATTTATGGCACGCGGTAACAGACAGTCGCCGGTATTGCATCGCGTTGAGACGGGAAGTATTTCAAACGCAGTTTGACAGTGATTCCGAGGATTTTAGGGACATACGTATTCAAGGAAATGACCTTTTTTGTACTGTGTGTGAACGCATTACAAATTCTTCAGATAAAACGAAAGTAACAAGACATCTGAAAAGCCATGCCTCGTCCAGCGCCGACGACTCGTCGACGTATTTTTCTATGAACTTACAGAAGCCTTTGTTGCAAGCAATATTCCATTAAACAAACTAGAGAACCCCAAGTTACGTACGTTTTTAGAAAAATATATGAACTGAAAAATTCCTCATGAAAGACTTGCATATGTCGATCGGGTTTACAACAATGTAGTGACATCAATACGCGAAGACATTGCGGACAATTTCCTGAATTTTATTATAGACGAAGCTACCGATGCGTTTGTCGGGTAAGTTATTGTTACGTGTTATCTTAATTTATATAGGTATTTTATCCTTGACTTAACCGTACTATTTGGTAAAAATAGTACTATGTTGCTACATAATGCATGTAAACATATTAATATTTTCATTCGTTAACTGACTACGGTCCTGTTACACTCCGCGCTCGCATGAACTCTACCTATAACCATATTTGCGGTACAGCATATATCAAGTGCTGACGCGCTACGTTCTGGAACTAAGATGCCTGACCACTTACTGACAATATACGTACAAATTTTCAGTCCTTAACTTTGTGACACTATTTTTTACTATATACTTCAAAGCGCGCCGTCGCCAGTTGTCTCGCTACTTGATATTGCGACTTGTTGACTCATCTACGCCCTTATATATTAGGCCTTCTTAGGCCTTCACGCTATTGTACCACATGAATTCAGGTTTCCTCTTCTGCTAAGTCTACATGTTATAATATGACATTTGTGACCTTTATAGTCCACATGACCCTTATAGTTTTTAAGAATAATATGACCTTTATGACCTATACCTTATAACCCTTATGACCTTTCTGTTTTTTATTATCAATATGACCTTTATGACCCATGTGGCCTAACTATGTCATTTTAGTCATCATTATTGTATTGGAAATGAACGCAGAAGTAAAAATAAGGGTAGAGGCTTACTAATGTAGTATTTGAATTCGGCTACCTCAAAAACCTATAAAACGATACATAACATGAATATCTTTCGTAATTTATATTAAAGTACAACCCTCCTTTCCCCATCCCTCCTTTGGGTAAACAAATAACACCATCGGCCAAATGAAAATAAATTCATGATTTGACTTTATATCCTATTGACTTGAGTTAGCTGTAGGCGAAGAAAAAGTATATTAACTCTATCCATCAACCCCTTAACCAATTAAGTTGAAAATGACTGTGTTTTGAGCTCCAGATCTTATCGTCAACAAAAGTTTCAAATTTCAAGTTGATATCCGAAAGAGTTCTCGCGTTATCGTGTAGATAAGAAAGATTAACAAACCGACAGGCAGACAAACATACAGAAAATGTTTTTTCGCTAAAACATTTTCGCTAAAAAACTACGTGGATGTGAAAATAGAATGAAATTTCATTGAGGCCCAAACATATTTACCATCGTTAATAGGCTTGGTGCCAAAAGCAACAAATGAAATCCAAAAATATGAGAATTACCTTAGAAAGAAAAAAGACATTTTAATTACAGTAACTGATGCTAGAAGTCGTGGCACTAAAGTTAGACGTTAAATTCGTGCTTATTAAATAAACCGCACTATTATCTGAATATTCAAAAAGGGAAAGCCTTTGTCGCAATATCGCGTTATTTTGCAGCGCTTCATTTTGTCAGTTACGTTACACAATAGGTATTGTTATGGGGACGATAATAATTAATTATAACTGACTAGCAGAGATTCAATGGGCAACATTAAAACTAGATAAAACGCGAAATATTGCGATATATTGGAATTTATAACATTTTCAAACGTGTTATTTGGCTTGGTGTTATACTGTGTATAAATAAAAGTTTATTAAACTCGTCGGGCACAATATTTCGATAAATATACATGTTTTTCTGTGGATAATTAAAATATTAGGTATACTAAACATAGCCTTAAAATTGAGTTAAATAACATCCAATACCTATTAATTTTGATACTATAGTACTAGTTATACAGTGTGGAACAGCCAAATGGAATAAATTCAGTAGCTCCATTATTATGCATTTTTTTCACACGTCAATTCCTAATTCTAAAATGACATCTTGCGCCGTAAAAACATCATCCCTAAATTCAACCCCCTTCAGGTGACAGCTGAAACCCCCTAAATTATCAAATATGAAAAGGTCTTTTCATTCTCTATTCAAAACTGCTATAGTTTTAAATTTTATTGCAGAAATTTAATAAGAAAAATAGATAAGTTTCTCCAGCACAGGAAATTCGTTACATTAAAATAAAACTCTTATAATTAACACTATTCGTCAATTTTAGGTTCTGATATATTAATAATAACAAAACTAAATGTCTGTAATAGCTGACATTCTCTACTATAAGATAAAAACTTACTAATAAATACGTACGATGTTTTTCTTGACAATCGAACGACAAAAACGAGCAAGCAGCAAAAAACAAACCTGAAATTTAAGAAGTTGGCCATTACCAGCTTTAGTGAAATTACCTAGAAACGTGCTTATCATTGTAACAGTAGTTAACAGTTATCAGTGTTAAACTTTTTGCTTTAGTTTTCGTGTTGCAATTCAGAGAGATGGTTTACCTAACAGAACCTATAAGACAACGATTCTGCAGATGATTGGTTACGGAGACAGAACACGAACGCAGACCGAAGTTGTTCGCCTATCTCAAGAAAAATATCCGGAGTTGCCGCTGATATCTCAAGGTACCGTAAGTAAAATATAGAAGCAGTTTCGGGAACGTGGACATGTACGGCAGCTAAAGAAAAATCCTCCCAATAAACTCAGTGATGATCAGAAATTGGATATAATGCTTATGCTTGAAGAAAATCCACATACGTCGAGTCGTCAAAGAGCTTCAGCATTAAATATTAGCCATTCCTGGATCAACCAACTAATACGCTCGCAGAAGACGATTTTGATATACGAATTCTCTTTTGTGAACAAATGATGCAAATGATAGATGACAATACTTTACAAATAGAAAATGTTTTATTTTCTGATTATTATTTACTGGTCGAGAGAAAATCCTCACTGGATGAGGAAACTACACACGCAAAACTCTGAGAAAGTTATGTTTGGGCAGAAATAATTGAAAAAATATCATTGGTCCCTTCTTCATTGACGGCAATTTGAATTGAAAAACTTATTTAGCGCTGCTCCAAAATAATGTTTAGCTGACTTAAGAAGAAGAATAACACTGGTAATTAGGTCGATTACCCCACAGATGTTAACTAACGTTAGAAGACATTTCTATTTACGTCTAGGATGCTGCCAAGATGCTGGAGGCATGCATTTTGAACATCTGCTGCATTAATAATGATTTGTTTTTTATTTTAATGTAACGAATTTCCTACGCTGAAGAATTTTTTTTTTTGTTAATTTCTGAAATAAAATTTAAAACATATCAGTTTTGAATAGAGAATGAAAAGACCTTTCAAATGAAGTATCACAAGCCCCTACTTCCAATTTGAAAATTTAGGGGTTGTAGCTGTCACCTGAAGGGGTTGCATTTAGGGATGACATTTTTACGTCGCAAAATGTCATTTTAGAATTAGAAATTGACGTGTCTTGTCTTGACGTTCTAAAAAAAAAATGCATAATAATGGAGCTACACCACTCTGTATATGTTCCACACTGTATATGTTTCAGATAAAAACAGTGGGAACTTATTTATAGCTGCTAAGAAAATACGTCGTCTCACTTTTAAAAGAAAAAATTCCAAAGCATCTTAACCGTTTTTGATCCAGACTATAAAGAAACCATAATTAACAATTAGAGGCACTCTTAAACATTTCTGGTAAACTTTTTTTTGTCTCCTCTTGAATTATTTATAAAATTAAGAGATAGAACAGTTTATAAAATTAAACAAGTATCTTTCATGCATCATCCTCTGTTGCAGGTGGGCTTTCTCGACGTGTCCGTGCCGCCGGACTTCGTGCCCGAGGAGACGTCCGGCGACGTGATGGTGCCCGAAGGCGGCACCGTCAAATTAACGTGCCGCGCACGAGGACATCCCGAGCCCCACGTGCAGTGGAGGAGGGAAGACGGCGGCGACATAGTCATCAAGGAGCCGGCAGGACAGAGAACTGGAGGTAAGGATATCTTACGGTGTAACTAGCTAAAAGCCGCCGCCGCACAGTGGGATAAAACTGTAGTGTTTTACCCAAATCACTATAGAGATCGTAAAATTAGACATTTTAAGATGTTTTTTGTTTTAAAATGTTCCTTATGAATTTCTCCAAAAATGCCTCTAGCCGGATTTTTTATTATTATTCCCAATATTTTATTATTTTAATCTAAAAACGTATGTTTATTGGAAAATATGGGTTTTTCCAATGAAAATCAGTGTCAAGGTCTCAAATGTAAAAATATTTTTGACTTTTTAATTTTAAAATTTTATTTTACAAATATCCAAATGATTTGTCAAATGCTATTATCCGATTTCTTTTTTTATTGTTGACAGCTGCCAAATTAAATGTTAAAAATAAAATAAACGTATTTCTTAAGTTATACAAAAAACAATGTATAATTTTAAAGAAAATACATATAACATACTTTAAAACTCTATTTACGTAATTTTTACTAAAACATATGACAGCTGTCAAAATCACTGTCAAAGTACTTAAGATGCCATTTGTTTATTATTTTCAATACTTAAAGATCTTAATAGTTAGTTCATTTTCTAAGGATTTAAGGAACACTGGGCAAGGAATGAATATCAAATATATTATGTTAGATGACATGGATTGAGAGGGCATGATATGAAGAAGGCATTGGGTACCAAGGATACAACTTAATGTAAAGTTTTACAGCTATGCGCTAATATCCTAGAAGCTCTGGCCATAAACTCGAAAGAAAACAAAAGTTTTACAGTTTCCATGTAATATTTCAAAATTCAATATTAATTTCTCAAATACCTTAACATGTATAGGATATTTTAAATATATTTCTTCTTAAAAAATTGGAATATTTTATGATGATTTAAGATGCTTACTTTCACATTTCACAAAAATTTTGACAGGCCATCTAACATAGTATATTTATTATTATTTCTTAACAAGTATCCTCTGTATATATAGAAAATGAATATTTTAGTTATTTAAATTTTAAAAATACTTAATAAATAGTTTTTTCATTGAGTTTACTGAAAAATGACAACTGCCAATAGTATAAAAATTATATCAAGTGCTATATCCTTTTTTGTGCAGAAACTTATGCAGGATACACATGCTTATTTTTTATTTTGACAGATATTTTGATAGCTATCATCTAACATAATATTTTGATGAAAATTCATTCATTCATTCCTTGTCCAATGTTCCTTAAATCCTTAGAAAATGAACTATTAAGAACTTTAAGTATTGAAAATAATAAATAGGTAAGTGGCATCTTAAGTAATTTGAGTTATTTTGACAGCTGTCAACAATAAAAAAGGAATCGGATAATATAATTTGACAAATCATTTAGCTATTTGTAAACTGAAATTTTAAAATTAAAAAGTCAAAAATGTTTATACATTTGTGACCTTGAAATTCCTCTAGCCGAAGTTTTTATTTTCATTCCTAATATTTTATTATTTTAATCTAAAAACGTATTTTTATTGGAAAATGTGGGTTTTTAGAGAATAAAGAATAATATTTCATACATTTCATTATATTTCATTCATTTCAGTACAGTCACAATAAAAAAACGTATTGTACGGTCTCAATACTGCTAATATGTATAACGTGAGTACTAAGACAAAACTTTTTAACTGGACTGCTGCGGAGGAACTACTTTAATGTAAAGATATTTATAATTATTATTGTCTGTCTCAGCTAAGGATTCAAAAAAGCGGAAGATACTGAAAAAAACTGCAGTACCTTCAAATTCATGAATTCATGAATGGCCTGCATTCAGAACATGTTCATCCTCATATACACACTTTGAAAATCCAGTGTCATCTAAATATTCCATATATTTCAAGGTATTCAGTCTAATGTCTGCCATTCTACTTAAAAATGTTTTCAATAAAAATATTAAACAATTTTTTTTAAAAAACACGTGTATACCTTGAAGGAAGGCATTTATTCAATTTTTCCAAAATAAACCGATCCAACCTAAACATGCATCTTTCATAGGTATCTTCTATCAATCTAAAAATGAAAAGAAAACCACATCAATTATGCCGACAACTTGTAAACAGTACTTTGATCACAAAAGGTGTTTTTAGGCAATACATAATCAAATACTACACATAAAAAATAAATTAAAGCGGCAACTTGAATATAAAACACATTAAAAGCAATGTAAAAACAAACGGCTAATGGCCCAATAATTAGTTCGCAATTTTTCCGCACCGGCGCTGGCATCTTAAATTCTGACGCCTATACCTAAAGTTCTTGATAATTCGTTTTCTAAGGATTTAAGGAACAAGGAATGAATAAATGAATGGTCTACAAAACATTATGTTAGATGATAGCCATCAAAATATCTGTCAAAATAAAAAATAAGCATGTGTATCCTGCATTATTACAAACTATTCTAAGTTTCTACACAAAAAAGGAAATAGCATTTGATTTAATATAAATTGAATACAGTTCCATAATTGATATTTATTTAATCTGTATACTATTAGCAGTTGTCATTTTCCAGTAATCTCAGTGAAAAAACTATTTATTAAGTATTTTTAACATTTAAATGATTTTAGATTTTTTTTAAGAAGAAATAAATTTAAAACATCCTATACACGTTAAAGAATTTAAAAACTATTACATGGAAGCTGCAAAATTTTACATTAAGTTGTATCCTTGGTACCCAATGCCTTGTTCATATCATGCCCTCTTAATCCATTTCATCTAACATAATATATTTGATATTCATTCCTTGTCCAGTATTCCTTAAATCCTGAGAAAATAAACTATTAAGATATATAAGTATTAAAAATAATAAACAAATGACATCTTAAGTAATTTGACAGTTATTTTGACACCTGTCATATTTAAATTTTAGTAAAAATTACGTAAATAGAAAATTCCAAAGTATGTTATATGTATTTTCTTTAAAATTATCTTTTGTATAACATAAGAAATACGTTCATTTTATTTTTGACAGTTAATTTGGCAGCTGTTAACAATGAAAAAAGAAATCGGATAATATCATTTGACAAATCATTTGGCTATTTGTAAAATGATATTTTAAAATAAAAAGTCAAAAATGTTTATACATTTGAGACCTTGACACTGATTTTGATTGGAAAACCCATATTTTCCAATAAATATATGTTTTTAGATTAAAACAATAACATACTGGGAATGAAAATCAGAAATCTGGCTAGAGGAGTTTAATGAGAAATTCATAACGAACATTTTAGAAAAAAATCATCTTAAAATCTTCATTTTTACGATCTCTAGAGTGATTTGGTTAAAACACTACAGTTTTGTCCCACTTTGTGCCGCTAAGGAGTCAGTACTTCCATAATTTATTATTCTAAATCTCTAAAAACTTTAGTTTATATTTATAATAGTATGAGCCTTTATAATTATGTTATGGTATACAATATTTCTGGTCTTTATGACGTTTGAGGACTGTATGACGTTATTCACCTCTGTGACTAATGTTACCTTTATGGCCCTTATGACATGTACATATAATCCTTATGGATATGACCTGTATAACCTGAACTTATGATTTTATGACCTACACATACGCCAGGCAATATTGCAGAAAAGTGCTCAGTTTTTAAAAAGAGTCCTGAATAAGGTTTCTTGGCGCGATAATTAGGTAAAAAATAGTAGAAACGGATTGTGTATGTTTTGGATAAAATCGGTATGTAGAAACCTTAGTAAAAAAATCGATAAAAGAGCCGAAAACCGTTTTTTTTGCGGATTAAGGGACGAAAAATAATTTTTTTTCGTAAAACAAAAAATGGCACGTTGTAGCGCTTGAAAAAAACGAAACAATGAGTTTTTTTTATCAAAATCGGTTCAAAAGTTTTTGCACAAAAAAAATAAAAACCGATGAAAAATGCCCATTTTTTTGAAATCGAATTACAAATTACAAGGGTTCTAATGGTCGCAGGACTTAAATTTTCTCCTTTGCTTCTGCTTTGGCCTAAATTGTAGCTTTTGGTCGTGCCTATCTGCAGTAAAAATTTCATGCAAAAATAATAAGAACTTTTTGCATAAATCGAAAAAAACTAAAAAAAGGTCGTTTCGAAAAACGGCTTGAACAAGCCGAAAAATAGTCGTAGAGCATTTTTCCTGGGCTTAAATTACTCGTTAATAAATTCCCTACAAATCCATTATCGAGTAAGCGAGTGAAGGGGAAGTGGACGCGTGGTGGGGGAAGCCTCTCCCGCCGCAGATTTCTGTCAGCGCGTCTGCGGCGGGAGAGGATTCCCCCACCACGCATCCACTTGCTTACTCGAGCGCTCGAAGCAAGGCGACGCTTGATTTTCAAACGCGTTTTCAGGCGATTGAAGGAATCTCTCCCACAAGTCACGATAATGGATTTGTAGGGAATTTAATGACGAGTAATTTAAGTCCAGGAAAAATGCTCTACGACCATTTTTCGGCTTGTTCAAGCCGTTTTTCGAAAAGACCTTTTTTTTATTTTTTTTCGATTTATGCATAAAGTTCTTATTATTTTTGCATGAAATTTTTACTGCAGGTAGACACCACCAAAAGCTACAATACGACAAAGCAGAAAGCAGAAGTTTCTGCGACCATTAGAACCCTTGTAATTCGATTTCAAAAAAATGGGCATTTTTCATCGGTTTTTAATTTTTTGTGCAAAAACTTCTGAACCTATTTTGATCACCAAAAACTATTTTTTTTTTTCGTTTTTTTCAAGCGCTATAACGTGCTATTTTTTGTTTTACGGAAAAAATTATTTTTCGTCCCTTAATCCGCAAAAAACCGGTTTTCGGTACTTTTATTGATTTTTTTACTAAGGTTCCTACATACCGTTTTTAGCCAAAACATACACAATCAATTTCTACTATTTTTTTACCTACTTATCCCGCCGAGAAAACTTATTCAGGACTCTTTTCAAAAAATAAACTATCTAGCCTGGACTAATATGACCTTTATAATTTTGATGACCAATCTGACCGATATTATTATACCTATATGATAACCAATCTCTATATGATCACCAAAACCTTTATCACCAATAACATTCATAATTTTAATGACCAATATGATCTTTATAATCAATGTAACCTATGTGAACTCTGGCTTTTATAATTCATGGGACAGGACCTACAAAAAATAAAAATAAATTAAAGATTATGTCTTGGCCTTATATACTCGTATATATTTTCACAGATTTTTTTATCGTACATTTTATTTTCTATCCCTCGTACTCCCTGGAAGAGGACCGAAAAAGGCGAGATTTTTTTAGCTTTGTCAACTGTAATCACCGATATTTATGTTAAAGATTTTATTTGACCTATTTTGAATATGTATCCCCCTCAACCCCACCCTATTAAGCTGAAAACACTTACAACTGCAAACTCTGTTATGTTGTACAACTTATGTATCAAATTTAAAGTGCATATTTTGTATCGTTTGCAAATTACCTATTGACAAAGGAAAAGTGTATTAACCCCAATTATCCTCAACCCCTTAGGAGATTAAACTCAAAATCTAATTATTTCCAAAAAGCCGTAGAGTACATGTACATAAGTGTTTCAAAATTTTCAAGTTGATATCTCAAAGCGTTTTCGAGTTATCATCTACACAAGAAAGGTTAACTAACGGAGAGACAAACAGACCAACAGACTCCAAACATTTTTAAAGCAGTTTTTAATTTGAAGTTTCGTCCTCTTATGGTTTGTAAAAGGTTTTGAGGTCTTCTAAGTTAATCGATGCCTGCTGCTCATATTAAGGATTCAAGACTAAAATCAAAACTCATTTGAATAAAATCGACGTCAAATATACCCACAAAATGCACCCGCTAGTTTTAAATATCCAAACAAACAACTTTTTTGAATTAACTAAAATAAATCTGAAAAAAGAGCAAAAAAAATACATATATCGGTAGTCTACCTCCGTTCCCCTCGCTTGAATTGCACAACTCTCTGTACTTTTATATAAGCAGAACTCTGTAAACAGACTTTCTGTACTGTAATAAGCAGAATTATCCGCGTCTGATCTTACATTAGCTAATAAAACAGAATATCCCTTCCGGTCGGTAAAACGCAAATCAAATAGTCCACACTTCCCGTCCTTTTTTCTCTTCTTGTTCGGCATTCGCATGGCCATCGGACCATATTTGATGGTTGTATTAATTAGCGGCCATGTTTATTCATAAGGCATAAACGTATGTACATAAACAAGCGCAGTTGCATATTATTTTAAATAACTTAGTTCGGTACAATTGCAGCTATTTACGAATTTGCGTATGCAAACGCTATTATTATAATCGGCATCGCTAAAATTAAATAGCAGCACATGTTTAGTCGCCTAGGGCGATTCGAAAGTTTAATTTATGTATCCCAGCAGATTAAACGCACAGTTTGGATGAACGGAGATTATTTCCCGCAAAGGATAATTCGCAAGAACGTTAACTGAATTCTCAGCAAAATCCGAAACTGACAAATATTGATCTAACAAAGAGTCTACCTAAAGAGCAATTTATAACAATTCACATTAGAAACATTTAAAGTCAAAACCACACTTTATAATTTTAATTAGTTGTAAATTAATAATTAACATTTATTGGTTAATAGACACACACAGAACAGACATGTCCCTCTGAAAGCCGTAGCTGCGTAGGGGGAGGGTACTCATATACAGTATGTGTACAATCGACATCTGCCGGTTGTGAAAAAAAGGCAAATTTTACACTTTTCATCCTAACGACTAGAGTAGCGTGGTGAGAAAGCCTGTCTTGTTCCCTCACTAAGTTCGATGCGTATACGGTTGCTTCTTATATGTCGTCTGTCTTCTGATCGCCCTTTTTCATAACTGTCCAATGTCTGATGTCCAGATACGATATATTAGGCAACGAACAAGTACACCCATGGCTCGAGAGGTGCCAATTATCTCTTGTGGGACTTGAACCCACCAACAATGACCCCGGACCCTAAGGTTTTAGGCCGCCATCTTAAAGGCCAAGCACACCATTGCCGGGCGTCTCGTTGCCCATCCAATCAAGTGGCGATCACGTTCTCCGTTGCTTAGCTTCGACAGTGCTCGACCATTAATATTAACATTAAAATAACTTTATTAAATATTGTTATTTCACATCTACAAATCCATGTGCTCTCAGAGCTCATAGGAATTCATAACAATAAATTGTATTTCAATGAATCCTGGGGGCGATGAGTGGACTGAGGTCGACTCCCGCGCGATGATATGGTGCGAGCTCTGAACGTAGGATTTCCTCAATTAATCTGTCAAAAACCTTGTACATAGTTGTTTCAAGGTATTGTATTTATTTTTGAGTAACACGCTCGACCCATGATATTGTTTTAAAATTCTCTTGTTACAAATTTCATTTAATAGACAGGAAAACTGCGCTCGATTGACATTGCTAGATTAAGATACGTTGCTCCTGTGTATTAGTGCATACAGGAATAATCAAAAACTATCTGGATATTGTGTAGAGGAAATCAAAAATAATGCTTAGTTTTGAACGCCAATTAAAAATGTTTTGCTAAGTGTAAAACAGTGGCGATTCCCCAGGGGATGCAAGTGACTCATCAATTCACCTTAAGTATCCAGTTGATTGTACCATTTAAAATTATTTTTAATTTAACATAAATATTGTACTTTAAGCATATTCCTAAATTAAAAATTGTTTCTGGTTATTATAAACTGCTTGTCAAAATTAGCGCAACACTTTTTAAATTAGCGCAATTTGCGTTTTATTCGAACTAGAGACTTGCAGTTTTTAATTTTCGGTAGCCTATAGAGGTAGGTTTCAATGCCCCGAAGTCGCTATGCTTTGACTTAAACGGTTCTCCATCCACACCCCAAAAACCAACCCCATGGTGAAAGGGTATCTCCCCATAAGTATGGTGAAATGCCTCCCTTTTTTTTATTTTCTTCGCATGATGTTCTTCTTAAGGCTAATTATGAAAGGTAGACCTAATTTTAGGTCCAAAAAAATTTTCCTCTCAGCTAGGTATGGAAAAAACCCTGTTTTTTACGTTTTATTTTTTTTTCTCGGTTTTTAACTGTCGAAAAAATCTGAAAAAATTCATGAGTACATAAAATATGATTAATTTACGACGACTTAAAACGGCTTAAAAGAGATGACTTAAAACGACTTAAAATCATCATTTTATAGTGTCCTGATTTTTCTTGCACTAAAAGGACTCAAATGACTTCAAACAATTAAAAAATATATTCACTAAAAATAGTAAGAAAAAAAATTTCACATCGAAACTAGTAGTTTTTATATTTTTTAATTGTTTGAAGTTATTTGAGTCCTTTTAGTGCAAGAAAAAATCAGGACACTATAAAATGATGATTTTAAGCCGTTTTAAGTCGTTTCACGGACAAAAAAATTTTTCGTACTTTTGGGCATGACCCACCACTCAAAAAAAATCTGAAAAAAATTTGATGTAGTAAAAAACAGTTAAAAATATAACATATTAAAAATCTGAGCCTGAAGCTTTTTTGGTTAAAAGATATGGGATTTTTAAAGTTTGAATAATTTTTTTAGAGGTCATAATGATTTTGACTGAGCTTGAAAAATTTTACATAAAATTAATCATATTTTCTGTACTCATGAATTTTTTTCAGATTTTTTCGACAGTTAAAAACCGAAAAAAAAAATAAAACGTAAAGAACAGGGTTTTTTCCATACCTAGCTGAGAGAAAAATTTTTTTAGACCTAAAATTGGGTCTACCTTTCATAATTAGCCCTAAGAAACACTTTCATCATGCGAAGAAAATAAAAAAAGGTGCATTTCACCATACTTATGAGGGATACCCTTTGAATTCGCAAGATATTGACGTACAAGACCTATAGGACGGACTGAGAAGGACGCTGTCGGGTAAAAACTCCATCTCGACACACATTAAAACCTCTTCAATAAGTTCTGTGTATTTGGTCGTTGTCCCATTTCTTCGACCCATTTCCAGGCCCCGTGATCTTTTCTTTGACTACCTCCAAAAAAATTTGAGTGGGTGAAAATTCCTGAAAGAAGGCTTGTTGGGTAGGCGGAACCGTCCTTGGCACTGTGTGAATCGACAATCGCGAAATTCGCGATAGATGGTTGGTACGCGCGGCAAGTGTTCACTGTGACTTGGGCTCATAAAGGGTTCAAGGAGACGGACGAATCGGGGTGTACCAAAAATAAGAGTTCATGCATCATCAGGAAAGTTTTCTAAGTCACGCATCAGGACCCCTTATGGCGGCCCTTACAACCCCTTAGGGCGGCAAATTTTCAGGGGTGAGTTGGAGCTGGAATATCATTTTTGGTGCTCAATCGGCCGTCCGCAGTATATTCCGCCAACTTCGAGTGCCTTCAAGTAATGCCATGACATGAATTCGAGACAAAATGACATCCCACGCAGCTTTTTTTTTTTCCTCCGATGTGTCTGGTTTGGGGTTTGTTTTGCCTCCAACACTGCAGCCTTCAGGCTTATTGTATTTCCAGTTTACATCGTTATTTCATGTGAATAGGTTTGTTACCTTTATGAGGTTTAGTAGCCTTTTCACAAGATTTTTCTTTGGAAAGGCCTCCTGGGGGGTTTTCTATTCCCAGAAGACCGTATCTCCAGTGTGTTAGTGCTGGGCACTCTAGTATAATGTGTCGGGATGTTTCATCCTCCTCATTACACAGTCTACAAATAGGTTCATCTAAATATATGCCCATTCTGTGTAGATGTTTCCTAAGGTGACAGTGCCCGGTTATGAGTCCCGTGACAAGCCTTATCTGATTTCTACTTAAACGCAGAATCTCGTCGGTCAGTACTTTTGATGGTGTTTTTACCATCCATTTACTGTTTGTTTGTCCTGGTATGTGGTTCCAGTAAGACTGGTGTTCTTTATTTTTCCACAGAGTCAACCAGAGCCTCACTGAGGACTTTGGTATACCACACATTGGTTCAGGACCAATGAGTGTCGTTGCAGAGCCCTTTCTCGCTAGGGTATCTGCTTCTTCGTTGCCTTCGACCCCTTTATGTCCTGGTACCCATTTAAGTATTACCTTGTTATGGTTTACCAGAGCTTGGAGGGTTTCTAGGCAATCCCAGACCAATTTTGATTTTATTTTTTTACATGCTAAAGCTTGTAGGGCTGCCTGACTGTCAGAGTGTATGAGGATTGTTTTCCCTCTATATCCTCTTTCAATATTCTCCCTTAAGCATAGCTCAATTGCATGTACCTCTGCCTGAAATACTGTGGCATATTCCCCTAGAGGTACATATTTTCTGTACCTGGGTCTTTCACCATAGATTCCCGCGCCAGTTCCACTGTCCATTTTGGATCCATCAGTGTACCACACTAGTGTTCCTTCCCGACAGTTGGTTTCTTCTTTTGCTTCCCAATTTAACTGAATGTTAAAAGGTTTTGCATAGTTAGTTCTTGGTGTCATTTCGTCACTTGTCATTAAAAATAATGGATCTGTGATCGTACTTGTTATACTGGCATGACCAAAAGTTGCGTCTTGCCAGTTACCATTACACTTCAACCCGTGGGCCCCCATTCTTGCCTCCGCCTTGATATAAATATCTAATGGCATAAGGTTTAGTATGGTTTCCATTGCCGCTGTTGGAGTGCTTTTCATTGCACTAGTGATGCAAAGGCAGGCTAATCTCTGAAGTTTCGAGAGCTCCAGTGTTGCTTTTTTTTGCATCGTTTTGGTCCACCATATAAGTGATCCATAGGTTATAATGGGTCTCACTACTGCTGTGTACAACCAATGTACCATGCAGGGTTTAAGTCCCCATTTGATGCCTATGGCCCTCTTGGCAGCCATTAGTGTCATTTTTCCTTTATTCATGGTTTTCTGCAAATGCGTATTCCAGGTTAGTTTTGCATCCAGTGTAACTCCTAGATACTTGACCTCCTGGCTTATTTGCAGTTGCGTATTGAAAAGCTGTGGAATTGTATATTTTCCTAGCTTTTTCTTTTTCGTGAAGGGGATTAGCGCTGTTTTACAAGGATTGACTTTTAAGTCTTCCTTTTGGCACCATTTCTCCACGATTTTCAGAGCTTGTTGCATTAAGTCTGTTACAGTATTTAAGAATTTCCCCTCTACAAGTATGAGTACATCATCAGCATACCCAAGGGTATAAAACTCTTCACTGTTGAGTTTTACTAGCAGTTCGTCAATTACCATATCCCACAGTAGCGGAGATAGAACTCCGCCCTGTGGGCATCCTTTGGATATTGACACCTCCATAGTTTCACCTACCAGTGTTGATTCAGCTGTCCTATTGCTAAGCATGTTTTTTATCCACCTACATGTGGTGTCGTCAACGCCACGCTTTGCTATAGCTGATATCATTGATTTGAAAGAGGTATTGTCAAAAGCCCCCTCTATATCTAGAAATGCTGCAAGAGCTATTTCCTTATTCCTGTGAGCCGTCTCTATTCTCAATATGAGTTGGTGCAGAGCCGTTTCACAGGATTTACCAGCCTGATATGCTGTTGTTGTTATATGTTGGTTTATATGTAATGGTCTTTCCTTAAGAAAGTTTTCCCTGACATGCACTTCGACTAGTTTTTCCATTAACTTTATCATAAAAGATGATAGAGTTATGGGTCTGTATGCCTTAACCTGAGAGTAGTCCTTCCCAGGTTTAGGTATAAAGACTATCTTTGATTTCTTCCAGTTTACTGGAATATATCCCGTTGCTAAGCTTGCCCTTAGCAATTTACAAATCACTGGTATCAGGTGTTTTTTCCCCTCTGTAAGAGTGCCAGGAGTATACCATCCGGTCCCGGTGATTTATATAGTTCAAATGAGTCAATGGCCCAGCTAATTTTGCTTTGGGTTACAACTTTCTTTGCCTGAGACCAGTCCCTCTTTCTAGCTCTGTTATCAGAGTTCAGAAGAACTGGAATTTTTTTGTTCTCTTTTATCTCACTAGAGTCTGGCAGATGTGTCTGAAGTAATATCTCCAGAGTTTCTCTGCCAGTCTCCGTGTATTTCCCATTAGGTTTTAATATATTCCCTGTGGGATTAATAGGATCTTTTGCAAGGATTTTCTGGAGGCGTGCCATTTCCGAGGTTGTTTCCACCTCATCGCTTAGCTTCCTCCAAGAATCCCTTCTTGCCTTCCGGATCTCTTTGTTATATTTTGTCAGAGTGGTGTTATATTGCTCCCACTCACCTGTCTTTTTCGCTATGTTAAATAAGCAGCGTGTTTCTTTCCTTAGTTTGTCTAAGTCTTTATTCCACCAGCTTTTATCTTTGCTGGTGTTTCGACTTATTAAGGGACAGTTTTCATTATAAGAGTTTATTATAGCATCTTGAAGTTGATCAGATACTATCTCTATATCCATGTTGTTTTTTACCTTTCTCTTGACGTCGATTAGGTTTGTTGCTAAAGTCTCCGAATATTTCTCCCAATTCGTCTTTCTCGGATCACGGTACGTCCCCACTGGATTTTCTACGTTTGAGATCTCCATACAGATGTACCTGTGGTCCGAGAGCGACGGTTCCTCTGACACACGCCAATGAGTTATTTGGGAGCTTATTTTCGGAGACGCAACAGTTATGTCAATTTTTTCGCTTCGAGTTTTTGTTACAAAAGTTGGCTCGTTACCGCAGTTCATTAATACTAAGTTTTTAGTTATAATGTAGTTAAAAGGTATTCACCTCTCATATTGATGTTGTTGCTCCTCCACGCAGTATGGTGGGCATTCGCATCCATCCTAATTATGATCTGTATGTTTGATAGCCTACAGTATTCCTCCAGCCTCTCGAGTTCCTCCGATGGAGGTGGAGTTGGTGAGTCATATGGCAGGTATGCTGAGGCTATAACGACTTCCGTCCAGTTTCCTGCCATATGTAGCCAGATCCTTAGAACAGACACGCAGCTTTCTACAGGAGCGGAACCAGAGGGGGTGAGTGAGAGGTATTGGTTTAGTTGTTGAGTGATCAATGGATTCGCCTAACAGAGGTCAAACTACGCAAAACTCTGCAACCAAATGCACAAAACCTATTGAGAAGGTCTAAATGTGTGTCGGGATCAGCGTTCCCTCAAAGTCGATCCTTTAGGTCTCTGAAATTTCCGTCAAAATCTTGCGAATTCAAATTTCGACATCGGGTTGCTTTTTGGAGTGTGGACGGCGAACGGTTTAAGTCACAGCATAGCGACTTCGGAGCATTAAAAACAACCCTATAGCCTACCGATTAACTTAAAAACTGCAAGTGTCTAACTCACATAGAACGCAAATGTCGCTAATCTAAAAAGTGTTACACTAATTTTGACGAGAAGTTTATATAATATAATAACTAGAATATATGTATTTAATAGAATAATAATATAATATAATATATAATCAGTACGAAAATAATGAGTAATTGTTATAAAATGTAGTGCACTGAACGCATTCTCAAAAAACATTGCCTTCACTGAACGCGGTTATACCTAAGCGTCGTACTATGTATGCTTAGCAACTGACGCGGAATCAGTATCAGTTTTAACCTTCTGCAGTTTAAACTTTTAAATTTAATTTTAATTTTAGTTCTTTATTATCTATCGATCGGCAAAGTTTTACTGTAATTATTATTGTATAGATACCTACTATATCTGTCGAATGTGTATCATATAAATGATTCTGATTTATGGCCCCGTTTGTATTTTGGTAGAAACGCCATTTTCCAAATGGATAAATGAGGACAAAGATTTTTAAAACCTGTACCTTCGCTTAATATGAAGAAAATGGAAAGGTGAAATACAAAATGTTTGTTCGAAAGTGTTATATTTAAAAAGTAGATGGACTTGTGTAAGTACCTTTAGAAACTCTTTTTTTAATATAAAAAAATTACCACTTAGTATTCGTTTGATACTAAGTCGACTAACGAACTAATAAACATTAAGTCAATCAACATTGATGATAAACAAATCGCAAAAATTGGTGTAAATTATTAAAATAATAACTTCACCAATACCAACTTACGATGACCAATAACTAATATACCAAGTTATTTAGTAAATACTATTTAGTAAATAGTGTTGACTGGGCCCAAACGAATTGTTATTTTAAAGTTAGATTACTAAACGTAAGAAATACATGTTCGTAAATTGGCATCAGTTTGTTACTCTTTTACAATAACAATAAACAACAAAATTTAAATTGGGACAAACAGAATCGCCTATACGGGCTGATATATTTAACTGTGTTTGTTTTTTTAATTTAACAGCATGTGTCCTCAATAATTTGAAGAATAATGTTTCCGTTTCTATTTATCAGGCGTTTTAATTACAGAATATACGTGCCTTACCTATTTTCATAATTTTAAGGGGTTCACGCATTTTCAGTTTATCGGAATGGTTTTCACAGGTAACGTCATGTCTAAGCGGTAAACTGTGTAAAGTGCGCAATTTGTATAGGCAATAACGAAGGTACTACATTTGACCAAATAGGTCCTTTTTTCGTTCGAGAACTATTGTTTCGAGAACGATTTGTTCCCCATCGTGGAAATATCCTAACTTATAAAATAAGCTATTCTATCCGTTTTCTCTTCCTTTTTTATGGCAGCATTAAAGCTGAAGCAGTCAGAATAGAACAACCTACTACCTTGTACTGGCTCATTGTTTTAATCGCTTTTTTGATACTACGAAACACTGAGCAACCGTAATCACAAGGCAACTCGACATAACTAGCACAAAAACTGATAGAAAATATTAAGCTGAGCTAGACACCTGCAGGTCAGTGTTTCGATTAGATTATCGTTAAGTTAATCGGATAGTTTTACATTCCGACAAACTGAAGGTGAGTGGTCCCTTTTAAAAAACAACATTCCCTAAGTACCTTCACAGACAAAGACCAAGATAAAAATTGTTCTTTATAGACCACCTTTAATTTTTACGCGAACCTCGCAGAAGTACTTACTCGAACTTCAATTCAGTTTTCGCACCACTAAAAATTATCCTTATCTCGTTGATTCCGATTTAGCGAGCATCCGGCGTTGCCGACGCCATTTTAAAACCGTAAAAGGCATCTTTTTACACCCCTTTTACGAGAACAGACGTCGCACCGCGTCCTCCAGGCAGCTGAATTACAAATGTAAGAGCAGCCATAAAGAAGTGCTCCGATTGCCGATAGCGACCAGATGCAGCCCCGCAGACGAACGACTAAAACATTGTCGATGCTCGATGGCAAACGCTCCAATCTGTCACATCCGCGTTGGCCGGGGCCAAATTCGTATTATTGTGCCAAGAGGTGCCTCTCCATCAAATCGATAATGGATGATGGGCTTTTGTTTCATCCGACTCCAACAAGGAAGAACACAAGACGTAAGGAAATTAATTAGCGATCAATTTTTCAAAGAGGATGTAAACTGGGAAAATTGATGCTCTTCCTTGATTGAAAAAAAAAAACGTTGCCTAAAATATCCCTATTTCCACAACCAGTTTTTCCATTATTAATTAGACTAAATCTCTAAAAACATTAATTTACATTCTTAACAGTGTGAGATTTGGATATAACCTTTATGGTCTTTTTAACATTTATGACCTTTGTGACCCACTGGCAGATCCAGGGGGAGGGGCATAGGGGTCATTAGAAATCCCTTGGCACCCTTAGAAATTCCAAAAAGTATTCTTGTGATAATTATTTTTTGTGTAAATAGATTTTTCATTGAAATTCTGAAGTGCAGGAAAATGCGTGACCTTGAAAATTTTCAAAATTTTCGCTTACGGCGCCAATATGGGCTCTCGCAGGTCATATGTTGCTTTATCACTAAAATGGCCCCTCACTGAGAAGCCTTTTGGATCCGCATATGTTGTGACCAGTGTGATCTTTATGACCTGATTGAACTCCATGATCTATATGGCGTTTACGACTAATGTGCCTTTAAACCTGTATGAATCTTTAGGAACTATATGACCTTTATGATCTTCATCACCTACATACTATTGATAGTCTATTACTACGTATATGACTTTGGTTATTCATATTGCCTTTATGATTTTTATGGCCAATATGATCGTATCACCTTTAAGATTCATATGACATTCATAATATGATCTTTACAACTGATATGTCTTTTGTGGCCTATATGACATTTTTGACCCATGTGACTTTTATAACCTACATACGAGGTGTGTCTATTAAATAAAAACACTGATGCTCCTACCAGCGAGCTGCGAGCGTGCGACAAATTTGAACAGAACTGTGTCTGGTAATACTTTCCCCATCCTGAGCTCGCTGGACAAGCCAGTGGGTCTCTCAGTTTGACTGTAGCAGGCATTTGAATTAGTCCGCATGTGACGCACCAGTGACGCGTCGAAAAAATGTTGAGTGTTCAGATGGAGCAACAGGTTAATCTCAAGTTTCTTGTTAAACTGGGGAAAACTTACAGAAGCTTATGCAATGTTAAAAGAAGTGTACGGGAATGAATGTTTATCACGCACACAAGTTTTTGAATGGTTTAAACGGTTTAAGCGGGACGTGACACGACCGAAGACGATCCGCGCCCCGGACGGCCCTCAACGTCAAAAACGGACGAAACATTGGTAATTAATCCGCGAAGATTGTCATCTAAGCATCCGAGGGCTTGCTGAAATAACAGGAATTGACCATGAATGTGTTCGCCAGATTTTGCATGAATCGTTCTAAATGCGCAAAGTTTGCGCAAAAATGGTGCCAAAAGAATGAATATTTGCGCTGACATTCTAAACAACATTGACACTGATCCAGGCTTGTTAGACACGGTGACACTGAAGAGGACAAGATTCGAAAGTGTGAAAGCGGTTAAAGCTTCTGAACCAACTGACAGAAACGGACTTCCAGCACCATGGAAAAGTCATATGGAGCGGTGTACCGATCCAAGGGGAGAACGTTTAACTAAAAAAAGTTGCTACTGTAATTGGTAACGAATAAAACGTGTTATGACAGCAGTTCGGTTATTTAATAGCCACACCTCATTCATACAGGTCATAATTATTACATCAGAAACGGGTGTAGTAGTAAAAATTAGGAGATGAAGAGAAGAGAAGAAAATAATAGATGGACAGAAAAGAAGAAAATGTTTTCGCTTAAACTCAAAATATCGACGTTTTAATCATATTTAAACAGTAAAAAAACATTAAGAACACTAAAAAACACTATTAACTACAACTATGATCACCTTCCAGATATTCTGGCTCGAATTTTTATACTTATACCACTATCTTACAGTTGCATGTCACAGAGAAATCCACAGGAGAATTCACTACATTGTATCTACGAATGAAGTTGACGAGAGGAATAATTTCTTTATTTTTAAAAAAATAAATACAATATTTTGTTAAGCAGACGGAAAAACATTTGGATAATTAATTTAATTAGTTAGGTTGAGTTTGAAAACTTATAATTTTTTCAAGTAAATACTTGACACAAGGTGATTGTTTTCTTCACATTTTTTGTTGTATTTCAAAAAAATAAAAGTATTTTATTTTTGGTACTTTTTCACATTTTTTTAAATTTTTAACCACTTTGTATAAAAATTATTCATCTCGTCAACTTCATCCGTGGACACACTGTACATCCCATCGTGGTGATTTTTTATTTCCACCTATAGAGTAATATTTGCTTTAGAATTTTGTAGCGGTATGCTTGAATGTCTACATCTCCGATTTGAATCAAGGTAAAAACTAAAACATGGAACGTAAAAGTGTACCGCTGTGTTTAACATTTGTCGGAGTATGAGACGGATAGATTCGAAAGTTTGTCAAGCCAAAAAGTTGAAATCTCTGCAGTATTTTACATATTAAACACAGTAATTGGAAATTACTGGACTGGAAATAGTTATGATTTTATCTATAAATTATATTATTTTCTTTATATACCTTTAAAGAGAGCAATACAATGAACATAGGCGTACGTAAGTTTTGTTTTTCTGAATTATCTAAGAAGAAAGAATTAAATGTGTACATTATAAGAGATTTGATTACTAGAATTTCCTAAAGAGGGTCGCATTTGCGATGCATGACGTCTTATCTCTAACTAAAGAAAAATATTTACGACGTAAATTCGTTCTTATGCAACTGTCGTAGTCTTCCTACAACTCAACGGAAAGACTGAAAAAAAATGTGTGCTGAAATAATGCCATACTTTACTAAAGTAGCGCCTTAAGTAAAGCTTAATACTTCCACACATACTGAATAAGTCCCCGCATAAACTTTTTACTAAATAAACAAAGTTCGTATTTCAGCATATTATACAAAATATTATAATATAATCTATACTACACATGCGAGGTAAAAAGTGAAGTAATCATCTAGTATATATAATGTCGAAATGGTCTAGATTTACAGTGAAATATGTAGTTGTAATTCTACTACGGATTTATTTATAATAGCAATTGACCGATGCTTTTAGTGGAACCAAATACGCTGCACGCTCTAATGCTTCCTCCAGTGGCATAACGAATTCAAAAATAGAATTTTCATTGGACGTCAGCCATTAATTCTCGATTTACAAGTTGCTGCGTGTGGAAAAATGTCTGTACGTTCTCCGCCGAAAAACCGCCAACCCTGTCGCTGCATTTGAAATGGTAATTTAGCCTATAAAAAGTGCCCCAAGAAAGTCTATGCCCGCGCGGATCAGTTGTCATCGACTGGAATATTCTCTAACGATCATGACTAGTTCAGTTTACGTGTACGTGTCAGTCCCACATATGCGTAGTGAAGAGAACACGCCTACCTAAAATGTATGCAAAGTCAATATTTCAAGTTTACATATTAAATATTTACAAAAAAAATCTTTTTTATCTGTCTATAAACTTTTTTTTATATGCAGGATAACTCGATCGGGTAGGGTATCAAACTGAAATTTATTATAACCAAGACCAATATAACCAAGAAATAGAGCTAATTAGAGCATAATCGCAAGTAAATAATTAAGCATAAGTTAGTTGTATTAAGATTTTGTAAACCAGTAGTAGGTACAGATAAAATAGTGAGGTATGGATTCGTTTACAGTAAAGGCACTAGAACTATTTATGTATTCACATAAACTCCAAATAAAATTAGAGATGCAAGTCGCCACTTACAGGAGATGTAACCCAATATTGACTGCGTAAGAGCCATGAAAGCTTACTTGTATTACTCTGGTCAATGCACGAATTGTACAAATACCTTCAAAAGGTTCAAGGTATTTATTCTTTTTCAACTAATTAACAGAGATCCTGGAGTGGAAGTGATTTCACATGAAAAAAACGGAGGTGTCTTCCAACTAACTGAATTCAACAATCTGTTGGTATCAGTGACTGGATAATGGTTAGAACTAGCGTTTCCATGTTCGTGAAACATATAGTACGCCAAGAATAGCTTTGCCCGTGAATTGTGCACAACGAACGTAGTACAAAGTAGAATGACCATACCCGGGAGATATATGAGATGTCTACAAATAAACAATAACAGACTGTACTTCTCGAAACGTTCACGCCTGCAGCTACAAAAGCAACCAGGAGCAAAGCTACTTCTCACGAATGTCTTTAAAGTACTTTGACCATTTAACATTTTTTCATTCATTTTGACCATTTCTTCATGTCGACTGAATTGCTGTTATGACATTTAAGTACTCATTTTTACTCGTAATTTCAAAAATGATATATAATTTTGGAAATCATATATCAGGTATCCCAGAATAACGTTAGTAGTCGACATCTCCGTTATTTAAAAAATATAACCACTATTTTAATAAATAAAACCTTTTATAATTAAAAACCTAAATTGACTCGCTACTCCACTCCGAGTACAGTACCTATATTTGTTTAATTACTTCCACATCGACGTAGTGGAGTGCATAAATTCTAACGGGGTGAATTGAAACAGATCACTTAAGCAAAGTAGGTCAATTAACATTTTTAATATTAATTATAATATGTACACAATGGAGGAATTTATAAAAAATTGTACTACTTTTTTCCTGATCACCTTTGGGGTAAAGGGGAAAAATTGACTAAAACAATAATCATTAGGCTAATGGTCAAGATAAATAATCAATGTATTTTCAGTTGGTTGAAGATTGTACAATACATATTCAATAACATTGGGGAGAGGAAGGTACGATTCCACCTCAATTTAAATAAAGATATTGTGGTCTCACGATTCTGGAGAATAAATTATAATTAGCAATGTTGACTGTAATTAACCGTTATATAAATAGTGTGA
This sequence comes from Aromia moschata, assembly GCA_029963805.1. NCBI lineage: Eukaryota > Metazoa > Arthropoda > Insecta > Coleoptera > Cerambycidae > Aromia > Aromia moschata. The sequence continues at coordinate 650,097 of JAPWTK010000053.1, read as the reverse complement.
AATATATTTTTTTTAAAGAGAGTACGCCCTTGACGTCCCAGTTTATGTTCAATTTACTTTTAATGCTAACTGCCTGTGATGTACCCCTGAATATAACTGATAAATAACCGTTTCGTGAGTTCTGGAACAAATTCGTTCCAGAGTTAGCGTTACCAAGTCGTACAACGTTATGTAACTATCTACCAACTGTATGCAGTGACTTAGTAAAGTGGATAAGAAGTGCATTAAAAGATACACGGCTGTGGTTATGTATTGACGAGACAGTCTGTAAAAAAACCTTATATTCAAAATTACAACACAATTACAAGGGTGGTATTGGAGACCCTCAAACAATTTGAACTATCAACAAGTCAGGTGGTGATGTTTATGACCGATGGAGCTCCAACGATGCTGTTAGTAGGCCGTTTGTTCTCAAAAGGCGCTTGTAGGTTTTTGCATGTTACATGCAAAGTGCATACTTTACATCTGTGGCAGAAACTATTAGGCACTGTTTTCCCAACATCAAAAAAGTCTCCAAAATGTGTTCGCGAGTTTCGCAGCAAATGTGCTGATATTCCCGAACCACCACAGCCGATTCTTACTCATTGGAGAGCGTGGTTTAAAACCGCTTTTTATTATGCCGAACGTTTCCAGCAAATAAAAAATAAAGCTATTATTTCACAATTCAATTCTACCGAAGCTGCAGTTATTAAGGAGAGCCAAACCAAATTTCAAGATGTGTTCGCTGAAACAGCTTTAAAAATATATTCATCGTAACTATAAAGATTTGTATGACACCATAGAAAATTCTAAAAGAGTGCGATGTCGTTAGCGCAGTCACTACAAATAATGGATTTGGAAGTAAATATACTGCTACAAGCTATAGGTGACGGAATAAATGAGCCAGTTAAAAATAAGTTCGAAAGTGTATTAATGAAAGACACCGGTTTTACCAAATTAAGACAAATTTGTGATCGTGCATCTACAGAAGTGAGTTTAAAGAGTATTTTAATTATGCCTGTGTTACATACAACTATAGAAACTTATCTAATGTTACACAGTTTTTACGAATCTTCTCCTAGAGCAGAACCGGGCTCCAGTTTTCCCATTGTATAATTACTGTGGACAGAACAGGTCAAACTCTTTTCGCCACCATTAGGGCCTAAACGCAGATGTCCCATCGGTCATCCGGACGTCCCAAGATTAAAATGTTTGTACATTTCTTTTCGGTCTCACGGCGGCAAACATTATCGGGCCCCGAAAGCCGGGCTCCGCTCTAATCTTAACAGATCCTCGAAATCCCTGGATGGCGTTTTCAAATCCCCTCTACGGCGCGTAGCGGCGTCGGCCGGCCAATTTGTCGCGAGAGAGAGACGGAGGATCCACGTAAAGACCCTAATAAAAGGTTGACCGATTTTGCGTAAGAATAAAGGCGGAGACATTAGATATTTAAGGGATCATGATCAATTAGTAGGTAGAAAATAATAAGTTTTTTTCCAAAATTTGCAAAATATGTTTTCCAAAAAATGTCTGTATGTAAAAAAAGTTTTTCAGTGTAAAACTTCATATGGCTATTTCCTAAAAATGTATTTTTTATTCGCTTATCTTCAACTTAATGTCGGCAAATTCACTACAAACAAGCAAAATTTAATCTACCTCTGTGTGTAACTTCAATCGACGTACCTATTACTAATATCGTGTTCGGTATATTTTGTGGAAAAAACGTATCCATTCTTGTACGTATCCAGTATTGCATTTCTTGAATGCAACTTATTAATAGGTGACCCAATCTCCGCCGGCTTCGATTATCGTTTGACACCTTCGAACCATGCTTTGCACAATATTTTCAGCGTATTACGTCGCAAGTGACCTTCATGCTCACGAATCTATCAAGAGAGCTCCAAAGTGTAAATTATTTTCTTCTGAATTTGATGTACATCCACAAATTTTAGATAGGGTTAGCATCGGATAACTGGGACGACCCATTCAACGTGGCGTCATTTTGCTCCTTCCACTGACTGCATACTTTAGTCCGATATATTGAGTTATTGTCCTCCTGAAGGATCCAATTGTAGCTGTCGGTATCAAACTAGCGTTTGCGACTCCAAATATCATTACACCCACTTGCTTACTGATGATTTCAACTTTCCTGTGTACTTCGGGGCTGCAAACGTGAATCATTTTCGGTATCTTGAGTATCTATATTAATCAATCATCAGTTGCGTCAACATTTAATAGAAAAATGTTTTCACTGTAATTTCACTTAGAGTCCCCAGCAAAACTTTCTGGAATTTTGTTTCGTTACCATGGTAACGGCTAAAATTAAGACAATCCAATTAGTTTGACGCTATAGATATCGAATAAAATTCATTTCAGAAATGAGAAACAAAAAAAATCATATTAGTAAAAGGAAAGAAATGCTGGTTTCTCAGAAAAAACAATCAAAATAATGTCACTGATTTACATTTAATATTAGATTAGATAGGTATAGGTGCCATCCACAGCTTTAATAAGCAAATCTATTATAGATACATTGCGAATGATAGCTTAACTATCCAAGCTATTTTCCCTTTGTGGACAGTAACGGTTATCCTAGCACTAAATTATTACAAGTAGCAAATGATAAAAAAAAAATCGCATTACTTAGAGTACCGAGTTCAGAATAGACGAAACGTCTATGTTTTCTCGGTAGTTCGCCTAACGTCGATCGTCCATGTTGGTATTACCATGAACTAAACGAAATGTTAGAAAGTGATTTTACGGGTTTATACGGTTTAGTGTGATAAAATTAAGTTTTATTTTTACTAATTATATGTGTTTTTTTAAAGAGTATATCCTATGAGACTCTGCGGACAAGCGAGACAAGAGTCCAAATAAACAAGGAGAATATCCCCGGAGTAATATATTTCACCCTACTATTTCACTATTAACTTACATTATTACCCCTGATATTATAAACTTAAATTAAACCAAATATAATGTAATTATAATTTTCTTTAATTAAGCAATTTTCCTCATCATTTAATATGCATATATACTCACTAGAAGTATTCCCTCTAGTACATTTTGTACTCGGTAACTGCCAACTAGGAGCAATGGAAACTTGAACTTGACACAGAAAGGTGTATATATTTTTTTAAATTACATTCTACCTGGACGAGCATTTTTGTGAAAAGAAAAAAAATAGGTAAGTATTTTACTTATAATGAATTTACTCCATAAGTTGGCGCCATCTACGGTATACAATAAGTGGCCAACCTGTTGTATTATAATAACGATGAATGAGCAATTTTTTACTTATTTTATCTTCTAATGGCACCAGCGAAAGCTTCGAGAAGTACAGTCTGGAGAATAATTTATTTGTTTGTGGGTATCTCTGCGAAAATCTTCTTATAAGAACAGGCAAACTAGGATTAGCAGACTATATTGGACACATTCCCTTTTTATTAGGTAATTTAAGTGAATAAATCTTTAAAAGTAACCAGTTAATTAATGAGATAGAGTAATAAATAGGAGGTAGGTAAATCATACTTTGCTTGCTTGTAATGCTTCTGTCTCTGATTGTACATACCGCTATAATACTGAGTAATCTCTCGGGTACACCGATGATTGTACAACGTTCATTGTGCATAATTCACGGGCAAAGTTATGCTGGCTGTACTATATAAAATAACACTCACAGATAAGTGTAAAATGTTACATGAAACCTTATAAAAATATATTTTGTTCAGAAAAGAGTACTTCAAACTGTAAAAATACAGACTATCAATGTCATCTAGTTGAATTATGGAGAAATGTTAATGCGACATGATGCAGAACTTCATAATAACTACTGTGACTCAAATATCTGTATTTGAAAAAAAAAGTTACTTCAAGGCATCTCGTTCTCCGATCACGATTTTGTAGATAATACATACCTACAGTACATCCAGAATAGCGTTATCATTTGTTATAACTTTCATTTTTGTATAGAAATACGTGATAATAAAACAAGTCTTTTTCTTTTTTATTTTGTGAACATAAAAACAGTAGCGGTACGTCATACCGATAGTGTCGAATACCGTAAAATTTGTGTACATCTTGGTTTAAAGGTTAAATGGCATTTATTATTAGCTCTGTATTTGAGAAGCTCGTTCGGAATAAAGCAAAAACCAAAATTCTAATGTACTAGGAATACGAGGTGTGTAAATTAAGTAATGAGACTGGCAACGTAGATCCCAATCTAGCAACACTGCGGAGACGGGACTTAGAAGGGCGGTAAGCTAACATGTTTATCATTTGTTTGTTCTTTGTGACTGTTTTCGTAAACCGGTTTTTTCTAATACATTTTAAAAATGAGTGACATTAATTTTGAGCAACGTTGTGCTATCAGATTTTACTTCAGACTAGGATAGACAGACAGTGCAAAGGATACTTTTGCAAAACTTCAACACGCCTACGGAGACAGTGTTTTTTCAGGAGTCCAGTTTTTTTCAGTGGTTTAAGGCATTCTCAGAAGGAAGAGAGTCGATTGAAGATGAATCACGCAGAATGCCTTCATCTTCAAGAACCGATGGAAATTTCGATAGAATACGAGATCTTGTGCATTCAAATCGTCGGTGGACGACAAGAATGATCGGGGAAGAGTTAAGTTTAAATCCTACCACCTGACTGTTCATCAGATTTTAACTAACGAATTGGGGATGAGAAAAATCTGCGCAAAAATAGTTCTAAAAAACTTTTCGTAGGAACAAAAGGACATCAGGAGAGAAAGGTGTCTTGACTTTTTGGAATCGATTGTAAATAATCCCCAATTTATGGAACATGTCATTACTGGTGATGAGACTTGGGAGTTTGAGTACGACCCGGAGACCAAGCGCCAAAGCATGGAATGGCACACTTCAAGCTCTCCAAGACCCAAAAAAAGCAAGAATAGAGCAAGTCGAAGATCAAATGCATGCTGACTTCCTTTTTTGATAGCCAGGGAATTATCCACAAAGAGTTTGTGCCTCCAGGCCAAACAGTAAACACTTTTACAAAGATCTTCTTGGAAAACTACGAGAAAGGGTCATGCTGTAAGACTAAACATCAAGAACGACTAGATGTTGCATCACGACAATGCGCCTTGTCACACATCCATTTCAGTAAACCAGTTTTTAACTAGTAAAAACATTCCTGTGGCTCCTCAGCCTTCTTATTCACCTGACTTGAGTCCTTGTGACTATTTTCTCTGCCTGAGATTGAAAAATCACCTTAAGGGACATCATTTTGGGACCATAGAAAACATACAAACGGTTGTAACCGACCAACTGACGGCTAATCCAGTAGATGAGTTCCAGCACTGCTATGAGGAATGGAAGAACCGTCTCCAGCACTATGTAGCTTCCCAAGGAAGTTATTTTGAAGGAGACAACACTGAATTATAATTCTATGGCGATGGGTGGTGTGGTAAGTAAAGCACTTTAGTCGGCTATATGTACAGTGATTTATTTACATATTTACAAGATATGCAAGACCGGAGAAGTCCGGTAAATCGCGGAGATAGACTCCGGTGTGGAGCCGGTGAACCATAAAAATGAACTGTCGAGACTCTGTTCACAACTGAACTTAATATCCTTAAACCAACAATCAGCCGCAGACCAGGTAGGTTCCCCGAAACCAGTCTCCAATAAACAGTTGTAAACTGAATTAGGGAAATCCCAACCGCAGGTCAATTTGGGAAAACCAAACTATTATGCGGGTGTTTTTAACAGAAATTAAATAGGCTGTATCACGTATTTACATAAATCTACAAACGGTAAATGCGGAAACGTGAGAATTAGGGTTTTACAGAAATTTACATAAATAAGTAGATTCGTACCTACCATGTACATAATTCAACTAAAATTAGACCCTATCTATTAAATAAAAATAGACCCTACAATTCTATTAAAAAAAATAATAAAACAACTAGCCTCATTACTTAAATTACACATCTCGTAGGTAGTGACAATCATACGACTTTGACATATTTTGTTAAATTATTAATTGTTATGTCCAAAACACGCAAATAGCGTATACACACGCTACACGCGTAGCAGCTATACACGCTACATACAATAACACACGCTACACACAAGGATAGCCACAAATAAATAATATAATTGTTTACCACACTGTACACGAAGCATTAACCGCTGCAGCTAAACAGAAATGAGCCCCGGACGTCATTTCAGGTTTTTTCCACTGCGCATTGCACAGCCAGGAGGCAAGCTACTTTTGGTGCACTGTACGTACTCAAGCATGATAATACCAGCTCTTGAAACATACAAATAACTATAACGATTTGCATCCACTTTATCGAGAACGAGACCCTAAAAAACCCACCGTACCCAATAAATCCAAAAAGGAAGTAGGTACCTGTGGGCAATAACAGTAAAGTATATTAAAGTGTCGCGCGCTCCCGGCGCGAAGAGAATCCTTTTAAGGAGCGAACCGGGAGCGGCAGAGTTTTAGTGAATCATTCGAAAAATAATAGCCGGCGCGCGATTGTGGCCGACCGCATTTGTTCGCATATGAACCGATAGACGTGTTATTGCCAGTAGCTAGGGCGCTCCTGGGAATACTGAGGGACCGTTCTTGAATCTTACAATACCCATTATTGTGCGACTACCAGCGGAACCCTAAGTATATTGCCTTCGAGGAGAGATCAATGGACGTCGCCGATAGCGGGGGCCGTTAAGGAACACACAGCGCCGTGTGTGACGCTCAAAAGAGAGAATAAAGACCGTAGTCGAGGTCCGGACTTAGCTATAGACACCCGGGCCTACTACGGTCAATTTCTTATTATTTCGCGGAAGAACGCAACAAAGCAAAATCCTCCTATACTGTAGGGTTGAGATAATGGCATAGGTGACAAGATAAGTAGAGCGAAACGTGAAGGACATTTGTGACGTCACAGTCACGAGCGCCGAAAGATGTACTTCCTACATATGTACATCTAAATACGTGTCTTCCTCTAACATCAATTTTGTGAATTATGTAATCTCGTATGTAACTGTCGTTATAAATCGGCATTTGCCACTCACATTTCGACACAATGAATTAGGTAGTCAGGTGCCGGCTTTGCATGCACCTACATATTGAAATACACAATAACGTGTTATATTTGTAAAGTAACATTTCAGTACTATGAGAAAATGAGATGTGGGCAGATATATTAATTCGAAAAGGCATATACAGGGTGTTCAGCAAAGAATAGGCCATACTTCCCTTAGATGAAAATAAAGTAATTTAAGTCAAATTACCTTAATACTGTTACGAACGCTGGGCCAGTCCGCCCCTGCCTGCTTCGATGATCCAGCCCACCGAACGTCGATGACGTACGCGGGCAGCGCCCGCGTCGAAAGATCACGGCTTTTGCCCGATGGTTCGGGAATCGAACGGCCCGGAAGCTACTAGATATGTCCGCAAGGAGATATAACGCGGGGTTTCGACGCGGGACAATTCAGTTCCTATTTGAATATCGGCGCGGCTTTCCGTACAACGCTCTAATATAAATTGTATAAAAATAAATTAGTGTAGTTAAATAGTGTTAGTCCGTAGTTGTATTAACTAAATAAATAGTGTTAGTTTAAAAGTGCGAGTTTAATTTTTCACACCTCACGAACCCGAAATAAATAAAACGTTACATTGGCGTCAGGTGTTGGGTGTGGAAAAAAAACTGAACAATAAAAACTTTTAAATAAATAAATTCGCGATAAATAAATTAAGTGAAATGGCTTCGAGACAGGTGTTTTTGAAGGACCTTAAAGTGGCGGATTTGAAGAGAGAACTCGAAGAACGGGAGTGCGAGACGACAGGGAAAAAGGCCGATCTGCAAAATAGACTTAAAGAAGCTCTGGAAAATGAAGGTGAAAATTCCGATATATTTTTATTCGAAATTGCTGGCGATATAAATTCGGCGTTGCAAAGTTTGGAAAACAAGTTATTATAAAATGCCACCAAAATGCAACAGGAACGCCAGGAATCGTCTGGAAGCTTGGAGAAAAATCTAGAAGAGAAACTTTTAGAAAATGCCACCCAAATGCAACAGAAATTTGAGGAAACGTCAGGAAACTTAAGAGGGATGGAGCAAAGGTTGGTTGAAAATTCTAGTAACTTAATAGGGATGGAGCAAAACTTAAGAGGGATGGAACAGAAATTAATAGAAAACATGGATCAAAAACTACTGGAAAGTTATACAACTTTGGAAAAGAAAATTACGGAAAATTCTAGTTGCCTCCAGAAACAAATAGGCGAATATGTGGACGGAAAATTTGGAGAAATTGAAAATTAGTTTCTAGAAGTTGAGAGAAAAATTGCAACGCTGAGTTTAGGAAGTGGGGAACAACAACAGGTGGTTAATACGGCTCTGAAGTCACCTGGTAGCGACATCGACAGGTTGAGTAAACCCGAGTTGAACAATTACATGGAAATTTCGAAAATTCGCATGAAACCACCACAGTTTGATGGTAAGAGCTCATGGGTCAATTATCTACGACAATTTGAGGCTGCAGCGAGGGCAAATGGTTGGTCGTTGGCAGAGAAGGCTACAGCGCTGACGTTGGCGCTACGTGGTGACGCCACAGATATTTTACAGACGCTTTCTCTTGAAGAACAAGATGATTACCATCAACTAGTTAAACACCTCGAAATGCGTTATGGTCAGTCCCATCTCGAGCATGTCTACCACTCGCAGTTGAAGAACCGCTGTCAGAAAAATAACGAATCACTGCAGGAATTTGAAGCGGACATAGCGCGGTTAGTTCGTTTGGCATATTCATCTACGCCGGAGAACGTCATGGAATGACTAGCCGTGCAGGCATTTTTAGATGGTCTGCGTGATACTGAGACCCGTCAAGCTCTGACTCTCGCTCGTCCCAGCAAGTTGGTGGATGCTTTGGCGCGAGCTTTGGAATTCGAAGCTGCTAAACAGAGTTGCAGAGGTCAAGCTAAGGTCCGTAGGGTGGAGGAAGGTGTTGAAGAAGGAACCTGCAATGAAGCAGAAATTAGGCGAGTCGTCGAGGGCATGTTGGAAAAGAGGCAAATTCGGTGCTGGAATTGCGGTAAGGTTGGACATGTCCGTAGTCGCTGCCCTAGAAATAACGAAACGTCACCCTCGTCGGGAAACTAAAGGAGGTTGACCGTAAGGGGCAATCGTCAACCTCTAAGAAGCAAGCCCCAAAGAAAATTGCACGAGTCGCATCTCTTCAACACCCGTCTAATAGTGTTTTTGTCGATGGACTAGTCGATGGAAAAGAGAAACTGTTGTTATTAGATACGGGTGCAACGAGAACTATCATTAGACCAGATATTGTTGGAACAGCCGCAAGAATTACTCCGACCAGCTGGCGACTACGTACTGCAACTGCAGATCCCGCTACCATTCGCGGTGAGACCAACGTCACAATTGTCATTGGAAACGTGTCGTTTGAACATCGAGCACTGGTAGCTGAAATTGAGGATGAACTTATTCTTGGAATGGACATTATGAACACCAAGGGATTTGAACTGGACTTCAAGAATAATGTTCTGAAAATAAATGGCGAGGAAATCGTACTACATCGAAAGACGGAGGAAACAATCCGAGTTGTACTGGCAGAGGATACGGCAGTGCCAGAACGAAGTGAAATGATCTTGGATGCTCATTTGGACGGTAACCCGTGTGTTGGAAATATAATGATGTTTGAGCCAAGATCTCACGACGGCGAGGTAGCGAGAGGAATAGCTGTGGGAAAAGCTCTGTTGCTGACCGAGAAAACAGTACCGGTGAGAATAATGAACCTGAATCATCACCCAGTAAATCTAAGAAAAGGAATCGTTTTAGGGTACTGTTCCTCGGTTTCCTCCGTCATCCGAAAATTAGATGCTCAAGAAAATTCAGTTAGGAAGATTACAGGCGAGTTAGCAAACCTCCTATCATCGTCCTCAAGATCCTTGAAAAGTGATCAAACGACGAAGCTAAGGAGTCTGATTACTAAGTACGCAGATATTTTCGATGATGGGCAAGGTGGAAAGGGCAGGACAAATGTAATCCGACACAAAATTGACACGGGCGACGCTCGGCCCATCCGACAAACAGCAAGAAGATTGCCATTAGCCAAACGCGAGGACGCCGATAAAATCGTGCAGGACATGGAAAAAGATGGGGTCATTGAACCATCTAATAGTCCGTGGGCTTCACCAATTGTATTGGTAAAGAAGAAAGATGGCTCTACCAGATGTTGTGTGGATTACCGTCAATTAAACAACGTGACAAAGAAAGACAGCTATCCATTGCCTAGAATCGATGACACCTTGGATACTCTATCAGGATCAAAGATTTTCTCAACCCTAGATTTGAAGAGTGGATATTGGCAAGTAGAGTTGGCACACCGGGATCGAGAGAAAACTGCGTTTACTCTGGGTACAGGACTATGGCAGTTTACCGTAATGCCGTTTGGATTATGTAACGCTACGGCAACCTTCGAGAGGCTGATGGAAACTGTGTTAAAAGGGCTCTCTTGGAAGACATGTCTTGTGTACCTTGACGACATCATCGTGATTGGAAAATCCTTTGAGGATCACATGAAAAATCTGGAGGAGGTCTTTTAACGTTTGCGAACCTCTGGCCTAAAGCTTAGCCCGAAAAAATGTCATCTATTCCAGAAGGAAGTGAGGTATCTGGGCCATGTTGTTTCCAGTCAAGGAGTGGCAGTGGATGACCAAAAGATCAAAACAGTGCGAGAGTGGCCAGTACCCGGCAATAAGCATGATCTACGAAGTTTCCTCGGGTTTCCACTTACTATCGTCGATATGTGCCCGGATTTGCCAATATTGCCAAGCCACTGACTCGACTCACGGAAGGAGAAAGACGGTTCCAATGGGACGATGAATGCAGTGAAGCGTTTCGACATTTAAAGGAAGCGTTGACGAGTGCACCTATCCTGAGCTATCCTCTCCCAGATGGAAAATTCATTTTGGATACTGATGCCAGTAATGTTGGTTTGGGAGCAGTTTTGTCTCAGATTCAGGACGGCCAAGAGAAGGTTATTGGATACTTCAGTAAAAGCTTGTCGAAACCTGAGCGAAACTACTGTGTTACCAGGCGGGAGCTACTGGCGGTAGTGAAATCTGTCGAACACTTCTATAAATACCTGTATGGGAGGAAATTCTTGCTGAGAACGGACCATGCGGCGCTAAAATGGCTTCTACAGTTCAAGAATCCTGAAGGACAGGTAGCCAGGTGGATAGAGCGACTCCAAGAATTTGATTTCGACACCGAACATCGTGCAGGCAAAGTTCACCGCACGCTGATGCGCTATCCAGAAGACCCTGCTTTGAGGATTGCAAATATTGTCAGCGGGCAGAAGAAAAGGACATCTTAGTATACAGAACGACGGCGGTGAACGATGATTGGCTGTCGGAAAAGGTTTTGAAAGACCAAGAGAATGACCCGAATCTGAAACCAATTGTGAATTGGAAGAAAGAAGATCGGAAACCCACTTGGGAGGAGGTATCACGGTATTCACCAACCGTAAAGTCATACTGGGCTCAGTGGAATTCCCTCGTCTTAAGCGACGGACTCTTAAAACGCGTTCTGGAGAAATCAGATGGTACCGAAGAGCGAAAACAACTGATAGTCCCCAGAAACCGAGTGCCAGAGGTATTGGAGGAGGTACACAATGGAAGCACTGGCGGACACCTAGGAGTAACAAAGACGCTGGGAAAAGTTAGGGAGCGTTTCTACTGGGTGAACTGCACTACTGACGTGAAGGAGTGGTGCAAGAAATGCGTGGTGTGCGCTGCAAGTAATGGTCCGCAACGGCACCCGAAGGCTCCAATGCGACAATACAACGTGGGTAGTCCGTTTGAAAGAATTGCTATCGATGTAGCAGGTCCGTTTCCGGAAACAGATAATGGAAATAAATACATCGTCGTCGTGATGGATTATTTCAGCAAATGGGTAGAAGCGTATGCCCTTCCAAACCAAGAGGCTTCTACTGTGGCGGACGCTCTCATCGAGGACTGGATTTGTCGATTTGGTGTACCTCTGGAATTACATTCGGACCAGGGGAGAAATTTCGAGTCGATTCTGTTTCTGAATGTGTGCCGTACACTCGACATCCGTAAGACGAGGACAACTGCACTGCATCCGCAGTCAGATGGAATGGTGGAGCGAATGAATAGGACCATTAACCGGTACTTATCCAAAGTAGTCTCTGACCACCAGAGGGACTGGGACCAGTTTCTCCACCTGTTCCTGCTAGCCTACCGGTCGTCGGTTCACGAAACAACTGGGCAAACACCTGCAAGCATCGTCATGGGCCGTGAACTGCGTCTACCCTGTGACCTGAAGTTCGGCTGTACACCAGGGGACGACGTGGCTGGAGAGGACTACGTCAGTATTCTACGCCAGATAATGGACGACATCCACGAACGAGTCCGTTCAAATATCCAGGGCGCCAGCGACCGCATGAAGGAGACCTACGACATCAACGCCAACGATGGAAGGTACCAGCCCGGCAACCAAGTCTGGTTATATAACCCACAACGTCGTCGTGGGTTATCTCCGAAACTTCAAAGCTCCTGGGAAGGTCCGTATGAGGTCGTCACCCGGATTAACGATGTGGTCTACCGAATCCAGAAGTTGCCAAGAGGAAAACTCAGGGTGGTCCACTTCAACCGTTTAGCCCCTTTCGCCGGAAACAATGACGAACAAGCTGAAGCCAGAGTTCGACACGTCAGTCCACCAGACAGCGAGCTCTCCTTCGAGGAATTCATGTTGCTTCGTTCCAACGGCCAGAAAGCTCGCTACGGTGTAACGCGAGAAGAACCACGTGACCTGTTCCAGGCTCCTGCTGACTTCTGTCTTGCTCACTGTGTGGCAGCGGATCTCCGAATGTCCCGAGGGATTGCACTTACCTTCAAGAAGGCGTTTGGACAGTTGGAGGAGTTACGCAGACAACGACCAGAGGTTGGACGAGTCCTTCAAATTAAGGTGGCCCAGCAGGAGAAAGAGAGGTCCGTTTTCTATTTGGTGACCAAGCAGCTATCGCACCATAAACCAACTTATCAAACTGTCTGGGACACACTAGTCGAGCTGAGGGATGTGCTCTTGTCCCAGAACATAAGCAGTTTGGCGATACCGAAGATAGCCAGCGGACTAGATGGCCTGGATTGGAGGGTGATAAGGAGTATGCTAGAAGTCCTTTTCCGGTTTACTGGAATTGAGATTCTGGTATGCTGTTACAACCCCAGGAGATCGCTCAACGAGAAGACTGTGGACTGCTTCTTTTACCAGACCTCCCGATGCAAGAATGGGTCATTCTGCAGGTATCGACACGGACCAGAGGACGATACAATTCGAGACGAAATGTCTTTAAGGAGGGGGCAGTGTTACGAACGCTGGGCCAGTCCGCCCCTGCCTGCTTCGATGATCCAGCCCACCGAACGTCGATGACGTACGCGGGCAGCGCCCGCGTCGAAAGATCACGGCTTTTGCCCGATGGTTCGGGAATCGAACGGCCCGGAAGCTACTAGATATGTCCGCAAGGAGATATAACGCGGGGTTTCGACGCTGGACAATTCAGTTCCTATTTGAATATCGGCGCGGCTTTCCGTACAACGCTCTAATATAAATTGTATAAAAATAAATTAGTGTAGTTAAATAGTGTTAGTCCGTAGTTGTATTAATTAAATAAATAGTGTTAGTTTAAAAGTGCGAGTTTAATTTTTCACACCTCACGAACCCGAAATAAATAAAACGTTACAATACCATTGCTTCCTTAAGAAGTTATTGGCCTGGATATATTTCTTCTTTTTAGGAAAACTTATTTTTATAACATTTTTTTACGATAGTTTATTTAGTTTTTTGGGTACCTACTTGCTTTCAAATTTTGTAAAAAGAAAGTTTTTTTTGATGAAAAACATGGTTATGTTTGTTTTTTTGCATTAAATGTGCAGGTCGTTCTGAGCGCCTGTGCCACTATATATTATTCCCTTCAGATTTTTTTTAGGATATGGACTTTTGGCACATGATTAGTTATTTGGCATTTTTATTAGTTATTCGAATTTTATGTTACATTATTAGTTATTAGTTATTTGAAAATCGCAATACCTATTTTGAAAATAATTTTTAAATATTTTTTGTTTACTAATTAAACATGAGAGTGTGCAGATAAAATGTATCAAAACGATTTTATCCCGTTTTTGTTTAACTTATTGATGTAGACTTAAATATTAGGATAATAGCAGTTTTTTATATTTGGTCCAATTCAAGTATATCAGTCCTTTCTATATTATTAAATTATTAATAAATATGTTATCGAATAACACACGTATATTTTTTTATTTATTGTTGTTTATGTATCTTTAAAAACGATTGCTTTATGTAAATGTTCGTTTAAAGTCGTATCAAGTTCTGCAGTAAAATTTATAAACCCCCTAAATATTCTCAGATTTTCTCTCATCATGTTCATGTAATTCTAATACAAAAGCACCACAAAATTTTATACAATCAATTATTTTAATATGATTTTTTGTCGCTTGCTCATTATATTTTTGAATATTAGTCCAATAGGCACCGTCAAGCTGAGTTTGAATATTGGTTGTAACTAACAGCTAAATGCACCCGATTTAAAATGTGCGGCTTGCTATTTTCGTAGGTTTTTATCATATCACTCAGATGAACCAAATCGAGAATACCTGTCTATTTAATAGCTCCGCGGAATAAAATACAAGGAAAATAAAAGTGTTTTTTTTTACAGCGCGTTCTCATATCCACTTTTTTCTTAAATAAATGTCTCTATTAAATACATATAAATACGACGTTTCATAATATTTTAGGCACATTTAGCCAATAAAGTTGATAAAAAATTATTCGTCGGTACTCTGCTTCCACTCCACTGCGTGAATCTGGAAGTAAAAACAGCTGTCTAAGGAATCACTACATCCATTTTTCCATATTTAATCAGAGTAACTCTCTAAAAACAATTGGTTGTATTCTTAAAAGTGTGATATTAAGTTATTTGGATATACCACGTGCATATGGAAGTAATAAAAAATATTGCTTGTTTGGAATGTTGGATTTTATACTTTTTATCTTTTACATAAAAAAGTTTGACAAATTATTTGACCCTTTTATTGCTTGGGTTAAATGGTTTAATAAACTTAATAGCTTAATAAACTTGGGATATTATTTTCAAATAATATTCTTTTTTCCCTTGTTAATCTTTGGCCTCTTTAACCTCTGGTATTTTTGAATGTTTTGATCTTTTTGAAAATGTTTGTATTTGTTGCCTTTCTTCTTTTCTCTTTTTGTTTTGTCCTTTTGACATACCTATTTAATCCCGTTGGCCTGTCGGACCCTTGTGATATCTTCTCTATCTTTGTTTTTTTTTTTGATATGTTTTACTTTCTGAACTTTTTGACATCTTTAACCTATTTCCTTTTTCCTTTGGCCTTTATGACCCCTGCCATCTTTGCCATTGTTAAGATCTCACCTCCTTAACTTCCTGGAACTCTGACTTTTAATACCATTCTACTTTTAATAGAATTCGAGTTCTGAGTTTCTGACTCCCTTGACTTTTTCATTTTTTCCACCTTAGCTTCCTTGGCCTCTTTGAAACCAAAAAGGTCAATTAAGACCGTCAGAGATATCTCTGACCGTCTTAATTTTACACTTATGACCTCCTATGATGAAAAATGTGGTAACAAAGGTCACATTAGGCAAAATAAAAATGTGGTAACAAAGGTCACATATGCAAAATAAAAATGTGGTAACAAAGGTCACATTAGGGAAAATAAAAATGTGATAACAAAGGTCACATAGGTATTATGCAAATAAACTATATGGTAACAAAGATCACATATGCAAAATAAAAATGTGGTAACAAAGGTCACATTATGCAAAATAAAAATGTGGTAACAAAGGTCACATTATGCAAAATAAAAATGTGGTAACAAAGGTCACATAGCCCAAAAAAATCAATGAGAATCCTATGGATTAAGATATGAAATGAACGTGATAAAGGAGTAATACATCGATGGGCGAGGACACCATCCACTCAGGAAGGCCGAATGTAAGACCAACCGTCATGCACCGCCCTGTGTATCACGCATTATCGTAAAATTTGTTTTGTCGATTAATCTTTTTTTGGTGATCCGTTTATGCTGGCGGCTCAAGATGTATGATAGCGTTAAAAATAAATTACACTTAGTTACCCACAATTGTTGTTTTATTAAGCACATACTCTGTAAAATGAAAATAAATTCATGTTTTTGCTTCGCCATACATATTATACAGTTCACAAATTTTTAATAAACTTTTCTCTTATATTTTATTGTAATTACCCTCGTATCCCCTTGGCAGAAATGGGGAAGAAGTGGGAATTTTTGTTAGAGCACTGTTCGCTTACTAGTTATTAAAATTTTTGTTAAAAAAAAGTACTTAACATGTTTCCCTTCAATTCAAATTTCGCACTATTGAGGACATCTTATAATGCAAATAAGAACTGAATATGGCAAATACATACCTATTTAATAAAATACCATAGTTATTGTTATTCCTTTAATTCGAATAAAGACAAATGGGCTGTGCACAAAACAATTTGTGTTTTTATTTGAGACCAAAAATTACTGCTGCCTGTGTTGAATCAGATGGAAATATTTTCAGAAAAGTAACTTCTAGTGGACTAAGAAATCGTTACGTGTTAAATATGTGCCCATATTTAACATCCATGAAATATTTAACTTTTAATTTTACTTGTTGCTATTGTTTTAATTACTTATATGTAAAGATTTAAATTAGGGCATTTGTATGCATATTGTTATGTAGTGGTGTAACACATTTACTTATGTATTATGCATATGTTGAACGAGCAATAGCGTCGGAACTGCAATTCCAAATGTTGCAATATTTACTGTAGAGGAATTCACCGGAAAATCGGCCATAACTTTTGAGATAATGTGAATATAAAAAAAGGTAGATATATTGCTGAAAAAAATTGAGGAGTTGCGATGCTTAGCATCATTAAGCTGTGTTTTTTATTTATTTTTAGTGAAAGCAAATAAATTTATATATTCTTATGCAGAAATTATATTCATTTAGCTAGTAGTTTACGAGAAAACCAGATAGAGCACTAAATAGTAATTCGACCATAACTTTTTAAATATTCAAGATACAAAAATAATGTTATAAATAAATAAGAATATAATATAAAATTGAAAAAGATCTCACAATTAACATATCTTTGTAATTGTAAAATAAAAAGGTGTGTTGCTGAAAAAAATGTTTTCGAGGCGTCGAGACGCTTAGCGTCGTTAAGACATATTTTTTATTCTTGCCTTAACTTTGAGGGAAGGTAAGTAAAAGTAATTTACTTCACAAAAAATAATTTTTCCCAGCCGTTTCTGAGAAAAAACTCACTTCCTATGATAAATCGATCACCGTACTTCTACTCCTCTACGTGGACGTGGAAGTAAAAACAGATATTATTACTTGACATTTTTTCTAGCATTAGTAGTTTCCATTTCTTGTTTTTTTTTCGAATTTTGTCGCTTCTTCTGCATACTTTACTTACCGTAGTAACCGTTTATCGTAGGACCGGCTTACCTACTAAGTATATTGCCTTCGAGGAGACATCAATGGACGTTATGCCGATAGCTGTTCGCCGTTATCGAAATGCCGCGCCGTGTGCGCCCCTCAAAAAGGAGAATAAAGACCGTGACTCCTTTCAAGATGCGGACGGCCATCTAGATTTAAACGCGTGTCGCGCTATTGACGTTTGCGTTTTTTACGTCTTCGCTTGCGCGTCTAAATATTTAATCTTTTACCTCGGCACGTGGCAAACTGCCTTGTGCCCTAGTGGGATTTTCGAAAGGGATTATCGGGGATGTTCGTCGTAAATGCCGCGATGCCTCGAGAGGAACGATTTACCAGGAATACGCAGAAAACATCAATTTTTAATCAGCGTCTGAAATAAAGGGATACCCGAAATGTGTAAAGAATGGATAATCTTAAATATTAGGAAGTAAATAAGTAATTGTTGCTTTTAACTTAACAGACAAAATTAGTCTTGAGATGTACGAAATCCTGAAATGCCAGGAATCAAGCAATATGTTTTCTGCGGCAGAAAATTTGATCAATCATGTATGCAGTCATGTCTTCGCAAGATACCACAGGCAAATACAAAGGCATCTCTAATTGCATAACGCAAAATTATTTAATACAGTTTTTGTTTATTTGGTTTTTTCTATTTTTTTTTTTGAGTTGTTTTTGATCAAATTAGACAGTTGATAAAGGTTTGAGCGAATGCCTTTTCGAATTTTGAAAAAAAAATGGTTTTAAATTTAAATACCTCTTTTCCATGGTTTGAACATCTTGATAGAATATTTCGCTATGTTCCTCACTAAAGCTTCCAAATTTGATTTAAAACAATCCCAATGGGAATGCAAAAAATGAACTTTTTTGATATTCACCATCTGTATCTTCCGTATTATGATGAGGAGAAGGCAGGGGTACAGGAAAATATTCACAGTGAAACAGAGGTGGACTGCTTGACTCAATGTTGGGATTAGGGCTAGAACCAAATGGTACATGCCAGGGTCGTACTTGAGCATGCATGCTGTAGTGAATAAATAGTGACTTACTAAGTAATATTATTTTCTCTTACTTTTCCCGCATCTGTTGTCACACTCTTACATCTCGTCGTCCTCATATAGGAGTTCACTTCTTGGATTTCCATTTCTTTTATTCTCTCGGTGTTTTAGCGACTTTACGCGCTTTTCACATTGTCCTTTTCTGTAAACATGTAAGCAACCCTTGCATATATATTTCACAGTACACAGTGGTAGCTTTAACACTTAAATCTGGAAAACCCTGCACTTTTTTTATTGATAAACCAATAGGGCTGGCGTTTTAACCATCGTTATAATATCAACGAATATTAAATATCAACGAAACAATTAAATATAACAATCAGTAATGCACAATTACAGGCGCGCGACCTTCAAAGGTCGCAGTCGCCCCGACCCCCACCGCGCTGGCCGGGCCGCGGCCACCTGGAATACGGGATACCGATACGCGGCCGCCTGGAAGACGGTCGGTATCCGAGAATTTTGTTCTAGTCCTAGTCTTTCTTTTTTGCGGTCAGACGGCTTTTTGTACTTACTTAAATCAACCAAACAAAAATATCAATCCATGATATGGTTTTTGGGTTCCTTTCTTATTCTCGGAACTACAAAAGGCATTTTCCTTGGCCACCCACGATAATATGCCTCCAATGTGGACATACAATTACCGCAAGACATACGCGGTACCCATGATTTGTTCTGGTTGGCCACTGGCATGTCAAAATACAGTTTATAAGCCTCGGTAAACTTAGTGTTCGTTGCAATTAAATGTTTCACTTGCTTAGGTGCATATACATATAAACCACAAAAATAACAAAAGGTATTACTATCGTATTTGCAAACGATTTAAAGTCACAAGCGACAAAATAGGAATAACTTGATGAACATAAAAAAAATATTTGTAACTTAGACAATGGCCTACGTCAATTTTACTGACAAAATTAACATAAACACATATAATTTTGCCTTGTGTTATAGAAGGAAAGTAGTGTCCTCAAAACAAATCTTTGCGGCATCTCAACTTCATGTAAAAAGGGAGACAATCGAAGTTTAAAATTTCATAAATGTAGGGTTCTTGCGTAAAAAGTTACCAGCAGCTGACTCGAATTTAAGTAAATCACTTTTACTTAAATTTGTACTCGAAATTCCTTAAACGGTAACCATCCTGAAATCTCTGAAAGCGAACAATACTTTTTTCTAGGAGTGGAAATTTAATCAAACATTTTAATTATCTTTATTAATATCAAGGAAAATAACGGCATCAAAACAAATTCTTGAGGCGTCTCAACTTGTAAAAAGTGTCTGCTTTTGGAACTTCAATTGTCTAATTGAAGTTCCAAATTTCGAAAATCTAGGTTTCTTGCGTAAAAAGTTACCTACTAGCAGCGGGAATTTGAACTTCAACTCATAACTCCTTAAACGGTAATAATTCTGAGACTAAGTGGCTTAATTTTTATTTAAAATTCTAAAATGCTAGATTTATTTTTTTTTTTAGTTTTTTTTTTTTCGAAAATCTTTGGAGTAGACTAATATTTTCTATTCAAATTTCTTAATTTCTTACTTACAGACCGTGATATAAGACATGATATGGCTGTTTTTTTTTTCGGCACTAGCACAGTCTTGCAAGTGGGTATTAGCTAGTATATTTTTTATGAGAAAATATGCACACCATTGTCCCTTTGGCTTTTTAATACAAGTTTTTGAATCTTCACTTAATGCTTAACAAAAAAACGTCTCTTGACATTTTTTGAATTAGAATGTGGTTTAGATAGAAGACGAGTTTGTTTTATCAGAAATACTTCTATCACCAAAATTAGCTGTTTTGTTATTTTTTTTGTTTATTTAATAAATTATTATATGTAATAACAAACCACTGAAAAAAGAATAAACAAATATTTATTCAAAATTCTGTTATTAGCTAGTTGACAACTAATTTTGGTGACAAAGTGTGATAAAAGTATTTCTGATAAAACAAACTCGTTCAAGAGGCCAGTATAGTTTACTAAAAAATTCTACATAATTATTTTTCTTGATCATGCGATTATTATTAAAATAACATGTTCTACTAAAAACACGTCCTAAATCAAAAAATTGTCAAGAGACGTTTTTGGTTAAAACTAAATGAAAATACAAAAGCGTGTCAGATATTTTTTTTAATAAAAATATTATAGTGACTACCTACATATATTCACGCCCCTGATAGGGCTGGAAAAATGATTAAAATTAATCCACAAAAACGTCATTTTTCGCTTGCATTTTTATTAATGACTTTTCGTTCCCTTTTCATTTTTTTTTATGATTTAAACCTATTCAGATCGTGGCCTCGATATCTAAACTTTAAATAAATAATGTTAGTAAGGTCTAAAAAATTGTTACTAAAACAAAATTGCTAATTGAATTTTTTTTTTCAAAACTTTACGATTTTTTTTCTCGAAAACGATATACTTTATCAAAAATTTTCTAAGAACAAAATTGTTTTAGAAATGGTCAAAGAATGCTCTCAATTTTCAGAATGTTCTGAAACGATTTTCGATTTTTTTGAAAAGTCGAGAAATCGAAATTTTGAAAAACGTCATCAAAAATTCTGAAAAAAAATTGATAATATTCTTTGACCAATTCTAAGACATTTTTGTTCTTAGAAAATTTTTAATAAAGCGTATTGTTTTCGAAGAAAAATTTTTTTAAACTTCAAATTACATGAACTAGAAAGCGTTAGTGTAGGTACTTAAAACGAGCATACATATTTTTTTTTGTAGGGATTATCAAAAATTTTCTAAGAACAAAAATGTCTTAGAACCCAATGAATATGATCAAATTTTTTTCAGATTTCTTGATGACATTTTTCAAAATTTCGATTTCACGATTTTTCAAAATATCGAAAATCGTTTCGGAACATTCTGAAAAAAAGTATTTGAGAGTATTCTTTGACCAATTCTAAAACAATTTTGTTCTTAGAAAATGTTTGATAAAGTCTATTGTTTTCGAGAAAAAAATTCGTAGTTTTGAAAACAAAATTTAATTAGGCCGCCATTTTGTTTTAGTAACAATTTTTTTAGACCTTACTAACTTCATTTATTTTAAGTTTAGACATCGAGGCCAGGTTCTGAATAGGTTTAAGTCATAAAAAAAATGAAGAGGGGACGAAAAGTCATTAAAAAAAATGCAAGCGAATAATGACGTTTTTTGGATTAATTTTAATTTTTCCATGGTTAGATATTTTTTTAAGAATTTTTTTTACCATCACCATTTGAAAGAGCACCCTCAAAAACATTTGAGGATGCTCAAGGGAAAAGATAGTTTGGAACTTTGTTTTTCTCAAATTCATTAAACGGCGTCAACTTGAACTTCAATGTCGATGGTGTTAATGGGTGTTAATGGGTTAATGTACTCCAGAGATTTTCGAAAAAAAATACTTTAACGTTCTGTATCTCAAAGAGTAAGTCACTTAGGAAAAAATTTCATGTGACCCTTTCTTCATGATAACACTTAAGGAAATGTATGCTTCAAATTTTCAGGCTACTCAGGAATCACACTGTACAGGTGAATTCTGACACTTTTAGAGTGAAACTCCCTGAGAGTTGGTCGGAGAAAAATTCAGTGTTCCTGTTACCACTAATGCATTCCTATTATAAAGCGTAAGTTTTTTCCTTGTCATAGTTTTGTCGCAAATATCTCTTTGCGACATCCTCGCTGGGATATTACATGAAATTCCCTAGCAGCTACTGTTTCATTCATCACTTTCCTTGTCATGAGTGTTTCTTTTGATGATTGGTATCATTGCTGCATACGGCGGAGTACTACTGGAAGCTGGTCAAAGAATACTTATACTTGCCGTCCGTCCAGCCATTTTGTCAGCTTATTGCACTTCCTTCAATAAACGGTTACCTTCAATTCCGGTGTGGCCTGGTATCCATTTTCCTATTTGTATAATAGAATGACTAGTTCTGACTGAAATGTTAGAAGAATTGTATCAAAATATCTTCTTACTACAAAAAAAGGAACATACTTACACTTTTATTTGTTGTAACTTTCACAATCTTCACCGTATCTCCCAAAGCCGCGACATCTCTCTAGAAGAGGAAGGGCCAAATGGGTGGAGAAACCGAAACATAAAGGGCGCTTGTGGCAAAGTGAGGCGTCAATATCGCGGTTGGTTTAGTTTAAGAATATCTTATATCGGTGGACTTCAGAAGGGTGTATAGTCGTGGAGACAAATTGCCCCGGCACAGATAGGATTTGCGGCCGCTGTTCGGGATTTGGGGGGGCGCCGTTCCGATAAGGGCGCGATGGCCGCATCCTCTAACTCCGGCCGGCGAGATGAATAGGCGGGCTGATATAACGAAACCGCGCGCTCGGGCCTTTTATCGCCGCATCGCAAGGAGACGCGGACATCTCGGGTCAAAGGTTATTGAAAAATTGGAGACGGGCTGATTTATGCTGGGCGAAACACAAATGCGTACATCGGAATGGAAAAAAGTCGTCTAAGAAGCGATTGTGGACGGGGCGGCATTGTCGAAAAAGGGATATTTTTTTACAAAAGCAACGTCTTCGTGGAATCTACAGATAAGGTGGGCATATAAAAGAAAAAGACACTGTTATTTATCGTGTACGTTTCATCATCAATATGTCGTGACGTCAAGATTTAAAATACGGAATTTCATTAAAACTGGTAAATAAGTCTTATATTAGGGTTCCCTTATCCAAAAACAAAAAAAGAAAACAAAACAAAAAACAGCTTTAAAATGACACTAAAAATGATACATGCATAAGAACTTGTTCCTTATACAACAACATAAAGAACTAAAATATTTATTCCTTATACAATATTTCCAGTGATGTGTCATTTTCTGACATGTGAAGACCACATGACCGTGATGACCACATAGTATTCTTCATTCCTAACACTTTTTAATTGTGAGGTATTCAAGAAAATGCAGAACTCTTATCAGATTACGTAATTTATACTGTCATTAACTTGCAGCTTTTCATGTTTAAAAAACTAGTTTGTACTAGAAGAGTATGTCAAGTTTATTTACCACTTTTCTATCGCAGTTCATTTACTGTATTTATATATTTACTTTTTTTATTTTGTTGTAGTATTGTATTACCAAACTAGTAACCTGACAAGTATTGCTTTTCGTAAAAAAAATTGCAATCGGATAAAAGCGAATTTATTGATGTACTGAAAAATTTATGTAGTTAACAAGTTGGCTGTGTTCACTTTTTGTTAGTTATCACATCACTGACATTTGATCAACGGAATCATAGGACTAGAATGATGAATTATACATCAGATTTAATTGTAAGATACACACTACATAAAGACTCTTCTAATTAGAGAAACACAGCTAGAGTATGTGTGTAGTAACGCACGAGACACAAGAACAGTTACTTGCTAGAAAAATGTGAATTATGTAAAACATTTATTCAAAAGCTTTTTCATTTGGCTTCATGCAGCCAATTCATTATTAAATTTTAACGGTTCTCATTCATCAAGCATATTTCATAATAAACTGATGCCTGATAAAAGATCAGCTAATGAGGTACATTTTTATTTTATTCTATAAAATATATTGTTCCTTAAAATTGTATACAGGGTGTGGCGTGAAGACCTTTAGTTAACCGTAAATGGGAAACGGCAAATACTCGAATTTAGAAAATTTTAATACAGGGGTTTATCAATGTGATCTCTTTAATGAAAATATGGACGTCAACAGCGCACTTCCGGTTATACCGGAAGTTGTTATCAACTTTGTTATTTAAAAATAGAACATGCTATTTTGTATTTCAATTTTGAATTCTACGTGATATTCTAAGTTGAAAATCATAATCATTCCGTTAGTTTTGACATGGGTTAGTTGTGTTATGGAAAGTTTTCGCCATCGTATTAAATAAGTGGACAATTTCGTGGGCATTGTTTTGGAAATAATAAAAAACTTTGATATTGATTTAATATTACAAAAAAAATTAAATCAATACAAGGTAAAAAAATGTAAGACAAAGGTCTAAACACTTATAAGACATCTACCGAATCCCTTTGTGGAACTTTACTGACGTGTTAGTGACTGCTAACAAAAGTAAAAGCAGCTTAAGCACTTGTTAACTTTAAGGAGTAACACTACCGTTTAAATTTGTAAAAAACTAGTAATTTTTATATCGGTGCAGTAGGGGTCACTATTCCTTTGTAAACACAGCATACCTCCGCCAGTAAGATAAAACTTCAAAATGCTACCGTTCGATGTCTCTACTACTCGAATTTTCAAGCTAGACCAACTGCTAACGCCAGAAAAACTTTAAACGCGTTTTTCTCGAAACCATGTTTTTCGAGCTACAAAGCTGTAAAGCTACCACCTACAATTTTCAACCTATCGATTTGAAATTTTAACTGTAGCTAAAAAAATAATTTTTCTAGTGAACGCCCGTAAAACTATCTGATTTATGAAAATTTACCGATTTTATAGCCGATTTTCAGCCGATTTCTTCCGAAAAAATGGGGTTTTTTTCTTTAAATTGACGCCATTTTTTTTAAATCAATATTTCGAAAAGTTCTGCGGTCATTCACTAGATTTTTCGATGTAATTTCAAAATATTTTTGATGTTCTAGATGCACAATTGCGACCTGTATGTAGGTTTACGGTCAGGGAGGTCATAAAAAAAGATGTCTCATTCCGAGAGCTGTTGTGCCACCATTTTGTTTTTAAATGACTTTAAAAAAATATTTTTGTGCACTTTAAGAGATGTGTAATGATGTCTAGAAAACTGAATTTCAATAAATTGTTTTGCCTTTCTACAA
Organism: Aromia moschata; assembly: GCA_029963805.1. Taxonomy (NCBI): domain Eukaryota; kingdom Metazoa; phylum Arthropoda; class Insecta; order Coleoptera; family Cerambycidae; genus Aromia; species Aromia moschata. The sequence goes on along the minus strand of JAPWTK010000053.1, from coordinate 624,713 downwards.
TAAATTCGAGAACATGAGCCTTGATTTTGACCCCACAAGGTAGTTTTACCCCTTAAAAAGTGTTTTCATTACATCGACAAATTCACTTCTATCCATAACGAGAAAACGGGTGAATAGATTTTCAGTGTATGTTACCATTGTGTAAAGAATTTAAATATCATTCAAATGAGGTGTCTCATTTCGCAATTAAAAAAAATATAATTAGATGACGTTTATTGCTTCCTCTTTGAATTTTCGAATGGCAGTTTACATTCAGTAATAAGTTTTAATAGATAAACGTTTTTATAGTACCTCAGTAATAATCCCAACTTTTTTAGAAATTTTCGATTTCTCAATTTTTTCACAATGTTCATTGAAAAGGAGGATACACTTATTTTTATACGCCTGGACTAAATAATTCAACCTAAAATTAAAACAGATATAATACATATTCAACAATAAACTCAAATTAAAATCTAAACTTTCACCCGTCTGTTTCAGTCTCTGCCTATCAGGGGGAGGTGCTGAAGCTGTGGAAGATATCGCGAACAGAGATGGGCGCCTACATGTGCATTGCGTCGAACGGGGTGCCCCCACCGTCAGCAAGCGGATTATGGTCAACGTTCACTGTAAGTATTATGCCGACGACTGCCTTCTCCCTCCCAATTCAATTTCGCCCCAGTCGAGGGGGTTTTATTCGCCTTGGTTTTCTCGTTAACGGTCTTGCTTTGCATGAATCCGGGCACGATAAGGGCTGTTAAGTGGTCGAGTCGCGCTTTAATTGTGCGGCTAGGTCAAGGGAACCGAATTAGGACAGAAAGGAGGGACAACCGAAACAACGCGATTTTGGGCAGAGTTTGGAGTGATCTGTGTAAAAATCCCCATACATATTACTTACAATGAGAACATCTAACGAAGTAACCTTGTTCAGACAGTGAAGTCAGAATAATAACACAAGCACTCGGAAAAAAGCAGTTACTGTTTGAAAACTTTCAGGCAACCCAAAAGATAAAACAAATAGCAACAAAAAGTAAGGAATTTATAAACTGAGTTGCAAAAATTGTGAACAAAAGTATAGGGTAAGAGTTGCCCATATTGAACCGGCTCCCATATTGAACCACAACTATTTTATGAAGATGCGAGGCACCTAGCGCCATCTATGAAATGAGTTCTAATACAGCACCTAAAGACGCCATTAGTTCATCGGTGGTACGTAAATAGTGATGCATGGTGGTGTGTTATGCCTAAATGTATTTTCCTATGAGATTGTAAATAGTTTTGCGTGTTCTTATCTAAGAAGATTTGACGACTCCAAAGGTATGCAAAAACTGTTTAATGTAGAATAATATACAATAATTATGTTATCTCTTGGTGTTAAAAGATAATGGATACTGTCTATTTATTTTTCATTTATATTATTCTACATTAAACAGTTTTTGCATACCTTTGCTTGGAGTCGTCAAATCTTCTTAGATAAGAACACGCAAAACTATTTACAATCTCATAGGAAAATACATTTAGGCATAACACACCACCATGCATCACTATTTACGTACCACCGATGAACTAATGGCGTCTTTAGGTGCTGTATTATAACTCATTTCATAGATGGCGCTAGGTGCCTCGCATCTTCATAAAATAGTTGTGGTTCAATATGGGAGCCGGTTCAATATGGGCAACCTTACCCTATTGGGCAAACAAAAGGATCAATTTGAACTAAATTCAAAGAACATGTAACTCACTTAAAATATGGTAGAATAGAAAAGTCTTGTGTAGCCCAACTTTCTTTTGACAATAATCATGGGATAGACGTTAGTGGTTTAAAACTAATTAGAGGCCGGCGCGGCGTCGCGGTTGCAGGGTCGACTTGGGGGCAGGAACGATGAATTGGTAGCTTACGAGTTGAACTTTTGTGTGTGGAGATGACTAGAGGCAATATAAATATCGAACGAAAAACCGTATAATTTTCGAGCTACAAAAAGCTGCGGAGTATCACACTATGCTTTTATATATAGCATAGTGAACAAAAGTTGCATTTTTTTTCGTATTTGTCCCCACATTTTTTTAGTGTTACAGACAATATGTAACAATAAATGCAGTTGTGTGTTCTAATAGCTACTTTGGATGCTATTAAATATCATTTTGAAGCATAAAGATCCTATTACGTCCTTAGCAAACGTTACGTGATTATTTGAGTAACCGCGTAAACCGCGTAAACAACCCTCGTACGAGTAAATGTATTTTAGCCCGTTCTTGGATCAACACGAAAGCAATTCAGTAGCGATATGATATCCCCTGCCTGTTACTCCCTACGTAAAGAAGTGGGACCCACCAACGGGCAACGGTATGAATTTGATGTTGTTCCGTTGGTTTGGATTCCACGGTATACAAATAGAAGGTATGATATCGTGCAGCTGGGCGCCATGAGTGTGACGTCAGCTTGTGCCCGGTTTGTTAACTTTTGTCAGCCGAGGAGTGTATTCTGAAGGCAGCTTGATAAGTTTGTGCTAGTTTTTATATTATTGAGAGCAAAAATTTGTTTGGTTGTAATACGAACAATCGTTCTACAAACAATTTTAAGTTTTTTGGTTTTCCCAAAGACGAGAATATGAAAGCAAAGTGAAAGCATCTGTGTAAATGCACAGATTAATTCAACGTTAAAAATGTCAGAATTTGTTCAGAGCACTATGTTGACGAAGATTACGAGCGAAATCTAAAACATGAGTTGCTCGGATATCAACCGAGAAGATTTATATCTTTGAAGAAAGCTGTTCCGTCAAAAAAGCCTTCCCAACAGTAAAAAAACGGCAAACATTGGGATCGTGAGCACAAGGTGACGTCATACGCAAATTTGTAAATCATTATGTACAAATCAAACTAAAATTCCTCTTTTCTAACAATTCCAGTAATATTTTGTTGATGGATATTGGAATCTAAATGTCTTTCACAGTGTCGGCGACTACGAAATAGATATCGATAATTGCAAAGAATACATAAAATATGTGATCCGTCTATTGTAAAATCGTAGTAAAATTCAGTCAACTCTTTCAGTCTGTTCACAAATGGTAACGACTGTGTCATTATTGCAAAAATCCACACAAAATCAGATAATATGTAAATACACTACACGAACTCTAAAAAAAATACGAATACGGTCCAAAATACGTATGTACACACGTTTATTAGTTAGTCACTCAGGACACAAAATTATTTTAAACTCAGCCTTGGTTTTACCATTCGTCCGTTCACATCGAGGTAACGTAAAATATTAAATCTCGACAACGGAAGCCTTGCTACGATATATGACAAATTGTATCTAGCCGTTCCCGAACCCGCACCGAGCGAGTACAAGTGGTTATTACCAGACACAGTCAGTGGCATACTTATGTAAGGGCAGGAAATACACGCGCACATAATTTACAAGGCGCTTAAAAAATACAGTTTATACTTTCATTATCATAGAGTTGCATAGTGCCATTTTAGAACACTTTCCGGACCCTACCAATTACAGATAAATCGAATTAAAAAAAAAAAAAGGCGAAGATGTAATAAAATTCTCTAAAACTGTCCCCATTTAATCACCCTTCTGTCTCTAACAATAACCGAGATACCAATGCATGCATAACCAATTTGGGACAGACTGGATATAAAATATGTAATAGAAACCGCGTTATTATGACAATCTGACATTTTCTCTTCCTCTTCTTATCTTTCTTTTATTTCTCTTCTCTTTTTGCATAACTAGACTATGTTAGAAATCATATTTCCAGTACAGATGGATAGTACATAAGATACTCGTATATATGTACTTAAAGAAACGTCCTTTCAGTAACGAAGAACATCAAAAGCTGCCAAAATATGTATACCTATCATATGTATTGGCTACTATATTGGTTCGAACTATCCACAAAAACTGAATATTTACGATTTAAAGATATAATCCCTTTATATATACCTAAACGGATCTCATTTTATTGCAGTATTTGAATCTACTCGGCAACAAATACGTACAAGATCTGATTTATGCTGTGATAGCCAATCTGTACCGTTCATTTAAAAATTCTGCCGGTTATCCTGGAGGAATTGCAGCAACTGGATAAACATTTGCTTTGGCTAATTGAAGGAACTGCGAGAGTTTTATAAACGCGATTCCATTAGTAATCAACTTTTTTTTACAAGGGAAGACTATTAGTTCTTTTTTGTCTAGTCCGCGTACGGTTTGCGCCAAAATAAAAACATTTGAATTGAATTCGTTACCTGTACTGGAATATAATAGTCACAAATAAATTATATTTATCTTTATACAGGTCAAAATGCAAAGGGCAGATGAATATTAAATAGAATATAACAGAATATACGGTGGTACAACAACAAAAAATTGTCATATGGAACGATCCACGTCAACAGGATCAAAGCTCTTCACAAAAATTTAAGGGCGTTATAGAAATGATAGGTGGCTCAAAAAAAGCATCATCTCAAATACTTTCAGATGCTGTCTGCTCTTCTATATGAATCCAAGATGGTGGATACACTATGGCGTCGAGAAGTAAAGATAGCATATATGATTGAATAATTCCTCTTAAATGAATCCCCAAAAACAAATCTCAAAAATCAAACAACGTATCATCTAAAATTGGCCTCAATAGGGGCTTTTGAAGTCGCTGAAGACAAATAACGTAAATACAATTTGAAATCTATAAACATGTCAAAAATACAGTCATTGCCAATTTTTTGCTATCTACTTCAGTGCTTTTTGTGTTGAGGATCGGTTTCTCTCAAAATTGTCCATATCTAAACAGTAACTGTAACCGTATGTATATTGTAAAATAATTACAGTATACATACGGTGAGGGTGTAAAGTCGCGCATAAATTTGATAAAAATTAAAGGATTTTTTTTAGAAAAACGCTCGGACACGTCAATTAAATTTTTCATTTGCCGACATTTTGACGTACTTCTATTTGTTTTTTTTTATTGACAACTGTCAAATATATGACGTAATCGATATTTTTTGAAATGACAACATATGGCTTATGATACATCATTTGAGAGCTCTTATTTCACGCAGTATGCTTCTAAATTTTGGTCCGATTCTATCAAGCCATTCTAAAATAGCGGCCGATCGACAAAAAACGAAGGAAAGTTTATTTAAAAAATCACTCAGACAAAGCTATTTGCTCCACAGCTATTTGCTCGGCTATTTGACATAACACACTCTCAACAGTGATCCAGAATTGCAGAAATTGAAAATAAATAATATAAAGCGCATTCTTAATTATTTAAATTAAATTACTTATTTAATTTAATATTTAAATGAAGAATACCGGGTAGATGGATTGGGCGAAGAGGTCACTTCGAGTTTCCTCCTAAGTCGCCTTACTAACCCCCATGGATTTTTATTTGTGGTTATTTGAAATATAGCGTATACATATGTAAATAAGCCTACTAGTATAGGTGACTTAAACAATAAGTTACGAAATTCAAAAAATACTCGCTGAAATGATACGCGACATGGTTGAAGAATTTGAATCGTGGCTTGGTTACTGTCAAGGAGTCAACAGTTTGAACATTTATTAAAGACCTGATTGGGATAGACAGTTTTAATTGTGTTATTTTTATTTTTAAAATCATGTTATTAATAAATAGGTTAAACAAGAATATTTAAGAATGCGCTTTACATTATTTATTTTTAATTTCTGGAATTCTGGATAACTGTTGAGAGTGTGTTATGTCCAACAGCCGAGCAAATAGCTGTAGAACCTCTTGTGTCCGAGTGATTTTTTAAATAAACTTTCCTTCGTTTTTTATCGAATTTTAACTTTGGAATGGTCGCCATTTTAAAATGGCTTGATAGAATCGCGCAAAAATTTAGAAGTATACTGCGTGAAATAAGAGTTTTCAAATGATGTATCACAAGCCATATGTTGTCATTTAAAAATATACATATGTTGTCATTCAATAAAAAAAACAACAAATGAAGTACATCAAAATGTCGACAAACAAAAAAATTAATTGACTTGTCCGAATGTGTTCCTAAAAAAAATCATTTAATTTTTATCGAATTTATGCGCTACTTTATGCCTTCGCTGTATATTTTTTAACACAATGGGGGTCCCCATAGTAGCTCACTTACCTTTTTCACGAACTGGAATGAAGCGCATCCGTTAAAATGTCACAGCAAGCTGAATCCCGTCGTTCTACGGGTTAACTGATATTCTCGTAGCGTCAATGTTGCCAATATATTGGAATAAAAAAAATATTGACAGATTTGTAATGTTGGAGCAACTGAAAAGCCCCGCTTGAATATTTAAGGGTTAATGAGGCTCTAGATTCGTTGTCAGGGATCTCAAAAACCTCTATTGAGCCCAATGTGAAATCGATTTTTTAACGATATGTTGACGGAAGAAAGTCAATATTTTAAAGAAGGAATCATTTGTGCCATTTGTGCCATTCATGATCTTTGTTTAATATTTCACCAGTTAAATAAGCTAATTGCAATATTATTTTTGGGATTAAAACTATCACTGCCCTTACTAAACGAGTCTATTATAACAGTTTTAGAACGTAGTATGAGCTTGATCTATGTAGCGAATTCCCACGTGGTCTCGAGTGTGCATATTATAACGATGTATTAAGCTTTGAGAACTATTATTGAGAAGTTCGGCTAAATTATTATTCGTCACATCTCTAGTTACAATCATCCCAATCCTAGCAACCTTTCCTACCAACGTACCGTCTTACCACTGATCTTCACATATTTCGCTTATTACATAACCCAATTTAATATCATCATCATGAGTCATTGTATTCAATATGTTGATATTCTTAGTTTTGACGTAGCTCAAGCTCTTAGAAAAAAGTATGAGAAAAACTACCCCGGAAATGTTGGGTGTATTAACAGGCCGGAAATTGATTAACTTCCTCGTCGGACTCCTAAGCGTGCGAAACTTTTAATTGCAATTGTTTCGCCGTTCGCTAATTTGCCTCGCGACCACAACTTTTCGGCGCAAATATGAGGAGGATTCGCTAACCAGCGCGGAGAGGATTATACCGATCCCTCGCAGATCAGCGAGAACAGCGATGAAATCGATTAACTCAATAATTAAAAAAAAATACACACAGCTGATACTATTATGAATGTGTGCCAAAAAATCATAATAGACTCGTATACCGATAGACGCAGCGTCCTCTAAACTATTCGAAAAAAAAATAAACTTCAGTAATGAAAATAAAAACTAAACGAAATTTTGATTTGGAGGATACATTTTTAACTTTAATTTATAGGGGTGGTTTCGTTGTGGAATAATGCCGTAAAATTCAGTAAAATCTATTAAGTCGACTTTTCTAAGTATGTGTTGACACTGTGAAGAAAATATGGTGTTTCCGGTTTGTTGATATTTTTGTTCAGATGTGGTACATGCGATTAAGTATAATAAAACAATTTTTCCTAATATTTATATAATTTTATATAATATTTTTCCAATCGCATATCCCCCCCCCCAACAAGAAAGTTCAATTTTAGTGTAAATTCGCCGATCAACTATAAATTAACAAATACTATAAAATTGACTAAGACTACAATTAAGTTATACAAATGATGTATAATTCAACACGTATCAGTTTTAAAAAGGGAGTAACGATTACATACCGGAAAAAAAACATAAATTACACTAATTCACACTTGAACATTTTTCCAACACTGAATCAGTTTTTTACACTCAACGTGTATTTTACCAACCATTTTGGCATTATCACTACATGACTGAATCTGTTAGATGACTAAAATTATAACCAGTTTCATTAATCTCGTGATAATGATATGGCTCTCGAAATGCGCGTTGAATGCAAAAAAGTGTGTTGGTGTTAATTGGAAAGTGCTCAAATGTTCATTTTACAACTAAGGTCCCAACTCTACGCCGAAGGTCCCAATTGCCTACAATAAATTAAACTGTTTCGAGCATTCGTATACTAACAATAGAATCAGATTCAGTTTTAAACTGCAATCCTTCCGCATCTTTATGTGTCCTTAATTTCTCAAGAACATTTTGAATTACTGCTGGTGATATAACCTGCATCTCATCTGTGATTTTATAACAAATCGTCGTTCTCGTTACCCAAGGGCGTTGCCGATTTTCAAATCAATTTAAAGACTGCAGATTAAAAATAAAGTTTAGCTAATAAATCAATTAATGTGTGCCACTGTAATCAGTGGTAGTGTACATAGCAGTCACTGTAATACAATTACGTCCCAACATTATACATGATAATAAATTTGTTTATGGGAAATTTAAGATTTACAATTTTGTCAGTTCCGCCCTTTGGTAACGGAAGCGACGAAATATCCTCAATGTTTCTCGGCCAATGTTTCTTACACGCAAATAAATATGTCGAAAGGTATCAGTTAGCTTCTCTTCTAGCAATCCACATGTTGGAAAATATTTCATTTAAATAGATTCTTACAGGTAAAGTGAAATGCTGAAACCAAATGGAATGCTGTGATACATATGGATCCTCCGGACTAGGGAATATAATAGGGACTTTAAACGGACCACCGATTAAATCATCTCAAAAGATATGGCTGTAAAACGTAATTTTTAAATCTTTCTATGATTTCTAAAAACGTACATATTAAACTTTTTTCATATATAAATAACTTCAACACTACTGATTGTACCCGATGTGGTACATTTTTGACAGTGACCAAATCCAGCTTATGTTTACAAATCCTATTTACGAGTATGTTAATTTCTTCAACTTCTTACAGTTCACCCCGTCATCCATGTTCCGAATCAACTCGTTGGCGCCCCTCTTGGCACCGACGTAACGCTGGAGTGCAACGTAGAGGCCTACCCCAAGTCCATCAACTACTGGGTGAGGGACACCGGTAAGTTGGACTACCTCCCAGTTACCTAACATTTTCTTATCGTCTTCTGGTAAATGTTATAATCAAGGAAGAAATAAAATACGTTAAAAAAAAGTAATACGTTCAAAGTATACTCGTATGTCATAAGTTTATTTCATTATTATATATTTAGATGCAAACAGTTTACTTATGGTACACTAAAAAAATAATACTGATGAATCTATTTAGAATTACATATGTTTATTTGATGTTGATTTGATTATAATTCTTTTAAAAAAAAATACAAATCACACATCTTACCGAAATATCTTAGGCAACACGAAATCCACACACAAGGCAACACGAAAACACAAATATCCGAACACAACTGTTAGTCTGTTTTATTACCATTATTACTGTTATTCCTATCGGGCCTATGCCGTACATAAGGGTGAGGTTGCCGAAAAGCCTCAGAAGGAGAAAAACTGTAACCAAAATGTAGCCATTACTCATACAATCACAAAGTATGAGTAGGAAAGTACATTCGACATTAACTGTAAGATGTTTCTATATTTTCCAAAGTTCCATGTCTGTCCAGCACTAAAAAAGTCAATTGTAGGCCATATCCTGAAGCCATATCCCAAAAATGGTCGAAATATTTTTTTCGCGTTTTAGAGTTGTTAAAGAGAAACAACTTTTTCCGGATTTTTTAACCCTTCTAGCGACTAAACGAAGCAACAATGACTATACTATATATGTTGTATACTATTATGTTGCACACTCATTTCCCGGACACCCTGTAAACTACAACAGTCTGCAAATGCAAAACAGATTTTTAGCTTAATAAGTATGTACGAGCAGAGAATCATATCGTTTAGCCCAATTTTATTTTTGGTGAGATTTCTGAAACAAAGACTTCATACTATGGATACGACAATTATCCTTTATTACATTATTTATCATATTATTTATTATATTATTTATCCTACAGATTGCCAATAAAGTATAATAGTTGTATCCATAGTATGAAGTCTTTGTTTCGGAAACCTTACCAAAAAATAACATTTGGCCAAACGATATGATTCTGGGCTCGTATATTAAAGGGCTAGGGGGTTGAAGGGGCTAGATTAGATTATATTAGAAGATTCGGTTAGAATATTGGGAGTTGGAGATGGTCCTATTAGCCACCGCGACCTCTTAAGGTCTATTGTAGCACTCCCAGTGGTTCTGAGAGCACGTTATCCAGCTTGGTTCTTTTTATCAGACTCCACAGCCTCGATATGAGCTCTTTTGTATATCTGTTAGCTTTTCGAATTTCCTTCGCTATAACTTCTTTCAGGCAGAATTTACATTGTCTCTCCCCTGCCAGACCAATTATGTTCATTATGTCTATTTAGTCGGTAATGTCCTGTCAGTAGACTTATTATAATCCTGACAACCTTTTGATTTTGACTTAATAGATCTTATGTGAATTTGGTCGACCGTTCTTTTATGAACTGTTTCGTTTTGTCTTGGAAAGTTTGTCCACCATTCCAGTGACTTCGTTTTTTTCTTCGTTTCTTCACTTCTCATTCGTCATTTATCCATTTACGAATTGACGTTCTTATGCATGGTTTTGCCATACTACCGAACGTTTCAGGTCCTATGAGAGCTTATGAAGCTTTGACTAGTTCATCAACCTTTTCGTTTCATTTATGTCCTTTGTGTCCACAGCCAAAATCACTGTGTTTTGGCTTCCTAGTTGTTTTAAAGCCACCGCGCAATTCCATACTAATTTTGATGTAATCTTCGTGGAGATGATATGACCTGCTTTCAACGCTGGTTGGTTATAAAACGAGATGATAATTGATTTGTTATCAGCCCTCGTCTTAGTATTTCCATAGCTCATTATTGTAGGGCACGGGTAGCCGAGTGGGTTAAAGCGCCGTCTTTCCAGTCGCGATACCTCTGTGCGCGTTGTTCGAATCCTGGCTGGGGTGGCGATTTTTAATTGTCTCGCTTTCTCCGTCAGGGTTTGATATGCAACCACTAATACACTAGTGTATAGGTGTGGATGCATAGATGCCAATCCAACCGCACATGCCCTAGATTTGGTAATGTTCTGAGTTTTCTGGGTTTCCTCAGAACTGTAAAGCAAATGCGTTACCGAAATAATCTTAAGTCGCTCCCAGTGCGCCATGGCAAATAATAATAATAGCCACCCCTTCCCCGCACAGATCCCTGAGAGGACCTCTGGGGTTACTCTTCGGAGTAATTATAGGGTGAGTATTATTATTATTATTATTATTATTGCAATCATTTCAGCCGGAAATACTGTTGAATATTTATTTTTCTAGAATTAAAGAGATATTTTGTATTAGGTCTTGTCTCGTAAATCCCAGCTCCTACTGCCTGTTCTGTTTTGAACTCATCTGTATACCAGTTTTTCTTTGCTTGGATTGGGATATCATTGTCTCAGTCGTTTAATCGCATATAATCAATGTCACTTTGTGGTTTAACCTCCAATTTCCTCCACACGTGCTCCTGCACCCTGCCAAGGCTATTATTGCTTTTTGCGCGGTTTTCTGTATGTGATAATTCCATGTTACCATTTTATCACAGATAAATATGTTACCTCAGTTGCCGATGGAATGAATTTCCATCCCGAGACTTTCTACGAGCGCTCTGACGTTGTGTTTGCAAAACCGCCTTTTACTATATTGCGAGATCTTCGGCATATCCTACGCAATAGAAGCCATCTGCAGCAAAATTGTTGAGGAGTTTTGAGGAGTTCAGTAGAGGTGATAATACAGTGGACATCCCGTGTTTACTTTCGCATGAATAATGACGTCGCCTATGTTGGATATTATCGTCATTTTATTTAGACTGCCTTTAATAAAATAGCTTAGTGTCGTTGGAATTCATATAATCTTTATTTAAATATTATTATGACATAGTATTAACTCAATCACAAATAAATTCGTTGTCGCGTTATTAAATGCTCCTAATTATGTCTAAAAATGTTGCTACTGCTATTTTCTTGTCCTGAAGAGACTTTTTAAGTAGCCTATTAGATTAGAGTAGTCTATTTAAATGATCCATCGCTAGATCAGTTGACTTTCCGGGCTGGTTTGCATATTAACGCTCACTTAGTGAACAGTCCTTCAAAATCTCTAAACTTGTGCACCAATATTTCTAGTGTATTGACTAGAAATGAGGATATGCTTATGGGTATTTATGCTTTGGGCATTTTGTCTGCTGTTTTATCTATGTTCTGTAAGCGTAAAGTTTTGTATACTGACAATTCGTAAATATTTTCATCCAACCTTTAACCTGTAATGCCAGTACCAGATTACTTATATACAGGCCTTATATACTATACTATTATATACTATATTATAGTAGAGGACACCGCTGGGCGAAATGTGTCATCCTGTGGGGGTTTGAGAGTAAAAGCTGGGACTAGTCTTATTCGATACGTTATATTTAAATAACCTTATGTCTAAAGTTGGTCAAAAATTGTTCTGTGCAAAAGGGCGTTATTTAAAATTTTCGAGTTATTACCACCAAATTGTTGTCCAAGGTGAAATTAATATGTAGTCCAAAATTCATAAAAAAGTCTGTAGCGGTTAGTCCATAAAAAAATATATAGATTTGAAAATTGTATTGGTGCTTACGGCGTTTTAAAACTTTAAACGCTCGTATCTCGGTTCGAGACCGGCGAGAAATTGTAATTTATTCATGTATTTTGACGTTTCTCAGCCGATATCTCAGAAACGGAAGCTTAAACAAAAAAATGCACCTCTTTCAAAATTGTAGAATCAAGTCTAGTGATCACAACAGTGTCTATTTCATATCATTTAACCTCACCCTACTGCGAACAATAATTAAATCTACAGCGAAACACAAATTTATTTACCTCGCGGCAGCCGGCCGTCGGCCACTTTCCTCTTCCGTCTTGCGTCCCGCGCGCACGATTTGTCTATCGTTGCACATACGTTTTGAGATCCTCAATATATGAAGTGTGATTATACACAGCGTTATGTGATATAATATTTAAGATTTCATGACTGTTTTATTTGGCTTATAGTGAAACGATTATATATAGTTCCAGTTAGTTTACGGGTAAGTAATTTTACCGGTTTTTATATTCATACACAAAATAACAGGAGTCATTTAAGGGTCACCTGTAACAAAGAAAACAAAAAAATGGATGTAAGTGGAAGTTCAACTTCTGAAAGTGAAGTAGAATCAACCATCCGCATTTTAAAAACGAACATTGAAAGGTGTTTGATATGTAGAAAGTCTTCAGGTAGCTTTGTAAGAGGTTCTGAAAAAACTTTAAAAACTATAAAAGAAGTGACACAAGTTAGAGAAAAGCTTCAAAAAATCCACTAGCATCCAAACACTGTATCAAGATATTGCAAGTATTGAGACCGGCGACGATAGTATGTTAATTTGGCATAAATCTTGTTATTGTAGCTATATTAGTAAAAAGAGCATTGATATTTTACGCTGTAAGGCGACTAAGAAACCTCAAAATGAAGAATTGAATGTCTCTAAAAGCTCTTCCTCAGTAACAGTAAGAAAGGGAACATTTAACGTAAAGAATTGTGTATTTTGTCAAAAAAGAAGCAATAATAGAAAAATATCGCAAGTGTTAACTACCAATATTGAGACCAAAATAATACTTATAGCCCAAAATGACAGCTCTATAATGAAACGTATAGGTAACAACGATTTGATAGCCATGGAAGTAAAATATCATCCGAACTGTTTTTTAAAACATTGGAGGGCCTATATTAAAAACAAACCTGGGGATAGAGAAGAGCTTTCTAAACTAGAAAAAAGATGAAACTGTGGAAAACTTACTTTTCAAAGAATTAAGTACTGGATTTGAAAAGAAAAAAAGGGTTTTCTGTTTCTTCCATATATGCTAGATATATGCATCTAGGGGGAAAATTATCTAAAAGGCACGTTATTGAAAAACTACAGATTCATTTCGGTGATGATATTAATATTTTCAAATCTACAAAAGCTAACAAATCAGATGTTATAATATCCTCCAAGTTTTCATCAAAAGATGAAATTTTACATGCGTTCATAGAAACTTCGGAGGAACCTGAATTTGCTTCACAAATGTTCACAGGGTCGTCGGAGTATTCTGTTCTGCATAGAATTATTAACGAAATTAAGACAGACATGGACAAAATTCCTAATTTCAATTCATTTCAAAATTTGGAATTGGATAGCTATCGTAAATATATTCCAGAAGCCTTAGTGTGGCTCATCACCCTTTTGATTTCTTCTGAAAATTGTCAATCTGTCGAAACTAAAATGTTATCAATTTGTCAAGATATAATATTTACATATTCTCGAAACAGGAAATTCACACCTAAACATGTTGCTCTTGGAATAATGGTGCATCAAGAAACTAGGTCTAAAAAAATAATAGAAGTATTACACCGCTGTGGTCATACAATATCTTACAAACACGTATTACAAATGAGAAACACAATAGCTTAGGAGGAAATTATTAAATACAAAAAAAATGACTTTACAGTTATTCCCTCACAAATAGTTTCCAAACGTTTTATGCAGTTTGCAGCCGACAACATAGATATTCTCGAAGAAACTTTAGATAAAGCTCCCACTTTTCATGCTACACAAATGGTAGTGTTTCAGCAAGGTCCCCCTAAGAATGATTGTATTGAAGGTATGAAACTGTTACCATATAAGACCAAATTGGACATACCTGACGATTTCCATTTACTAAACAAAATAAATATTAGTACCTCGACACATCCAGTACCTATCGTCCAGAATAAACAACTACTTTTAGAACTTGCAACGAATTCGTCATACATGCGTACTCACAATTTAGCTTGGATTTTAGCGAGAACTAATCATAAATCATTCGATGATATAACTGTTCCTCAATGGACAGGTTTCCATAAATTACTTGGCGATAATGAAGATATTGTAACAACGTGTGGCTATTTACCTTTATTACCTTATGTCTCCTCTGATTATGATACTCTATGGACCGTTCTACAAAGAAGCATGCAAATGGCACACATTTTAAATATCAGCCATGTAGTTATTACCTTCGATCAGGCCTTATATTATAAGGCCAAAGAAATACAATGGCTGAAAAATAATGAATGCCAGAACATCATCATTAGACTTGGGGGTTTTCATATCGGTTAACGGGTTTTCATATCGGATAACGTATCGGTTATCGGGTTTTCATACGGTTTAACACAAAATAGTACCCGACTTGACGAATGGTACTTAAGCTACAATAAAATTGGGGTTATGATTAATACATTTCTGAATTCAATAGGTGGTACATCCGATTTTATTAATCAGAATATCGAAATTGGGTCGAAACGAAAAATAGTTGATGAAGAATCTGTAGTAACGTTACAACACCAATTTAATAAATTTAAGATATTTACCCAAACTCAAGATTCTATAATTTCAATTTCAACGAATACTATATTTAGTAAAATAACGGAAGAGAGCCTATTAAATGCCAGTAAAATAGGAGAAGAAGCATTTACAAAATTCGTGGCTATAATGGACAGTGGCACATTTTATAAACCCATAACGAAAAACAAGCTTAATAAACTTAATAGTGAAACACCTCCAGTACAAAAGAATGAAAAATTGAAAACACAAATGCATGGACAGGAAATAAAAAATTTTTGCTGCCAGAGAAATGGGAAGAGAAGTAAATTATTTGGAAATATTTAAACATGAACTGACATTGTATCCCATGGCACTTGCTGTAAATGAGGACATGTTAATAACACCCTCAAATAAAAGCGCCCTTGGAGCACTCTTGGAAGGCTGTGGTCCAACTTCACTTTCTGAATTTCCGCATAATAATGATTCCGCAATATGTTATATTTATGATGCTATGTCTATTGTTCAAGGTTTAGGAAAACCAACAAATGCTAAAACGTTTGGAGATTATGTCAACATATTCTCTGCAATTGTGTTTAAAAATGTTCTCTGTGCAAAGAGAATAGATGTGGTGTTTGATCATTATTATGAAGTTTCAGTAAAAAATGGCACCAGAATTAAGCGAGGCTTAAAAAAATCCATTGACATAGAGATTAATAACGAAAATATACCCTTACCACGACAATGGCAATTGTTCATTCACTCCCCACAGAATAAAAAGCAGTTGACAAATTTTTTATCTGAACACGTAACCATAAAATCTCTAAATCAAAACGTTGAATTTGTGACGAGTGGTGGATTTTCCGATGTTTTAGAGTATAGGAGCAATTTTAATATTGAAGATGAATACCTGAAATCAAATCATGAAGAAGGGGATACTCGAATATTACTCCATATTTTGTCTGCTAAAAGAGCTGGTTATAATACGTGTATTGTTGAATGCAGTGATACCGACGTATTAGTACTACTGTGTCATTTTAGACAACATTTAACACGTGAAATTTGGATGAAGACTGGCAAAAAGGAAAAAACTCGATATATACCTATTCATCTGTTAAATATAGAACCACATCTTTTAAAAAATTTACCAGCATTCCACGCTTTTACCGGATGCGATACTACAAGTCAATTTGCTGGCTTAGGGAAAAAACTTTGTTGGAAAGTTTACCTAAATTTTCATCACCTGTTGGATGACTTGGGCGTACAATTTGTAGATGAAAGTTTTGCAAATATGCACCGTTTTACTTTGCAACTTTATACGGACAACAAAGACATCAATTCGATAAACTATCTTCGTGGCATATTAGCAAGTTCAAGAACAGTAGATAAATTACCACCTACAGAAGACAGTTTAAGGCAGCATTGTTTACGAGCACATTATCAGACGCACATTTGGCTCAACGCCTTAACACCAAAACACAGTTTTCTCAACTACTCTGAATATGGTTGGAAAGTTGAAAATTCTGTTGTATTTCCCATTTTACAGACCCTTCCATCAATACCAACAAATCTAACAGTTTTTACTTCTTGCCGATGTAAAAAAAGGTAATCGAAACGCTTAAATTTAATGATACAAAATTATACCTACATATATTTGTGTCTTTTTTAGATTGTCATACAAAATGGTGCAGTTGTAAAAAAAATAATATATCATGTTCTGGATCGTGCAGGTGTTTGGGACAAAAATCTTGTCGTAACGTAAATCCATCCGTTGTAACAACAAACGTTATTGATAAAAATGATGGATCTGATTGTGATGACACTGATGACGAATGAATTTTATATTTCATTTTTTAATAAGCATAGGTATAATTTAAATGATATAATACCTCTAATATTGTTTGTTTATCTGTTATGATTTCATATTCTACTGTATAATATTCGAATTTGTTATAGTTACCTACAATACCTATTATTGGATTTCTAATGCTAACATTGTAAATTATTTCATTTGTTATTGTTTATTCTAATTAAAACAATTAAAACACTATCAATCTGTCAATCTTATTTTGTTCATGTAAATATTCCGTAAAAGCCAAAAAAATAATATAATGCCATCAAACTTTATATAATCGACTATTATTCTTAAATCGGCTCCACTCGAAACTAGGGCAACGTCTGCGCGCGGGACGCAAGACGAAAGGGGAACCTAGTCGGCCGTCGGCCGCCGCGGAGTAAATGAATATGTGCTTCGCGGTATATTTAATTTATATTTCTCATTAATTTATGAGAACATATCTGATATGATGAGATATGATGAGAATATGATATATAACATAAAATCATAAAATACATACTGTCAGAGTCACAAAATATCACTCTACAATTTTGAAAGAGTGAGATTTTTTAATTCGAGTCATCGTTTTCGAGATATCGGTTGATAAAGGCGAAAACGCATCGAAAAATTGCAATTTTTCGCCGGTCTCGAACTGAGATACGAGCGTTTAAAGTTTTAAATTGCCATAAGCGCTAATGTATTTTCATTTACTAAATAATTCATTTTGGATAAACGGCTACAGATTTGTTGATGAATTTTGGAGGACATATTTATTTTAGGCAACACAATAGTTTGATAGCAATAACTCGAATTTTTTTGATAACGCCCTTTTGCACATGCCAATTTTTGGACAACTTTAGTCATAACTTTATTTTATCATAAGTTATCAAATGCGACTACTCTCAGCTTTTACTATTAAAACCCCCACACAACTCATTTCTAGAGCGAATTTCGGATTGCGTGCACTCTACTATTATATACTATACTATAGCGCCTAGGCCATGATACTCTATTGGCCATTGTACTCTATTGGCCATTGTACACATAAAATAAAAACACTTCTAAACATTTTGACCAATAAAATTACATTCTAGACATATAGAAGAACTTAAGCCATAAAAAAAATTTCGATTTTGTTTTGCCTGAATTTTCCAAAAAAATTATCCACTGAAAATATTATGCTTTTAAATATCTCCTCTAATGTTTTTTTGAAGTATTTTCCTGAAAAATGTGGAAAAAATATATGGACGTAATTATGCCAACAGGGTTGGTGAAACGCGCGCGTTGAGTAGTGTAGTGTTTCGGTATTATGGAAAACGTGTCTACGGTTTTTGACGCTTGTCTGTCAACTCCCATCGTAATAAACTAGTCAGCAGAATGTAGCGACGACAAAATTGCATACAGCTTGCTCTCCTACAAGCCCGTCCAATCTGGCACACAACGTTAAAAACTCCCACTTTTTTTAATAATAAGAGCTGCAATATCGGAACTTTCCGGATCCAGTGTATTAAATAACGGCAGCCAGGAACTTTTTTATCATATTAAAGGCCTTACTTTTAAAGTTCAACTTTGCCGGAACTAAAACTAAAAATGCCGAAACTCCCTTCAACAATCCGTAATAAATTTTCTGCTCAAAAGGACTAACAAACTATTTATAAGCGGATGTGCACAACAGCTAATAAATGTGCACAACCGTGTTCGGTACATTTGTCTCGAACCTTCTTGCACGAGTTTCTGAAACTAATGAATTTTAATTGTGTTTATATCTGAGTGAATCGGGCTATCTTTTTGTTGTCGTCCTCACAGAAAAACACATTTTCAATGGTCATTCACAAAACAATAAAAAATTGTTACAATTCAAAATTGCGCAAGACCGAACTATGTTTATATACAGCTTCAAATACTTAATTATAGCTATATACATACGAGGTGTGTAAATTAAGTTATGAGACTGCTTTTTTTTTATTTGAATATAATTACAATTCAGTATTGTCTCCTTCAAAATAACTTCCTTGGGAAGCCACACAGCGCTAGAGACAGTTCTGCCATTCCTCATAGCAGTGCTGAAACTCATATACTTAAATAGTCTTCAGCTGGTCGGTTACAGCCGTGTTTTCTATGGTACCAAAATGATGTCCCTTGAGGTGATTTTTTTCATCTCGAGAAGAGGAAAAAAATCACAAGGACTCAAGTCAGGCAAATAAGGAGGTTGAGGAGCTACAGGAATATTCACACTGACTAAAAACTCGTTTACTGAAATGGCTGTGTGACAAGGCGCATCGTTGTGATGCAACATCCAGTTGTTCTTGATGTTTGATCTCAGACGCACTACCCTATTTCGAAGTTTTTCAAGAACCTCTCTGTAAAAGTGTTTATTTACCGTTTGGCTTGGAGACACACTCTTTGTGGATAATTCCCTGGCTATCAAAGAAGCAAATCAACATTTGATCTTCGACTTGCCCTTTCTTGCTTTTTTGGATCTTGGAGAGCTTGAAGTGTGCCATTCCATGCTTTGGCGCTCGGTTTTCGGGTCGTGGTCAAACACCCAAGTCTCATCACCAGTTCATTCATGTACATTACACATTCCATAAAATGGGGATTATTTTCAATCGATTCCAAAAAAATCAAGACAAGACACCTTTCTCTCCTGACGTCCTTTGTTCCTGTGAAAGGTTTTTTGGAATAATTTTTGCGCAGATTTTTCTCTTCCCCAATTCGTTAGTCAAAATTTGATGAACAGTGGTATGATTCAAATTTAACTCTTCCCCGATCATTCTTGTTATCAGCTGACGATCTGAATGCGCAAGATCCCGTATTCTATCGACATTTTCATTTGGTCTTGAAGATGAAGGCCTTCCGCTGGTTCCGTGGTTCATCTTCAATCGACTTTCTTCCTTCTGAGAAGGCCTTAAACCACCGAAAAACCTGGGCTCTTGAAAAAACACTGTCTCCGTAGACGTTTTGAAGTTTTGCAAAAGTATCCGTTGCGCTGTGTCCAAGTCACAAAGAACAAAAAAATGACTCTAACAAGTTGCATTACATATTAACCTGCCACCCTTCCAAGTCCCGTCTCCGCAGTGTTGCTAGATCGGGCAGTACGTTGCCAGTCTCATTACTTAATTTACACACTTCGTATGAAAAGAAACATGATGACAAAAGCGGTAATTCTAACGCACTTAACAATTCTGTTAGAAACAATACAAGACATTTCTATTTCAAGATGGAGGGATAGAATATTTCTTACTCTATGATGTATCAAAATAGACGAAAAAGACAACACACAACTTTCCAATTTCCAATTAAAATCTCAAGACTTTCCACCGGGAAGGCATTGAAAAGCACTTAAAAAATGTTCTGGTAGAAAGTTCTTATTCTCACATTTCGAATAGTGTCTGAAGTACAGTTAAAGTCGATTATGATGTAAATGTCAATTTGGTTACCAACCAAGTTTTAAACCTGTTTGCCATAGATTGAACAAGAGTTTCAATTATTTTAACTCGTCTGTATGTCTTAACATTGCTGATCTTTTTTTTTAAGTGTGAAAATTTGCATTTCCGTTTAACTCCTTATAAAGTTTCTCTCATGTCAATTGATGGGATTGATACATAAAACCATCTTCTTTTTTTCCAATGTTCTATTGGGACTAACTCAGGGTTACAGTTTTTACAATAATTACCTGTCGGACCACAAAAAGTAAAACATAGGTTAAATTTCCGTCGTGTCGCACTATTTTTAATATGTACATAGTACATATAAACAGACTTGTTTATATGTACAACATAAAAAAAGGTTTGTGTTGGATATTGTAGCAATCTCTGATAGACAAAAATCAAAACAGTAATAAATTGGCTTGACTAGCCAATTTATTACTGTTTTGATTTTTGTCTATCAGAGATTGCTACAATATTGGCTTGACTAGCCAATTTATTACTGTTTTGATTTTTGTCTATCAGAGATTGCTACAATATCCAACACAAACCTTTTTTTATTTTGGTTTTTAAATACATCATACTTCACTTGCCACAACTCGAGTGAACCTTTGAACACCTCCAGAAATGATTTGGAATAGTAGTCATAACAACAAAAAAATATATATCACAAGAACACAAATGGATTCCTGCAACCTCCCAAACCTACTAATATTTTAACTTAGTGGAGAACACGGCCACAAATATTACAACAGGGATGCCAACATTAGGATCTGCCTGCGAAAAATCCAAGTTGTTTGATTTCATCTTCAACATCCACCTTTAACCTTAAACTCGCCCGCGGTGATAGCTCAGTGGGTAAAGCGCCAGGTGAGAAGATGGCGATTACTCCGAGAGCTATTATCCGCGCGGGTTCGAATCTCGCCTGTGGAAATTGGCACCTGTCACAGGGTTTGGTTGTGTGTCCTACGTATTTTCATGTGTATTCTCCCTCTGCACAGTTGTAATGACTCTTAGAGGGAGAATGTCAATTTCTGTGGTGTGATTTTATTTATTGATGTATTTACGTGTATGACAACTACATACATGTAAATACGTCAATGAGATGTTCTATGGGCGAGTTGAAGGTTGGAGGTTGAAAGGATGTATACGGGGTGTCAACGGAATCATTTTCGGGCTCTTTTTTTTATCATAAAACAGGTCATTTTTTTTATTATAAAACTGTTTTAATGAAATTTTGTGTATGTTATGTATGGTATAAATGCCAATTAATGGGTTACATAGCATATTTGTGCAACTTCTGGTTTCATCGGAAATGCATGCAACTTTTGATTTTCATATAGGACACCCTGTATATTTTTACATATTTGGAATCTGCAGGTCATGTTTAGTGAAAACCATTGTTTTACTTGTCTTTTTTGTCGTTTTTTTTTTATTAATTTTTTAATATTTTCATGAAATATTCTACTAGGAATATACAATATTGGAATATACAATAATATACTTCTGAATAATCTGAAAAAAGATGTATTCCGAATTAGAAATGAACTAACGAGTGCCGACGATACGAATGGCATGAGTCATTTTCGATATAAAGAGGAGTTGTACAGCTAAACCGTATGCGACTCAATTAAATACGGCCCTGTTATGGAACAAATAGTTAGTTTCCTAATTTCTCCTAGTCTACTCTTAACTGAACATCAAGGTCATACACGCGCAGAGGTTCATTGTATAAACCCCAGAGGATATAGGATATGTATCGATAGCCCATTAAAATTTTCGTATGTAAATCGACATTGGCTCTCGCCCTCCCCCGCCCTGTCGGAACGTTCAAACCGAAACGATTAACGGGGCTCGGCTATCTCAGCAAACTTCGGATCGACGGTCGTGGTCCGCTAATCGGCCCTTCGTTTAAACTATTAGTTATGCGACGTGACGCATTAAGAATTAACAGGATAGGATCTGAATTAAGTATCGGAATCATTAATCATGTTTTGGAAGGTCGGCGGCGGGATAGAGGGAAGAGGGTGGTGCAAAGTCGAGAGTTTGATTATCGGCCCGGCAGCGGCCACTCCTTCGGCCAGAGTCAGAATCTATCGACCCCCTTGCCCATTATCCTTATCGCGAGGGTCATCCACACTTTAATGGGTTCACGTCGACAGCAGGAAGAGAGGTTTATGAGTTACGCGTGAAGGTAAACCGTAACTTCTAAAATTTTTAATAGTAACTTCTAGAGTTTATTTAAGTTTGTATTAGGGAGCGACCAACCGTTGTTTTATGCAACTGTGAAATTATTTTGGTCCCTATTTTGCTAGATGATAAATGTGGGCTGAAAAATCAATTATTTACATACATCGTCAGTATTTTTGTTATTGGTGAAGATTGAAGTCTCTGATTACATCACGGGAACACTGCAACATACTCCCAATCCTAGGGATCATTCTAGAGGAATTATGTGGTGATAGCATTAAGTTGCACAAAGCACAATTTGGTTTTCACTCTAGTTTATATAGTGAATCAATTAGGTCAATTTTAATAGATTCAATACATTCCATTGATGGAAACTGTCATCTTTCAACCGATTGTGTTCTATGTTCATTATATGTACAGTAGGTGTATGTTCCTAATACAAACGGTAGGAATTAGAGGGTATTCAAAGCAAGGAAATGATGAAGAAACCCTAATAAGTTTTTTTCTTAAGAGTGAGGCTTTGCTTGATGATTCGGCGTTTTACGGGTATTGCCGTGTATGATACATTTTCATTCTTGACGTTTCGCTGATCATACTGTCGGCTTCTTCAGTAGTTACTCTCAGCACTGTAGTTGTCCTACTCCTCGTTATATATCTTGGCGTTTCTTCGTTTCACTGGTCAGCTGAGTCCGTTATGACCACGACAACTGACTATAGCTGATTTGTGGATGTGTCCCTATCTTGTATCTCGTTGGTGCTCCTTTATTCTGCATTGGACGCTGCGTCCCGTTTAAACAATATATGCTCTTCCACATGAACATCCTAATTTGTAAAAACCTTTCACTGATGCCCTTGGTAATCGATCTTTATTCGGAAGAAGGAATTGTAGTTGCAGTTCTGCACCGTTCCAAAATGAATTCCGATGTTTTTCTTTTCCAAAGTCTATCTGTCACTCCAGCGATAGGTTGCAGCTGGCTCCTTGTTTTCTCTCTGTTGAGTATATGTAGTTCTTTCTATAATTGGTTGGTTGTAGCCATTCGTCTGTAAGGATTCTTTGACGTGACTGATTTCTTCATGTTTGTTATCTTCGTCACACACCTTTTCTATGAAACAGCATTTTTATTAGCGATCTCTTTTGTTGAGGGTGATGATAAGACGCTTTTGCTGGATGAACATCTCCTGTTAGTTTATCAAATATCTTTTGCGTAATGCGAAAACTCATGCGTAAATGGCGGATTGTAAAAGCAAAACTGAGTGTGTACATGACCTGAAACGAAGTATTACTTTCTTTAAGTAAGTAAAAATGTAATTTAATACATAGTCAACTGTCAAGTCTTCTGATTCGTATACTTTCGTAATTCCAATAATTGTGAATTCTTGTTAAGTTAAAGTAATATTAATTCTTTTTACTAATCTAATCTTATGTGTATCTTTAAAATAAATGTATATTTTGTGTCATTTGAATAAATTAAATAGTCATGGTTTTATTTTTTCTGGATGCGGCCCCGTTGTCAAAAAAGTAGGACAGGAATATGCAAACTGCAACTCTCTATCTTGTTTCAAAGACAACTGAATTATCCCGTAAAAGTACCGAAAATTGGCGATACTGTATATCATTAAAAGTTTAAATTGTATACAATGTGTTGTCTTTTCAGGAGACATGGTAATATTACGGACAAAATTAAAAATACAATCTTTAACACCATTGAAACGAAACATATTTATAAGAAGTTTATGTCATAAAATTAGTTGAAAAATCTTTAGAAAAATAATATATAGTTATTAAGAAACTATTTGATTGTGCACTGTGTTCATTTTATTTTATCCCAAAAAAGGCTGTAGAAATATTATTTTTGAGCTATAAAATTCAACAAAAAATGGACTTGTTTGTAAGGTTTTACGCTGTAGTATTAAAAACAATACAAGGTGTCAAATGTCAAAGTTATTGACCTGTTTTTTTTTCTAATGGAACATCCATTACTTTTTTATCGTGAACGGAGATATGCCTTTTGTTTTTATTCACACGGGTCAGATTGACTAAAACTTCATCACATGGCAATTTTTAATAGCATTTAGATACGTATGTATGTATGTAGCTGAGCTTATCATTTGTTACCCATTACTATCACCACTGGTTAGTATGTTGCTAAGTGAAGCAAGTGAATAATATCTTATATTTCTACCTATACTGCGTGTCTACAAAAATAGGGTATACTCGTTTCAGATTTTCACTGCTGCAAATAGATTGAAATTGAGAGTCTTTTAGTGTTTTTTCACTTTTTCCGCAGCCAACTGGATGCGAGAAATAAATTGTAACTTTGTATTTGTAAATGAGACCCTTGTATGCTTTTTGAAATCTCTAGCTCAAAAAATAATATTTCTACCACCACTTAAAGGAGGAACAAAATAAAATGTTTTTGTAATGCTATGTATATCACAACTGTGTGTGCATGGTGTATTCATTAATATATTATCATTAGGTACGACAACATTGACCTATCCCGAAAACGCTCCAGATCCCGCATACGCGCAGTAGTACGCCATCCCGCCGTGGGAACGCTGGATATTCGTACGCAGTTTTACATGAGGACAGACAAACATTTCAAAGCCTGATTATAATATATTCTTTTTACTAGAACACCCTGTATATTCAGTCGAAATACAATGAAAAATTCTTCACCCTTTCCCTACTTGAAATTTCGAATTTTCTTTGTAAAACTTTCCACCCTCGATCCTCGTCTAAAATTAGGACCGGCGTCACCCCCGCCGCCCGACCCGGCCTTTTTTTCGCGGAATTAATGGTAATGGACTCTCTAATCGCTTCCCCTCGCCGGATGTACGCATTAATTCAATAATTTCCCGTAATTGATCTCCAAGTCGGATCGCGTTGACGGGATTTATGCATTCCCCCTCGAGAGGCCATTTATCACGGGTATATCTTATCCATTGAGTTTTTAATAGTCCGTCCGTTTTATTATTCGATTTGCATTTCTTTTTATAACTAATGGTGTACCATTACGGGGGATCGGAGTCGATCGGTCGCCCGCCGCCTCCAGGACGGCGGACTGTTATAATTTAAACGCTGACCCGGGGGCGGGCGGGTCAAAGGTTAATGAGGATAGGTCAGAGGATACTTTATTTAGTTATATTTGCCGGCAGAGACAGGGTTACCGATATATACCGGGTTTATTATAAGGTTGGAGTGTTCGAATCTCTAAAATATTGACACCTTGTTCCGCGTCATCCTGAGAACTGTTGTACTCATCGTGGCTTATAGAAAATTGAAGCTCTTTCTATCTCCATTAATATTCACGACAAAAATTTACGAAAAGTAAATCCTGCTATTGTATTTTTTATATATTTTTTAGTTGCAGTTAATAGCTCGAGTATTAGTTGTACAGTGTCAAGAAATTACGAGTCAACGAAAATTCACTCGATTTTTTTTTGTAAGTGGAACATCCTATATCAAATATTTTCCAAAATAGAACAGCAAAAAAACATCACACGCAACGAGATTTTTTTTAAATCTGGCGTGTTCCCAGAATATAACAACTTTTTTTGTTCTCATATTTTTTTGCAAAATTCTCATTTTTTTTTTCAAATTACAGCCATTACAAAGTCTTAGAAACGAAATGCTAACATGAAATAAAAATTCAAATTTCCTTTTTCATATCTCAAAATTTCGAAAAAGACTTATAGAAATAGAGAAGGATAGAAATACTTTTAAAAGTATTTACTTGATAATTTAGAAAAAAATATTTGGCAAATATTTTTCAACCCGTTTCCAAGATTTAAAACAAATTTTTCGTTTGAAGTTTTTTTTTGCTATTTTAGTCTTACATTTGTCCAAAATCTGATGTGGGCTGTGCTTCCTTACGAAATTTTCAAATTCCACCAGCCGCCATTGCATTTTATATTCAGAAATAAAAAGTTATTAAATTGATGTAGGGCATTTGTAAGACGCGATTTTTAAAAGCTGAACGAATGAATGAATGAATTGCAACATACAGGGTGAGTCAAAAGTCCCGATACGGCAGGATAACTCGGCGGGAAAGCATTTTATGAGAAAATTTTAAATACAAAAGTTTTATGATAATTTCCTGGCTATTTAACGGCGACCTTAGATTTGACCTTGACGTTTGACCTTAACGGTTATTTAAAGGTCAAGCCAATTGTTATAAATGGTATTCCATACTTTTGACGCCGGAAATAGAAAGAGCGGAAAATTTTACGTTCAGATGTGGCCTTCAGTGACCCCCTCCTTTGACTTTGGGGATCCCCACAAGGTCAAACTGTGAAAATCCGGTACAGAAGTTGGCGGCAATAACTTTGAACATTACTTTAATGAAACAGTTAGAAACTCACATTGCCTTAATTGGCTGGGTGCACACTTCATCTTGCCTTTACCAGCTGGGTGTACACTAGGGTGGTCCATCTTTTTCAACTTTGAATTTTTTTTTGGCTCACCCTTTAGGACTTTTCCATTTCATGAAATCTTAATACCTGCCAAATTTTAGCTCAATCGGAGAATCCTAAATGGATGCGCCAAGACTATAAATGGTGATAAAACTAGGTTTTTTTCATAATTATTATTATACTTATTGTTATAGCAATTAAACTTCGACGTGAATGTAATAAACTCTTTATTTATCAGAACATATATTTATATTATCTATATAACATTTTTAGAAACTTAATAACTCACCTAACATAAATAACAAAATTACTGTAATGGTTTTATTTACTGTTGATTTTTTTAGCATCGGGATAACGGCGGCGATAATCCGTAACAACTTATAATAAACATTATTTTTGCTCCTCGTTTTGTGTTAATATTTTTGACTTATACATATTCACTAATCATATTAATTCCTCGTTTGGCTGAGTCATTGACAACTTTGAGTTTATTAACAACTTCTAAAGCTTTAGAATATCTGTTATCAGATTTTCAAGTCTCAGGATCATTGTCAAAAAAATCAGAATCTAGGTATATTTAATCTGCGAAAAAAAGATTTTGTACCACAAGACACGAAATCAGATATATGTTTATTGAAAAACGATTCTAAATCACTTTTCTTAAGCAAAACACGCTTATACCGAAAAATTGACTTTTAACACGTTGACACTTAAAATGGTCTTAAAATATTGTAGCCTCTTCTATTACTAATGTTGCACTTTCCCTCAGACTTAACTTAACCACCCGGTTGTTAAAAAAAAAAGAACTTCAAGTACCTGTCCAATGGAAGGTAGTTTAGTCCCGGTAAGTGGCGAATAATGTCCAATCAAAAATACCTCAGTGTCTTTTTCTCAAAATATGTGTTGACATTTTGTTAAACACGAACATAATTCACGTGTGGATAAAATCACATTTATTTAAAGTCGTTCACAACTATCCTCGACTGAGTGAAAATAGAAAAAAATCATATATAGAAAAATCAGGCGATACGGCGTATAACACAATGCGGCACCTGCGTTTTAGTGTCGATTCAATCAGTAAGTCATTCTCAGATTAGGTAATGATTCTCACCTACCTACCCTTCCAAAACACCCGTTGTACAGTGAATTTATGCCTGCATCTCTTATATTTTTAGTAGAGACCGCTTACCAGACGTACCACTTCCGTTCAAATGAAAAGCGCGTCCATTTCGCGATGCAATCTCAATCAATTTTGGTGATTTTTTTTTATATAATATGTAACAACTTCAGGGGGTGGACGCACAAAATTTCAAACTTAATTTTTGTCACCTATAGAGATGGACCACCCCAGTGTACACATTACTTTGCCTTCATCTGCTGGGTATACAGCAATAACTGAGTACATGATCAGTACCAAATAAAACTAATGAAATTGTAACGAAAAGAACTTAACATGTTTACGACGACAACAAGAAGGAGGTAACTCAAGGCCATATTTGAACTTTACGTTCAGATACATATTTTCAGACAAATCTTATGATCTTACCTTGTATTGCTCTCCCAAAAATCCTTATATTCAAACTGAGCTGCAGTAATACCATAACGTAACAGAGGTTAGGTAGTCACAGCATACTGTCGCAGAAGATATTTTTGATCAAAATGGGATGCTATACTCGTACTTCGCTATTACATTTGCCCCGTTTTTACATTGACCTCAGTTCACCTTACGCAATTTATTTGAAATATTCACACAAGATGTACTTCAATATAACAGAGAAATTATTAAAGATTCAACTAAAATGTTCCACGTTATCTTGGTATTTGTTGTGATTCCCATATACATAAAAATGTACATGTCTGGAATCAGTTTTTTGCTAAATATAAATAAACTCTTGTCAGTCCTGCTTTTACGTTTCTATAGTAAATATTATTTACAATGTCTCGTATTCGACAAATTAAAAATTGTAGACAACTGAGCGATTTTGAACTAAACCACTAATCACTGCTACCTATTTCTCTTTAATACGATTCTGTTAGGGTCAGCGAATTTCTTGACTCTAATTATTACCTACAAAAAAAGCGGGGTAACACCTTTTCTCTAAAAGTGCACTACTAAAGTACAATACAATAAATAATTTATTACAATTTTTCTGATCTATAGTCTTGCCTATACCTCTAGCATGATTAATACTTTAGCAGAATAGCAAACTGCAGAAAACATATTGAAGTTGAATATTATTGTAATCTCTTTGGTAACAATTGGCAATTATATCTGATGAGTTGCAAATGTAGCTCCAACCAAATCAGGGTCAGGTGTGGGTTTGATTTTTTTTTAATACAACTATAACTCTGTAGGTTGGGCGCCAGCCAATGTGAGAGAAAGATAATAGATTTTAAGATAAAAGATTAGTATATTGAAAAACTACTTAAAAATAATTGGTTCTAACTACTTAAATAATTAAGGATTTGCCAAATACTGCCAAAAAACAACAATTATTTCTGCAAAAGCTCTAGTTAACAAGCTTCTAGTTAATAACTTTTGGCCAATAGTAATTTGTGCGGTAGGATTACCAAGCGGCTGATAGAGAAGCTGAAAGTTAAAAGCTAAATATTAGCAGAAGGTGCTTTTTTGTCAGGTTGTGAAGCTCAGCCAGTGTACTGCCTGTCGTGAGATTTTTCTGTGGGAAACGGAGGAATTTCCGAGTATCTATTGAACGCCATACTGCCCTTACACGTAGAGTGATGGTTTGGAGTACAATATTTTGTGGTAGTAGGTCCCCTGTAATTTTCCTTCGGAGCAGTTACATAGCAGATATTTTAGAACCTGTTGCAGTACAGTATCTTCGAGGGCTGATTTAACCAATTTTTCAACAAGATAACACCCGCCTTCATACAGTTACGAACCAGATATTGGAACAAGCTCATGTGTATGTGCTTTCATGGCCTGCACGTTATCCCGATCTCTCACCGACGGAATATGTCTGAAATATGACAGATACCAGACTGGGTCATTTACTCCATCCCCCAGACAATCTCAACGATCTTTGCCTTCACATATAAAATTGTTTGAGAGACATACCCCTAGGCGACACTAATCATTTGATTCAGAATTTCCTTCACCGAGTAAATGAATAAATCAATCACGGTGGTGCAACTCATTGCTGAATATTTTAACTGTTTTTTTTTTGAAAATTTAGTAATTTCTTTGTTATATCGAACTGCATCTTATGTGAAAATTTCAAATAAATTGCTAAACTAATTCTGTATGTTGCAAGTTTTATTCAAATCAATATATACCGTATCGTCTAAAAACAATCTCAAAAATTTAAAACTTTAACTGTAAAATGATGCCCATATTTTACACAAAGTGAACTTTTGCCGAAGGCTCAAGTTAACTGCCTATTATTTACTAGCCTCCCTATATTAAATAGTCTCTTTGGAGTCAAAAATTCAATTACTTCTCTTTTTTCCTTTCACGTAGAACGTCGTTAGGCAGTTACGGTGCCTTTCTTTTCGATAAGGAAATCGAAAAAAAATAAATCCCCCATTAACAATTCGGATACGGCCCGTCGGCGTCGTCCTTCTGAATTACATCAATAGTGCTTATTATTCTGGCCCGCTCCTTGAGGAAAACTTAACGGTATGAGAAAATACAATTAGGTTGTTGTATTATGCCGGAAAGTTTAATTTTAAAACGAAACACAAGACTCTAATGACGTGTTCGGAATTTTCGTTAACGAGTTTTTGTCGCAGAAGTGAAACGTCTTAATTAATATTTAAATTATTCGTCGTTTCGAAAAAGGGGCCCTCATCGCGAATAACAACTAAATGATGTGTCGGTAGAGGGCGGGGAGCGTGTATCTTTGTGCTCTTTTATTGGCCTTTTCCTTTAGAGATTCATTAATTGGCAATGAAAAATCGTACATCTGCTACAATTTTTTTCAAAGTGGCATAAAAATAAAGTCGTTCAACTTGCCTCTCCTCCTACGGCCTTGTAGTGGGCGGCATCTTCGTACGAGCCCTATTTGAAAATTCATCAAAGCTAGAGCGCTGTGTGAAGTAACGACAATTTCTATCATGCGAAATAAAAAAAAAACATCTTGAATAAAAGTTTCAGTAAATATTTATTTTATCATCTCATTCAGTAAATGTTCTCTCTATTATACGATTATCAAAAGTAATAACTAAATGTCGAAAAGTCACAAAACGAAAAGAACATCATTTTTTTAATGAAACATCCTGTATATTTTTTACATTTCTGCATGAACTCTTTCCCCTGATACATACATTTAAAAAATGTATGTTTTGTGAACTTGGTAACATTGCATTTTGGCATTCCGCGGATATTTGTAACAGTACATATGATCGGTCAACGAGAATGGTCCAACGAAAAGTTTCCACCCGGATTATTTTGTAAACTAGTGATTTATTAGAAATACACCAAAACAGGTAGATTTTGGTTAGTAGAGGGACATATATTTTTTACAATTTCACTTTATTCGCGCAAGGTCCATAGGCGAGATAGTAACAGTGCCCCCTGAAGAAACCTTAAATGACAACTATAGTCAAATAACTTGTCAGTGGGGTCTACTGAATCAAATTTAAAAAATAATTCACCACTAAAAAATAGAATGAAGAGACATTTTATATGATGTGTTATTTAATTATTTTTGCCATTTGAGCTTTTTTAGGGGTTAGCAAACAAAATCGACATATTTCGGCGTTTCTGTGACAAATCACTGGTTCCCAAATTAATCCAATTTAAATTAAATTTTGTTGTACCACCCTGTATATAGATTTATAGCACAATACTTAGTATTTCTCATATCGTGTTATGAAAATTTAAATAAAACTCTATATCTTTTTATCTGAAGAACTTTTTTTCTAATTTTAATAACAAACTCGTAATAACTTGTCAAATTGTGGAAAGTTTAATGTTTTTTATTGATTTTTAAGTGAAATATGTCGCGACCTGCCAAAGCAAACATAAACATGGTATATATTTTTGAAAAGGCAAAAAATCGATTAAAACAAAATTTGCAATAATACACTACTCAAAACGAAAAAGGTTTTTCGTTAGTTTCGGTAGTTTTAACGAAAGTTAAAAATGTGGATATTTTTTTACTGGAATAACTTTTTGTTACAATTCTCTTTTATTTAAATATATTGACAGTTCTCTACAAGTTTAGTACAATTTTTTGTAATATACTTGTGATGCTTACAGGAAAAAAGAAAAATGCAGAAATGTGCGGTTAAGCTCTTTATTGTTTTAATTAAGTGGCTCCTTTTTCGTTTTGATTAGTGTATATAGGGTGTTCCGTTTAAAAAAAAAACACAACTTTAGTTTAATTTTATGATTTCTGATGTTCAATTGTTTTTTCTCATATCGTGCTATAAAAATTTATGCAAAACTCTATAACTTTTGTCTGGAGAACTATTTTCTAATTTCAATATCTAATAAACTCACAATAACTTATTAAATTATAAAAACTAACCCTGTACCTATCTCCTATTATTACGCTAGCTTATACGAATACTTTTAAAGATTTATACGCTGAAATGACCTATAAACTATGATAATGTGAACAAGATTATCTGTTGTTCCAATTATACCTGTTCTTATAAACGGTTTTCTCATTGAAATCATACTTTTTTTAAATAAACATTTGTAGAGTACAACATATATCTAAGTACTTATAACTGACGGTATTAAGTATGCCTTTCTGTAATAATTATTAGCCCTTAACCCGACCCACGAGATAGTGTACCGCCACATAGAATACAAACAAAATATAGTGTTTGACCAAGAAGACCATTAGAAAATCATTTGTGTAGGTTACTATTTTTTTGTTACTTTCCTTTTCTACTATTTATGGTAATACACAGAAAAGTAACGAAGGTTTTAATTTTAAAAAAGCAAACTTTCCAACATTATATCAAGAACTAACTGTTACTGACTGGACGGCTTTTAATCATCTTACTTATGTCAATGAAGCAGTCTGTAAGTTTTATGATATACTCAACTCTATCTTTATTAAACATGTTCCGAAAAAGATCTTGAGCAATAGAAGTTATCCACCGTGGTTTGATGGAGAAATAATATCGTATATAAAACAGAAAAAGGGGCCTGGAAAATATATCGCTCAACTCATACTGAGGAAGATTATAATAACTTTGGCAGTCTAAGATCAACTGTAAAAAGTAAAATAAATGCAGCTTACAAAAAGTACGTTACTAACGTGGAATCTGAGATTAAGTCATATCCTAAAAAATTCTGGTCATTTATAAATACAAAAAAAAAAAAAACAATATGTCTGTTCCTTCATCGATGACATATTTTAATCAGACCTTAGATGATCCTCAGATGATCGTAGATGGTTTTGCTGAGTTCTTCGGCAGCGCATACACTTACCCGGGTTACACCAACCCCACTATGACGTCTTGTACCAACCATAACTCATTACATGTTAAACAGTTCACTACTGAAGAAGTATTAAATTCTATTGAAAGGATTAAACCTAGTATGACCATGGGACCTGATCTTATACAGGCATTTTTAATTAAGGACTGCGCTAGTGTTTTTTGTGAACCTCTACGTATAATATTTAACTTAATCTTACAGACTTGTACTTTCCCTGATATTTGGAAAGTTTCTAGGATATGTCCTGTCTATAAGAAGGGCTCAAGAAACGACGTCACTAATCACAGGCCTGTTGCTATTCTGTGTAACTTCTTTAATATATTTGATATATTAATTCATAACTTTCTATCAAGCCATCTAAAGAATATTATAATACCTGAACAGCATGGTTTCGCTGAAGGACATTCTACTGTTACTAATCTAGTGTGCAAAACCCAATATATTAGTGAAATCCTTGATCGGAGAGGTCAAGTAGACGTTATCTCCACTGACTTCTCCAAAGCTTTTGATAAATTAAACCATGGTTTACTATTATGCAACGACGTCACTAATCACAGGCCTGTTGCTATTCTGTGTATCTTCTCTAAGATATTGGAAATATTAATTCATAACTTTCTATCAAGCCATCTAAAGAATATTATAATACCTGAACGGCATGGTTTAGCTGAAGGACGTTCTACTGTTACTAATCTAGTGTGCAAAACCCAATATATTAGTAAAATCCTTGATCGGAGAGGTCAAGTAGACGTTATCTACACTGACTTCTCCAAAGCTTTTGATAAATTAGACCATGGTTTACTATTATGCAAGCTGGAAAATGTCGGTCTTAATAGAAAATTTATTGCTTTTATTGAGTCCTATTTGACCGACAGAACTCAGTTTGTGCAATGCCATGGCCATAGATGATTCAATTTCGCTCAAACTTCGGGAGCTCAATTATTGGACCTCTTATGTTCGTAATATATATTAATGATATCGCCACTATGTTAGATGTAAGCTTTCTCTTGTATGTGGATGATTTAAAAATATTCTGTCAGGTTGAATCTCTCCTCGACTGCATCAAGCTCCAGACGAATTTAAATTTAATAAGTTCTTGGTATACTGACAACCACCTACCCCTCATTGTCAGTAAGTGCTGATGTCATTTTGTCATTAAAACGATTCGCTTATTTATAATTATTCTCTTGATGGAGTTACTTTAAGGCGACCTGATTTAGTAAGAGACCTTGGAGTTAGCTTTTACCCAAAATTTGCTTTTACAAATCATATTGACATCACTGTAGCTTCAGCATACAAGAGTCTTGGTTTCGTTATAATAAATATGAAAGATTTTAAATTTCTCGACACATTACGCCTACCATTCATAACTTTTGTTAGATCCAAACTTGAATATGCGTCTGTAGTCTGGAGCCCAATATACTCCATACATATTTCATCCCTTGAAAGAGTACAAAGACGGTTTTTTAAATCGGCTGCCCTCACATTAGACAACTGTTATCCACCTAGAGGTACCCCTCAAGAATTATTTTACGAACGATTTAAAATGTGTAGCCTAATTAAAAGACGAACTATGCATTCTCTAATATTCTTATATAAAATCATTCACAATACAATTAACTGCGAGACAATCTTAGCCTCACTCGACTTTCATATTCCTAGAATTAATGCCAGAAGTAATCACTTTTATCAATATTTATAAATGTTCTCCCGTATATCAAATGATAACTAATTATTCTCACATTGAATCAGAGCTTAACTTACTTCATTGTATTATAAATGATATTAAAACTGTATATGGGGCAAAATTTGTCAAGTGCACCCGCCTAAAAAATTTTGGCTTCCGATTTCAACCAAACTTCACATTGGGGGAGTGAATGTCTTCAAATCCTGAGAATATGGCACTCCAAGTGTTGCAGGTTGTCAAGATATAGTGGCGTGAATTTTCGCCGTGGAACCACGTATGCTCAAATTCATTAATTTGTAACTTTTGCTAGGTTTATCCGATTTTACTGATTCAAAAACCCATTTTATAAGAATTTAAGTCTACTTTTTTAGAAAAAAAAATTCATTTTCTCGTAAACGCAAATTTTTTCATGTTTTTTCATTTTTTAGAATGTTTTTGCTTTTTTTTCAAGTTTCGACCCTTTTGATTTTTTTGAAAATATTTTTTAATGAAAAGCTCGTCTTTTTTCCAATAAAAATACCCCACATTGAAAATGGGATTGAACGATTTGGCGCTGAAAGAAATAATTTTATGCGCGCTAACGCATTCGTTTCGTGCGCACCGCATTCGTTTCGCGCGCTCGCTCTCTTGTGAAGTTTTTTTCGAAATCGACAAATACAGTGAAATTATAAACGTTATTAATTTGTTAACTGACTTGTTTTTATCCTAGCAATAAATATTGTTCTACTGCATAATTCAAGTTATGTTGCTGTAAGGAAGAGTTCTGCAAGTGCTTCTTGCGTCGTGACCATATTACATGCATACTCCAATTTCTACAATGTGAATCAACAAAGTTTTTCTGGTCGATGATTTAATCCTTTTAATAAGGAAAAGCATGGAAAAGCTCTGAAAGATTTAAAGTATATTTCTAAGAATCTCCACAACAAATAATATTCTTTTTATATAGTGTAATTGTTTATAGTAATTGAAAATCATTTTTAAATGCATTTCAACAGATATATCTTGGAATTTTGTTTGACTTTCCTTAATGGCGGCAACCTCGTTGGGATTTAATTCTAGTATTACAGCTTTTATTTGTGTACTACCTTTTTTTGACGCTTTTTTATGATATTTTGAAAGTACGCTTCAAGACGCGTATTTAAAAAAAAATGGGCGTCAATATATTATAGTAAGCCGCAACGCTAAAACAATATATATGTCGCGTCAAAAAAAGGTCATCGCGTAGAAAACGTTATAAATCTGGCCCAAATTAATATTTTTCAAAATCTCAAAAAGTCTCGCAAACTTGAAGATATTTATGATTTTTCTAGCCCAACCTGGTCAATATCGTACAATAAACAAAGAAATGGCGTCATTGTTAATTAAGGCTTACAAAAAGAATTCGATCGATAATTATTCGAAAAGTTATTAACGGGGTTGGGCTACAATTTTGGAAATTCAATAGGCATATGCTATATAAAATATGCCAAGGAACGGAGATTCAGCTCTACGAACATTGTGTTCTACGCAAAAAAATACATAGGAAACCGTCAACACTAGCCCTATATGTTTCAAGAACAGTTTTTGATGATTTTAGCTTTTCCTTATTAAAATGATTATTAAAAGGATTATTAAAAGGATTAAAGCATCGATCAGAGAAACTTTTGATTCATATTGTAGAAATTGGAGTAATATGCATGTAATATGGTCACCACGTAAGAAGCACTTGCAGAACTCTTCCTTACAGTAACATAACCTGAATTATGCAGTAGAACAATATTTATTGATAGGATAAAAACAAGTCAGTAAATAAATAAATAAATAATAAAACATGTGTTGTTCTCTTTATTTTATGAACATAATAACAGTAGCGGTACGTCATACCGATAGTCTCGAATAGCGAAATTTATGAATGCCATTTCTTTTTATTTCTGGACTTAAGAAGTTCGTTCGGTATAAGGCAAAAATCCTAATATATCGGTTAATTAGTATTGAGCCATTCCCTCGAAGTGGCTGGCATTTTCTAGACAAGTATGGAGAATGGTGGGATAGAAGTTATACAAAGCGGGCACCATAAGTTAACATTATTAAATTTCAAAGCGGACGTGTAATGTGTAACGTGAAAATGAGCAAAACTTCAAGTGAGATTCGATATGCAAACGAAATCTAGTAGCCGCGCACGGAGACAACGCCCCTAGTTTAGCAACATGCAAAATATGGTTTACACATTTCCGATCGACAGCATCCACGATAAACCACGATGTGGTAGGCCACCTCAGCTGGATATCGAGCGCTTGCATACGATTTTCGATGCAAACCTGTACGGAACTACACGAAAGATGGCAGAGAGCTCGTAGTAAGTGGACTCGAAACGCTAGGCAAATTTATAACTACCACATTTATTAAGCTAGGCTACCTATTAGGCTAGGCTACCACGTTTACATTAAGCAAAGCCGATCGCCAACATCGGAGTAACAGTTGCATACAACTTCTCTCCCACAGTCGTCGTTTTGATACGTTGAAGAATCTTTTTAACGGTGATGAAAAGTGGGTGCTTTATATAAATCGTAGCCGTAAGCGCCCGTGAGTAGCGCAGATGCTCCAGCCCAATCGGTATCTAAACCTGACGTCCACCCGAGAGAGGTGATATTGTCAGTGGTGGGGCCTTCGCGGTGTGTATCACTGGGAACTCTTGGAGGACAATACCACCGTAACCGCCGCTCTCTATTGTGCTCAACTCCCCAATTTGACCGCCCAGCTCGATCTTCTGCGGCTGAAGAAATTCATGCTACTCCATGATAATGTGCGTCCCTATATAGCAAAACGGACTCGCCTTAAACTTTTGTAGTTAGGTTTTGAAGTTCTGCCTCATCCACCATATTCACCAGACCTTTCCCCCACTATCATTTGTTCTGTGTCTTCGGCAAACATTTAATAAATAAATCATTTGACGATAGTCACCATCTACAAACAGTCATACACAACTTTTTCGCTCCACAAGCGCGTGAATTCTGGGAACGTGGTATCCACAGTCTGCCTACTCATTGACGACAAGTTATAGAGTCGGATGACGGATTCCTTTCTAAATTAGATTCCTCATGTTTATGAAATAAATAATGATATTTGAACATATCAGCAATGCTGAATACTTTTGAATCAACCGGATACTAGGATTACATGGTGACAATAATAATATTTTGATATATTTTGATATACCTACTTCATAAGTTCAATTTATGCACAATTTTACAATGTTCAGCATGAACACAGCGTATTCCAACATATGTACCCGCAGAGACACCCACAAACAAATAATTGTTCTCCAAATTGTACTTGAAGCGTTCGGCAGATACTGAAATGAGCTCCGGCCATAATTTCAGGTTTTGTGTACTGCGCATTCTGCGCGGCCAAGTGCAAAGCTACTTTGGTGCATTTACATGTAGTGATGAACATTTCAAAAGGATACACGTATGGCCCAGACTTAACATATAGGATTTGGTTCAGCTACCTACCACTGTTTTTCGAATTTTGAACATCATTTTTCGTCATTATTTAGAAAAACAACCAGTTTTTAATTACCAAAGTTACCAAAACCCAAAAACCCATGTGACTGCTTGTATGCTTATTATTTGCCGTCATATTTAAGCAAAAACCTATGGCAAAGTTGAAATTTACCATATGGTGCAGATTTTATGTGACATTTGACACCGTATGTGATTTATTGGGATATAATAGAAATTAACAACGCAAATTAGAAAATAAATAAATATAATAAATATAAATTTGAGCCATATTTTTTATAGTACCCCGTACGATTAAATAACAAAATTGGCTAATTTCCCCAGATATGTGTGTGTATTATGTCACTTGGCACTGGATAAAAAACCAACTAAACAGCTACACTTCATTGTTCTCTCCCATTCCCCAGATATATAATTAATATTTCCAAATGCCAATTCTCCCTTTTCCACTCGTTTTAATTATTCGCAAATGTAATAATATTGTTAGAGCGCATATTGCGATAGCTATTTAATATTGCAATTCAATTATCAATTTATCTATGAAGTAAACGTGACAGACTGAATAACAACTTGCTAATTCATTAATTACGTATACAGGGTGCCTACTTTTATTTTAACTGAACAGGAACTCCCAATTTAGAGTTTCACTGCCAATATTTTGATGAAAAAGTTCAAAAGTTGAAGTTATGCAGAATTTTCCAAGGAACCGAATTTGGTTTATATATAGAGACTGTTATACAGGGTGTATAAAAACTCAAAAAAAAAAACGAATTTTGGAAAATGATTGAAGTCCAATTTTAGTGCTGGATATTATTATAGGATATACAGGGGATATATAAATATATCTGTTGTCACATCAAACACCCTGTATTTGAATTTTGTCATGCTGTCTCCTGAAGTTAAGACTATGAGCAGTCTTTGTTTAATAGCAAAGTTGGAGTTTAGTGAAAATTAGTATTTGGAAACCACACGCCATTAAAAATGTGACTGAACTTAGGAATCACCCTGTACAGTTTGTCCCAAATTGGTTATGCATGCATTTGTATCTCGATTATTAATGGAGATGGTTAAATGGGGAGAGTTTAGAGGATTTTGACCCCTATTCATTTTTGTCACATAACTTTTTTGTGGATTAATTTTTAACATTTCAAAAATATATACAATATAGGACAATTATTTCACAGACTTTTTTTCTGTTTTTCAGAATTTGCAACGGTTCTCAAGGAAAACAATCAATTAATTTTATTGACTTATTTAAACTGTGAATATGAATTAGTAAAAGCGCATAGTAGATATGTATTGTGTCACTTTAATTTTTCCGTTAACTGCATTTTACAAAGTATATGGCATTTGTCCAATGTAAGTTTGGTTAGATGTGTGTAGCTCAATTTATTTTTCTGTGTTATTACAAATGCTATTCAAAATTGGCCTTGCCTTGAATGTGTGAATAACTTTGAAGAGATATGAAAAAACTTTTTTTAGACTTTAGTCACCTGTATGACTTACCCTTTAAAAGTTATATATATAATTATGGGACACCCTTTATATTTTGACTTTACCTATATACTGATATTATCTACAGAGTGAATCAGAAATAGTGGGCCAACATACTACATAAAGAATCAGTCAACTGGAGATACTAACCAACAAAATATTATGATTGAGCTTAACATGATTCATACCAATGTCGCTGGTTTAAGAGATACACCGTGTTCAAAGTTTAAATTTTTTTCTGAAATTTCTCAACAATTGAGAAATTTTTGATAAATCTGGAAATTGGTAGCTATATGTTTTTTGGTGTGAGAATTACGAATTTTAAGCTTATTTTGACGTTGCTCCTAGAGGGCAGGGCGCTAGTTCACCGTATTCTTTAGGTAAATTAAATCATATTTTTTATCAGTTGAGCCATGCGTAAAACAGAGAGAATCTAAAAGAACGCCTCAATTCTACAGAGAAAAGGTATTCTTGTTTAGGTCGTCTAAATCTATCGGTTTTTAAGTTATTTTCTTTTAAAGGGGTTAATGTATTTTGTTGATTTTTTTTTCAGGCGATGATATTGCTTTATTTTTTCTAAGTAGGCTTGTGTCAACATTTGTCAAATTTACATATCATTAAATTATTTGTCTATTTCGCGTGCAAGCTGATTATTATTTGTGCAAGAGGACTAGCTAGTAATAAGAAAATACCACGATATAATAATTTTTCTAACAGCAAGAGGCGTGATATGATTTGCATTTTTGCTTAGGCGAACTTTAATGGACACGAGGCGGCACGAAGATATCTACAATTATACTTAAATAGAATACAACCTAATCATAAACTTTTCAAATATCTTTACGACCAAAAAGTAACCATGATACTCCAGTATCACAATGGATGAAGAAGATGAAATTTTAATTCGTATTTTGGAAAATCCAGGTCTGAGTACCCGTCGATTAAGTGCGGCAACGGGGCTAAGCCAATCGTCGATTTGTAGAATTTTTAAAAAATAAATGTTCCATCCCCAAAAACCCAAATTTAAAGAAGGAAAAGGAAAAGTAAAGGAAAAGACATTTTAAGCATGAGTTTAGGGTGAAAATTTGATGTGGTGTAATTTCTAATTTTGTCATTGGACGTTTTGAATTGCCATCCAATTTAACTGGACCTCGGTACTTAAACTTTCTTCAACATCATTTAAACGGGCTCCTAGAAGATGTACCGCTCGCATTAAAAAAAAACATGTGGTTTATGCACGACGGAGCGCCACCACATTTTGCCTTGTCAGTACGCCAATAACATAAGCATTTTCTTTGTGTGGATTGGCCACGGAAGTGAATTTGTTTGGCTACCGAGAAGTCCAGACCTAAACCCTCTGGACTTCTCTGTATGGTCAAATTTAAAAGATTTAGTTTATCAGGAAGAAGTTAATTCTCTTCAGAAGTTGCGGCAGAGAATACAAAAAGCCGCGAATACATTCAAAAACAATAGAGAAATCTTTGAACACGCTGTATTTCTTAAACCAGCGACATTGGTCTCAGGCACGTTGAGCTCAATCATAATATTTTGGTGTCTAGTATCTCCAGTTTAGTGTTGGTCCATTCTTTCTGACTCACCCTGTTTATATTTTGAAGTAAGCTACAATTTATAAATTATAATACAAACGAAGAATAATAAGTAATAAAAATAATGCAAACTACATAAGTTGTAACATATATGTGAAGTCCATCATCATCTGAATACTTTTGACATCGCTTTAAAGCTTACGAATGTTTTTCAGTTTTTTTTTTTATTTCTCTACATGCGTACTTTTTAAATTCCTTATTTTTTAATCGATAACGAAAAAAATAAGGTTCCAGTGTATAAACTTTTGAGGAGAGCATGTTAAAATAATTGTTAAAAGAATCCCGTAACCGCAACAACAACGGCGAAGTGTAACAAAAAAATCCACGCCACCATTTACTGTAGAGAAGAGCGAATCCCTTAATTTCCCCCATCGTTTCAGGTGAAATGGTGATTTCGAGCGCCAAATACGAGGTCGAGATGGCCAGCAAATCCTTGTTCCACGTAAAGATGACCGTTATCGTGCGGAACCTGCAGAGGGAGGACGCTGGCTCGTATCGTTGTATAGCGAAGAACTCCCTGGGAGAGGTCGAAAGCAATATACGTCTCTACGGTAAGTTTTCAAGGCATTCCTACCTCATTTCTGGTCGTTGTAGTCCCTTAAAAGTTTCTTTTGAGGTCCCCGGCAAACGCGCGTGGCCAACTTTTTATGGACCAATAAATGGAAGACGATGCCGCATTGTTTTCTACACGAATTTATTGGATCATAGGGGTTCGGCCCTATTGCATAAATACTGAGAGGGATTTTATTGCGATTAAACTGCCGCACAGTTAGCTGTGGACGATTTTTTTCCGTATTCTTTGCCGTGTCTTTCGTAGTTTGACTGTTTATCGGTAATAATGGACGTTAGACAACTTCATATTTTTGTCGTTTTGATACTCTCAATTCATCTAAATTTCTACTAATTGTATGAGAAAAAAATCTATATTTATGAATCATAATATGTAATAAAATTTACTTTTATGAATTTCTTACGATTAAGCTTGATACACTTACGTAATAAAAGTCAAAAGCAAGGCTGAGTGTGCCAAAGTCCTTTCAACATCACTACCATTAATATGCGACTGATCAGAAACATTTTTGGGTATTTATGCTGCATTTTCATCTCACAATTTGATGAATTTACCTACGCACAGCTCAAGTCCGCTGAGCAGTGTTGACACATCAAATGCAATTCTATATAATACGCCTTTAATCTTACTGAAGATTATGTTTAAATGTTCAACTATTTTGCTGATCATGTGCTGTTTAACAGAAAAGACTAAGGGCGCAAGGAACTTTAGTGTTAAGATATACTAAATATTAAGTGGTTGTACCAATTAAATTATTTGATAAAAGTCAATGACATCATATAAGGATGGGCAAATGTTCCGAAACGGCTTAATTACAGGCGAACTAAAAGTGATAGAGTATCCGGGTTTTCGCTACCCGTTACAACTAAAACTGCTCTATTTTACTGTACCTTCAATCTGTCAGTGACGTCATTAGTTGATATGGTAGTGTCATCTGTCCAAGGGCGTGGCCAGGGGGGGGGCGATGGGGGCGATCGCCCCCCCCCCAAAGGGTCAAGTAAAAACCAAAATACTCGGAGGGGGGGGGAATACGGTTGCCGTTGCCTGTAGTGACCTTTTTTTTGGCTTTTATGTTTAATCTGCAGCGATCGCCCCCCCTCCAAAGGGTCAAGTAAAAACCGAAATACTCGGGGGAATGCGGTTGCCCTTGGCTGTAGTGACCTTTTTTTTTGGATTCTTGTTTTATTTGCAGCGATCGCTTCGGGCTTTTGGTTGCCGTTGCCTCTACTGACCTTTTTTTTTTGTTGGCTTTTTTGTTTCATCTGCATTGAGCGCCCCCCCCCCAATGATAACTACTGGCTACGCCCTTGCATCTGTCATTTTCTTACATGGAACACCCTGCATATTATTGCTTGCTTAACTAATTTAGAACATTTTTTGTGTAGCGTACCATATCTAAATTCAACTGTTTGGAAAATATTGAAAACACATGAATGTCATAACAAGCAAGTGTCATGACTTGAATGACATAACATGCATGTAACATTAATTACATAGGTAGTTATTTTTAAATTAAAATGCGTTGTGGTTAGAGTTCGGAAATCCCGGCTTACCACATGTAAAACTGTATTTACCTATCCAGCGTTCCCGCATGAGATCAGCGTAATACCCGCAGACGTGAGTCGCGGGACATCTGGAAGGACCGGTCAGTGACGTGAGTATGCAGGGGTAAGAAATACACGCGTATATAATTTACAAGGCGCTTAAAAATACAGTTTATACTTTCATTATCATAGAATTTTATAGTGTCGAGCCCTGCGTCGTAGCACAAATTTCCGAGCATTAGTTATGGTATTTTTACATTGTGTTGTCAATATTTTCCAAACATTTTAATTTATACATATGGTATACTACATAAAAAATGTTCTAAACTAGTTGAGGATTGAAAACAAGCAATAAAATACAGGGTGTTCCGTTTAAGAGAATGATAGATGACACAGCCATATGTCAACTAATGACGTCACTGATGGACTGCAGGTACAATAAAATAGAGCAATTTTAGTTGTAACGGATAACGAAAACCCGGATCCCCTATCACTTTTCGGTCGCCTGTAATTAAGCCAGTCCGGAACATTTTCCCATCCCTGTATATACATATAAGCGATTGAGTTATTATAGATTACTATATATTAGAGATAAAAGCATTCACCCATGATTAATTAATTTACTATGCGTTTCAAATTTAATGAGCCCTCACTTTCAATGCGAACTGCGAAAAAACTCGAAAGTCAAAAAAGAAAACGTCAACAGTTTTGAAAAAAAAATAGAGGCTTTTACATAGCGCGTATTAATAACTTGTACAAATGGCAACTTCATGTTTGATCCTTTTGTCGAGTTATGAATTATTATGTCCGAAAATGTAATATTTGCCGGTATATTAAAGTTTAACTATTCATAACTTCATTACATG
This sequence comes from Aromia moschata, assembly GCA_029963805.1. Taxonomy (NCBI): domain Eukaryota; kingdom Metazoa; phylum Arthropoda; class Insecta; order Coleoptera; family Cerambycidae; genus Aromia; species Aromia moschata. The sequence goes on along the minus strand of JAPWTK010000053.1, from coordinate 579,945 downwards.
ATGAAATATTTTACTCAAATCTGGACTATTGATAGAAGCACATGTGTATATGATTGAAATAAATGATTGATGAGGTCTTTAATAAAATGATTTTTTATAACATTTGTTCCTCAATATTTAGAGCCTTGTTACATTATTACAACAAAAGCCATAATATTTAAGACAAAAAAAAGTAAAACAAAGATAAAGATGGAGTAAGAAGTACCACCACGGGCAGCGATCTACACGTTAGGGAGAACGATGTTGCCAAAGTTACAGCTAATAAATAAATAAGTTTTTGGGCTTGTTCGCGTAAAGTTGGGCTAATTCGGAGTTCAGTTCTGATTTTCTGTAGCAAATATTACATATTTTTACTTTTGCTAATATATTTTTATATATAATATTCGTACTAGGGGACAAACTTTTTATTACATGCCAGGGCCGTATTTTTGGTTCGATAACATCAGTGTGACGTAGCATAACACTCAAAAGAACTTACCCATAAAAAATCATTAAATATGTGCCTAAAACGCGAAGAACCTTGATTTGAACTTTTATTTCCCAATTATAAAATTGGGCCATACAGCATCCATATTGCTGCACAGATCACATGTATGTGATGACGTCACAATCCCTATAATATTAAGTAATGTCCTTATAACAAAACAAACAAACTAAATTTGGATTCCCTAGTATACAATTTCCATTCTAAATTGAAAATAGGTAGAAAAAAGCAAGTTTGTCAGATATATTTTCTAAAATTGCTAAGCTCACTATACAAGTATACTTCATACTTCAGTAAACTGTTACTTCGTGACGTTCTTAGAAAGCTAGTTTGGAAATATTTTAAAAAAAATACATAGATATAAATTTATTAGTTAGCATTTAAATAAAGCGTTTAAAATTGCTGGAAAAATTATAAATTAAAACAACTTTATGTATATTACTATACTTAAGAAAATTTTGAAGAGCCGGCAACTTTCAACTTACCTAGCCGGCAACTTACATTCGGCGAATGCAGCAGCGAATGCCGATCCACTATACTATTGGATTGCTTTGTATCTAATACATTCCTTAAATACTTACTCGGTCCACTGTGCCATACATTTTTTACGACGTCGTAAAAATGATTTACGACGTCGTTAAAATGGTTTACGATATTTGGAATTCTAACTTGTTTAAGACGCCAGTGACGTATATTTCAGCTAGGTTTATTAAAACAGACAATTTTTGAGATTGTCTGGCTAAATGAGCATTATTTACAGCAATATATTACAAATATTAAGAGTTTTGTATGCAGGCTAATTTTAATCTCCTATATTGATTTGAATGAAAAACATTATTTCACAATTTTCGAATTTATAAAAGATATATGTACGCCCATGGAATCATAAAGTTGCACCGCTTTTTTTTGTTCCCCAGGCATATTTATCATTTTCAATTAAAAATAGAAGGACTTACACATACAAATGTACTCATTACTTAGTAAATATACAGTCTCAGTTGCCAGAAACATGTATTTGGGAACAGGTATTTGGGACAGGTATGCCTTTGGAACGGGAACAGATCATACCTGTTATCGTAAAATTATAGTTACCTCGATGTAGTGAAATAGTTACACGCGCACGTACTTACATATTGTATCCCGATGTCCTTGAATGCTTTCCAACAGGCCACGAGAAGCAGACAATCACGTTTAAAGGCTGGGTTTTTAGTTTTTATGACCATCTGCCGCGGTGTGGGCAGATGGTCATATAACCACACGCTCGGTGTGATTTTCAAGTTTCATTTAAACAATGTAAGTGCGACTAACTATTTCACAAGAAAAAGTTTCAGTTCTAATACGTTAAGTTACCTACATATTGTAAATACTCAGCGTCTACAAGAAAGATATAAGAGATTCACTGTTAATTTACACCTGGAAACACAGAAAGCTCGGTATCACGCTGGATGCAGAAACGTGCGAATGTGGTAATGTCCATTACCGCGCCAAAAATAGTATTGCCACCATGCTCTTTCCACTATACGGTACGAATCACCCTTATGCTAGCTCGCCCTCATGATAGCAGAACGAAGGGGAATTGATAAGTTCACTTATATCTTGAATAAATTCCACTACATGAGGTGGGAACCTCATCCGGTGTCCGTTTAATCGTAGCACGTCAGGATCAAGGTCATTTCAAGGTCAAATCGCGAAATAAAGGCTTAAAAAGAGAATAAACCCATATATCTTTATGTTTCTGGGATCTCTGAATCAGAATCTGCTATTATTCTTACTATATCACGTGACTTCGAGGAGCAGTCCAAGGTCAAATCACTAAAAAACTCATTAATGAGGCAAAAGTTTGTATCTTTATGTTTTTAAAGTTGCTGAATCCAAATCTGGAACGCATGATAGAATACCGTAAATGGTCTCATTTTCATCATGTACCTTAGGCTGTATTAGAGAAATGTGGTTAAGGATTTTCGGTTTCGTGAATGTATTGCTATTATTTGTTAAGGTTAAATATCCGTGTATCCATGTATATTAGATGAGTTGATACCAATTCTCGTAGCCAGCTTACTGAATATCGTCTAACTACATAGTAATCATCTTACTGAAAATCAGTGAGTGAATCATTATATAAACGTGTTTAGACTCATTTCTTCAGAATCTTGGAGATTATAGCGAAGAACAAGGAACGACGATATCAGGGTCGATGGAATGTAAATATGATGGCGGACTTCTGTTGGATGTTAAAAAAAGAAAGTGATGAGAAAAATGGAAGCGAAATCCATTAAACAGGTCATTTGATTAAAATTGGGATAAAAGAGTAAGTAAAAACAGAAGATCATGAGCATAATTAGGAGTACATGCATGAAATGCATGGATTTCACTTTTTCAAGCATTTATTTCGCGATTTGACCTTGAAATGACCTTGATCCTGACGTGCTACGGTTAAACGGACACTGGATTTGAATTCAGCGTCAAAAAATACAGAGAAAAATCCTGTTCTTATCCATAGTCAAAAAAAAAATTGTGGGCCTGTGATCGATTTAAAGGTAAAATTTATCAATTAACATTATGTACGTTCTTTAAAAATCTTTTTTCGTCTTTTGTTAGACAATTGCAGTTTTCTTACAATTGATTTGATATTAATGAATGTTACCGATTAAACCGACGGAATATTTGAGTCTTACTTATCAAATTTTTATACCTGCGAAACAGGTATTTGGTACAGGTATGCCCTTGGATATCATAAAATTATGGATACCTCGACGTAACGTCGGTATCTAGAATTTTACGATAAGGTATGGTGTCTTCCTGTTTTAAGGGTATAGCTGTTACAAATAAATTTTCCCATAATATCTGTTTTGAGACAAGTAAGTCTCTAATATGTCGTCAGATTAAAGGTAAAATTCATTAAGCAATACAAAATTAGCTGTCTAACAAAAGACGAGAAAATTTCCAAAAGTATACTCTGCAAAATATCATACGCTAGTTAAATAGTAATATTACTTTTTATATCAAACACTTTATGAGTCTTTGTGGGTAAGTCCTTTTAAGTTTAATTTTTGTGACCACTGAAATTACCACACCTAAATACCACTCCGTCATGTAATAGTTAGCTCTAGTACGTTTCATAATACATTCACTATTGTATTATGATGTATTTTCTGTGAACTCTCGCTTTGCAATTATAGTGACCTGAGTCCGACTTCGTTTCGACTCGCCGGAACTTTGACTGTAGGCAGTCTCAGTGAACCGTTCTGTCTTGTTTCGCTGTTCTCACGTGAACATAATATTCCTATTATATATTTTAAAATTGTTTCACAGCTGTTTAAAGTAATATTAGCTGTTTAAAAGCTAATATTAATTACAGTAATATAAACTGTTTCACTGTAATTAAGTTGGAAAAAGATAACAGTAAACTTTATTATACGCAACACAGTCAGAAAATGAAATTGGTAATTGATAATTGATTGAAAATATTAATTGATCGTACATCAATGCATTTTTATAAATATAGGGTTTGTATATAGACTTATTAGACTTATTATGCAGAGTTATAGTTAGATCTGGCAACGTCTAGATTTCCGCTAAGAAGGGGGGTTGTATGTTCCTGGGTAGTCGAAATCAGTGCCCAATTCGGTAAAATGTTTATACAATCAATTAATATCTCTAAAAGTACATTACATACTTTTTAGCTATTTTAACATGTTATAGTGAATAGTACAATAAATCATATGTAAAAAAAATGGTTTAATTCGATTCATCAGTTTTTTTACCGGTCAAAAAGAGGGCTCAATACATTTGAAACGCATATTAGGCGAATTATATAGTGCATTTTACAGAATATGTGACATAATTCATCACCATTTTCTAGCTAAAAATAGTTAAATTGTTAAACTAAGCAAGATATTGATGACTCTAAAAACCAATGTAAGTCGTTCCACTTTTACTACACCGGTGGGTTCTGGAAGCGCGGGATGGTCATCTTCAAAACACCGCGTTAGGCCCCTTGTGCGTCCTCCCTTGGGAGCTCAATCTATCTAAGTCCTCAGCCATCATAAAGTTTTAAAAACGGTGACGACGACGTTGTTTAGGGAGATCTCCCTTATGTTGGCCAAGAGTGACCAACGTTCACGTAAGCATTCTCTTGTTGATTAGACGGTGGAACAGTCGCATAGTACATGTCGCAGATCTGTTCTTGCTGACAGCATCTACAAAGGAATGTTACATTTAATTTCAAGTTGAGTAGGTGTTTTCTTAGCTGAAAATGTCCAGTGAGAATGTTTGTTGCAAGATGAAGAATCTTCCTGATCATCACCAGGAAGAATATGCCTTTGCCACTTTTTTGCTGGGATACCTTAAAAGCTCCCTAGCAAGTTGACAGCTGCTTGATTCATCCCATAGTTCATTGAAATTGACACGAGTGTCTTATATAATTTTTTAATTCTTGCTGTGACGCTAAGCTAAGCGAGCTAAGAGAGCTCGGACTGAAAATGCTCCGGCTGGATGAACCAAACGCGGCGCGTGGAACAGATTGCAACAAACATTTTGCGCGGACAATTCGGGCTGTTTGGAGTGTTTGCGGTATTCGCTGCGTTCCCACCAGTAATCAGTGTTGTTAGCAGTGGCGGTTGGTGATATTTCAGTTAGCCATATCTTGAAAACGACGCATGGGACCCACTTCACTTTTTAGGTGATGACTATACACATCATACAGAAAGGATTTATAGTGAAAAACCGTTAGCAAAGTTTGCGAAAAATTTTTTCAAAAACACTGGAGCATTCCCTGGGTTCTCAGTAACGCTCTGTGGAATATTTGCAGTATATTTTTTTTCATAGTCTAGAAACAAATATAAGGAGACGTTTTTCGATTTGTTACAAAATATTTTTGTTTCAAAAAGTTATGGCCATTTTAATTATGGGAAACAAAATGTTCCTATAAAATTAAAATTAAAATGGCCATAACTTTTTCAAAAACAAATATTTTGTAACAAATCGAAAAACGTCTGCTTATATTTGTTTCTAGATTATGAAAAAAAATATACTGCAAATATTCCACAGGGCGTTACTGAGAACCCAGGGAGTGCTCCAGTGTTTTTGAAAATTTTTTTCGCAAACTTTGCTGACGATTTTTTCACTATAAATCCTTTCTGTAAGAGGCGTATAGTCATCACCTAAAGAGTGAAGTGGGTCCCATGCGTCGTTTTCAAGATATGGCTAACTGAAATATCACCAACCGCCACTGGTTGTTAGTGTGTTCATCGACATTTTCTTTTCGTTCGTCGATATTTCTTCTCTTCTGTAGAAAAAAAAACAGTATTTATATAAAATATCAAACCGGCATATTTAGTATATATCATCTACAGCGTTGTAATTTAGATGTAATTCAATAAATCGTCTTCTTGACAATTTTACAATTTTATTCCGTTGAGTGAATGCGTATTTTAAGAAATTATATGTTAAGATATTTTGTTTATTTAGAACGAATGATTAATTTTGTATTTAACTTGAAATATGTGCAAAATTAGAAAAAAAGCGTATCTTTTCCTGTTCCTATAGCTTTAGATCCCCTTGGCTTTTTCCCTTCTAAAACTTGAAAGAAGACTTTCGATTTTTTTTTAACATCATTTGGGGCGCATCCCATATTTTTAGCAATTACCGCCCACGCATCATGCTTTATAATTTCATTAAAATCCGTTTTTAGGATCCCATAATATAGGTTGCCTTTCAAACTGGTCAATCAGTTCTAGGCATTTTTCCCTGCTCCAGTCCATTTTCTTCGACAAATAACTTTTCCGCCAAGAACGGAACGCCACAAACACAGCAAACGCACCAAACGCCCGTATTCACTGAGCAACAGCGAAAGAATAATAATTACCTTTGCGCAAATCTCGTTTACTGACAAACCTCGGAAAATGTTGGGCGCATTTTGTTCTGTTTGGCACAACATACTGACTAGACAAATTTGTTGCAGCGCGCGCGGCGTGTTTGGTTCGTTCGGGACATTCTGTTGCAAATGAATACGCACCATAACAAGCAGAAAAAATGTTGTTTGTGAGTGCCGCATCCACAAGTACTTGATGAGATTACTTTACTGCCGCTGTCGTTATTTAGTAGTTTTGTAGGGCTAGTAGCGATTTCTACTGGCGCTGCAGTCGCTACAATCTCTATTTTTATTATTTTCGGGCATAAAAATGATATGCGTCACCTAGATCCTCCACACTAAGGCCGCTACCATCGCATTTTTTCCCTCAAAATGTCGATATTTTGAGTTTGAGGGTACGGGTGTATTTAAAATAAAATGCAAGTCATTATAATTTTCTGAAAACGTAAATGCATAGCCAAACTGAATTATAAATTTGTTTTGATTTGGATGATGGCGTTACTGTCCCACGGTGGAGGTGGGGGCAAGGAGTCGTATTTTAATGTGAACTAAGAAAGATGTTCATGTGACAATAAATTTATAGGTTTTTGAGGTAGACGAATTCAAATATCACATTAAAAAGGCCTCTTCTCTCATTTTTACTACTATGCCTATTTCCAATACAAGATTATTATGATCTATATGACATGAGTTACAAAAGTTATATGGATCAAAAAAGTCATTTCAGTCATATAGGTCCTACAGGTTATAAAGACCATATTATTAGACCAATGTGAATTGGTCTAAAGGTCATTAAGATCATATTCATATTGGTATCGTATTCATAAAGGTCATATTGGTTATATTGGCCATAATGGCCATAAAATTAATAACTATCGTAAAGGTCGTATTGGTCATAAAATTCAGAAAGGGGTATGGGTCATATAAGTCTTAAAAATCATGTGTCATTAAGGTCACGAAGTTCATAAAGATCATAAAGTCACATTAGTCATAATGGCAATACAGGTCACAGACGTCAATCAGGTCATAAAAATCATATATTTCATAGAAACTGCAAAGAGCATAAATATAATATTAAGGGAAGTAGTCACTCAGAACAATAAAATCATATGTAACATAATGTTTGAATAAAAATTTATTCATAAATGGTATTAAATTTAACACTTTTTAAAAATACAAACCACTGTTTTTAGAGATTTAGTGAAAATTATGGCAAAATTAGATGTGAAAGTCGTAATTCCTATAAAATATAACCTATTGTTTTTAAAGATGCGGTGAAAATTATGGCAAAATTAGATGTGGAAGTGGTAATTCCTTGGCAGCGGTTTTAAATTCGATCTAGGAAGTAGAAAATAAAATATCATTTATGTTTTCGAAATTTGAATATGCTCACGTTAGGCTTAATGGCAATATAGGTCACAGATGTCTATAAGGTCATAAAAGTCATACATATATTTTATAGAAACTGCAAAGGGCCTAAAGGCCATTACACCAAGAATATTAACTTTAACACTTTTACAAAAACAAACTACTGTTTTTAGAGATTCAGTGAAAATTATGACAAAAATTAGATGTGGAAGTGGTAATTCCTTGGCAGCGGTTTCAAAATCGATCTAGGCAGTAGAAAATAAAATATAATTTATGTTTTCGAAATTTTAATATGCTCACGTTAGGCTTAATGGCAATATAGGTCACAGACGTCTATCAGGTCATAAAAGTCATACATATATTTATAGAAACTGCAAAGAGCATAAAGCTCATTACACCAAGAGTATTAACTTTAACACTTTTACAAATACAAACTATTGTTTTTAGAGATTTAGTGAAAATTATGGCAAAATTAGATGTGGAAGTCGTAATTCCTGGGCAGCGGTTTTAACGTCGGTCTAATGGCTAAAAAATAAAATATCACTTATGTTTTCGAAATTTTAATGTGCTATTTTCACGCAAAAAACAAATTAATTTGTGATCCTAATAAGATATTCGACGTTTTTATGAATAAAAAACACGGAATATAAAAAGTATTTTGTGAACACGATTAAAGCCCACCGCAGACGACCGACTATCGGTCACCTACAATTTTGTCTGTATGAATGCAACGTATACGTTTAAATGAGACACCGCAGACGACAGACTAAAAAAAGACGGCCCGACTAAAAAGTTGGATTGGTCTGCGCTGTCTTCCTTCAAAATAGTCGGTGACCGACTGTCTGTCGTGTACGGTAGGTCAAAATGTTCACGATGTTTGGATAAAAACTGCTGTTTAATTTTTTTAATAAACGAAATGCTAAATGTAGATAAGTACAGTTGTCCAGTGACGGCGAAAATTGAGATTCGCGTATTTTCGTAAAGAACACATCATATTTTATGGGGTGATTACTAGACCTAAGTAGAAGGCTATAATGGCAAAAAAACTTCAAATAAAACTTCTTTACAATATATTTGCAATTTTTTTTCAGAATTACCAAGTGAATATAAAAACTTTTTATTCTTGTATTTTTTTGCAACATTTTCATTTTGCTGAAAAATACAGCTATTTTCAAATTTCAAATACGAAATGCTGGGATGAGATAAAAGTTCAAACTATGATAGCTGTTACAGCTTTCGAAATGAAAATTGTACTTTGACTTTGTATTTACTTGGCGATTTTGAAAAAAAATGCACTTTGGTGATTTTGCACACTGTTTCCAAAAATTTTGCAAATATTTTACATGCCGTTTCCAAGACAGTCTAATGAGGTAGATTTCTTTTTTTGAACTAAAAGTTTCATTTTCTTCTTTCAAGTTTTTTTGCTATTACAGCCTTCTAGGGTTAGGTTCTTAGGTGTAGTAATAATCACCCCTAAAGTATTATGTGGGTCCCATGCTTCGTTACGAAAACACGAGAATCTCAAATTTACCAGCCGCCACTGCAGTTTTCAAAGGGACAGTATTGCTAATCTTATTATCATATTAATTAATTATCTCCTAAAACGGTTTGCGATCTCTGATAAGATATTCAACGTTGTTATCAATAAAAACACGAAATACAAAAATTATTTCGTGAACCCGATAAAAAGTTCACCTTTTTACAAAAAAATGGAGTTGCTTTGTAACCGCTAGACCGCTTATAAAATATAGAGCGTTAAATAAAGATTTAAAATACCTTTCATACAAGGTGTCACAAGACCCTCCCCTCTACCTCTTTAAAAAAATTGCGATGGCAACATCCTCTGTAAGATGAATGGAGTGACGCATGTCTTATGTCAAAAGGTAAATGTAGAACAATTTCAGTTTTTGCGCGGCGTCAGTATCTTCTTCCGTTCAAAAGTTAGAGGAGGACTTTAACGACCGCACCCATATATCGATGTGCCAACAGCGACCAGTAGTTGCATGCTCGATAAAAATATCTTCAACTTTGGGCATCGACCGACCACCAATAGATCATTTGATTGTTTGGAGTTTTTTTCTTTACGGTACATTTGTAATATTGCACGTTTCAAAACAGAACAATATGTTAATTTTAATCACGACTAAAGCGAACTGTAGGCTCTACTCTTGTTTTTAGTATTCCCACTACCCCTCGCACCATTGGTTCACCCATCACTCTCATAAATTGCTTTGCGTTTATCTGAGAGATAAGTTGACATCATCCGCCTTGTTTCTGTAATTTTCCTAATACCTTGACGCATACGGTATGTGATTGACATAATGCTCTACTATTTGCCTGTATATTCCCTTCCCTTCAATACTCATGTGTTGTACTGTAAACAAATATATCTCAGTGAAAACAAACGGTTCGGTGTCTGTTAATTAAAAATTAGCCAATATTATGAAGACTTTAGTATTGATAAAATTACAAAAGTAAATGAATTGAAGCAATAAAATTGACCTTTACCTTTATTGTAAGACTAACTTTGACCTTGAATTATGGTGTTTAAGGTGAAGGTCGTCCTCGACAAAACTCTTCTAGCCTAATTACTTTTAGGCGAACCATTGGTGTTCGTTCTATCGAAGCGGTAAATGGACATGCTTTTTATTTGAAAACTAATAGTATTTTATCCCTTTCAACGTTACACAATTAGATATACCGGGTCATATAAAAGTATCGAAACAGCTGAATAACTCGATAGGAGTGGGTTTTCGGAGAAAATCCTTAATACAAAAGTTTTAGGATTTTTTTCCTGGATATCTAATGGTGGCATCGCCGTTGGCCTTGACTATGACCTTGAAGGTCATTTCAACGTCAACTTCAAAATTTTAAATAGAAGTGAATAATTTTGACGCCGGAAATAGAAAGAGCGGACAATTCTAAAAATCTTAAACCTAGCTTATAAAAAGCTAGCAAGGTGGTTTTACTTTATTCGCTCTTTCCATTCCCGGCGTCAAAACTATGCACTTCCAATTTAGATATTCCAGTTGACCTTTAAATGACCTTCAAGGTCATGTTCAAAGTTAAAATTACATTGCGGGGAAGAAATTCTACAACTGTATTAAAGGTTTTCTCTGAAAATGTGTTCGTAATTTGACCTTGACTTGACCTTCAGGAATTAAAGTCTCTTTATGCACAAGGGCATACCTGAACGTAAGATTTTCCGCCCCTTCCATTTCCGGCATCAAAACTATGCACTTCCGTTTAAAATTTTGAAGTTGACCTTAGAATGACCTTCAAGGTCATAGTCAAGGTCAAAGGCGATGTCACCATTAGATAGCCAGAAGAAAATCCTAAAACTTTTGTATTAAGGATTTTCTCCGAAAACCCATTCCTATTGAGTTATTCAGCTGATCCGGTACTTGTATATGACCCGGTATCTGTAACAAAAGATGATCCATATTTAATAACCGAAATTATGTTTAATAACTCGTTGTGTTACATATGCCGCGTAATATTCAAAAAAGACCATTGAGATCGTGTTTGGAGTAACGAACACGCGTGCAGCGGCAGCATAACGCACAACTGCCTTGGGAGCGTAAAACAAAGCCGGTTTGCCCGATCCATCACGTCGGCTTCGTGGCTCGGCATGTAAAAGGCGCCCTATATCATCGCCCCTTCGCATTTGTTAAGCGATATGCATCGGGGGCCGCATTACGACGGCAAACAAGTAAACGCCCGAATATATTTTCAGAAATACCGGGCCCAACTCGCGTCTACAGCCTCCCGCTCGACGAGGAAGACTATAACGAGCAGTTCGGATCCGCAGAACGAGATCAGGACGACGAGGTGTCCAACAGCGTGGTGGAGAGGTCGCGGTCCCCCTTCTCGACGGCCGAGACCCCCTCCAGGGCCAACTTCGTCGACACCAAGGACGCGGGGGAGGAGTCGACGGCGGCGTCCTCGTCTTCCTGCTGCCGGCCGGGGGTGTGGGGGCCTCCTGGCCGCGGCGGCTACCGCTCTTTTGTGGCCTCGTCAGACGATTTGACCGCTGCCCGGTAATGAGGCGCCCTTGTAGTGACAATAATGAACCGTTGTTCCTCTTACAGTGGTAAACGCTAGAACACCCTTGCATGACGCCAACAGAAGGAATCGGCTTCGCAAGTTTTTTTGTGACCGCGACACTTCGAAATAAAACAATTCACTACCTACTTTAAATTATTATATGTGATGCAACCTGTGAAAAGGTACCAGATGTCGGAAAAACTGTTTTCGGGTGGGGGTCAGATTTCGATAGAACATAAATTTCGCTTCATTTCAAAAAAAATGTCTCTAGCGTTAATATAGCTCGAACTGAAAGCAGGTAAAGTTTCAATATGTAAAATCGTAATTTTGAGAAAAACACATTTAAAGTTTTGGAACAGAACTGTACATCGATATATCGTCTTCTATTGCTCCAATCCAATGACTTATTTCTACTGTACATGGTTGCCAGATATGTCTAGCACCGATATCCGTTGAAATCCGGAAATCGTATTTTTCGACTTCAAACTGCGTTTTGGGATGTAGCGTAAAATTCACTTTTCCGACATCTGGTACCTTTTCACAGGTTGCATCACATATGTACATTTTAATAGTTTCGGTAAATAGAACATTTTCAAAAAACTAATTTTTTGTGAGGAGAATGACAATATCAGTTCAACCCAAGATCTTTCCACTTAAAAATCTACTGTTATGATATTTTACGCAAAAATTTGGAAAAGGATTTGATTTCGGAGTTTTAATATTATAAGGGTAGAAGAGTCAAAATCCAACAAATGTAATTGTAATCACAATAAATTCAAGATAAACATTGGATTTCCTATTCCCTCAAGTTTTTTTTTTTGAATTGTGATTTACCCTCGCTAAAAATCTAAAAACATTATGTTATATGTATAACACTTTCAGGAGTATCACTGATGTGAATTTGGTATGTGACACTGAATGCCGTGGCAAAAAATAAATAAAACAAAAAAAAATTGCAAGATATTTTTTTCCTTAAGTTTTAATGATCCAATTCTGCTATCATTTTTTTATTATAATGCACCTTATACATAACGGTAACATATTTTTTCTTGAATGAAATTGATCAGCTACTGATAAAGAGAAAAATAAAAATATAAAAATTGATTTTGACATGTCCGTTCTATATTAATCAGTCAATAATGTAGTATAATCTCTATATGGTATGTTATAAAAGTGAGTAAAACCTAAAAGTAATATGCAATTTATTTAAAGACAGTATTTGTATAACACAACTTTCAACTCCTAAAAATTGTGACTGTCATGCTAAAATGGATCGATTTGAGTGAATATAAGTTCAAAATAAGATCAGTATACTATTAAAGAAGATCACAAAAAACTGGAATTTGATTCCTTCCACATCCAAGAATAATTATCCATTAATCATTCCCTCACTTTATTTTCCCATTAACGTATCTATCTTTTAATTAACTCTGTGATCAATGAGTGTAATGGTCAATGTGCTAATATCTTCCTCATATTTTATCAAAAACTTCTACCTCATTTTTAATATAAAATAATTTACTTGTTATAATAAAATTCTTTATTTTAAGGGATGAAAAAAAGTTACTCAAAGTTACCCATTAATTTTTAACAAAAGTGATTTTCCATTTTCTCCTTTAAATTATTATTTTAGCTAAAAATCTGGAGTTTATGAAAAGCTACGGGTATGGGTAAGAGCTCGCACTATAAATCGTCCAAGTTTGGTAATTCCAACTTTGTAAACCGGTTGAAAGAGAATATTTTGTAGCCTTCGATTCTGCTCTATATCACGCTTCAGAACCCTCAAGGTTATATACTTCTTCTGGGTAAATGTATTTCTTTTTTCTTAAAAATCGAAGCAAAGAAGTTTGGAACGAGTGTTCTAAAATTGTAATTCACTTGCAAATATGTAAATGCTAAAGTAGAGAAAAATAGAAAAACATACTTACCGTATGTATATCATTTTTTCCTACTCCATAATTGTTAAGAAATTAAATCCCTTTTTTAGTGTGTTGAAGTTTGATTACAAATTAATACGAATTTTTAATGATTCGAACTCGAAATGAATTCCTAAATTTAATTAAATTAATTCAATACAACCATTTAACATGTTTTCTAATTTATTTTTAATAATAAAGATTTTTTTACTAATCAACTCGACCAATAAACTTATTGATCTCAGTCAGTTCTTACTAGTTAATATGTATGGTAATGTATAGTTATATAAATGAGACCATACAGTATGTTGCCTTATAATAAATGTCAAATAACGTAACGATAATATTATAGACATTTTAGATTTGTCAGCACGGGAAGACTGTAATGTACTAGGATGAAAATATTAATTTCAACTTCATTAAGTATTGGATACACGATGAAAACGACACTAAGTTATAAATAGGAGGGATATTCCAAAAAACTATCAGTGTTCCCGATCTGATTTAATAGAAAATATACTTTATATGGAGTATTTGAATAAATTACGTTTAATACATTTTTTATAGGCCAGAGCTAATACAAAAACAGCACATATAAAAAAATAAGACAATAAACATTTAATTGCTAATAATGAGTTTATACAGCAGAATTTTCATTGTTATAAATGTAGAAATGTCATACGTCCCAAAACATATTCCATATATTTCTTTGCGTTAGCTTTGGCCTATGTTCTATATTATCATAAAACATATTGCCAAAACTTTGCTAGCTATATTTTTTAATGTAAAAAACTTTGACGCTTCAAGTACTCTACCAAATTTTAATTAAATGTATCATCCTATTAATAATAAACCAAATCTCTATCATATGAAGCGTTAACAAGCTTTGAGTAACATTGCGAAAACATCGTAAACTACTGTATATAAGATTAAAATAAAGTTTCCATATATAAGTTTTTTAGCTTTGCGTTCGTTAAATTTTTCGTATAAATTTTATAAAATTCGGATATGTTGTGCTTAATAAATTAAAATTATATAAGAAAAATAATAATCTGTGTTATTAAGCTCTCCAAAGTTTAACTATAATATTCAAAGTTGATTAATCGATATATTTTTACCTTTATCTTAATTCCATTTTTCTGCATGTTTTTTTGTTAACGTATTTTATTTTACCATTCATTTATTTACAACGACTTTTAGCAAATGAAAAATTATGGAACTATTTCATTCACTGTTAATATTTAATTAACTAATTTAAATTATATTTCATCAGTTTATGAAATCTTATTCAAACAACTAACGCAATACAATGTACATACACGTTTGTATTTGTTGTGTAAAATATGAACGTATTTTTTAATTATTGTTTGCGAAATGTTATTAATATTGCCTATTAAAACTGAGTGTTATATGTATGTGTATAATTATTGGGTAACGATAATTTTATCGGTGAAATATTTCAGTTGATTTTTTATATTGAATTTGTATAAATAATAAATATGTTATTTAGTTAACTGTGTTTCTTTGTAATCCAAACACCTATTATATTTCCATTAAATAACAAATGGGGCTTTGAAATAATGAAATCTACCTCTACATTTTACCAAATTAAAAATGTTTTTAATGGTTTTGACAAAAAAAAAAGGTTTTTTAATTCCTACAAAAAGGGAAAAATAATTCGCAATTTTTTCCAAAATACTTGGACCAAAGGCGTAAGCGGAGAACATACATAAGATCCCCTTTAAAACCCAAAACAATTATTGCGAAAAATAATTACTGGAAATATTTACGGGAGATTTCTTAAGATTTATGTGAATAATAATTTGAAAACACATACAGTGTGGCCCATTACGAAGTAGAACCTCATCTATTTTTTTTTTCATTTAAGATAGGACACAAAAACGTTTTTGAAACAAGAGGACACATTTAATCCGAGGCCCACAGTAGCATGTTTATAAGGTCGAATTTTGGAATTTTTCGAAGGAAGAAATGTTTAACAGAAAAGACAACGACAGATACTTATCCATTACGTTTATAAGGTATGTCCACTATTTTGAAACATTTCCCTTTTATTTTTAATTTAACCAACCTCGTTAGACTCCCCGCAAACAAAAATACTTCACAGCTGTCAGATATTGTAGTTCAAGGATTTTATAAAATAAAATAAGAAACACCCAAAATGTGTAGTATACCTCCCCTATATACGGGGTGACACAGGTGATATGTAACAACCTCTAAGTTCGTTATTTATAAAAAATTGAATCTTGCAATTTATGGAAGTTACTTAACTATTGATCAGCTTTTTTCAACCTAATAGACATTATTTACAACTTCCGGTTTAATTGTAAATCGACCCAGCTTTCATATTTTAAATGCAATCATGCATATTTTTTAGCTTAGATTTATTTGCCTTAAAATTCTCTCAAAGTAGCTCTCCCATAGCTTAGTGAGCTATGAAATCGAAAAACTTACTTTACATTAAAAAAAAACATTAAAAAAACGCTGCCTGAGGAATCACTACTTACTTACATATCATTTTTCTTTCTAATCACAATAAACATTGGTTTCTATTTTTTAAAGTGTTAAATTTGAATGACCTTTATGGCCTTTATGACCTTTTTAGTCTTTATGAACTATGTGACCTTCATCTGTATTACCTTTATGAATTATCTATAGTCACGAAGTGAAATTCATCTTATGATCGTAGTCTAGGTCATATGATTTATATTACCTTTGAAACCTACATGGCCTTTACGACCTTTATAACTAATATAACTTTTATGACTATTATGACTCAATGACCAAAATGACCAATATGACAAATACCTTCATGTTACGACTAATATGACCTTTATTACCATTATGACCTTTATGACCAATGTTATCTTTATCACCAATATGACCTTCATGACCAATATGACTCTCATGATATATCTCTCATCATATATGACAAATATGAATCTCATGACTAATGTGACCGTTATGACCAATGTAACCTTTATTACTTGCAGAACCTTTATGACCTATTATGACATGTTAATTATGACCTATATAGGTCATAATTAGAGTTGGCCAAAATGTGCCGCGGGACATAGGCATACGCAAATTTGTCTTTATTTGGTAAAACCGGTGTCTTTCTTTAATACACGTTCAAACTTGGGTAGTAGCGAATTTACTTCATCCACTATTTGTAGTGACTCTGATTGACTGTATTTGAGTGAATTTTTGTATGGCGTCATACAAACCTTTATACTATGAATAGTTTTTAAAACTGTTTCAACGCACACATTTTTTGGAACGTATTTGTTTCAGAAATCACGAAATGGTTACATATCGAATACATTCAGGGGTACATCAAGAAGGCAATTAGCATTAAAAGTTGAACAGAAACTAAGTTCTCAAGGGCATACTTTCTTTTTTATTTTTATTTTTCACAGTATCTACATATGTCTATGACTACGATCACGTTTGTCCATACAGAGCAGTTTTCCTTACAAACTCTACACATTACGGTCGCGCCATCCTAAAATAAATTTTCGAAGTCACCGATGAATTTATTCACTTTGTTAGCAAATTGTAGTTTTATAGGCGTTTGCACAGTTTATAATAAAGGCAAAGGCGTGTGACAGTTTATAATAAAGGTAATAACGCCGACGACACAAACATCTCGAACACACTAATAACAATAACACTAGAGTCTTCCAGACGGTCGGGCGAAATGACTGAAACCACTCGACCCGGCCCACGCCCGCCGAACGCCTCTATATTGCGGCAGGATCATAATTAATGTATTGTAAATGGACATAATAAGAGTAAAACAAAAATAAGGTTAAAGGCTTATTAATGTGATGTTTGAATTCCTCTACCTCAAAAAACTATAAAACGATATGTCACATGAATATCGTTCTTAATTCATATTAAAATGCAACCCCCTGGTCCCTACCCTTACCGTGGGACAACAAATAACACCATCAACCAAATCAGAATAAATCGGATTTTTTAACAACATTGTTTCCTTACATTTTGTTTTAGTTACCACTGTAACTTCATGGGGGGTGAAGAAGACTAGACATTTTTTTAGAGCTCTGTTCACTCTGTAGTCACCAAAATTAGTGTTAAAAAAGTTTATGTGAACTATTTTAAATACTTTACACCCTTCAACTCCTATACATGGATGTGGAAGTAAAGTATGACCGCATAACGGCTTATAGTTGTTTGCGATTTCGGAGCATTAAGCTTCAAAATATTTTTGACATATTGTCGTGGGTATCTACTTTCTTTTTAATAAGATACATTTTTAATGTCACTAAGGAAAGGCTGTAAAAAACTATTATTATAGCGATATAATACTGAGAATGAAACTAATCTGACAGTCGTAATATAAATATATAGAATACTATATATTATATAGAATACTATATCTTTATATTACGACTATCACATTAGTTTCATTCTCACTATTATATTGCTATAAGAATAGTTTTTCTCATGATATTATTATTATATCATATAATATCATGATATTGTATATATATATATCATGTATTTTCGCTCTTTGTAAACTGTAAAGATTACAACTGCCAACTTTTCATAGTAAGTCAAGACTACAAGTATGCTATGAAGACATAATATGAGCCTACCTCGTGCTTCCACTCCAGTTTTTTTAAGGAGTAAAAATACAAATCAAAGGGGAAATTAACAGCGAGGCCCAGAACCGACAACAAAAAGTTCTCTAACGAGGAGCAGTGTCGCCTGCCGAGGGGACAGCGTGAATTTATTATTATTACAGTTTCGAGATGAACATCATTTGCAAAGTTCAGCGAATTATGGAATCGGGAACAATGCTAAGCCGACGGAAGGCGTCCTGCCAATTAGCCGGCGTTTGCGGAATTGGCTGCAGTAAACTCCCCGGTCCAGATGGACACGGACCGGGAAAGGCCAACAACACGGACTCGGACGTGGAAATTGGCGCTAAATTACAACCACTTATCGCTGAATGTGTCGACGTACTTGCCGCGTTGGATGCTTTTCACTGCTACGTATGTAGCAATTATTGACTAGAAACCTCCTTTGTAGACTCCAAATGGGACAAATTACGAATTATTGTGCAATGAAATAGTTTTCTCTAGATTTTCTGCTGGAAATTACATTAAGGATTGTTTTAGTTAGAATAGGTTTGTTAAATATTGATTATAAAACATTCAATGTTATAAATATCAGTAGGAAAAAGAGTTCTGTCGTAGTATAAAATATTTATCAACAGATACGTCTGGGGATAATTACGTTATACGACTTTTTAGTGTTACAACACCAATAACTAGCAAAGGTGTGAAGTTGGCAGCCAAAATACAGCAGCCAATTTGACGGAAATGCCCGAGCGCCATTGGCGTACATTGCTCACGGGGTCATATTAAAGTAAATACGAATTGGTGATAGCGATGAATAAAGTGTTGTTAATGACTATTTTTAAATAGACTCAAGTGCAACAAATATCGAAAAATTGCTTTAATTCTTAAAGAAAGTTGTTATGTGAAAGACAAAAGTAAAAAAGTATATATCAAATAAGGAGTTATTAGCGTAAATAAGTATCAAATCTGCCACAAGGTAACATAATAAGGAATATTGTAGTATTTTTGAGATTCTCAAAGGGGATGGAATACTCCAAAATTAAAAAAAGTAACTTCTTATCTATGTTTCTACGGTAACAGACAAGAGTGTGTCACCTTCGTAATGCACAAGCATTGGAAAAGAAGAATTACGTTTTAAAATTATATTATGAAATTTCGAAGACAATGAGATGCCAACTTGCAATTGCCACCATGAATAGACACAGGAATAGAGAGGATGGTCCTCTAAGCTATTCGATTTGCAGGCCGTCTAAACGTTGAAAACCCACCCTTATACAAAATAAACTCAATCAAACGCATTTATAGAAAATATCTCGGTAAATAAATATTGAGAAAATATCGAAGACAAAGAGATGCCAACTTGCAATTGTCACCATGAATAGACACAGGAATAGAGAGGATGGTCCTCGAAGCTATTCGATTTGCAGGCCGTCTAAGGGTTGAAAACCCACCCTTATACAAAATAAACTCAATCAAACGCATTTATAGAAAATATCTCGGTAAATAAATATTGAGAAAATATCGAAGACAATGAGATGCCAACTTCCAATCGTCACCATGAATAGACACAGGAATTTTTCCCATTTCAATTTACAAAGTTTGATTACGTTTATTGATGTGCTTCGAGGACCATCCTCTCTGATGGTCCTCGAAGCTCATCGATTTGCAGGCCGTCCAAGGGTTGAAAACCCACCCTTATTAAACGTAATCAAACTTTGTAAATTGAAATGGGAAAAATAAGTTAATGATTGAACACCTACAATTAATAAACAAAAAACTTTTTTTTACTGCAGGGTATGGGAATGGATTTTTTATGTGCCATTTGACACCTTGTCAGCAATTAAAGTCTTCTGTCTGTTGTTTACATAATTAATTGAGTCGGCACAAATCGCACATATCATTCACCGTTTTCTCCTGCACGGGGATGCATTATTTTCAATTTCACTTACCGTCAGTAAACATTTCTCATGGATTTGCCTTCGACAAAGTCTACACACAGTTTATTTTATATAAGAGTGTGTTTTCAACCCTTGGACGACCTGCAAATCGACGAGCTTCAAGGACCATCCTCTCTATTCCTGTGCATATTCATGGTGACAATTACAAGTTGGCATCTCATTGTCTTCGATATTTTCTCAATATTTATTTACCGAGACATTTTCTATAAATCCGTTTGGTTGAGTTTCTCTTAAATATGTGTGAGTTTTCAACCCTTAGACGGCCTTCAAATCGATGAGCTTCGAGGACCATCCTCTCTATTACTGTGTCTATTCATGGTGATAATTGCAAGTTGGCATCTCATTTTCTTCTATATTTTCTCAATATCTGTTTACCGACATATTTTCTATAAATGCGATGATTAAGTTCATTTTGGATAAGGGTGGGTTTTCAACCCTTAGACGGCCTGCAAATCGATTGGCTTCGAGGACCATCCTCTCTATTCCTGTGTCTATTCATGGTGACAATTGCAAGTTAGCATCTCATTGTCTTCGATATTTTCTCAATATTTATTTACCGAGATATTTTCTATGAATGCGTTTGATTGAGTTTATTTTATATAAAGATGCGTTTTCAACCCTTAGACGGCCTGCAAATCGATTAGCTTCGAGGACCATCCCCTCTATTCCTGTGTCTATTCATGGTGATAATTGCAAGTTGACATCTCATTGTCTTCGATATTTTCTCAATATTTATTTACCGAAATATTTTCTATAAATTCGTTTGATTAAATTCATTTTGTATAAGGGTGGGTTTTTAAACCCTTAGACGGCCTGCAAATCGAATAGCTTCGAGGATCATCCTCTCTATTCCTGTGTCTATTCATGGTGGCAATTGCAAGTTGGCATCTCATTGTCTTCGATATTTTCTAAATATTTATTTACCGAGATAGTTTCTATAAATGCGTTTGATTGAGTTTATTTTATATAAGGATACGTTTTCAACCCTTAGACGGCCTGCAAATCGAATAGCTTCGAGGATCATCCTCTCTATTCCTGTGTCTAAATTTCATAATATCATTTTAAAACGTAATTCTTCTTTTTCCAATGCTTGTCCATTACGAAGGACACACTGTTGTCTGGTACCATAGAAACATAGATAAGAAGTTACTTTTTTTAATTTTGGAGTATTCTATCCCCTTTGAGAATCTCAAAAATACTACAATATTCCTTATTTCGTTACCTTGTGGCAGATTTGATACTTATTTTCGCTAATAACTCCTTATTTGATATATACTTTTTTACTTTTTGACTTTCACATAACAACTTTCTTTAAGAATTAAAGCACTTTTTCGATATTCGTCATTAACACCACTTTATTCATCGCTTTCACGAATTCGTATTTACTTTAATATGATCCCGTGAGCAATGTACGCCAATGGCGCTCGGGCATTTCCATCAAATTGGCTGCTGTATTTGGGCTGCCAACTTCACACCGGTATAACTAGCGACTAGAAACATATTTTGCGAACTATGTAAGAACAACTAAAAGATAAATTACTTTCTTTTTTAATATTCAAGAAACCAGGTTATTACCTTGAAGACTATTTATGAACAAGTTCGATTCCTGTCTAGGGTAAAGTAGGCTTCTATTTGATCACATAGATTTTTTAAATTTAAGTAGCGGGATAAGAATCGTTCTGTCAGTATGTCCCAACAATTATATGGCACTTAAATTCATTTACTATACATAGCATTAGTGAAAGTTTTTATGCAGTTCTCATAATTTGGCTGGCTACCTAATCATTAACTTTATCAATGCCCTTTGAAGAATTTGCTGCAATAAACTCCCCGATCTAGATAGACACATACCGAAAAAGGTCAACAACACGATTTCGAACGTGGAAATTGGCGCCATATTACAACCTTATTTTCCTTTTAGCGGAATTAGTCAACGTACTTGTCACGTTGGATGTTTTTCCAAAAATTTTTTTTATTATTTACCAATGAAATAGTACAATTTCTCCGCATTTTCTGGATAGCTGTAATTACATAGAGGACTGTTTTCCTTAAACGAGATGGTATAATGGATATGTGAATTTTAATTGATTCGCTCTCTGCTCTAATTTTCAGTAGAAGACTTATCAAGACCTACAAGAATATATCTAGTCCCATCTAATCATACTAGAGGGGGATACCTACAATGTAACAATACTGTTGCTCTCCTGGTCAGGATAAAGGCCAACATGCTCGATTTTCGTCACTCATCATGAGATATGTCAACACTAGTGAGATCTAATAACACCGAATACTTTCTTCCTGATATTCAAGAAACCTGCTTTTGAAGACTACATGTTTCTTAACAGTTACGATTTCTACCTAGGGTAAAGTAAAATTCTAAAGTAAATTAATTCAATCCAAAGCCAAATCATAGAATGTGTTCCATTTCAGTAGATAAATAAGGATAGTTCTGGTAGATGTCTCCCACCAATTTATTCAATCTGACGATTTATTTGCGTAGGAAACTCTAACACACCTCTATTGGCGAAAGTAATCACCTTCATAACATTAAATAAGTATAGCATGGTGTTCACACTATCAGAGAATCACATTCAGTGATTCTCATATTATGTCTAGCTGGCTACGTTTCAAATGTATTGATCCTCAATTTTCAATGCGAATTGCGAAAAAACTGAGTAGTCAGAAATTTTGAAAATATCAGGGAATTAAAATTTTACTTGTGTTATGAATTATTATAATATTTAAGTTTTATGAATTATTATTATTTGAAAATGTACTATTTTTTTCCACTATCTGCCGTACATTAAAGTTTAACTACTCAGAAATAAATAAAGAAATATAGATTTAATTCAAATGTGAACTATTGATAGAAATCTATGGTTACTTCTCGTTGTTTAAATCATAATTCTTAGGGTTCTTTAGTTTGTCTAAAACAAAATTTCCATTAAAATTAAAAAAAAATAGTAGCTCAGTCACATGTTTTGAAGTCAGGCCTAATAAAATTATTTGTTAATAACAATTGATCCCCAATATTTGCATCTTGTTCTATATAAGTTAATACAGAAAAATTCATAATGCTAAATAAAGAAAAAAAAGTTAAACAATGCGAAAGATGGGGAGAAGTATTTGTTAGAAAGGACTGCACCTGATGAGCGGAGATGCCGATGAGCTTGGACTCATGCTGAGAGAGCTGAAGGAAGCTTCGGAATCCGTGGGCCTGAGGATGAACCTCCAAAAGACCAAGATTATGAGTCGAGATAACATCCAGGTCACACTCGACAACCACACACTTGAAGCTGTTGAAGAGTATGTGTACCTCGGTCACAATATCAAGATTAACAAGGAAAATCAGACCGCAGAAATCACCAGGCGAATTGGCCTGACGTGGGCGGCTTTTGGAAAACTCAGTTACATCCTCAAAAAAACGGATATACCCATCAATCTGAAGCGGAAAGTATTCGATGCCTGCATATTACCTGTTATGACCTACGGCTTCGAGATTATAACCCTAACACAGAATAGGGCGAACCAACTCAGGGTATGTCAACGGGCAATGGAACGTGCGATGCTGGGGATCAGCTTGAGGGACCGAGTCAGAAACGAGACCATCAGAGAGAGAACAAGAGTCGTTGATGTCATAGGGCGTATCGCCGCCAATAAATGGCGCTGGGCAGGGCACGTCGCCAAGGATGACATCAAGTGGACGAAGACTGTAATGCAGTGGCGGCCCAGAGAAACTAAGCGGAGCGTCGGGCGCCCCCAAACAAGATGGAGGAATGATATCCAAAGGAGAGCCGGCAAGAATTGGATTTTGAGTGCTCAGGATAGACAGCGGTGGAAAAACATGGAAAAGGCCTATATCCAGGAGTGGATGAGAACAGGCTAAAGAAGAAAGAAGTCAGTGGTGTTACCCCTTAATTAGACTAAATCTTTGAAAGCATTAGGTTATATTCTTAAAAGTGAAATATTATAGTGAAATTAAGTATATATTTGGATATGACTTTTATGACTTATATGACATCTATGACCTGTTTGACTTTTATGGCCTATACACCCTATTAACCGTTATGTCCAATATGGCCTGTATGACCGATATGATCTTTATGACTTTTATGACTCGTATGACTTTTACGACACATATGACCTTTACAACCTATCCATCAATGACCTAACTTATTGATCTCTATAACCTTTCTGACACTTGTCACCTTCCTTGATGTCCTGAATGAACTTTATAATGCGTATGATCTATTTTGGACATGGATATGGAAGTAAAAATGAAAGAAGAAACTTCATGCCACATTTAAATTCTCTTACCTCAAAACCCTATAAAAGGACACGTCACACACAAATATCTACATTAAAATACATTAAATTACAAAACCATCGCCCCTCCTACTTTCAACTTTCAATATTTTCTTTATATTTTATTTTAGTTCCCTTCCCATACTCCAAAGGGGGTTAGAAAGGGTAGGATATTTTTATAGAACTTTTTGCGCTGCCAAATTATCAAAATTTATGTTGTAACTTTAAAAAACTTTTACTTCACCTATTTTGAACTCCCCCTTCAACCCCTCCTACAACCTAGTAAGCAAAAAATCTTTATATTTACAGACCCTGTGCTCCTTGTCGTCCTTAACATTCTTTTGCCCTTCTTAGCTTCTTTATGCCTTCGTTGTCTTCCTTTTGTTCTACTTAATCTCCTTTGGTCTTTCTTGTCCTCTTTAACCATTGTTTTGTGCTCTCGAACCTCTTTCTACTATTGAGTCTCATTTTGACCTCTATAACAAGCCGTAATGACTTTTAATTTCTTTTTTCTTTTCCTCCCGATCCTCCTTTCGTACTTCTGAGTCGTATTTTTGACCCCCCTTAACATTAATGTTCTCTTGTCCTCGTTTTGTCCTCTTGTTCTACTTTTGCCGTTTTATTCTCCTTGTCAATGGTAACGACTATGCCGTTATTGTAAAAATCCACTAAATTCAGGTAATATGTAAATACACAACACGAACTCACGAGTTCGGGCGACCCGTTCACAGCGACGACAGGCGCATACTAAATCAACATCGTAATATCTCGCTGTTATACGGAGAAAATATATATACATATCCCGTGTTCCCGCCACGGGAACCGGTGGACAGGAGTCCAGTGCGCATTCTAGGCACGGTCAGTGGCGTACGTATACAAGGGCAATAAATACGCACTTAAAAAATACGGTTTTTACTTTAATTATCATAGAGTTGTATAGTGCCGGCTCTGCGTTATAGCACACTTTTCCGGACGTAGCCCTAAAACAAGGTCCGGCAGGGAGGTATGGAATTTTTTTAAAACACTGTCACACTCTTATTTTCAACGAAATTCAATTTTTTTTAATACATAGCTGAAATGTTGCCATTAAACGAAGCATAGTGAGAAATAAGAAAAACGTAATCAGGTGCGAAAAATTACGTCCGTCAGATGCCCGTTTTTGTTAAGGCACTCCTGTAGACGGCGCGAGAAATTATCCATACTCCTTTGACGCATTTCACGTGGAACCCTTCGAATTTCTCGGGTGACTGTTTCTGAAAGGGCTTCAAGTGTACGTGGTTTGTTTATATCTACTCGAGATTTAAGGTAGCCACATAAAAAATATTCGCAATGTGACAGGTCTGGGGACCGAGGAGGTCACTCCACGTCTCCACGCAATGAAATCAAACGTCCTGCCAAATTTTCCTTCAAAAGAGCCATTGCTGCTCTGAATGTATGACAAGTTGCTCCATCTTGTTGAAACCATACAGTATTGAGGTTACCGTCTGCTCAATTGCGACAGAAAAAATCATGTTAACATCTGTGTTTACAATAAGTGTGCGTCTGTTTTCACGAAAAAAGTAAGGGCCAATAATAAAGTATCGGCTAATGCCACACCAAACAGTAACAGTACAGTAACAGCCCGTTTCAATGAAGGTGTTGTAAACAAACACGCGAAGAGCTGTAATCCATGGCTCCATGATAACTGAAATGGCATCTCCAACGCGTAGATACTATTTATTCGGAAAACATTAGGTTCACCCCACCTGACATGACATACTCTTCAAAAATTCCACACCTCCCTCCCGGACCCTATACAAACATATACCTATAAATATGGACCTTTGCAAAACACTTTAGTTATCTATAGAGTTCGTGCGAGCGCGGAGTGTAACAGGACCGTAGTCAGTTTACGAATGAAAATGTTAATATGTTCACAGAAACTATGTTGCATCATCCATTATTAAATATTATTACTTATTACCAAACGTGAATGTCACAGGGCCGACACTGTGCATGTCCTGCCCTTGACTCGTTGGCCTTCACAGTTCACAGCTGACTTGCATTACGAAAACTGCGCTAACAATTTTAGTTATTTATGGCACGCTGTAACAGACAGTCGCCGGTATTGCATCGCGTTGATACGTTTCGTTTTTACTTGTACGTATTCGCCGTGTGTTGTATTCGCCGTTTCTTTAAATAACGTTATAAATATTAATGATTATTAGTTGAGGGGAGAAGTGAATAAAGTAAAAGTAAAGGTACCATGCCAAAGGTGAAAAGAAATAGACCGGAAGTATTTCAACCGTGGTTTGACAGTGATCACGGGAGTTTTAGGGACATATGTATTCAAGGAAATGACCTTTTTTGTACTCTCCCTACAGGAACAATTTTAAATAATACAAAAAATGATATACAAAAAATATATACGACGCCAATAATATACGCCAATTCAA
This sequence comes from Aromia moschata, assembly GCA_029963805.1. Taxonomy (NCBI): domain Eukaryota; kingdom Metazoa; phylum Arthropoda; class Insecta; order Coleoptera; family Cerambycidae; genus Aromia; species Aromia moschata. The sequence goes on along the minus strand of JAPWTK010000053.1, from coordinate 552,932 downwards.
TAAAACAAAAATTGCAAAGCGTGTTAAAAAAATCCAGGATATTTCATTTTGGAAAACATATGTTAAGGTTTAGTTGGTACATATCAGGAGTTACCAGAAAATATATTATTATATAGTTCATGCCTCAACAATTTCTCATACTGTCCATTGTCAACAGTAGACGTTGAACGGTCCTTTTCCATACACAAGTTAATATTAAGTGATAAACGTCGCCGTTTCACTACAGAACGCTTAGAAAAGCACATAATAATATGTTTTAACCACCGCCAACCTGCCATGGGAACCTTGTCTCACACTGACGTTTGTCGGGTAAGTGTTGCCATTGTTACGTGTTATCTTAATTTATATAGGTATTTTATCCTTGACTTAACCGTACTATTTGGTAAAAATAGTACTATCTTCAATGTTCGTTAACTGACTACGGTCCTGTTACACTCCCGCGCTCTCACGAACTCTAGTTATCTCACACGAGCTATTGGGCTATCTCGAGTATTTTAAAGAGTATATCATAATATTATTGTTGTTTTTTTCTAGAACGTAGCAAATTTTGTTTTTAATTCGTTGGATTAAACGGGACTTCCCGGATCCTGCTGCCGAAGTTTTTTTTATTACACGCCGAAAAGGATAATTAACGTTAATGCCCCGCTAACCCGCGCAAATCCCAGATAGACGCGGGATTCGCGGCGCAATGTTCTCGCCATCCCCCGAACAAACACGCGACCTAATGAGAGTCTACGGCCGCGGCCGCTTTGCTATCGCCGAACAAAAAAATGAACCGAAACGCGGGTAATAACGAAATTATTAGAGGTATTAAGCTCGGACCGACTAAGCGGATTACCGACTGTATTTATTATTCATTTTAGCGCGCAGTAAATAACTCGACCCGGTTTATTTAATAAAAGGCGGCAAATTTAAGAACCATAACGGCCGCATCTAGCGAGGAGTTACGGGTTCGATGGCGGGTCGAGGACGAATCGGACAGGACCGGCTCTGAGTGGCGGTACGTTGGGGAGTGATCAAGAGCCGCAAGTTCCATCGGTAAATCGAAACAAAGAAAAAGTTTCTGCGGGAAGAGAGGAGAAGAATGTTGAATGAAGAAGAGAACACATGTTGTAAGCGCTTTGATCTTTCGGTTCCTAAATTAAATAATCTTCAAAGAGTTTACGATGCAATACTTATTTGTCAAGTATCGCGAATCTGATTTGTGAAGATTTCTCGTTAACGAACGAAAATATGATTAGCTCACTAAACAACTGAAAATGCAAGCACTTTAATAAAACACTGTACACATAAATACTTGTCCATCGCTCTGAGAAACGCCAAAATGTTAAACAAAGTTAAACATCAATTTTATTTGTTTGTATATTTCTGCACATTTGTAAACTACCTATTCAATATATTTTTTTTAATTTTAAATATCTTTGTGATGTTACAGTCGAGTTCGTATCGTTCAGATGCATAGCAGTAGGGCACTTAGGGGGCTGAGCCCACCTTAGAGCTAGCCCTAAGACCCTCCTAACAAATGTTACTTATATTTCTAGAAGAATAAAAGTGTTTTAAAGTATGTGTAAGTATTTAAAAATTTGTTGTATTCGCGTTAAGATGTGAAATATGTTTCATACAACAACCAATTTAAGTTTTGACACTACCAAATAAAATTAAATAGGGCGCCACTAGCAAAACTTGCCTCCTAGGGGGAAGGTTTCTAATCTTCTAGGTGCTAAAATATCAAATAGTACTAATATTTATTCAAAACACTGACCAGAATTTCGTTATGTTATTTTTGAACGAATTTAATTTAATTTACTTTGTTAAAATTCACCTCACCTGGTATATCAATAGGTGTCAACTGTATATCACTACCTAGGGCTCAACATAACAAAAAAAAAATACCTTATTGATGGTAGTATAGCGGTATATATTTTGTTTGAGTCTTACCTTGAGTCTACCTAATTAATTTTAATAATATATACCCTGTAATATGAATATTATCATTAGATGAGAAAATATTGACATTCTTAATCCCCATTCGTGATATTACAAATGGTTTACACCAATCTTAAATAACGTCAAAAAAGTTCCATGTGCTGAATAGGTCACTAATATCTTGATAAAATTGACCCTAAACTAACATTGCAAGTATATTTAGATACCAATATTTATAGTTTGACTAGCGACCCGCCGGCTTCGCACGGTGTTAACGACATCACATTAGAAACCTCTAAAATTATCAGTGTTTCTCTACTATATTATGCATGTATTATACATATAAACATTCCTCTTGAATCACTCTATCTATTAAAAAAACCGCATCAAAATCCGTTGCGTAGTTTTAAAGATCTAAGCATAGGTAGGAACAGACAGACAGCGGGAAGCGACTTTGTTTTATACTATGTTATGATGTATTAAATATTACTCTAAAAAAGGTGAAATGTTTGCGGTTACATAAATGAAATCAAGTTTAAAATTTCATCCAAATTACTTAACCCATTTAAGGCCACGGTAAGAAATAAAAGGGTATTACTACAAATTTCTTTATTTTACAACAGAACAACTTTAAAAAAGCACAAAAAATGCGAAAAAAAATTTTGGTAACTTACATTTAGACAAAAAATATTGTTGCGTATACGCATCATTGGCCCAATACATTAAAACTACTTGCTATGATATTCATTAAAACAATCAGCACGTACATGGTACATTACATATTTTACACATGTATATTGTTTGACTGTGGCAAACTTTACATCACCTTCTAACTTTTAGTTCATATTTGACGATAAAATGTCCAGACTCATGAGTACGTGTGTACTTCATTTGGTACATATGATGTGGTACATTTAGGTTTCGATTTGTTAGCTTCTAATTTTAGTAATCGTAAAGCTATATATGTATGATTTGAAATTAATTTGGGACATGTTTTTAGCATGTGTCAAATTATAAAGTTTCTAAGCATTTACCAGTGTACTGTCCACAGTATTCACAAAAAGTGGCCACCACCATTTTTTCCCAAAATTCTTGTTCTGTAGTTAGCTACTCTATTACCATGGAGATCAACACCCACCATGAATTTATTGTAGTTAAAGATTTCCACTGATTGTGGTATATTTTCCATTTTTCCACTTTTCTTATTAAACCTTTTTGCAGTTGCTAAAGGATCTACGTTATAATGTGTACTTATAAGTGTCACAATAGAATTGGCATTCGATCAGATAAGAGAAATTTCCATAGATTCACCAAAATACAGCTAAATGACCCCCTTTTCTTGTTAGAAATTAACTTTGAACTTTCTAATGGACACTTATTTGTCCGATTTGTAACGAATTGTACCTGTTGCAGAGTATCCTCGCTGTTCCAAAAAGTTTGTACGATGAAAAGAAATTGTCAAAAAATATATTGTGGTGTTCTGGATCTTTTACAAAAGATACTAAGTCCAACACAACCTGGGTGCGCAATTCATATTCTTTTTTTGTTTTTCTAAATTTGCACCTTCATATGGCATAAATTGATAAAGGTAACCTTCTGCAGAGCACAGACACCACAGTTTGACCCCAAATTTGACAGGTTTGCCTTTTATGTACATTTTGCAGGAATGTCTTCCAAAATAGAGAAGAGAAGAGAAGAGAACAAACTTATCCAATTAGAGTCGAGCGCGCTAAAAAGAGCGGCATCAGAACATCAAGCGTCGCCCAATCCGGGATCATCGGATAGACCGTATGATTTATCTTTGACATCACTGATTGGGCCATTGATGCGTACACGCAACACTTGAATATGCCCCACCATTTTGCAAGTTACATTTGAAATTCATGTAAATTAAAATCTGTTGCAATAATTTACATGTATTTTTATTCATTATATAGCATAAAAAAGGATTTATGTTACAAATAAGTAAAACGAAAAAAAATAATGAAAAAGCTATAATTTTGTTCTGCAATAATCGCTATGTTGTATATACAATTTTTGCATTCCGAAATTAAATTGAAAGGTTATTAATACATTTAGCGAACCATGAATATTGTCAGTCAAGGACATAATTTGTAAATTTTGGTTTTTCTCAAAGTAAATAATAAAAAAAATAAGAAACGGAGTGTTGCGTTAATGCATCATTGGCCCTAAATGGGTTAATAAAGTTTTTTACCACTGGTAAAGTATTCTTAAAACAGAGTACCAAAAATGTATCAACAAACTATTACAATCTTAAATTTAAGTAATTGACTTAAAAGAGAAATGTATTTTAAAGCTAACCGATAAGATTTTATTCCAATTAGAAATCTAACTCTAACTTAAAAATTAAGTACATTTCTAATTAATAATCAAGTAAATTACCCAAGACAACTAAATATCCTACTTAAATTCACTAAAAAAAGTAAGGAGTGAGAAATAAGAAGTGAATAATGAACCTTTATATAAGAAAGTGTAAACTTCCCTTATATAATCCCTATCGAGCTGGTATGATTCTAGTGGATTTAGAATGTCCTAAATTGTAGTCCTAGTTCACGCCAGTCGTTGCCAAAGGATCCATCCGATGACCATGAAGGTGTATACGTTAGCTAAACCAGCACAACGACACGAGCTCCGGGAGGAGAAGTTCCAGTGAAGAGGACAGTTGAGGGTGAGAATGGCTGCTGGCTGGATGGTCCTTCCGGCGGAAGTTCAAACATCAAAGGGCCTATAAAAGAGTTACGTAGCAAAAGGAGTTCAAGTCTTGAAACCAGGCTCCAGGTTAACGTGTGTCGAAAACAAGATTCCAAAAACAGGTGATCAGGGTAAAATTTAGTAAACCAATGAAGGGACATAAACAAATAAAGAAGGAAAGAAAGAGAGAAGGAAATAAATAAGCCCTAAAACATACAATAACCACAATTAGTCATGAAAATTACTTTTTCTATTCTACTTACATGCTTAAGATGGCGTGCAGCTTCACCATGTGCTTGACATGAAAGTCGAGTAACAATAAATCCGAAGAAATTCTCTAGAATGAGTTATAACATCTAATAAACTTCCAAAAAAGAACCCAACAAATTAAACGTAGTGAAATTACATAGCCTAAAACTATTGGATGCTAAACGGCAAAATTAGAATCAATAGTAATCGATCCCTCGACAGTCAATAATTTTCTGCCTGTTTTACACTCTCATCAAAATTCGAAAAACTCGAAGTTAGCTAAGGACGATAATGTGGTAGATCTACTCGCCTCGCTTGGGGGGTCCTCGCCTGTCTTTCGTTACATTACTATTCATCCTCGTAAGACTCAGAAGCAAATAGGTTGTTCGCATGTTCGCACCTCGTAGACTTTGACTCTGCACAAAATACCGACACCGAACGGAAGACAGTACAGACAAGACAACTTCACAACTGGCACAACTGCTAGCAAGATAAAAAATTCCATAGAACACATGCGCCGAGCGCTAGACAACTTCACCCCTCAGAAATACAATTCGTTTCGACGTATACCTGAATAAGATCTGATATCTTTGTGTATTTTTTGAAAGCAAATTTACATTAATTTTTCTATTTATTCGAAAATTCGGCGATTATCCCATATGAATATAAATCTCTTCGTAACAAACTTTCGTAAACGCACGATGCGTTTACGAAATAGGCAACCGATGATACATAATCGTATAAAATTTTAAGTACATGTTGAAATTTGGAAATATATTGTATATTATAGATTACAAACAAAAAAAAACGTAACATTACATAACATACATCAGGCCAGTGGCGGTGCGTGATATTTCAGTTAGCCATATCTTGAAAACGACGCATGGGACCCACTTCACTTTTTAGGTGATGACTATACACCTCTTACAGAAAGGATTTATAGTGAAAAAAACCGTCAGCAAAGTTTGCGAAAAAATTTTCAAAAACACTGGAGCACTCCCTGTGTTGTAAGTAACGCTCTGTGGAATATTTGCAGTATATTAATTAAATTAAAATGACCATAACTTTTTGAAAAAAAAATATTTTGGAACAAATCGAAAAACGTCTCCTTATATTTGTTTCTAGATTATGAAAAAAAAATATACTGCAAATATCCCACAGAGCGTTACTGAGAACCCAGGGAGTGCTCCAGTGTTTTTGAAAAATTTTTCGCAATCTTTGCTGACGGTTTTTTCACTATAAATCCTTTCTGTAAGAGGTGTATAGTCATCACCTAAAAAGTGAAGTGGGTCCCATGCGTCGTTTTCAAGATATGGCTAACTGAAATATCACGCACCGCCACTGCATCAGGCGAAAGTATTAGAATGTCTACGTAGTTACACGATTGAATTAAATTTAAATTGTCTGCTTGTTAACCTTTTAGTCTGGCACAAATGATGATAATTCGCAAATGTTTTGGAATATTAATTATTAGGGGCACGGGTAGCCGAGTGGGTTAAAGCGCCGTCTTTCCAGTCGCGATACCTCTTTGCGCGTTGTTCGAATCCTGGCCGGGGAAGACGATTTTTAATTGTCTCGCTTCCTCTGTCAGGGCTTGATATGCAACCACTAGTATATAGATGTGGATGCATAGATGCCAATCCAACCGCACATGCCCTAGATTTGGTAATGTTCTGAGTTTTCTGGGTTTCCTCAGAACTGTAAAGCAAATGCGTTACCGAAATAATCTTAAGTCGCTCCCAGTGCGCCTAGGCAAATAATAATAATAGCCTGATATGGACTCCAGCTGGAGTCTTGCTATTATTGACTCTAAAGGGGGCACTCTGGTCCACTCAGAGTCGTGACACTTGCTTTGCCCGGAAAGTAGTCCTGTGCCACGACTTTTATTTATTTAACTAGCTCTCTTCTTCTCAGGGTATACTGTACCCCAGATTAGTGGTTAATAAATATTATTAAATTTGATCGTAACAAAGAGCAAAAGACTAGATAGTAGATCTTTCTCGTTCCCTGGGGCTAGGACAACTAAAACACAGTGTTTTAAACACCAATAGACACCGTTTACTAAGACGAAACAGCACAGTCAGTTACAGGGGGTGTAATTCGGCCTTAACACCGATACGAAATACTCAAAAAAACCTTAACTATGTAACCTTAACAAAAGAAAACCACAAAGTATATCAGCGTACTCTCCGCAGGTAGCTACCGTTGGTTTACATTTATGTACAAAAATGTTATAAGTGTTATAGTGCCGTAAAAGTAATAAATTACCCAAACTATATGTAGACTGTGATGTAAAATAACAATATTATATTATAACGCGAAGTAAATTTCAATCGGAATGACATACTCGCGTGACTGGAACAGTTGTTGTAATAAAAAAAAGAATTATAAAAAGGGGTGCCTCCGTAGTTCGGGTTCAATCCTCTGCAAGGGGACGTACAGCAAGCCTTGCACTGGGTTCCTACTTCGGGGGTGTAGGACTCGAACCAAGCGCTCGAAACTTGGCACAACAGCTCCACACTCTGGAGATCGTCAACTTAGAACTCCTAACAAGGAACCTGTACTCAGGAACCCGTACCAAGGACCCCTCACCAAGGACCCTAAAGAAAAAGTGGTTGTACACGACGAAGGCACTCTAAGTGGCCAGAACTTAACCCCAAAACTACGTATGTAAAGTCAGTGTAATAACACATAAGAAAACTAATTACCTCACTCTGAGGGCACGGCACTTCTCCACAAACACCCAGTACAGCAATATCAATAGGTGACGCGTCAAGGGGGGTAACGTGATTAGTGTAGATTCTGGTAACCTCAGAACTACGTTCACAACGTACAACTAGTCCGATGTTGGAAGACAACAATCCTCTAAAAATTAATTACACGAAATAGGACTTCAGCCACATGGTAGCATATACAAAAAAAAACACACAGAAATGGCTTCTTACCTGTAACTAATTTTATATCCTACAGAAATGTAGATTGAAACTCGACTCAACCAAACGAAAATATATGCCTCAACACAGCCAAGATTCAATTAACGGATCGAGCGTTTAAATCCCAATTAATGGATGCCAAAATGCAATTCTACGACTCGACGCGTGTAATAGCTACAGGAAATGAAAAATTAATGGCCGTCGTTCATTCAAAATTCGACAGGATGACCATGGACTATAGAATACCGGCCAGAGTGCGCACTGGCGAACCTGCAAGCATGGACAACAGCGCCCTCGCGCGGAACTAATAAGCAATTAAATATCAGCAATTAGTGAAAGCCAGATACTCTACAGTAGCGCAAACTGAGCACGTAACAAGCCACTCCTTCCCGCACAGATCCCTGTGAGGGACCTAAGGGGTTACTCTTCGGAGTAATTATAGGGTGAGTATTATTATTATTATTATTATTATTATTATTATGAATATGACACTGATTACTAAGTTTCCATATGAAACCAATTAAGGCGAACGTGGTATTCAATACATACACAATCAGTATTACTATTTTAAATTATTTTAATATATGTATACAGAATGCAACTTCATAATTAACAAAACAAAATAAGCGCTTTGATGTACAGAATAAAGGCATGCGAATAAAAACACATATGCAGTAATCCAAACAAATCTATTGAATCAAACATGTACCTATGGTTTGTCAATTTACATATTTTATAGTGTTATACTATATATATTATATTATACTATACCTAAATTAGCTATGATATTAAGTAATGTCAAAGGGATTGCCTTAGCCTGCTCAAATTAGTTATCAATAATACCAAATGAACTCATGTGATTCTATGAAGTTTAAATAAAATGAACAATTTTCTCGGGTTTTCCAATTATATGATAAACTAAATAAATATAGTACCTACGGATAAAATAAGTTCCACAACTTGGTAACTAATAAGTACATTTTTGTTTATTTATTTTAATTAACTGCTAAATCAGTTTTCTTGCCAATTATTAAAACCAATTAATACAGAAACTAATTCTGGAGTGGGTACTGGAACCTTCGGCGTAGAAACAAAAAACTGGACGTCTTCCACGAAACACCGAACAACTACACTTTTCTCGACGCGCGTTTCGCCAACCAAGTTGGCATCTTCAGGAGAAGATTAAAACTGTTTTGTGTTGATTAAAACTGTGTTGAGAGTTTTAATATTCCCCCATAAAACGCGCGTCGAGAAAAGTGTAGTAGTTCGGTGTTTCGTGGAAGACGTCCAGTTTTTTTTTTTTAAATACAGAAACTAGCCAAATTACACAAAATAACATATCCATAATACAAAAATGTAAAAATGAAACATTTTTAAAAATTATAAGCTCTATTCCTATTACCCCCGCCTGCATATTCTTTATTATTGTTAAGCTCTAGCTGGTATATTATCGAATCTGAATGAGAGTGGTGTCGTCAAGACACACAACCTTGTATTTAAAACACTGCAAACTTCATCACAGTCGCATGCACTGCCGGGGCCACATACTTGTATCTGCATGCTCAATCCGTACTCAAGCGATCGGCAGAGGACTTCGTGGACCATTCCACACCCCCTTTCTTTCCACACCGTTTATTAGCTGGTAGTATTTGCTATCCCTAAGTCACACTAAACACAGTCCAATCCTGTATATACCAGTATTATAGTATTATACCTACGGTGTACTATATCTTATATTATCAACAAACAATTAAATAAAATGTGAAACATCATAAAAACACAAAAAACCCATGAAATGGAAAAATCATGCGTTTAAATTAATTTAGGAGTATTTTTTGTGTCAAATACATACATATCATATTATGGTATTATTCATTTTTGATATCATGTTACCAGAATTCAAAATATAAATTCTACTTGATATTGTTAATATCTATTTCTATATCGTGAATGTAATGATTTAGAATTCGCTCCTGATCTCAGTGTATTAAAAACTGGGTGATCATCAATAATATAAGGTAATATGTCTCTCAAACTCAGTCCAACTGAATTTTAGAGGACATACGCTAATTTAACCAGTTCACTGGTACAGTTCTTGTCACTGTTCGTGCCAAAACTGGTACTGTCGAATAATTTATGAAATCATACAATATTTAGTAAATAGAGGTTTTCTGAGTCCCTGAATCAATTCCGAAGGTTTATTTTTGGATATACCACGACTGAAGGGTGAAAATTTTGTATACGGAATTGTTTATGTCTTGAATTCGATTGCAAGAGTTATTTTTTTTGGTCTACCACCCTCGAATGATGAAAAATAGGGGTTAGGGTGAAATTTCGAGTTTTTTTCATTTGTAGGTATACCAAACCATTCCACATTTTATATACACATGTACATTGTTTTTTGCGTCTCTAATTTGATTTCAATAGTTATTTTTTTGATTTACAACCCCCCAAACTACGGAGGTTCAAGCTTGGTTTCACATTCGAATTATAGATGTTCGAATTAATATATGGAATGAATATTGTATATATACTTTTTTTAGTATTAAAAATATTTTAAAGTATTTTTTTAGTATTAGTTAAAAGTTTTTCACTTTCGGCAGCCGTATTGGGTCCGCCATTTTGAATTTTCAAAATTTGATTTTAGATTTGTTTTCAGCGACCTCAGAAACTTCTATATATTGCTTTTTATCTAGATTTGCACAAATTTTTAATTTTTTACCCCCATCTATGATCCGCCATTTCGGATTTTCAAAAATCTGTTTTCAGATTTGTTTTCAGTGACTTCATAAACCGTTGCATATAGCTTTTCAGATTCGCACAAATTTTTAATATTCGTCCGTCATTTTGAATTTTCACAATTTGATCCCAGATTCGCAATGACTGATCTAAAAAATCCTATACAATCAGTTTTTCTAAACATCCAAAAATATTTTGATTTCTGACCGCCACTTTGGATCGGCATTTTGAAATGTAAAAATGTGATTCCAGATTGAACTCCAAAAACTGTGATCAGCAACCTCGAAAAACATTTATCAAAACAATTTCCGGTCAAGATGAAAGAAAATAAAAAAATAGCCTTATTTAAATTTAAAGACGCCATATTTAGTCCCCCGTATTGAATTTTAAAATTTCGATGTCAGATATGGATTCAGTGCTCCTAAAAACTATTATATACTAAGTTTGGTTCAAATCCCTAGAAAATTAAGAAATTAATTATATTTGATCATATATGATACAATACCAGAATTAACACTTTTATTTTGATCATATTACAATACAATACCAATGAACCGCTTAATTTATTCTAAAGAAAATACAAGCTCGTTCAATCAAAAAATATTTCTTATAATTCTAGAGGTCCTTTTTGTACAGGGTTATTCACGTTAGTCGACACGAAAAATAGTAGCTATAATCCTTTTAAAAAAAATGTTTTGGGGGTGCATAGGGTAAGGTACCCAAAAATTATGACTAAATAATTACAAATTTTAAATATAACAACTTGTATGTTATGTCACCAACAGTTGTAAAATGTAATTCTCTGTCGAATACTATTACACTTTTCTATAGCTAACTGTCCATGTTTTCATGAAAAACGCACATTTTATTCTTGGAGAATGCCTGCAAAACTGCTTATTGGAATCATGAGTTTACGCTCAAACATTTCCTAACAGAGATCATCTAAATAAAGCCGTTTTCGAATGAGGATTTAGACAAACGGGTAGTGTTTTAATATTAAAAACCCACTAAAAGAAAACCTATAACAGAAAACGAAGAAATTTATTAGTTGTTATTGCCTCGGTAATCAAAAATCACAATATAGGGTAAAATTGCCCAAAATATCAACATTAGTCAAACAACCATCTCACGGATTCTTAAAAAACATTATTACCATGATTATAAAGTTTAGCTTCACCAAGAACATTCCAAAAATTATTTTGAAAGACTTGAATTTTGTATGTGGGTATTAGATAAAGTTAATTTTTTTGAACTTGTTCTATTTAGTGACTTTACGTTTTACAACCATGGATGCGTTAATAGACATAACATTAATTATTATATACCCGCATCTATTTTGAATAATTAATAATCAACACAGATAGTCACAGTTTGGGGCGGAATAATGGGCCGATATTTAATTAATCCCTATTTATTTTGTAGAAATTTAAAATTTAATATTGAATGTTGTCAGAAATCAGTTTCCAATCTTATTACAAGATATTCCCTTGGACATAAGAGCAATGATTTGACTTCAAATGAATGGAGCTCCACCACATTTCCGTCGTGAAGTCAGAGAATTTTTAAATGTCCATTTCCAAATTCATTGGATTGGAAGTGATGGATTTCAGAATTGATCATGGCAACAGTTAGGAAGGTGTAATAGTATTCGATAGAGAATTATATTTTACAACAAATGCTGACATAAAATACAGGTTATTCTATTTACAATAAACACGTTATTGCCGTTTAAAACTTGTAATTTCTCACAAGTGCGACACAAAACTTATTCAATTAGTAGAACTCAAGTTAAATTCGGTTTTAAAAGCAGTAATAAATGTTGAGAATTTAAACGTTAACATTGTTACTATATTTTCACAAAATATAATATATTTCAAAATCCTTAAGGTTTAGGTGAGGCAAATCGTAATAAAAATCGCTGTTATTTTAACCGTAGAATCCAAAAATGTAAAAATATATAGGGTGTCCTATTTCAAAAAATACAACGTTGATACGTCTCGCGTGTTTGGGACACCCTGTACATTATAAAAATAATTTATCTTGGGTCTTATTCACCCCCAAAACAAAACTTTTTTTTCATCATTCAAAATCAAAGAATATAGCCATTATCTTTCATATCGAATAACCCTGTATATATTTAAAAATATGGTAGCACCTATTCCAGTTTGACACTTAAGGGGGACGTCTTCCTTGGAGCACCATTTTTTAGGTGCTCACATTTTATTTTTTTTGCGAAAATCAATAAAGCAACCGGAATGCGTTTTATTTCTTTTTTTTTATTTAACGTACTCATTACAAAGGGAATTTTTTTTTATAAAAAAAATTCAAAATGACGGTTGCCACAGCTCTCCGAAAAAGGGCCTCCAGATCGAAGGAGGCAAATGGCTGCCACTTCTGTCCGCCCCTGGTTAATTTGAATCGCAAATTCGAAAGATATTATTACTCAGTATCCCTTTGGTCATAGAATGACGGTAGGGTTCTTCGTTTAGTGCAAAATTAAGAAAATAGCGGCAATTTGGAAAAAAAATACGATTTTCAACGTATTTTTTCGTACAAAAAAATTGATAATAAATGCAAATATTAATTTATCGAAAAAATGGCCCGTTATTCCATGAAGACATATTTTCTGAGTATGTTTACCAAATTTCATGTCAATTGGTTAGTTACAGCGGTCAGGAAAATGGCAACCATTTTCAAAAACGTGTTTTCGAGAAAAACGCATTTAAAGATTTAAAATGATTTTACTCGAGAGAAGCTATAGTTACTGTTAAGCAGCAATGCCAGGTCCGTAGAGGCATCCCTCCTCTTCCTCAAATTGCTCAGCTTCTGCTGGTCCATTCGGACATTTTTTGCAATTTTTCGGAAGGAATTGCAGGAACCGCGAGCGCCGAGCGCCCTTCTGAGCAGGTCAGAATGCGCTCACCGTGCCTACTTCAAACGCGTTTAAAGCACCCTAAACGTTCGAATTTCCGAAAACACTTTTAGGGAATAATTCTTACATATATATAGATTAAAAAGTTGTAAAAAAAATCAATTTTTTCAAATTTCCAAAGAAGAAGTCCCCCTTAAAATTTAAGTTATCAGAGTTAGTACACATATACTTAGTATACACATTTAAACCTGGAAAGGTAAAACATTTTCGTATATATTTTCGACATGTTTGTGACATCTTGTTCTAAAAAAAAAAACTGACAATTTGTCAATTGAAATTTGAAAATTAAAACTGATATAGAAAAGACAAAGACAATGTTTTCAGTTCCAGTGAAGCTTTGGAACTAAACTGGTGAATTTCATTCTTTATCAATAAATCAATAAGAGTAAAATTGATACATTTTCTTTATATGTACATCATAAATATAAGACAAAAATAATATAGATAAATTCTATAAATCAAAATAAATGTGTGTGGCTAATTGCTATTAGAATAATTAGGACAATGTTTTAATGGTTTTAAATATTGATGGTAAGTTACAATATAATATGTAAAACAAAAAAATGGTAACGCAAATTATAAACTAAAAAAAGGAAACTGGATTTTGTGTACAACTATCTTAAGAAACATGGGAAAACTAAAACTGGTATATATTTACTCCTATTTTCGTATTACTTTTAAAAAATTTAGATTTATCCTCTTCCCTCCTAGTATAACTTAAACAACAACTTGAACACCCAGGTCAAACGCACACGAAACGCCACTGTATAGAAGAACATTCATTGAATTTACAAATCGTGTTTTAACGTGCACAGTGGCTGAAGCCGGCCCTTCGTCCTAGGGCTGAGGACGGGCGGAGCGCGAACTGGGCGCGTTATTTATCCCCGAAATAGAAGTGCAAATCCGATTTATGGAAATGTCGAAAACAAACGCTAATTGTGTTTGCCGTTCCGGCTCCGTATGTATATATGTATATTCCGGGCGGATCCGGGGGGCGGCGGGGCAGCGGCGACGGGCGGATTCGCCTCGGGGGACGCGACGAGCATCGCTAAGCAGCGACTCGTCGCTCATTTGCAATACAACTCACAATTTTTCTTTCGCTAATTCCGGCGTTGGTATTCTAAAACAACTCTCTCTTCTTCGCCGGGATTAGGCGGGGGCTTAGGGCCGCCGCCGGCGCTCGGCGTCGCGGCGCGACCCCGGGCCCCTGCGGCGTCGCGACGGACTCGCCTCGCGGGGTTTCCGCTGGCCCATTCTTCGCCGCTGAGAGCGCTGTGCGTTTCTACACGTTTAACTGCCGTGACATACTTTATTTTATTTCGTTTATTTATTTTATTTATTTGTAAATACAATGTGGTCATTGTATCTTGATAACATTGTACTGCGTCATAACTAAAGACAGGATCAGTTTTGTGCGGAACTAACAGTACAGGGTCGGCTTAAGGAACCAATCAGTGTTGTGCAGAGGAGGTAGATATTAGGCCGCGAGTACAAGTCCGGTGTTCCGAGTACAGGTCCGGTCCCATTTAGGGCATATACATACCATTTCAGAGTCTTGTGGCCTAGTTAATTAATCGGTTTTAACCGGGCGTAAAAGTAACTCTAACTTTAACTAAGAAGTGGTTGACGTTACTTGCACCGTGTATACTCGTTACTGTACTCGCCATAGGTTCACCCGAATTTGTCAAATGTTTTGTATTAGTTAAATGCACTTTAATATGCAAATATCCTAAATAAATGTACTTTCAAGAGGTACTTAAAACCTAGTCCTCATAAATGCGAATTGCAAAAGACGATATTTTACACGTGGCCATATTTCACAAAACATAAATAGTTTGGTGGGCCTTCCTCGCTAAAGCGAATTTCGTCTGAACCTAATCTATCTAACTTTTAAAATTTTTCGTAACTAAAAGAATTTTGATTTCCATTTTGACAATTATATGTAAAAAAAAAAAACACTCCAGAATTATATGTAGGTTATTTGGAGTTGAAAACATTTCAACAATTAACTAAAATACAAAATAAGTATACTTAGCATTGTAAAAAGATAAAACAATCACCAGAAGTTTACGTCATCTGAGTTTTGTCTCCGATGACTAAGTTTTTGTCTAAAATGATTTAGACCAATCACATTCAACATGCAAAAGATAAATGCAATTCGCCGTTATGAGTTCAATTCTATAGAAATAGGTAACACGTAGAAGGTCTAGAAGATGTAAAATTCAATACATGTAAAATTAGATAAACAACTAAAATATTTATATGTATGTACTTGTAGGTTTCTGATCTATAAACTGGTAGATATTCTTAAACGTAGAAGGTCTCAGTGGTCTGACGTAACCTTCTGTGACGTGGTATGACGTCACACAAGGTTACGTCATTCATTGGATTCATTCGCTCAAAATCCATTTACCACGCAATACGACCACAATACATGATGGGGCCTTATCTGTTAAAATATATGCATATATTGAGGTTCTATGAAACTATATGTATTTCGGAAACGATTCCGAGCCGGACCTGCTTCTAAAAACAGCAGGTGTTCTTACTCCTACAGTGGGTCAAACATGTTGTCGGTATTACTCACGTTAGCACGAAGCGATGTATTTAAATGGCCCGGCCGAAAAGAACTCGAAAGCCAAGGGTGATAAACTTTACACCTGTTTTTATGTACAAAAAAAAATTGTTTTGAAATCCCGATGCACAAAAATGATCCTATATTTAATCATAACTAGAGTCCGGCAAGTGTGCCACAACACAGGGTCGGAGTCGTAATCCGTCCTATCATTGACGGAAGGACATATGAGAGACCAAAATGACAGGAGTAAAATGTGTTAATAATGTACATACCTATCGCTTGTGTCATTCAGAAACACCCACTGTCAACATTGCATGAGCGTGCGTTGCCACAACCAGTACTCTTTCTGCATTTCCTTTCGTTAAACGTGAGCGATTTGGCCTGTACGTATGGTTATAGAAGGAAAATAATCGTTTCACATCTACTGAAGTCAAAGGTGCAAATTCAAAATAGTTCACATGGAAAGAGGACGACACACCAAGCACATTATTTTCACAAATTTCGCACAGTTGTTTGTATCACTAACAGTTGTTTGCTGTGACCATCAACACATTAACATCAACATTGTCAACATCAGTACATTATTATTGTTTACATCTACAGAGGACAATGCACATGTTACTACTAGTAATACTTTTAGCCGTTGTTTGCAAAACCCGTTTACTAGGTATCAATATCGGTGGCGAAATATCTGATATACCTAAAATTGGATATGGAAATGAAATACCTAAAATATGGATAGCCATCCATACCTTGCGTAAGCATTACCTTGCATTTCCATTGTCAAGTAGCCACTTGACAATGGAAAATGGGATACATATTTGGCAAAAAACGCCTAAAGTAAATATGTGTCGATTGTCGAATATTAAATAAGTTCGACGAAAGGCTACATGCTGTGATGAACACCTGTCCTATTTTGAGGCTTGCTGATTCAAAGTGTTATTTTTTTAGAAAACCATGCGTACCAGGCTACGCATGGTTTTCTATAAAGGACGCCAAGCGTGTCTACTTAAACGTGCGCGGGCGGTGTAGTGCGGGAGGAGTATTGATATTCAACTGTTCCTAATTACCAGCTGTTCTCAATTACCCCCACTTGCCCTTACTATTCAACGAATGAAAAATGCTGAGTTTTCCATTTAAAAAATAGAAGTTGTTTTATTTAAAATTAATGGTTAATGCTAAAAAAACTTTGTAATTAACCCTGCAACTTGATATTTGGTTCATTTTAATAACGAAAAATAAATAAGCTATGATGCATAAAAATGTTCAAATCAAGATACAATGACCACACTGTACATGCAGTCACTTGCAGTGAAAATCATCCGCCCTTCTATTATCGCATTTACACATGACAAATAAGTTAATCCATACATTTTAAAAGTGTGCTCTATATATTTATTTTCAATTTACATTTGTCCATCATTTTATATAAATAATTACAAAAGAAAATAAAAACCAGAAATTAAAACACAGCCTTCTTTGATTTGTGTTCAAAAACGAGGCCACCGTAAAAGTCGTCCACTGGAAAAATGAATGTATGGTTTTGACTCCATTGTCTGTAATAGTAAAATTCAAAGATATTAAACACTTTGTTAGGCTTTCCTCATTAAATTGTACCGATTAGGCATTATTTGTGCTATTGTTTTGTACATTTAAAAGAAATATAGTTCCATTCATCTTGAATTACTGGTTTCAGGATTTCTTTATCTGAAATATTGTGTATTCTTACTTTATTTATAAATTGTTTCCGTACATTTTCTTTTACAATAATATGTATCATACGGCTGAGACAAAATATCAAGGTTATGAGGACAATTATAAATTAACCTTTGTCTTAGTCTAATGGGCTTATGTTTGGAATCATTATCTTCGTAAAATTCAAAAATTTAAAATATTTCGCCATTCTGTTCTATTTTTTTCTTAGTTTTATTTTAGAATATCTAAATATATCCACTTGTCCATGAGTCCGTAAATAAAATTAATGTTTCCCAACCGGGTCGCTGATATGCCACCCCTCAACATAATTTATCCTTACCCATATTTTAATGACTGGAATTAATTTTTTTTTTTTAATTGTCGATTAATTAAGTTTTCTCAATACATGTTCTTGCCGTCAAAACCACATTGGTTACATTTAGTCTCGTCAGTAAATATTAGCTAATTGTAAGTGTTTCCAATTATCAAAATATTTTCAAAAAATTTTCAGCACACCTTAATTTTTTTGTTTTCCTCGCTGACAGAAGGATATCGTCAAAAATATTTTACGATTTAAAATTATTGACGGAATTATGTGCAAATGGATATGTTTAAATATTCTAAATGGAATATAAAGCAAAATGGCAGAATATTTTAAATTTCAACCATTTTTGTATTTCAAAAATAGATGATGATTCCAAACAAGCCCACCACGCTAAGAAAATTGTTAATTTAAAATTCTCACATCATTTTGACATTTAGCGTCAACTTTTAAATATTAATGTAAACGAAAATTTATGGGGAACATTTAGAAATAGGCTTAAAAAACAATATTTCAAATAAAGAAAACCTGAAACCAATAATTCAGGATGAATGGAACCAGATTCATTTTGAATGTAAAAAAAATCACAAATAATGCCTAATCTGTACAATTTAATAAAGAAAGGCCAACTAAGTGTTCAATAGTTTTTAATGTTACTATTAAAGAAAATAGAGCCAAAAACCCACGTACAAGTTTAGTTTCGTACAAGTTATTGCGAGTTTATTATTGATATTAGAAAAAAGTTCCTCAGACAAGAGTTATAGATATTTGCATACATTTTTATAATAGGTTATGAGAAAAATCGAATCGAAAATTGAACATCAGTAGTCATGAAACTGAACCGAAGCTGTGCTTTTTAAATGGAACACCCTGTATATTATTATATAATTTTATTCCTCTATTCCTAACTACTTGTTCAATAACATTTTAACATTTTTAAATTAAATATGTCACGACTTTCTCATGCAAACATATTATGACAACAATTATATTGTGACATTTGTTAAGTGTCATTAGTGACAGCTGACAATTATTAGGTTTTATAGTTTATATACTTAGTATATTTAGTTTATACACTAGTTGTTAGTAAAGATTTGTATGGTATGACTATCAAGGGATACTGGGCTCAATGGAGTTCCCTTTGTCTTCGCGATGGCCTACTGCATCAGAAGTGGGAGAGCCCCGATGGAGTATCCACAGTCTACCAGTTGGTCTTGCCCAAAGCAAGAATCCACCAATTATTAGAAAAACTGCACAGCAGCCCAACCGAAGGACATTTTGGAGTAAACAGGACTTTGGCTCAAGTAAGGGACAAATTTTATTGGGTAAACTGTCGCCGAGACGTCGAAGAATGGTGTAAGAAATGTGATCTATGCTCTGCTAAAAAGGGACCAAACACAAGAAGCGCGGTAAAATGGTGCAGTACTTATCCGGAGCACCATTCGAGAGGGTAGCAGTGGACATTCTTGGACCATTACCTGTAACCGACCGTGGCAACAAGTACTTGAGGTGGTAATGGATTATTTCTCGAAATTGCCCGAAGCAGTACCCCTCCCCAATCAAGAGGCAGAAACTGTAGCCGAAGCGTTCATCGAGAATGTCATAGCTAGACATGGAGTGCCCCTCGAGCTACATTCAGATGAAGGAAGAAACTTTGAATCAGAGCTGTGTCAAGAAATAATGAAAATACTGGGAATTATGAAAACCCGAACTACTGCGCTTCATCCCAGTCCCTTCTGCCCAGTCGAACGGCATGGTTAAACGCCACAATAGAACTATATGCCAGTACCTGTCTAAATTCGTCTCTGAAAATCAAAGGGACTGGAACAAATTGGTGCCTCTGTTCTTGCTGTCATATCGAAGTTCCCAGCACGAATCAACTACCTACACTCTATCTATGCTGACCTCTGGAAGAGAAATGAAGCTGCCTACTGACCTTATGCTTGGCTGTCCACTAAAAGAAAATCAGGAAAGACCTCTACCACAATTTGTCGAGGACTTGCGAGAGAGAATAGCATTAAAATGAAACAGCGTCTCGACACTACATCAACAGAGACTGCGTTTCAGCCTGGTGATGAAGTATGGTTGTACGCCCCAAAAAAAGACGAAATGGAAAAGTTCAAAGCTTCAGAGCAACTGGGAAGGCCTTACACCATAATAAAGAAAATCAACGACTTGGTCTACCGCATCCCACTATCTCCAAGAAGCAAGCCGAAGGTGGATCTGGATAGCCTCGCGAAGTACACAGGACATAATCCACCCAAATGGTGCGTAGTCGAAGATTCACCCCCTAGGAGTAAAGTGTCATTAGTGACAGCTGACAGTTATAAAGTTTTATAGTTTATATACTTAGCCTATTTAGTTTATACACTAGCTGTTAGTAAAGAATTGTATGAAATGACATATTAAATATTCTAGATATCAAAGAAATTTTCTAGAACATGTAAAAACTATGGAGACATCCAAAAAAAAACGTCATCAAAGTTGGCCGAGAAAAAAAAGACGTATTTATATTCTTGATCGAATTTATAACCTTATTTACTTGTCAAGACTGTCACATCATATGACAGCCATTGTTTATTTTACAAATTGTGACAGTCACTTGTCAAAAGTTTGACATAACCGAAAAGCTTAGACATGACCGCTATTTCCATCTCTCTCGTTCATAGCCAGAGTTGATGACGTTTTTTTTTGGATGTCTCTATATAAATAGTGGTGTTGTTGCTAGGATAGGGTTAGTTGTGATTTGGATGTTATACAGTTAAGATCGACGAGTTGTAGAGTGTTAATAAACATGTATGAATTGAAGAAGTGATTCGTAGAAATACGTAACACTATTATTTTTGAAAAGAGAAAGCTTTGAGGAATCAGAACATGTGATAACATACGGGATGTTCGATTTAAAGAAACACCACATTGGTTCAGTTTCATAGTTTCTTATGTTTAATTATTTATTTTTTCTCTTAGCATATTATAAAAAATTATGTAAAAATCTACAACTTTTGTCTGAGAAACTGTTTTCTAATTTCAGTAATTAATAAAGTCGCAATAACTTATCAGATTATGGAAACTAACCCTGTACATTTTTCCAGCGAACGACTTATACTGTGATCTCGTCTTTGAATATTTATTAGTTTTGAACATGATGGATATATGTAAATAGAAAATTCATATACAAAGCACATTTTTAAAATAATTGGATTAATTTATTTGTCACGTATAAATGCGATAATAGATGGGTGGTCCCGAACTATTTTTTTGCGAAATTTAAATTACATGTAAGTATTAAAAAATATTAAATCAAAATAAGTAAAAATGTTTAAGTTGTTCATTACCCAGATTTAAAACAACATTTAAAGTTGCTAAACAGTACAGAAAAATTCACAGACAATCACAAGTTCAATTCACACACATCATACACAAGTGTCTTAGGCGTATTCAAAATACAACAGACAGACAAAATACAGCATGTTCAACAGTTGTTAGTTTTCACAACGAAAGGCTATCGAGTTGGTACTGATTCATTAATATTAATATGACTAGTCTTTATTCGTACACATATTGAATTCTGTAAGTAAATTTGAAAAAAAAACAGAAGAAATGACAATTCACAATTATTTCACATCACTACACTAGGTGAAGTGTACTACACTTCACCTACTACATGAGCGAAGATAATAGACATAGTGATTATTGTTATTTTGACTAACTGTTGATTAACTGTTATAAATTTTATAACTGTTGGAAATAAAGTTATATAGAGACATCCAAAAAAAACGTCTTCAAAGTTGGCCGAGAAAAAAGAGACGTGTTTCTATCCTTAATCGAATTTATAACCTTATTTACTTGTCAAAACTGTCACATCATATGACAGCCATTGTTTATTTTATAAATTGTGACAGGTATGGTGGGTTCATGTAGATATTTTTAGTAATAAGAATAAGAATAGTAATAAAAATAGGAATAATTTTAATTTTAACAGCTGAATGCGTTAATGCTGCAAAATAAGTATAAGAAAGCTTGAGACACATACTAATAACATTTCACCGCAGCGTTTTGAGGTAGGCTTGTGATTGGCTAATGTTGCGGAAGTTTAGAAGTCGACGAATTAAACATGACGCCAAATATCTTGATTATAAAAAAAAATTTGAGTAGATGCCTTAATATTCTATAACATATGTAACCTTAAATTAAAAGTGTGGTTAGTTTGTGTCTGTTTATCTTAATCTGTATCTTTAATAAAGAAACTGAACAACCGCGTAACCGTCGTGTTTACTGCAACCATGTTGTTACTAATTTTAACGATTTTAGCAGTCAATTTATTAAAAAAAAAAACAAACTAGGCGATTTGATTTGCATTTTCGATTATTTGCGATTGCGCGGTGTGCGTTTCGCCGTAAAAATAAGAATAAAGTTTAAAGTTAACCATAATTCAAGGTCATCCTTATTTTTAAAATTATTACTAAAAATTATATTTACTGCATGAACTGGGTCAGTGTAAAACGAAGGTTTAACTTTTATTCTTATTACTATTCTTATTCTTATTACTAAAAATATCTGCATGAACCCACCATTACTTGTCAAAAGTTTGACATAACCGAAAAGCTTAGACATGACCGCTATTTCTATCTCTCTCATTCATAGCCAGAGTTGATGACGTTTTCTTTGGATCTCTCTATATATGTTAGATATGTTATGTTATGTTACGTTATGTTACATATGTCTGTATCACTTAAATAATGTTTGACGCAAAACTTTCTATTCAGCCTAGCACTTTATTCAGTAATTTGATGTAGAGGAGATATGCCTCAATAATGTGCAAAAAAACACCGAAAAAAAGTTATTACATCTTCAGTATTACCAACACATTATTTACTAAAGAAAACTATGCCATTGAGTGGCACTGATTTCTTGACAAAAGATTAGATTTCTTGAGTGATTTGTTTAGAAAAAAGTTTCACGGCATATTTATGTGTTCTTGTAGTTTATACTCGTACCTACATATAAGATTGTTTACATTTACATACTTATTTATTAATTGAAGATGCTTAAAATTTTAATTACATTTTAGGACCACTGCCGTATCCTCGGTTGCTGTTGTATTCCGTTGTTGTAACAGTGTTTCTGTTTAGACGTTTTATTGAAACAAAGAGTCCGTATCAGAATTTTCGTTGATTATTTAATTTCAATTGTCGAATTCATCGCGAAAACGAAATTATTCGACTAACGTCGGTCGAATTAAATGAATTTCGTTTATGTTTCGAATACTTTGATTACTTGGCGCTTCTACAATTTAGATATTAATTCAATAAAATGTTAAGCGTGATGTTATCGCACTGGGGTTATCGATTGTGTCCGACAACAAGTAAAATTACTAAACATCGAGTTATTTGGATTACTTCTGCTTAGAGCCTCGCGGGGATTAATTTAAATCTGCTCATCAATATTGTTACGAATTTCACTTCAAATTACTCGCTTTTCTGTTCAAACACGTTTATTTAACAATCTACAACTCGTGGGTCTTAACCATGTAACATTCAAAACATAACTAACTAACTCCTAGCAACCACACCAGTATTTATAATATTTACATCTTCTAGAAAATTCGTTTGACATCTAGAATTTTTAATATGACATTCCATACAATTCTTTACTAACAGCTAGTGTATAAACTAAATTGACTTAATATATAAACTATAAAACTTAATAAATGTCAGCTGTCACAAATGTCACTTTTACAAATGTCACATTGCTCCCCTCTTTAAAGTTATTCGTCCCGAATAACACTGTCTTCAGTCTTAGGCGGCGGATCTTCGACAACAAACCAATCGGGTGGATTATATCCTGTATACCTTGCGAGTCTCTCCAAATGGACCACCTTCGGCTTGCTTCTTGGAGATAGCTGGATGCGGTAGACCAGGTCGTTGATTTTCCTTATTATGGTGTACGGGCCTTCCCAGTTGCTCTGAAGCTTTGGACTTTTTCCTTTCGTCCTTTTTGGGGCGTACAACCATACTGCATCACCAGGTTTAAATGCAGTCTCTGTTGATGTAGTGTCGAGACGCTGCTTCATTTTGTCGCTGTGAATTTTCAGCTTCTCCCTGGCAAATCGGTGGATCTGGTCCATTCTCTCTCTCAAATTCTCTACAAATTCTGGCAGAGATCGTTCCTGATTTTCCTCTAGTGGACGGCCAAGTATGAGGTCAGTAGGCAGTTTCATTTCTCTTCCAGAGGTCAGCATAGACGGAGTGTAGGTAGTCGACTCATGCTGGGAACTTCGATATGACAGCAAAAACAGAGGCACCAATTTGTCCCAGTCCCTTTGATTTTCAGACACGAATTTAGACAGGTAGTGGCATATGGTTCTGTTATGGCGTTCAACCATGCCATTCGACTGGGGATGAAGCGCAGTTGTTCGGGTTTTCTTGATGCCCATTGTTTTCATCACTTCTTGCCACAGCTCTGATTCGAAATTTCTTCCTTGATCGGAATGCAGTTCGAGGGGCACTCCATGTCTAGCTATGACATTCTCGATGAACGCTTCGGCTACAGTTTCTGCTTCTTGATTGGGAAGGGGTACTGCTTCGGGCCATTTCGAGAAATAGTCCATTACCACCATCAAGTACTTGTTGCCACGGTCGGTTACAGGTAATGGTCCCAGAATGTCCACTGCTACCCTCTCGAATGGTGCTCCGGATAAGTACTGCACCATTTTACCACGGCTTCTTGTGTTTGGTCCCTTTTTAGCAGAGCATAGATCACATTTCTTGCACCACTCTTCGACGTCTCGGCGACAGTTTACCCAATAAAATCGGTCCCTTACTCGAGCCAAAGTCCTGGTTACTCCAAAATGTCCTCCGGATGGGCTGTTGTGAAGCTCTTCTAGCACTTGGTGGACTCTTGCTTTAGGCAAGACCAACTGGTAGACTGCGGATACTCCATCGGGGCTCTCCCACTTCCGATGCAGTAGGCCATCGCGAAGACAAAGGGAATTCCATTGAGCCCAGTATCCCTTTATAGTCGTACCATATCTGGAAACTTCCTGCCAAGTTGGTCGAACTCCATTCTTTACCCAGTTCCGGATTAACCTCAGATCATTGTCTTTCTTCTGGCTTTTCATCATTTCCTCCGAGGACCATTCATCTTCGACTTGTACGGTTGTTGTCATTAACAGTTCATTGCAGGTATCTTTCGAAGAATCGAGTACAGGTAGAACTCCTTCAATCTGTCCATGACGTCCACGCGAATGGACCTGTTCTTGTTTCTTGATATCACCGACTCGTTCATCATGCTGTCCACAAAAAGGTGCTGATCGGACATCTCCCGCACCTGCGCGTCCTGGTTCTCTCTCTGCATCGCCACTTTTATCTGAGATAGAAATCTTGGGGCATTGAGTATAAGTAGTCGACACGCGCCCCCTAGCATCGACTAGTTGTCGTTTTCCGAATCTCTCGCTGGTGATCTGCAACGAGATTCTCGCTTTGGGGAAGGGAAGCGACCATTCCTGTCCTGCGTACTCGTCGGTGTCCTGCTTTCTTCTCTCCAGTTCCTTTCATTCGGGCTCCTGAATTTCGACCTATGTTCCAGTTGTCGATCTGGCGAATAAGATCTTGGCTGGTACCTTGTCTTGGCTCTGCAAAAACGTTGTAGATGTCCAATTTTCCCGCAGTTGTAGCAGCGCCTTGTCTCCTTTGTTGGTGAGTTAGAAGGTCTCATCTCATTTAATGTCTCTCGTATTATTTTCTTTATGGTGTCTTCAAGTGACTGGCATTCGTCAAATTTAACTTGCCTTACTAGAGATTTGTAGCTCCTCGAGGCTTCTTTAGCTGCTTTAAATTCCAGGGCAGCTATGAGTGCATCACAGATCGTGGTGTGTCTCCCAAGCCGCAAAGCTTGCTGCATTTCTGTGTCTACTAGTCCATCAATAAAAGTCTGGATGCTAATTTGTTCTAAAAATTCCTTCGGTGCCTGAGGGTAAGCCAAATGGATGAGACGTTCAATGTCAGCTTCGTACTCTTGAAGGGACTCATTGGTTCTTTGTTGTCTACTCTTGATCTGGGACTGGTAAACTTGACGGAGATATTTGTGTCCATACCTTATTTCTAATGCTCCTACAATCCTGTCGTAGTCATTTTGCTGCTCTTCCGGGATGCTCTGTAAAATTTCTAAAGCCTGACCTCTAAGAGATATGACAAGCGAAGTAGCCATTTCTTGTGGAGTCCATCCGTTGGCCTTTGCGGCAGCCTCAAACTGTCTGCGATACATGGACCATGATGACTGTCCATCGTACGTGGGAGGCTTAAGCATTTTGTGTACTGACCTTTCAGCATGCATAAGGGTTGAGTTTTGTAACGGAGTAGCTGGTGAGGTCGAACAATCTCCTGAATCGGTTATGGAAGTACGATGCAATTGGTGCTCCAGCCCTTCTATCTTTTCCAGTATTTCTTTTTGTACCTGCCGTTTGGTGTCCTCTAATTTTCTTTCGAGTCTTCTTTCGATTTCTTCCCTATTCTCCTGAAACTCCTTCTCAATTCTATTGACTTTTTGGCCTACCTGGTCAATCTGCTGTTCCACGCCATCAATCCTCCCAGAAAGTGCATTCAACCTGGTGTTTATTACTTGTTGGGACTCACAAATTTCCTGATGACGCCTCTCCGCCTCCTCACGGTCCTCTTGTCGTCGTCGTTCGTCCTCCTGCCGTCCTTGTTGCAAAAATTTTAATATCTCACTCACATCCATCGTCGTCGTTTCCTCGTCGTATCTTGTTGATCTCGTATTCACCATATACAATTTTCCTCTTCAAATTCTTCGATATCCCACCGCTGTCACCAAAATGTTACGAATTTCACTTCAAATTACTCGCTTTTCTGTTCAAACACGTTTATTTAACAATCTACAACTCGTGGGTCTTAACCATGTAACATTCAAAACATAACTAACTAACTCCTAGCAACCACACCAGTATTTATAATATTTACATCTTCTAGAAAATTCGTTTGACATCTAGAATTTTTAATATGACATTCCATACAATTCTTTACTAACAGCTAGTGTATAAACTAAATTGACTTAATATATAAACTATAAAACTTAATAAATGTCAGCTGTCACAAATGTCACTTTTACAAATGTCACAATATGATAACACAAGACTCTTTGGGGCCGCATACTGCAGCATAAATGTAATATCCACAATTGTGTATTTTAAGCAGAACAATCTTAACTTATGCAAAGCAAAAAGAAAAGCAAGTAGAACAAAATGCCTCCGCCTTATCGCTCTCCGAGATAGTAAACAAAATACTGTATATTCGGAAAAACATTTTACGTCTGATGAGAAAAATATGAACAATTCCACGAATTTTTGGAGAAACGCTCAAAATTCACGATTTGTTGTTTTACCTTACGAACCAAAATTCACCCGCGAATTAGGCAAAATCTTTAAAAACTGACATGACTTTTGTAAACACCTCAAAAAATAAATTACAAAAACCTTTAGTCAATACGAAATATAAAACAAATAGCAACGAAGAGTAATGCATTTATGAAATAAGTTGTAAAGATTGTGAATAAAAGTATATTGGACAAACAAAAAAAATCAATTTTAACTAGATTCATGAAACATGTAACTCACTTAAAGTATGGTAGAATAGAAAAATCTTCGAAAAAGAATAATAGGATATACGTTAGTGGTTTAAAACTAATACAGCAGACAGTTAGATGCATTCAAAAGTAAAGAAATTGTTAAATATAATAGTAGCATGAATAAAGATGGCCATAAGGCGATATTTAACAGTCCACTGATTTGGTTAATAGGACCAAACTTTCACGAGCTGGTGAACCACAATGAACACTGTGGTGTAAATAAGATGGATAATTGATTTAACTTCAGTTTTAAGTTTTAATCATCTCCTAATAATGCTCACACGATTGGCGAAACGCGTGTTGAGTACACTTAAGTACAGAAACAAAATAGGAGCTTGCTAGCCAAAAATGTTATGGCGTTTCTTCTGGAAGCTTAGGAGGGTGGCCTCGAGAAAGCCTTAAGTTAATGCCCTGTCCACTTAGGTTCTATTGACCCCCTTGTGATTTCTATATAGGAAATGCAACCCATCTAAACCGTCAGTAATCCTAATGTTTTAATAAAAGGTGACGATGTTGCTTAGGGGGATCTCTCTTATCTCTCTCTTTCACCGATAATGCCTAGGATGGTCAACGATTC
This sequence comes from Aromia moschata, assembly GCA_029963805.1. Lineage (NCBI taxonomy): Eukaryota > Metazoa > Arthropoda > Insecta > Coleoptera > Cerambycidae > Aromia > Aromia moschata. The sequence continues at coordinate 524,627 of JAPWTK010000053.1, read as the reverse complement.
TCTTGTTGATCAGTGACGGTGGAGTTACATGGAGTTATAACGGATATTCCAGACCCCAAAAGCTATCATTTATTTCAAAAAACATCAAACATTGGTTATGGTTCAAACATACGTTATAGTTTAGATTATGGTCTAAGCTTTCGACCCAAAACTGTATACAATTTCCAAATTTATAAAGTATAATAATGTATAGAGTGATGTACAGAATATATGTACAAAAGTATATTGAACACCCTGTAGATTTGTCAATATTAAAAAAAACGGAACAAGCGGTATAAACAACCACATATATGACATATATGCCAACAGTCCAACTTGATTTATCCCTATTTCGTCACCTGTACAGCTCAGTAAGAAGTTATCAGGACTTACCAGATAGCTGTCACTATAGACAACTCTGCTGAGGGGCCTCAAAATTCCCAGATTATTTATCAGGTTAACATCATATCGATCCTTATAATTGTCTATTGTACAAGATTAGTTTTTATAATTTGACAAGTTATTGTGAGTTTATTATTGAAATTAGAAAATAGTTCTCCAGACAAAAGTTATAGAGTTTTGCATAAATTTTTATAACACGATATGAGAAAAAACAATTGAACATCAGAAATTATAAAACTAACCCAAAGTTGTGTTTTTTTAAATGGAACACTATTTATTATTGCAAATTCTGATTAATCGAATTTTTCCCTTTCAAAAATATCTCGTATGTTTGCTTTGGCAGGTCGCAACATATTTCACTTAAAAATCAATAAAAAATATTAAACTTTCCACAATTTGATGTTGTTGAAAGTTATTACGAGTTTATGATTAAAATTTGAAAAATGTTCTTCAGATAAAAGATATACAGTTTTATATAAATTTTCATAACACGATATGAGAAAAAACAATTGAACATCAGAAACCATAAAACTGAACCACAGTTATTTTTTTAATGGAACACCCTATATATTATTGCATATTCTGTTTCCTCGATTTTTTGCCTTTTTAGAAATATATAATATGTCTATGTTTGCTTCAGAAGGTCTAGACATAGGTATTTTATTTAGAATCGCAGAAGAACGGATCGCAACTACCATTGACGACTGGACCAGAAAAAAAGAACGAAAAATAAAAAAAGAAGATAAAAAAGAAGAACAACTGTCATTTAAATAGATTATATTTAATAAATTATATTTATTACTAATTGTTTAAAATAAGAATAATGTTTAGCGAATAGGAACACTTTGAATTTATTAATTTACTTTTAAAAGAAATATGTTGCGACCTAGTGAAGCTAACATAAACATGTTATATATTTTTGAAAAGGGAAAAATTCGAGAAATTAGAATTTTCAATAATATATAGGGTATTCCATTTAAAAAAAAACACTACCTTGATTCAGTTTTATGATTTTCGATGCTCAATTGTTTATTCTCACATCGTTTTATAAAAATGTATGCAAAACTCTATAACTTTTGTCTGAAGAACTATTTTCTAATTTCAATAATAAACTCGCAATTACTTTTCAAATTATAAAAACTAACCCTGTACATACCAAATGTGCAGATTTAATGATGTAACTTTGGACATATTTCCGTGATGGCCGAAACGTGTCCCCTTGTTCCAATCTCTGCCATCGTAAATGATGTGGATATTGGAGCCGAAAGTGTCCCGCGGAAAGTATTTATTTCCACTAAAAAGCTCTCCGTATACAAATAACGCCCCTGAGATATTTCGCCTCTTGAAGCAGCCCCAAAGAAAAATACTCTGTCGAACTTTATCGCCGCCAAATAAAAGTTTTCGGAACATCATCTGGAGTATGTTTTATTTCTCCGAATCCATTTTAATACAACTTCCCCGCTATTATTTAAATTTGAACTTTTGATGTATTTGATTTGGGTACTTTGCGAGAACACAAGGCACACAGATCGATATTCCGTTCCACAAAGGACATTTTCACAGAATTTTAAAAAGCATAAGAATATTAAATAAATATTTTATTGATCGCCTGATAAATTGCAATTTACTTTTATATATATTATAAATTGTTGCAAACTTTAACGCTTAAAATAATTCGAATGCTCTCTAATCATTATCTGTCTGCCATTAGCTTCTCAAATTTGAAAGAATAAATTTTGCTAGCTTCATAACCAGAGCTTTTCAATATAGATGTGTCACCCTATTTATACAGATTATTAAAAATAAATAGTTTTTAACGCACTTGAAATATTATCAAGTGATATAAAATGTTTCGAAACTATGATATCCAAAAAATATGTATATACCTTTGATACATGTCAAACAATACTTTTCTATAGTTATCATGTAGAAGACGAAATGCTTTTTCATACCTTTTAACCGTTTAACAACACTTTTTAGCCATTGCCAAAATAAAGAACTAGATAAATATAAGTATGTTTAAAATTAAACTGCTAAAAAAAAAACAAGTTATATGATACTTCTTCCTTTAGGTTGCACCAAGGATCTCTAATTACGTGAAGTAGTAAAAACCCTAGTACAGTATTAACTTTTACTGAAACTACCAAGAATTTCAACCTTCCTATTTCCAAGAATTTTTATAAAAATTTAAATATTATATCAATACATAATAGAAAGCGAAATATTCTTAATGATATTGAAAATTAACTTTTAAAATGAAATAAGCGTATCACCGAACGTAAACGCTGAATTTTGTATGAAACACGAATTATACCGTTAATGATATATCGTATGTGTTCACCAGACATCGGCCAGTTTGCAACCGCATACGCAACCGCATACGCATCGAAGGTAGTGAGGGAATAAGACCAATCCTCTCACCACCTATAATAGTCGTTAGAAAGAGTTTGGAAAAGTTTAGAATTTGTCCTTGTTTACAACCGGCCGATGTCTGATGTACACATACGATATTTTTCATTCGTGAAGAATATCCTTCAAAGTTTGACATGTGTAGTAATATTTCTTTTCTGTTTTGTGGAATTAGAGTCCCATATTAAATAAACATTTGTTGTTTACGCAACTGTATTTTATATTATAGGTAAGTAAAATTTCATCAAACTAAAAATGCTATATGCTATAATTTAAAATATTAAAATCCACACCATATTTTTAAACGGCATTTTATGAACATCAGACATATAGACAAATGAGAGAGATACTAGTACAACATACACTTCAGAGCGTCAAATATAAAGGCAATAAATTTATATTCGAAGCAACGGATAAAAATATATCGTAGTATGGGTACGTAGTACGTATTTTCTAAACAAAGTACTGAACGTTACTTTGTTTAGAAAATACAGGGTAAATCACAAAGAATGTGCAAACAGTAAACTGGAGATACTAGGACACCAAAATGTTATGATTGGGCTCAACATGCCTTATAAAAATGTCGCTCGTTTAAGAGATACAGCGTGTTCAAAGTTTGAATTCTGAAATTTCTCAATAATTGAAAAAGTTTTGATACTACAAACCTGAAAATTTGTTGTTTTATGTTTTTTGGTGTGAGAATTACGAATTTTAAGCGTATTCTGACGTTGCTAGTTGTACTGTATTATTTAGGTAAATTAACGCATATTTTTTATCTGCTGAGCCGTTCTTTAAGATCGAGAATCTTTTAGAACGCTCAGTTCTACAGAGAAAGGTACTATTGTTTAGATGGTCTAAATCTATCAGTTTTTAATTTATTTGCATTTAAAAGGTTATTGAACAAAAATAAAAAAACACATATAAATCAGCAAAATATGATCAGCCCTTCGTTGATTTTTTTTAATTCTTAAAAGATGAAAAGGTAGATGAAATGCAATCAAAGCAACAGTAAATAACAATAACAATTATTAGTAACAGTGATAATAACAAACGTCAAATCAAATGTTGGAAGTGTCCACCACCTACCTCAATACATTTTGAAATACACCTACTTATGTGTCTCTGAATGTTGAACAAAATTTCCCTATTATTTTTAAAGGTATTCACGGTTTCTTGTATTCTCTGCCGCAACTCTTGAAGAGAATTAACTTCTCTAATAAATTAAATCCTTCTTTGACCATATAGAGAAGTGCAGAGGGTTTAGGTCTCGACTTGGCCAAACTCGGTGGTCAAACAAATTCACTTCCATGGCCAATCCACCGATGAGGAAAATGCTCATGTAAATATTGGCGTACTGGCAAGGCAAAATGTGGTGGCGCTGCGTCGTGCATAAACGTCATGTTTTGTTTTAATGCGAGTTGTACATCTTCTAGGAGCTCGTTTAAATGATGTTGAATAAAATGTAAGTACCGAGGTCCAGTTAGATTAGATGGCAGTCCAAAAGGTCCAATGACAAAATTATAAATTACACCACACCAAATATTCACCTTCAACTCTTGCTGAAAATGTCTTTCTTTTACAGCATGTGGATTTTCAGATCCCACAAATGATTATTCCTCCAAATTAAAAACTCTCCGTCTAGTAAATGTCGCCTCATCGGTAAATAAAATCTTATTAAGAAAATCTGGATTATCGGTTTGCATATTTTGTAGAAACTGAGCTAATTCTAGACGAGCTGGTAAATATTGATCATTTTCACGAAATATTTTGTAAGTTGGCACTTAGGTCGACTAATTTTTAACTTACTGTGCCACGGAAAAGCTAGGGAGACTAAATACCAAAAATGAAAAATCACTGTCTTGTAAAATTATGTATGGCTTGATTTTCTGCCCTTCATTTCTTCTTCCACGGTTGCAAAAGGGTGTAGATGTAGAAACGTTTGTGATGATCCCATGAGCATAAGTAAGGTATCTGTTTCCAGTTCGTCGGATTCAGGTACCATGTGGTTGCGACTACGTATCCTAGGCGGCAGCCGTGCATCCCTCAGCGCAAAATAAATTATTTCCTTTCTCCCTACCCGTCTCCCACCTCCACTTCCTCCGAGGAAAAAACGGGCAAAGAAGTTAAATTGGGTTGAACAAATCGGGCGCGTTTCGTGGCGGGCCGCGGATCCGAATCCCAGGTATTATCGCCGCCGAAACTGGAGCGGCGCCAATGCCGCCCACGAACGCCGAAAGCAGTAGCGGTCCCATAGAAGAAGGAGAGGGGTCAAAAACCGCCCCGCCATGGGTTTAAAAGAGTCGTATTCTATAGTGGTCAGTAAGTACCTATTTCGGTTTGAATAAGTACTTTTCTCGAACATAAGCATGAATAACAAAATAATTTGTAGTGGTTTGTACTACACAGAATGTTTTCGAAATGAACTACTTCTTGGAGAAAAATAATGTTCGTAACCACAAAAATAGGTGTATTTAACACATACGAAACAGGTACAGCAAAGTTTTCCCTTTCTTGAAGAAAATTATCACTTGAGTTGGTTTAATTTTCGGCATCAAGCGAAATTCTTTTTTTTATTTAATTTCTTAAACGAACGAAGCTATGCTTTGACGAATTTGGATATCGAATTTTGGTTATAACGAAATAAGCTTTTTTGTATGGATACTCTTATGTTTAATGTACTTATACGAACGTACGTTCGTATATCTTTTCGAGCTAGCGAAATAGTGTCTTGCCTTGAGACAGACTGATTGTCTCTCTATCCATCCGTCTGTCCGTCCGTCTATCTGTCCGTCTGTCGGGTGGACGGACAGAGTGGTGAAGGTTGAGGGAGTTACAGGAGGTAAGTATTTAAAATAGGCCAAATAAACTTTTTTAATATTAAATTAATAGAGGTCTACCAGATTATAAAGTTCACATATTTCAGAAAGACTAAAAATATCATAAAGGCCATAAAGGTTATATCCAAATTTAACATTTTTAAAAATACAAACTAATGTTTTTAATGATTTAGTCTGATTAAACATGGAACAATTTGATGTGAAAGTAGTGACTCCTTAAGCAACGGGTTTTTTCTGATACTATGCTGCTATGGTATATCCATGACACCTAGATTGTGATTGGTAGATTATGATCGGTTGACCACCCACCAATCAATTTTGCAGAATTCGACAGGTGGCGATGATGCTTCTGTGCATGTTCTTATTTGAACACCAGTTCGAACGTTTATATTTCGTCATTTCACTAACCAGAGGCACAACATTGGGATTTTAACTTCAACCAAACAATTATTACCCAAAGACCTAACTAAAAACATAACCTAACCCAACCGTATTTAAAGTGAAAAATATTATAATAACTTCTAGAAACTAAATAACTAGACGCTTCTAAATGTTGAGAGAAATTTGAACTTCATTTATGCCAGTAATTACCTAGAAGTGTACAAAGTACAAGGTGTAAGGTACAAAGTGTTACCTAGAAGCACTAGGTAACATATTCTAGGTACACTAGGTAGCACATTCACCGCAACAATGCACTAAACTATTGTTCCCACTGTAGTGTCAGTATGGAATTGCATTCTTCATTGAAGGCCGCAATTAACGGCCCAAAAATAGGTTTCCATATTTTTATATCGATTTCTCAAACGCGCATTTATCGTATTGGGCCGCCATCTTGGAAGTATAGAAATGTGATGACTAGAATTTGAAAATCCCGGCTTACCGCATGTAAAACTGCATTTACCTATCCAGCGTTCCCGCATTAAATCGGAGTACTACCGCGCCGACGTGAGGCCCGGGACGTCGGGAAGGATCGATCAGTGGTGTGGGTATGCACAGATAAGAAGTACACGCCTATATAATTTACAAGGCGCTTAAAAATACGGTTTATACTTCATTATCATAGAGTTTTATAATGTCGAGCCCTGCGTTGTAGCACAAATTTCCGAACTTTAATGATCATTTGCTTGCTACATATCTTGATTTTCGTGCTTGCGTTGGTTGTTTTTCATGCTCAAACACCCACACTTTTCTTTCTGATATTGTCGGTACATCAAAATACTATAGCCAAGTGTTTTACCTTGTTTCACCCATAACAAAAACTACGTCTGTAGATTTAACAAACTCTTTTAACATAACAATTACGACGCTGTGTACGTTTCTTATCACTGATTGTAGTTGACTATTTTGCACCCACAAGTCACAAACCAATAAAGCGAACTTTAAGCAATTGTTATTTTAATCATTCTATACAGTGTGGAGAGATGTGAAGACTCTATCAAAAACTGTCGATATATGAATCGCCAGTTTTGCCTGATTGCTTTTTGAATCGCAGCAAATGAATGTCCGCAGACCGCCTTAGATATAGACCTTCATCTAAATAAAAATTGTTGTGTTGAAAATTCAAATGTCAACGTCGAACAGGCCTCAAGGAAAGGCACTCTTCCAAACAGATTAACACCATTTTGTTCAGGCGCTGATCAGCACTTAAACTGCGTCGGCGTTTAAAGTTAAAGCAAATGGGCACACGATAGCCACTGTGCCATGACTGAGCCATGACGATTGATCCGCAACGCCTGCAAGCCCAGCTACGAAATCTGGCCTGAAGATAAAAGGTTTGTTCCAACAGAACATTTATAAACCGTTCTTGAACGAGTAATTAATTATTTTATGCGCATGTGTCAACTTTGTATTAGTTCAACACATAACTAATCTCTGTTCTATGATGTGTAACGAAATTTTCATTAATTTCGTTACATCCTCTCACACCAGGTATGTATCAAACCTTAAAAGAGAAAAAAGGTAAGCCGCTATTTGAATCCGTTATTTCACTTACAGTAGCTAGTGCTTCTAGGCTTAAATATCTATCTCTGATTTACCTTCTACTCGTATCCTTGATTCTCTGCTTTGCGCAATCGCGATGACTTTAAAATACCGTTTCCGCAGAGGGGATAAGTGAGTTTCGGTTGAGGTCTCAAGCCTACAGGTAAGCTGTTTGATTCAGATAGATAAATTCTTGAGTAATTATTAAATCTTGTTTTATTTGTTAATCCCTTTAGGATTGATATATTTCTGTTGAGCGAACCGTAGTGCAATCTCTAAGTCTGGCTGTGCATATTAATATTTTTCTGATTTCCTTAGGAAGTTATAAGTTTTTGAGCACGAGGTGTCGTAGCTTAGGGGAGAGTTGGGATTATCCGACCTCTTGGTTTTATACTCTATGAACAGAGATTTTGGGGTTTGTAATTTTTTAGGTACGATTTTTTAACGAAGCCTAAAATATCCACCTGTGGAACGTGGGAGATAAACTATAGATAGCCAATAAAGACAACGGGACTGCCACGGCCATTTTGTGGTTTCGGAGTCAGGAAAATTTGAGGGCGTCCACGTGATCACTAGTTCTGGAAGTCAGATAAGGCTTTTACTCTTTTTATTTTGGCTGTATGCCATACATTTGTTAAATTTGATAAAGGAAGACTAAGCCTTGCCTGAACTTCTTTAAAAGAATTTGCTATCTATAGCGAGAAATCTCTCATTCCAGTAACAGGTTATCTTATGTTTTTTTTTTGTAATTTTTTTCGTGATTTTTTTTGAATTCCACAGCTAGATTGGGTACGACTGTCACGGGCTCTCTCTGCAGAAATTTATTTTTTTTCTTATCTTGAATTAGATGGCTGCCTGAAAGTATACTGCTGTCCTGGACAGGGGTATAATTTGCGGGTTCGAGATTCGACCTTAACTCATGTAACTTGAGATGTATTATTGAAAAAATATATTTTTTTCACTCATTTAAGTAACATTTAGAAACTTAAGACCAGGACGGAATATATCGAGTGTCTCGGTGTATAATTTTTATTGGTTAATTTATATTTAGATTTATTGTTACCTTGTAGATATCTATAGCCCACTTTTAGGCTAAATTTTAGTATCATTTTTTTGTACAGTTTGGAAAGAATTTGTAGTTTCTTTAAGAATTTTATTGTAACCACCGTACCAAATCTAGCTCAATTACTAGTTATATCTCAACTTTTTCATGACCATCTCTGAGCCACTGGAAATCTAAGAAGCCCTACTCGGAGTAGCTGTTAGGGAGATAACTGTGGACACACACCCACTCCGAAGGTACCTGACCTCCAGGATCGTGTAGCCCGACCAGTGCACTGCTGTCAATCTACTCAGGACCTTCTACTGACTGTGTGCAACGTCCCGACTCCAGGCTACGGTGGGGTAACAATTTTCCACTTCTAACATTGGCCAGAAGAGTTTCTAATCCGTTATTGTACAATTTGAGTTGAGCTAGTAATCACTTGTAAAAAATTTTGGAATTGTTTTATTGTAATATAGATCTTATTTTACTCTAGCGTATTGTCTGTCCTTTAGCTGGCGCCCAACCATTTTACAGGTTGCAGTTGTTAAATAAAAGAAAATCACGTGCTCACGACTCCCCTGAGCTGGCTGGAGCTACATGCTGTAAGCTCTGGGGTAGTTGCCAATCCAAACTCTCAGGGTTACATTGCAGATGGAACAGCGGATTTCACCCTCTACCAAAAATTTCAAATTAAACAGTACCGTGAACATAACCTTAAATTTACTTCTTAATTCTTTTCCTAAATATTATTTGCCGTTTTGTTGTCAGTTATATAAATCTAGGTTGATGACGAAGCTAAAGTAATTTAGGTCAACAATGTATTTTATTGGATCCTATAATATGGTTGGTATTCATACTAATAGTTCTAAATCTTTCTCTTCACCTGATTCGCTTCACAAATAATCGTCGATGTTTTGATTACTCATTTTAAATGCATGATTAAGATCACACCTATCTAAATAATTACACATCAAAACAAAATCTTTATGAGATTCTTCTTTCATCTGTCAGACTTACGCTCAGGCTCAGGCATATTACGATAAAGTGGTTGTTATTACGCATGTGTTACAAAGTAATCCCTTGTAGTTCCTTCCTCGAACCAGGAACTAATTTCACCGTTCTCGAACCACTTCGGAATTAGTTCGGTCGGAGTTGAAACGCTCTCTAAACAAATACCGCAATCAGTTCTGTGTCTGCTGGAACGAAAATTTCAATTCGCGTACTCTCAAAAATGTTCTGAATTGATTCCATTTCTTGCTGAAACAAATCTATAATAAACATTGCTCTTTTTAATGCTGACATGCAGATTACGATTTTTACCAGTGGCATTCGACAGTAATTATTGAACACCTTACGCAACTATTGAACACCCTTGCTGCCGTGAAGAAATCCTAGGCCCGCTGCTGGCCTGGGAGGAGGGGTTCGGGGTGTCGTCGACGGGGTGCAGCGTCTCGCGTTTCCGGACTAAATGTAGCTGAGAGAAATCGGTGAGGAACGGCCCGTCCTTAATAGATCACGCGGCCCATTGTTCGGGATCCCCCGGCCGATGCGCACCGTCGCGCCGTCCCCGATTAGCGATTAGAGGAGAAGAGACGGCGGAGCGCATTGTCACCGACGGCGCGCCCCCCCTCAGCCGTCAATAAAACGGCTGCCCCCGTTGACTTATAACCCGGCAGTTACCGAAGGCGCGGATTCCTTAAATATGGCCTTAAATATAGCGGTGTGCAGTTTTCCTGGTCCTCAATTCACATGCAGCAGATGCGGAGCAACTCATCTAAGTGATTTAAGTATCCGAAATACGTCGCGTCGTTTATAATCGTATTTACTCGATATTCGGATATTGGTTTCTTGTTATAGTGTTCCTAAAATGAGAATAAGTCCCGTTCCCTGTTATACGATATCAGAAATCACAGCTCCAGATTTTGACCATATTAGGTCTCATCAGTGTGATATATCTGACGACGAACAACAATGAAAAATGGGCTCGATGTATTTCCTTGCCAGGAGAATAAAGCGGGGCCATATGGGGACTTTCCTCTAGTGCCCCTATTACGAAATAATTATTTTTTAGGGCCACTAGTATTATCAAATTGTAATTAAATGTTTTTTACGCAAAGGACTGGACAGTGCTTAAAAACTTACCCTAACGGTCCTTTTTTATTATTAATAGCGTTATTGTGTAAAACTGTCACACCCATTAAGTTTAAAGGTTATTATAAAAAAATATTATAAAAAATTATTTATTGTAAATTTAATTATTGTAAGAGATTATTGTAAAAATTATCAGATTATTAAAAGATTATTTAAATTATATAAAAAAAGTTATTTGTGCCAAGATCTGAAGGTCGTATTTATAATCTCAGTGGCAACAATAATAACGCGTTTTTTTTTAATTATTATTTCATTTCTAACATCATTCCTTGTGTAAAATTTAAAAACAAAACATTTTTCTCTTTTCAACTTTTCTCTAAAATGATTATTTACCGCTTGGTCTATAAGATTCTTACGTAAGATACTATCTGTGAGTTTTTTTATTTACAAAAGGGGCATTTCGTGGTTTTTAGGTATGTTTTGTAGTTAAGGACAAATTGTAATATGATAAAGTTAAACGGAGAACGGATTCGGATTCAGCGACCCCGAAAACGATTATGTATAGTGGTGTCGTCTATCGAACAATCATCAATACCTATATCAGTTTTGGCAAATAAAAAACCGCTACTTAAGGAATCACTACTTCCCCATCCAATTTTTCCCCAGTTAATTAGACTAAATCTGTAAGAACTGTAGTTTGTATTTTTAAAAGTGTAAGATTAGACTATAACCTTTATGGCCTTTATGACATTTAAGACCTTTGTGGTTTATTGCCATAAAATGCCACTGCTCTCCTAATATGGAATCTGTCATTGATGAGACAGCTAAACTATCCCAGAGTAGATGTTCGACTGTCCGCTCTTCCTGTTCACACCCTCTGCAGAGAAGTATTTCACTCAGCCTCATATTGTGTAAGTGCTTTCATAGCCGACAGTGTCCTGTCAGGATTCCTGTTACAAGACGTAAGTTTCTCCTTGTCATAGCTAAATATGTCTTTCCGACGGCGACGTCGCTAAGGTATTGTATAATTTTCCTAGCAAACCGACAGCTAGTTGTTTCATCCCACATCTTCCTGAATTGCTCGTGGGTGTTTCTTTGATCACTTGTATGTACCTCATGTACCACAGTACTTGACGACATTCCCATACCAACTCCGACACCACCTTGTGGCGTTTTTAGGGTACCTACTATTAATGTAAATGTTTATATATTTACTCATAATGTTCTTAAGGTAATTTTTTTATGATTAACCCCTCCGCACATTTTAGGATTATTTATGCAAAAAGATATTTAAACGCATATTTTAAAAGATACATCGTTTTTTACTTTTTTTCATCCACATACTTACTACGTGAATGTGGAAGTGAAAGCAGCTGTGTTTCCGAACAAGCGCCCCTTGCTCAACAGGTATGGGAGGACGCAATGCGTTGATCACCCCCCCCCCCCCCTTGACGCCGCACCCCGTAACTCGCCGTTAGCGGCGATAAACGGCACATAAAATAGACGAGCCGTTAACGGCAATGGTGCGCGAGCGCCGCGCTATACGGGCCTAATGAAACCCCCGTTTAATTATATTCTTCAGTTGCAGTTATGCCTGAGTCGTAAAAACCATTACCTACTTCCGGGGCTGAATAATGGGCCCTCGTTTTATTATCATTCAATTATGACGAAATTTTAATCCGACGATAAAGCGCCGAAAGCAGTTTTTAATTGCCGCAAAGAGAGAACGCTAATGAAGGCGGCGAAGACAAGGCCGCGTTTCCGCCGTCGCGTCGCCGCCGCCGCGCTCAGCCGGACAATGGGCCTTGACGCCGTGCATTATGCGGCGGCGGCGACGGCGGCGACTTTATACCTCCTGTTAACTGTGGTAGTACTAAGATTTTGCAGTTTTGCGCACCTCCTAAACATCAACAAAAAAAACAACCTAAACATAAAGTGTTTGCAATAAAAGTAGAAAGTAGTTCATCTGAGACAACATACCTACATACTTGTAACGACAAGGTAACAAAAATCGAACAGATAGCGACCGGGTAGCAACCCGTCGTAGTACACAAGTACACGATTTTTGTTTTATCTTGAACACCCCATTTTATTCGTAAACAGTTAAAGGAAATTATACTCTGTAATAGTAATTATAGTATGTATTAGACCGACTGACCGACTGTCTGTCGTGTACGGTGGACACGACAGACAGTCGGTTAGCGACTATTTTGTTGGAAGACTCCGCAGACCGACCGACAGTAGGTGAGAAATCGGAGATAACTGGCACACGTACTGGCGCGTCTAAAGTCTGGCGCGTTTAGATAGACCATGGACGGGGGCAATGCACGTGCAAAGATTAATGTACGTTGCAATATTACTAAAACGTAGAACAAGAAGAAATATTATTTTTTTACGATGTTTTATTTACCCACTTACTAATCAAAGTTTATTGAAATGAAAGTTTCATATACTATTTGATGATCTTATATCCAACACCAGATTGTGACAATGTGGTACGCTACTGACCACGCATCGTATTTCGCTCAGCGCCGACTAAATTGTAGTTCGTGTGGGTTAACTCATAAGAGTGCATTTGTTCCATTTGTTATCGACTCGTCACAGACAATCGAGTCGGAGACCAAAATGGAAGATGTTCCAACTTTTTAGTCGGGCCGTATTTTTAGTCTGTCGTCTACGGTGTCTCATTTAAACATATAGTTGCATTCATACAGATAAAATTGTAGGTGACCGATAGTCGATCGTCTGCGGTGGGCCTTATATTCCCATCATCTGAGACTAGAATTCGGCATGTATAAAAAAACTGCACTACGGCATGATTCGCGACACTGTGAGCATTTTTTTACATCATATCAAGTTTTGACATCGTTGAAAAGATCTCCTAATTTGGAGTTTATTTTCCACAATACCATTTTTTTTTACTTTCGTTTATTAAAAAGTTATTACAATTACGTATGATATACTACATCCAATACATTCGTATGTTGCAAAATATCTAACAGTAGACCATATGTTTCAATGAAGCGGTGAAAAATGATTATATACCTAAAAAAATATATAAAATAATAAAAAAAAAACCGTCACGAAACACTGAACTACTGCACTTTTCTGAGAAAAGTAGCAGCAGTTCTCATTAAGTTGTTAAATCGTAGTACAGTTTTTTAAGGTAGAGTAACTATGGGTAAATGCACTTGTGGGGTAAATATACTTTGCAAGCGGTATTTGTAAACAGCGCATCTCTCGTGATCCAATACGTGGCTTTGTTTTGTTCTCACCTCTCATTTCACGGCTGAAAGTCGTTTGAAGTCCAAAATTCCACGTTTCTAATAAATTGGTTTCAACGCGTTTTTGGTCTATATTTATCAATAAATTCTTTGAGTTCAGTTTAGTCTTTAAGTATTTTTTTAAAGGCGCTAATTTATATGTGTCATTGAAAACATTCCGTAATTTAGTTATTTTACTCCATATCTGCTTTTGCGGTGCTATTACCATATTTTATCTATACCTAGCATTTACCCCCGACGCTTAGGGTAAATGCACCACTTTACACTGTTTTTTTTTAAAATGCATATTTCTATCCAATATCCTATAAATCAATTTTTTACAAATTAGAACATAATAAACACTTGAAATGTATTTTAATTAATTTTTGTCGTTCTAGTAATTTCTTAAATTTCAATTTATGTTTTCATGAATGCATTTACCCACAGTCACTCTAGCTACAAAATGTGGGTAATTCTGCACCGAAGTGCAGCTATTGTGGTCCGAGTTAGTAAAACCGGCTCGGACCGCTATTCGCGTTTATTTGAAACACACACCACACAGTTGTCGTTCAGCCGCGGCGTATAGAGTATCGCTTGTGGGTATATACGCATTTTTGTCATAAATAAAAATGAATTTGGAGCAAAGTTTAATAGCAGAGCCATTCTGTAACTGATATTTGTCAGACAAACACATATATCGTACAGTATTTTGTAGAATAAATATTTTAAATGTTGTAGTGTCAGAATTGCTCCATCAACCTTCTATATTCAGCAAAATTCTGAAGAATCAACAGAAAAATGAAGACTATGTGCTTACGAGCCGTGTTTTCCATGTAATGCATGGTTTCCGAAGTATTTTTTCCCGCTGAATACGAGTCCGGTATCAGGAATTGCACCATCTATCTTCAGTCTTCAGCAGAGGGCTGAAGAGCACCGCCACACTAAAAAAAGTTGTCTAAACTGTACATGCGATATATGTTTTCCGAAATATTTTTCCCGCTGAACACGAATCCGGGGGAGAATTGCTTCATCACCCTTCAATATTCAGCAAAATGCTGAAGAATATTCAGAAGAATGAAGAATTTTCCCTAATGAGCTGTACGTTATGTGTGATATATAGTTTTCGAAGTATTTTTGTCTACTTAATACAGATCCGGTATCAGAATTGCACCATATATCTTCAGTCTTCAGCAAAGTGCTGAAGAATCACACATAGAGACCATATATCGCATGTACATTTCAAACGACTTTTTTTTGTGTGTGTGGCAGTGTAATATTTGGTGTACACCAATAAAATGCCATTTCTACCTATAACATTGTTTGTGAATTATAATTAATATTTTTTTTAAGAACCATAAAATGTCTAACAAAACTTTCAGATTCGACCTTGAAAAATTAAAAATTTTCAGTTCGCCTATCCAGTTGCATATTTCTCACAAGTTTTCATTTGCAAACCCGAAATTTTGTAGCATGCGCCGCCACTGACATTACGCATTAGTCGGGTTGTAAAGAAGTTGCACAGGAAATAGAACGAATTTGGCAATACTTGCAAAGGTCGATTGAAAAGGCCGAGACTTAAATAAAAAATGAGTTTAATTTGAGTAATCCACATGATCGGAGATAAAATACGACAATCGCAGTTTATACTTTAACCAAAATATAATGGGTCATTGTCACAAGCCACGTGCTACAAGTATTCGTAACCATAGTACACAGCATCGGCGAAGATATTCGTAATCACTATACCTACGCCTTTCAGTAGACTAGACCTTCATATCAAACTACAGATGTAGTGAAATGGGAAAAAGGATAAAAAAAAACGTTTTTCGACAAAATGAAGAATAACTTGCCATTTGTTCTAAGACTCGGTCTACCAAGCTCTTTTTGAGCTACATCAGAAACTCACTGAATCAGAAGACCACACAGTTCGTAATTTCACTCTTACATTATACCTATAAACATGTTATTTGATCCCATGAAAGGTAGTCTATTAAGAGTCTCAATCTCAACAATCTCAACAAGACAACATTTTTAGTTGCAACGGGTGATATGATCATATCAGCCTCTAGTATGCATAGATCGGTCTAGATATGTTACAGAGTGTCTAACTGATCAAATTAGCTACTTCAAGTGCTGACAGGCTCCTAGGTGTCAGTCACTAAACCGATACGCTCGTTTAATGTCATTCGCTGTCAAATATACCGCACAGATGAGACCTAATACGCTGGAAATGCAGATCTCTGATTTCTGATGGGAATGATAACAAGCGGTATTATTTTCACTCCATAAAGTCTGGCTTCCCGTTAAAATACGCTTCGGGGAAGACATATTTTAATTCAAGGAACTAACTTGGTTAGACACGCCGTAACATCTAGTTCTGTCTACGCAAACTAGAGGACGATACTTACATTTTACCCATTTCTTCTATCCAGACACTAAGTTGGTACGCTCGATCGTTGTTCTTACTGAAATTTATGCAGGTTATAAGATATCGACTTTAAATCAAGGAAATTATGTACCCGACTGGCTTCAAAAAGTTCTTCGTAGTCTGAGTGGGATGTTAATAATTTCCCGCTCGCCGTAAATGCGAACAATAACGAACCTGAGTGTATCATTTACGTGTTGAGTGAGTAATGATAGTCGTCGGGAACAATATACAATGAAGGCGTAACACCTCTCCTGCATATTGATAACGCTGAGACGGTGATACAGTCTACTTCGTCTTCTTTAGCCGACACGCTGGTATTCCTTCTATAGATATTTATTCCTTAAATCTGTACATAAGTTCTCGTATATATTAGTGATGGGAATCAAAGCAAAAATATCGATACTCGTATTCAATATTTTGAATTTTTCGATACCCGGGTATCGTACATTATCATTAACAAATTGGTAATCAAATAATAATTTTTCAAAATTTAACATTTAGAATTTATTAATATTAAAAATTATTTATAGAAATATCCACGAACATTTATTTTTATTTTAATTTACTTTCTTTTAATTAATAATAATATTCATTAAGGAAAAAAATCTCTGGAATAAACATTCTGAAATAATTAAAACTTCAATTCTCTCAACACACGAATCAACAAAAAAAAAAACTAACTAACTATTTTTTTTTATAAAACATAAAAAAAAACATTCTTTTACAATAAAAAAGTAAACACTATAGAAAATGGTAAACTGACTCGAAAAAATTTTTTCATTCAATTTTTACTGTTTTAATGGTAAAATTCAATGAAAACGCCCTCCAGTGTTTTACTATTACAATTTATTATTTTACATTCTTTTTTCCGTGCATCACAGAGTTGTCCCTAATATGCTTTTCTTTTTGATAAATGGAACAATTTTTTTATAAAAAGTTTTTCTAACTTTTTCAAAACAACACGCATATAAGTTATAAATTTGCAAATATTTATTCATTTGAGGAAAATTTCAAATTTTAGAATAATTGTAAATACTAGAAGGTTTAGAGTAAGATATTTCTTCATATCCATAATTCTCCCAGCCAGTGAGAAATTCGCCGACGTGGAAAGAAACATTCGCTCTTCGAGGGCCATTTTTATTTTTTTGATGAAATGGTTAATTTAACATTGCAACGACGTCCGTTTGAAATATCAAAATATTTGAACATTAGAGAGTTACGGTTAGGTCAGGCTGGCTGTATACACAGACTCTTCCATTAAGCGACAGAGTTAGTTAGGTTAAATACTTACTTATCTCAGGTTTTTGAAAACCCGCAATACAGATTACTTCTATTGTTTTGGCAATAACAAGGGCGAACATGTTTGGTAAATTCATACTCGTTGCACGAAAATCGATATTTTGGATAGCTGGAATTGAGCCAAAACTGAGTTTACGGCGACGATCGGCGGTAGCCCATCCCTGTTTTGAAAGTTTATATTTCTGAACTTTCTTGGAAAAGTGAACCATAGAAAATGCTTTAGATGTTCCCAGAATATTTTACTACTTGCAACAGTATTTGCCATAGACAAACCAAATTTCTCTGTGGTATTTATATTCGTAAGTCTGAACTGAAAACATACATAGTGTTACGTATTGATGTTGATGCTACAGTTTTTATTTATTTATTTTTTTGTTTCTACAAAAAAATCTCGAAAATAGTTTTTCAAATAAACTCCTCGTCAAAATTAGTGTAACACTTTTTAGATTAGCGCCATTTGCATTCTATTCAAAGCTGCGATTTTTAATTTTCGGTAGCCTATAGGGTTGTTTTTAATGCAATGAAGTCAGTACGTTGTGACAAACGGTTCACCGTCCACACCCCAAAAAGCAACCCCATGACGAAATTTGAATTCGCAAGATTTTGATGACAATTTCAGAGACATACGGGATCGACTAAGAAGGACCCTGTCTGGTAAAAACTCCATCCCGGCACACATTAAGACCTCCTTAATAAGTTCCGTGTATTTGGTCGCTGTCCCATCTTTTCAACCCATTTTCAGACCCCCTTAAGCCAC
Source organism: Aromia moschata (assembly GCA_029963805.1). Taxonomy (NCBI): domain Eukaryota; kingdom Metazoa; phylum Arthropoda; class Insecta; order Coleoptera; family Cerambycidae; genus Aromia; species Aromia moschata. The sequence continues at coordinate 506,137 of JAPWTK010000053.1, read as the reverse complement.
CCCTTTGCATTTACGAAGGGTTTTGCGTGGTTTGACCTCTGTTGGGCGAATTCATTGATCCTAATGTTGCTTAATAAATTGGTGTGAGGTGCACAACTCAAGCACCCCTCCAGGCCACACCCACACCGACCGCCACTCACCCCCTCTGGATCCACCCCTGTAGAAGGCTGCGTGGGATGTCGTTTTGTCTCCAATTCATGTCATAGCATTACTTGAAGGCTCTCGAAGTTGGCGGAACACACTGTGGACGGCTGATTGAGTGCCAAAAGTGATATTCCAACTCCAACACACCCCCTGAAAATTTGCCGCCATAAGGGGTTGTAAGCAGGTTTCGATGCGTGGGGTAACTCTTTCGTTTAAAAACTTTCCTGAGGATATATCAACTCTTTTTGTCACACCTCCCGAGTCGTCCATCTCCTTCAAATCCTCTTTTGATTCCCATCGCCCTCTTTTTTCAACAGCCTCAAAACATTTTTGAGTAGATGACAATTCCTGAAAGAGAACTCGTTGGGTAGGCGGAACCTTCCTTTGCATTTGTGTGAATCGACAACCGCCAAACTCGCGAGAGATGCTTGGTATACGAGACAAATGTTCACTGTGACTTGGGCTCATGAACTCTCGACTGAGCTAGCATCTGAGCTAGCACCCAAAAAAAATTTTCTTAGTAGAGAAGAAGAGTTTGGCGATTGTCGATTCACACAAATGCTACCCACTCAAAAATGTTTTGGAGGGAGAGGACAATCGACGCAAAAGGGGATTTGAAAGTGACAAACGATTCGAGATGGGCTGAAAAGGGTTCAAGGGCCAAGGGGTTCAGGAAGGTTTGTAGTCACTCCACGCATCAAGACATGCTTACAACTCCTCAGCGCGGATTTTTCAAGGGGGTGGGTTGTAGATGGAATAACACATTTGGCGCTCAATTGGCCATTCACAGTGGATCCCGTCAACTTCAAGAGCCTTCAAGCAATGTTCTGACATGAATTTGAAGCAAATGGACATCCCACGCAGCCTTCTACAGAGGCGGAACCAAAGGGAGTTGGTGGGAGGTCGGAGTAGGTGTGACTTGGAAGGTTGCTTGGGTTGTTAAAGGGCGAAAGTGAGTTGTGGCACCCCACATCAATTTATTAGGCAGCATTATATCATCAATCAATGAATTCGTCCAATATCAACGATCAATGAATTCGTCCAACAGAGGTCAAACCACGCAAAACCCTTGTAAAAAATGCTAAGGGGTGGCTTAGGGAGTCTGGAAATGGGTTAAAGACATGGGACAGGTACCAAATATACAGAACTTATCGAGGAGGTTTTAGTGTACGCCGAGTCTCTAACTAAATCTCTAACTCGAATAGAACGCAAATGGCGCTAATCTAAAAACCGTTAGGCTAATTTTGACGAACAGTTTATTAAACTAGATTTTAGTCTAGGTTATTTATTATGTTTTAAAATGTTATCCTACTAATTATCCAAAAAACAATTATTCTGTAATTAATAACCATCGAATACCTACTAAACAAAAAAGGTCTATCGTTGTATCATGTAATTTATCGTTAGGAGTTAAGTGTTAAAAATGTTTTTTTACATACCGTTTTTTGATTCAACCAAATCAATTATTGAGACCAAATTCTTAAATTGATATAAAATATCCAATTGCATGACTAGTTTTCCTGTCTTTTATTCATGTAAAAGGAGATCTACATAATAATGTGAAATTTACTTAGTAAAATGAAACAAAACATTCACGTCCATATTAACACTACTGTGTGATGCACAACGAATAGTGTTTGTCACGAATTTGTATGGATTTGCAGGGTCACACAGCCCACATCAACAAAAATTTCGGCGCACAGGAGCAATTTGTATCAAATAAAACGCCGAATGCAAATTTTCATTGATGTGGGCCCGGCTTAAAGATGCAAAGAATCGGGGTAAGAGGGGGGGAGGGGGGTGTTGGGGGGGGGGGGGGGGGGGGGGGGGGGGGGGGGGGGGGGGGGGGGGGGGGGGGGGGGGGGGGGGGGGGGGGGGATTTTTTGGGGGGGGGGGGGGGGGGGGAGTTTGGGGGGGGGGGGGGGGGGTGAATAACCTTGGGAGAAAAAAACTTTAGCATTGAGAGTGCATCAGTCAGTGCAGTGAAATAATTTTAAACAGTTAATATTACTTTAAACAGCTGTGAAACAATTTTAAAATATCTAATAGGAATATTATATTGATATGACAACAGCGAACGCACTCTCCTTGCCCCGTCACGGATCTCCGCGGTTGTCGGCGGCCGCGCTCATACCGTCTGTCATTTAATTATTTGAACTTTTTCGTCAATGTGATAAATATCCATTTTTATTTTTATGAATATATGTAGTGCTTCTACAATACGCTCGTAATAACGCACTTTTCTAATCAGGCACTAGACCAGTATAAAATATAAAATGGTATTTCAAATTTTTAACTCAAACAGCCCTACCGACAAACCGGATGCTTTTCATACGCCTGCGCTAGCAATTGGATCGCGATTGGTTCTCACCTCATGTTTACTCTACTTACAAAGAAGTTAAATTATCAATTGCCCTTCATTCGGCTATGTACGCATTATGCTTCCGCTTACTGTATACAGTGCGCGCCTAAAGTATGAAATAAATTCAGTAAATGTGAAACTAAAATTTTTGAATTTTTAAAAATCTTCGAACAGGTCTATTTTATTTAATAAAAACACACATTTTTGAGGGAACGTATATTTTCAGATGTCATTTGTTTTTGAGTAATGACGTCATCAACTTATTTTTCAAATGGCAACCCCCCACTTTTTTAATTTAATTTGAGACCCTTTCATTGTCGATTTAACGGTATAAAAAATGTTTGCCACCTTACATAACAAAATTTTTAAGTAAATGACAATTGAATGTTACATGAAAATATATTTTTTTGCAATAAATAAACGAAAATTTCTGAAAAAAACGAACACAAATAAAACATAGCAAAAATTACTTCTAAGAAAAAAATTATCATTTTTAATTTTTTTCTTTTCTTGTTAATAAATTATATATAAATCTTATACCCTCCATAATATTTTCACACCTATCCCATAATTAGAGATCTCATCCAATTACCCAAGATAAAAAGATTGACATTGTGTTAAATATGGAAGAGAACCCTCAGAGTACCTCTACACGAGTTTCCTCAGAAAATGAAGTTAGTCAGACGACAGTTCTACGTATCCTGAGGAAAGAAAACTCATCCCTACAAATTTTTGATTGTGCAAGAACTCAACGAAGACGACCCTGACCGGCGACAGCAATTCTGTGAAACTATGATGAATCTTTGTCAAACAAATCCAAATTTACACCAGCAAATACTTTTTCCGATGAAGCCATGTTTTATCTAAACGGCACAGTGAACAATGAAAATTGCAGGTATTGGAATCGGACGAATCCTCATTGGATCATCGAAGCACATACTCAACATCCGCAGATATTAAATGTGTGGGACGGAATATTCGCAAACAGAATAATAGGGTCTTTCTTCTTGGTATAAACTCTCACAGGAGAAAGATATCTGGAGATCTTGCAAAATAATCTAGTTCCAGGGCTTGCAGTATTTTTCCCAAACGAGAACGATCCTGACATTCCAGATAACACACTCTGGTTTCAACAAGACGAAGCACCCCCGCATTATGCGCGAGTTCGTGAATATTTAGACGTCATCATACCTCAGAGATGGATTGGCAGACGAGGACCGATAGAATGGCCCGCGAGATCCCCAGATCTTACACCACTTGATTATGTTTTATGAGGTTATTTAAAATCAAAAGTTTACTGTAGAAAACACACAATTTAGCCGAACTACGAGATCGCATTAGAGATAAAATGGGATACATTACCCCGGAAGTCATTCAGAATGTACAAGAAGAATTTGTACACAGGCTTGCATATTGCCAAGAAGTTGATGGACGACATTTCGAACACTTAATTTAATATTGTATTTGCTTATTAAAGAAATTTTCGTTAATTTATTGTGAAAAATATATTTTTCATTTTGTAACATTCAATTGTCATGTACTCAAAAATTTTGTTATGTAAGGGTCTCTCAAATTAAATTAAAAAAATGGGGGGTTGCCATTTGAAAAATAATGATGACGTCATTACTCAAAAACAAATGACATCTGAATATAGACGTTCCCTCAAAAATGTGTGTTTTTATTAAACAAAATCGACCTGTTCGACGAGTTTTTCCAAAAAATTTTGTTTCACATTTACTGAATTTATTCCATACTTTAGACACGCACTGTATATCGAAAACCCCATATTTTAGAACATACTTAGATTACCTAATTTATATGAACTTTCCAACAAATTTAGTCCAGAAATCACAACTTAAAATAAGTACATAACATTAGTATATGTACTTATTTTACACCCCGTATTTTACAAAGTAACACCCCGTATAATAGACAAAACAGTTTTTTGAGTACTTTTTTAGTAGATTTTGAACTAGTTTGAACCACTTTACATTTTTGACATATTCCCCACCATCTGACTATAAAATCGAATGACTGTATATCCTCTTTCCCTACTTCTTTACAAAAAATATGTATTTTTATTGGCAATAACTTACTGTATGTTTAAAATGTATTTATTTATGTATGATTTAATTGAAAATTAGAAACATCGAACAATACTTCTGTAAGATGTCACTACTAAATTGTATTTTTTAATGATTATTTTGTTGTAAAAAAAAAACTACTTTTGTTACTGCTTTGTTCACAAATAATGTACCATAATATAAAATAACTCGAGTGCCCAGTATGTTCCAGCGTAATCCTCTTGGAAGCTCTAAAACTAATTTGTTGTTTTTGCGGGACTCATGCAGAAAGCGTGACTTCATTTCGATGTGCCACAAACTTGTGCAGTTACAGGAAACAGAAAACTTTATAAATAAATGGCTCTCGTACAATGGAGAAGATAAGAAATAATATAATTCTCTAGTCTGATTAGACCAACTTTCAGCTAACGTTTTTTTATATATTTTTCTGCTAAAGATAAGGTTTTAAAGATTTCGTATATTACTCAAATGTCACTGAAGTAAAACCAAAAGATGAAGAAATAATTAAAAATAAAAATCAAATTCAAGTCAATTTCTTCTAATACTTCTAACAAACCTTCATTTTTTTTGTGTGAGAGGTTTAAAAGCGCATATTATTTTTAGTTTAAAATAATAAGCACAAAAAAAAGCTTTGTTATAAATAAAAAATGAAATAAAAAACAACGAAATTACTTAAGTTTTTGAAGTTTTTATTTACAAGTGAATACCAATTATTTTTATTTCAAAATCTTTTATATATTTTTTATATATATATATATATATATATATATATATATATATATATATATATATTGCACTCCACAGTAGTTATTTCTAAAAATATATTCACTTCATATGCATCTCACAAAATTGCTGCCATGAAAACAAAACATATACCTGATCTAGTATGAGAAAGTATCAATTACACAAGGTATAATAAATTACAAATTTTCAGGACATCTTTAAAGCCTCAATATAATATTACTTAACCTAACTTACCCTAGTATGAAAATACATTGGTACGGAGCTACTGCCCTTTAAAGTTGGTTTTAAAAAAAAAATAATAAAAATTAAACAGGAAATCGCAGCAGTTTGAAATTTTACATAGAATCGCTATTTGATAGGATAAAAGTTTTCACAGTGTTAAAAAAATATGACGAGGTGTGATGTATGTTTAAACACCCATAGCTTTTCAACGGATCAACATTTTGCAAACCTAATTAATTACATACTCGGGTAAACCATTTTTTTCTATATCCGGGAAAACTGAATATAAAACTAGACTGTACCTACCGAAAGGCCCCTCAATTGCGTTGCAGTGTAATTCAGTTTCCCAGAAAATGGTAAGTGACAGAGAAGAGATACTGGGGAGAATATTCTTTTGTTATTTTCATTGGTCTACCGGAATATTTAAGTAATTAGGTTTCCAACATGGCGATCAGTTGAAAAGTTGTGGATGTTTGAACATCCCCCAAACTCCCGCTTTGGTGCAATTTCGTACCAACGTAAGTTGCATTATTCTGACCCCCTGAACATGTCTTGATGTCGTTGTAATTCATTTACGCTGGATACTCAGACAAACTAAACATTGTAATATAGAATTTGTAATGTAAAAATATATACACATAAAATACATGATATCAAACTTACTGCTACATCTACAAAATTCAAAATACATTGTGTTAAGTAATTTGCTGGACTGGACATCTATATGATCTTCCGAAACAAAGTTTTTAATTTGACTAGGATACAAAAAACTACAAAATCATAAGGGATCATTGCTAAAAATACCCGCAGATACGTTAAAACTAAAGATAATATTAAGTTAGATCGTCTGCCCTCTTACTAGTTGTTTCTTTGGTAAATAACTTGAAATGATACATATATGTCATCAGCAATACCCTACAACTCAATCAAGCCACAATTACATTTTTTGCAGTCTTCTAAACTATACTCAATGCATAGAACACCTAAATATGTTGTAATTTTTAAAATCTTGTAACTTTTGAAAGAAAAATCCGAACATTAAAAATTTGATACGAGTTGGTTGCTCTGATATTTAGCTACAATCTCAAGTATACAGCATACCGCAACAACATTTGAATAGGGAGTTTTTGATCAGCAATGTTTTTCCTAAATTTTGAAACTTTGTTGTGACGTGTAGTGAATACATTCTATACAACAGTTTGAACTGTAGAGACATCTTCCAGTAATAAACTTTTTTTTTATTTCGGGAATATCTGTTTCTGTTTTCAATATACAATGTAGTTTCAAAAATTTATTGAGAAAAGTGTTGAAAGAAAAAGACTTATAACGAATAAAAACACAAAAATAGTATAAGAAAATGTCAAAACCTTCCACTTGTATTGGTAATGTAACCAAATATAAGAGCAACCATCTGAAGTAAAAGCAACCTTTTTAAGATTGGGATTAATTCAAAAGTTACAGAATGTTAAAAATCCTGAAATTTTTACGTGTTCCAATTCAATTGGCGTTGATTATATTTCAGAACAGACGGACGTCCAGTCTATTCTAATCCATATTAAGATTATTTGCACTATTTTTTTATCAAAAATAAAAATAATTATGTGTTGGTAATTAACACTATCTTAATAAGCACCACTTAGATACTTAAAAAATGATGATTTTACTTTCCATGAGAAAGCACTAATTTAAATAGTCTGGTTTACATTTAGTCTGTAATTTTTTTGCAGCACTGTAGTACACACTTCAACTATTGAGTATTATTTGAATTAATATTTCAAACAATTATCAGTACATCTGTGTAGAAATCGTTCTACATTCTGTAAATGAGTGAGATATGCTTTTTACAACAGTCGGTGTACCGTATAATACGCAACATATATTTTTTTTAACTAAAAAAATAAATTAAAAAAAGTTGCTCAAAAAAATTGTACAAAATCTCACTGACGCAGTATCTTCGTAAGTACCTAAAATAATCAGATAAATATAACATATACATATTCTTATAGCCTATAAATAAAAAAATAGGTAATATTTACAAATGTAAGTCGAACGCCCCTGTTCTAAATACCTAACCGCGTAGCACTGTCAACGACACAAGCACTCGAAAATCTCTACAATCTGTATTGGCCAAGGACTAACCTACTATTCATTTTAATCTCTATCGTAATATCAAAAACACCACACATTTGCGAGGTATTATTTTCTTGACTTCCTTATTACTTTTTCTAAAGTCCAAGAGGTCACTACCAAAAGCAAAATAATGTTTAGGACATGAATGCATATCGCATAGCTCAACAGATCCTTCAGCAATCCTAAAAATAAAAAAAAAACATTAGATTGTGTTAAAAAAATCGTCAGAAGTATTATGATATTATTTTTTATATAAACATTTTTTACCTAAAGATTGTCCTAGGGTCAGAACGAAGACCCCTTTGGACACCATATTCAGGCCGACTGCAGAAGGAAGTTTCTCCTTATTAATGTATTCTGAAATCACTAGGTTCTGGTTGATGACTGTGACGGCCCTAAAGTACCCGACCAGCAGAGAAGCCACAAAAATCATCTTGAAATCGCTCACGGAAACCATGACTGAAAAATAAAATAACTTACTAAATTGGAAACATGTTCTAAGCATCTAAGCCATGTGACAATTACCATACGTCATAAAGTAAGCGTTAATTATAATTAAACTAACTAGCATATTACGTATGGACACTAGACTGAGAGGTCTGATTGTATAATAGATCCTGAATTGGGCAGGTTGACACCGCAATACATACAACTGAGATCATTAAAATTTAGAATTAACGAATAGCCATATCATAATATGTATAATCTATCAATACAATAAATATTAAAAAACAATATAAATTATATGTATTAGGTCCTGGAGCCGGCACTGGAACCTTCGGCTTAGAAACAAAAAACTGGACGTTTTCCACGAAACACCGAACTACTAGTTCGGTGTTTCGTGGAAAACGTCGTTCTTTACATTTATTAGGATTTATATTTACTCTACTTATATGTTTGTACGTATACAGGACTATAAGTGTGTGTTAAAAAAACATGTTTGACTCATTTCAACCCAAAGTCAGAGAGAGCATGACATTTCACGTATTAAATCATGTTGTTATCATGGGATCAAAGAATTATACAGGGCCTAACGAAGGTCGAACTAATCATTTTTAATATCACATTCGGAAATACCGCGAAATTTTATATTTCAGAATCAAGATCTTGCCATTTATTTTCTGAAAGTGGTGACCTAAAATCGAGAAAATAGCTCTTACAAAACTTTGACCTATACAAACACTGACATTGACAATTTTTCAGCGACTTATGAATGTATAAATTAAAATTGATCTTGAAATGACCAGGAATATCATGCAAAAGGTGAGGTATAAGGTCACGCACAAGGTGGTGTTAAGTTAAGGTCACGGTTAAATTAGTGATTCAAAACCTTGACGGTCATGGTCAAGGTCAAGTTGGAGGTCATTAGTTCGTTTTTCAAAACCCAACTTTTGTAAGTACAGGTCATTTTTTCGATTTCAGGTCACATCTTGAGTAAATCGGTTGTTCTGGTACTTTTTGTACAATATGTAGTACATTATATGTAATTTTAATTGTATCATATTGTAATTTTAAATGTTTTAATGTAATTTTTAGTGTATATTAGTACGAATTGCCTGGGAGGTTACTGAGTGAATGGTCTATTGTAAACTGCCCTTCTTAATTTTTATGTCGATCAACTATCCATTCAGTGGAATATTTACCTTTCGTTTTGTGCTGTACAGTACCAACTTGATAATTCGGCACTTGATAGTCCGAATGCTCAGTAATCTTACATTTATCAGCAATTAGAACTATAGTCCGACATGTAACATATTGATATGCTCAGTGCCTTAACATTTTTCCGCCGTAGGCAAACCCAACAAATGCCGCCACCGAGCTTAAAAAAACATTAAAATATTTAAAAAAAATATTTATATAAGAACCGTATAACCAAAAATTTGATATAATTAAATTTAGACAATTATATTAATACAGATTTACGACACATTGTTTCACTCATAACAAAATTACATTTTTAAATTAAAATTCCTTTACAAGCTCTTAACGAGCCAATGACAACAAACCAACAAACTAAAACTAGTACCTACTATTTTGAGAATTAATTAAATATATTTTTACACCAATAGACAAAACTAGTACAATAATATATCGGGTGTCTCACAATAACGTTAACAGTGGATATTTCCGTTATTACGAGTAAAAAAAACTGACCAAATGGCATGTGCTTTTATCAAAATAATCACATTGATGTATAATAGCTTTTTTGTACTTACCGCTAGCATTGTGATTAAGAAGGGTGTAAAAATGCTACTTTACAATATATTTACTAATAATAAATTGCTAATTACTTTACAATATAACTTACATACATATAACCACTAAATTACTTTTAAATACCTGTGTTATATTACTGTACCTACTTGGAATTAAGTGAGGAGTAAATTTAGATTTTTAGTTACAAATGGTGCTATTTAAAAATATAGCTGTGGCTTATTAAGGGTTTATAAACGAAACATGGGGTTTGATGAGTACCTAATTAGATGTTTTCCGTGCCATTTGCTCACTTTCATGTCTTCAAATAACTGTTAACGATATTCACAATAACGATATACAAGTCTAAATATAAACCTAAGTTAAAACAATCTGTTTTGAACTTTCATTTCCGCAAACTCGCGAATAACATCTTTCAAATCTAGTTTTGTTTGCTTTTTTTTATGTTCTACGTTTTTCGGCTTTTTGTAGTTCAAGCGGTGGTTTTGCCGCCCCTAAATTTTACCGCCTCGCCTACTTTGTCTACCGCCTAGGGCCGGCCCTGATATGTTCAATAATCCGACAACACGCCTGCAATGTGTATGTTATGGAACATCCTTAGTTACTCGTAAGTAACACTGTATCTTTACTTTCTATATAAATGTATCTTTATCTCGAAAAAATCAATATTCCAAAAACTTCCTCTCTTTTTTAACCAGGAATCGTGACAAATCTATTTTATTCAAGCTTCTTTCCAGCATTCTGACAATTACGGTAATTCGGCAATAGGCCAGTCCCAACAGTGTCAGATTATCCAGCTTGTATTTTTATTAAATAAAAACACACACACCAAATATTTCCAGTTTATCTGCAATTGATTTTTGTGAGACGATTTCTGCCAATGCTTTAGAAATTACGTTAACAGGTAATAAATTCGCGGAAGAGGTAAATTAATGTGTTTTTTTACTTACATGATCTGCACATCGCAAGCAATATGCACCCCACCATGAAAGAGCTCTTATTGCCGAGGTTCAGCCTTCTGGCGATTTCCGAAACAGTCGTCCTCCCGATGATGTCTGCGAATGAGAGTGCCGTCATGCATGCCGTCGTCTCCATCATGCCGAAGTCGACCTCGTCCTGCAGGAACATGGGGAAGAACGTGCTGAAGGTCACGGTGCTGACGTAGCCGAGCGACAAACCGATCAAGATGTGGACGAACGTGAAGTCCGTTAGGAGGGTGAGATCAAGGGATTTCACGATTTTACTGAAGCAGGAACCGCCTGATCGCTCCGTGTTCGACAGCTCTGTGCCTAAAAAAAATTGTAATTAATTTTGAACGAAATAGGTATCGTATAGTCCTTCTAATTTTAATTGAAAATGATAAATAAGCCTGGGGAACAAAAAAGTGGTGCAACTTTATGATTCCATGGGCGTGCATATATCTTTTATAAATTCGAAAATTGTGAAATAATTTTTTTTCATTCAAATCAATATAGGAGATTAAAATTAGCCTGCATACAAAACTCTTAATATTTGTAATATAATTTGCTGTAAAAAATGCTCATTTAGCCAGACAATCTCAAAAAATTGTCTGTGTTAATAAACCTAGCTGAAATACACGTCACTGGCGCCTTAAACACCTAGAATTTCTAAAGTCGTAAATCATTTTAACGACGTCGTAAAAATTTTATGGCACAGTGGACCGAAGAAGTATTAGCAATGTATTGAATGCAAAGTAGTCTAATAATCTCGTTGACCGGTGTTACCGCCAGTGGTTTTACTTTGTGCCGCCAGCCGTCTGAGCCGCCGTTGCCGGCTCTTCAAAATTTTCTTAAGTATAGTAATATACATAAAGTTGTTTGAATTTATAATTATTTTTTCCAGCAATTTTAAACGCTTTATTTTAATGCTAACTAATAAATTGATATCTATGTATTTTTTTTAAATATTTCCAAACTAGCTTTCTAAGAACGTCACGAACTAACAGATTACTGAAGTATGAAGTATACTTGTATAGTGAGCTTAGCAATTTTAGAAAATATATCTGACAACCTTGCTTTTTTCTACCTATTTTCAATTTAGAATGTAAATAGAGTACATGTTCATTACTATATGAACTGGGAAATATAATTTAAAAAAGTAACTAGGATACTCAAGAAATAGTATCTAAGTTATCCATCTATACAGAGTAGTATCTAGTAGTATCAAAGAGTATTTTTTTAACATCTGGTTTGGCCGGACTTTGGCCATATTCGGCCAAAATAGAATTTTTAAAAAAGAATATTGTAGATATTATTTTAAAAAACACAATAAGAAAAGCTGTTTACCTAATAACAAATGTAAAATAAATTACAAACCACGAACTTTAAAACAAGTAACCTAACTAATAAATAATATGTAACACATTATTATGCAGAATAATATTTTTTCCCGTTGCTTGTAGAGAGTCTATTTCTTTTTTTGTACACATCGGCTGCCTGCCAAAACAAAAATTCACTATAAACACTTGATGCAGGGCGCATATGAGTATTTTTCCTTTTTTTGATAAAAGTGGAAAATTATCGTGTTTTTTCCACCAGTCAAATGGATTTTCAAGCATAAACGGTTAAAAACCACAGAGATGCAGACAGTGACAAATAAAAGAACCACTGCCAATGGAATCATTACTTCCACATCCAATTTTCCACATTTAATTAGACTAAACAAAAAAAAAAAATTTTTTTTTAAAATTAAAAAAATAAGAAAATGGGGGGAGAACATTTATTACTTTTAGGGCCAAAAAAAAAAAAAAAAAAGGGAAAGGGGGGGGGGAGCCCTTTTGGGGGCAAAGAGGAAAGGGGTTAATAAAAACCCTGAAAACCAAAAGGGAACCAAGAAAAAAAAGGAACTAAATGACCCCCATGACATTTAGGACCCAAGAGACTTTGAGACCCAAGGCTTTTGAGGATAAAATGACCTTTTGAACCCGGTGATTTACACCTTATTACATCAAAGAGGTTATGGACATGAACTTTAATGACCTTTATGACATTTCTTTTCCTTATCATTTGTTCTATCCCTCCTCCCATACTCAAAGGGAGTGTGGGGAAGAAGAGTAGGAGACTTTTTTAGAACTTTTTTTCACTGTGTAGTTATTAAAATTTATGTCATAAACGTGTATTTTAGCTATTTTGAATACTTAATAATTCAATACCCCTTTCAACCCCCCAACCAAGTAACCTACAAACCTTTATATTTGCAGAATTTGTTCTGCAAATACCTAAAGCCAAAATCCTTTGTATTTGAATGATGTACATGTGTCTGAAATTACCTATACACAAGGAAAAAGTATATTACCCCCATTTATCCCCCAACCCCTTAAGCGATGGAGCTCAAAATCTAATCTAATCACCAACAAGTTTTAGAAATTTCAAGTTAATCTCTTAAAGCGTTTTCGAGTTATAGTGTACACAAAAAAGGTTTACAGACAAACATACCAAGAGAGAGACAGAAAATTAGTTATCGCTTAAACTTAAAATATCGAATAATATTTTCATTTAGCCAATAAATATTAAAAAAATCATGAATGTACTTCCACTCTACTACGTGGATGGAAGTAATTGGCCATTGACTGACAAACAGGAACGGTTTAAAATATAATATTTTTTTATGTCGGATCCGGTTCCGGTCCGGCATTCGGCCAAAAATGTTATCCAGTTGTTGGTTCCAGTTTCCAGTATCCGGCGTTTTCAAAAAGTGGATCTGGTGGCATCACCAATTTAAAGATACAAGGTACTCCATAAAGTATCCAGAAAACTTTTAATTCTGGTACAAATACAAAAAAAAAAATTTTACAAAATAAAAAAAAAATTTTAATCTGCAATTGGTTGAATTTGTTATAGTCATTTGTCTATATAGTCTTGCAATGCTGCGGTGACGGGACTTGGGATGGCGGTAGGTTAACATGTAATGCACCTTCAGTACAAGTTTGAACTTGGTAGAGTCATTTGTTTGTTCTTTGTGACTGTTTTCGTAAACCATTTTTTTTTTTTCGTAAACATTAATTTTGAGCAACAGTGTGCTATCAGGTTTTGCTTCAGATTTGGACACAGCGCAACGGATACTTTTGCAAAATTTCAACACGCCTACGAAGACAGTTTTTTCAAGAGCCCAGTTTTTTAGATGATTTAAGGTATCAGAAGGAAGAGAGTCGATTGAAGATGAACCACGCAGCCTTCATCTTCAAGAACCGATGAAAACGTCGATGAATAGGGATCTTATGCATTCAGATCGTCGGTTGACGACAAGAATGATCGGGGAAGAGTTAAACTTGAATCACATCACTGTTCATCTTGTTTTGACTAACGAATTGAGGATGAGAAAAATCTGCGCAAAATGGTTCCAAAAACCCTTCAGCAGGAACAAAAAGACATCAGGAGAGAAAGGTGTCTTGACTTTTTGAAATCGATTGAAAATGATCCTCATTTTATGGAACGTGTAATTACTGATGATGAGATTTGGGTATTTGAGTACGACCCGGAAACACTTTAAGCTCTCCAGGACCCAAAAAAGTAAAAACAAGCAAGTAGAAAATGAAATGCATGCCAATTTGCTTTTTTGATAGCCAGAAAATTGTCGACAAAAAGTTTGTGCCTCCAGTCCAAACAGTAAATCAACACTTTTACAGAAACGTTCTTGAAAAACTTCGAAAAAGGGTCATACGTGTGGGACCAAACATCATCACCCCAAGGGACGTCATTTTGGGACCATAGAAAACATTCAAATGGTTATAACCGACCAACTGAAGGCTATTCCAGTGTATGAGTTCCAGCACTGCTATAAGAAATGGAAGAACCGTCTCCAGCGCTGTGTGGCTTCCCAAGGAAGTTGTTGGAGACAATACTGAATTGTAATTCTATTTGAATAAAAAAAATATAAGTCTCATTACTTAATTTACACACCTCGCATATCAAACAATATTCCATGACTGGTAATCTATATATTTGACACTTTATTTGGTAACTATGTACGTCAATAGTATTGACCCTGAGTATAACTTATTTAATTACTTATTTTGAAAAATACACATATAAAAATAGAAGAACCAGGAAAAATAACAAACAATAATAAATAACCAGTTGACTTTAATAAATCTCGCAAGTAAGTATAATAATTATAAAAGAAAAACAAACCACAAAGGTAGTAGGTACATATTAAAACCTATTAATAAAACGTAGTGGCACTTATTTTATAAGTTAGTGGTGTATTACATTTGCAGTGTATTTATTTAAAATATATATTTTATGGACGAAATTATTAACTAGAACATACTGTTATCTTAGATACAAAAAATATCTAAAACCTTGAAAAGAACTTTTTACATTACTATACAGTATGCGGCAAGCAACTAGGGACATTGACAAAGCTGAAAGCTCAGGCGCGTTTACTCACGACCAGAGTTTTTTTGGTCGTGGTGGGGAGCAGTGTTGCCACTATTGCTATACCAAATAACACGAATAGCTGTTAAGAAGTGTATGTATGTAAGTGTAACAGTACTTAAAAATGCCATAAAAAACGTATACATAGTATTCACCTTGTCTTGCCGACATCACGAAGCGTGACGTGTTATTAATAATATTCTTAAAATATTATTAACAGACAAATCCGTCGAATCTAGGCATGAAATATACCCAGGAAGAACACCATTGTGATGATAGGAATACCTTTCTATTTTTGTTACGATAAATCATTTTTACCAACGGCAGATTTTGAGTCTCTACAACAAATAGACAGGGTGATCGATTTATCATAGGAAGAAAGTTTTTCTCGGAAACGGCTGAGATAAATTATTTTTTGTGAACGGTAAATCACTTTTACCTTTTACTAACATTTACTCAAAATTAAGGCAAAAATAAAAAATATGTCTTAAAGACGCTAAGCGTCGGACGCCTCAAAAAAAACTTTCTTTTATCAATGTACCCTTTTTACTTCACTATTACAAAGATATATTAATTGTGTATTCTTTTTTTATGTAGCAGTTTTTTTTAATCTTGAATATCGAAAAAGTTATGGTCGATTTATTGTTGTGTGCCCTATATGTTTTTTCTCGTAAACTGCCAGGTAAATGAATATAATTTCTGTATAAGAATATATCAGTTTACTTGCTTTTACTGAAAATTAAGATGGAAATAAAATATATAGGTTAATTATGCTAAGCATCGCGATACCGTTTTTTTTTTAGCAAAATACCTGTTTTTCTTTATACTTTCTTTATTTCAAAAGTTTGGCCGATTTCCCGATGAAGTCCTTTACAGTTAATATTGCAATATTAGGAAATACATTTTCCAACGCTATTGTTCGTTCAACATATCCATAATACATAAGTAAATATATTTTTATTTACAAAAAATATAGGATGTATTAAACCTAGGTTTTGATAGTTGAAATATTGTATAATTTATAATAAACAAATATCTTTAGATACCTCAATAATAACAACTAACCAATAACTAACGAATATACACTCAAATACTAGGTACTTAAATATTTACAGTCCATACACTAACAACAACCAAAAAAATTAAAATTTAATAATTTAATAAATGTTCAATGAGCACCATTGTTATTTAAGCATAAAACTTAAGCATAATAATTCAAAGAATAATTAACAATTACTATAATAAATAGGTAGTGTATATTTACTTAAAGTTAAGCCATAAACTGTTCTTCACACACACACACGTTCACAGTTAACTCCTGGGAGTTTTGAAAGTTGAACACGGTTTATTATTCAATTCTTATTTGCATTAGATGTCCTCACTGGTGTGACATTTAGAAATGGACTATTTAGTAGGTTGGTATAATATTTTTAAGCGGATGTTTTAGTAGACCAAATAAGATTTTGGGGATCGGACATCATTTTTAAAATAATGAAATTAAAAAAAGAGTTCAATAAATCAAAAACTTTTACGAATTATAAAGAAGATTTATTGTTAAAAAGAATCGAGGCGTCGCGATGCTTAACATCCTTTTCTATCAACATCTATAGTTTTTATTTCTGTCTTAAAAGGCAGAAGCATTTGGCTTTAGTTATCTAAACTTTAGTTTAAGAAACTAAACTTAATTTGTTTTGTTTAGTTTAGTTTATTTGCCTTTAGGCGAGTAAACTGATATACTCTACAGAAATTATATTAATTTAGCTATCAGTAGGTAAGTATATAAGAAAAACAGATAGGTAAATGCACTCAACAGTAAATGAGCCATAACTTTTTAAATATTCAAAATATAAAAAAAAATGTTAAATAGAAAATGAACTCATTTAATATATGTACGTTTGTAGTGGTAAAGTAAAAAAGGTATCTTGCTGAAAAAAAATTTTTTTTTGAGGCGTCGCGACGCTTAACATCCTTAATACATATTTTTTTGCCTTAATTTTGAGTGAAGGTGAGTAAAAGTAATTTACCGTTCACAAAATATCTCTCAGCCGTTTCCGAGAAAAAACTCACTCTTATGATACATCGATCACCCTGTAAGTCACAATCAATATACAATATACAATTTACTAAATGTACGTAATTTAAATGTACGCAAAATGATAGATTAAATGGTAATTAATTACTATAGTAATTTTTAAAGTGTATTGTCCTGTTAATAGTGTTTAGCCTTTATCTTTATACATTTACTATATATGTATATAGACAGTGCCGCCAATGTTTGTAACGTACCACCTTACATGACAACAATAACAACATTGATTGAGCCCTGATGAAGGAGAAATAAAACTCCGAAACGTTGGCAAAAATCGAATAGTTGTTATTTACTCCTGGACCTAATCCAACCAAACCAAAAAAAAAATAATTAAATGGTAAGTGGCTAGTATTGGCAACATCGCCGACAACTAGGGTCATAGTCTGATGCACTGATTCTTACAAATTTCCCCTATTTTCTTTCCCTATAGTTGGATCGGCGAATATATATAGTAATAAAAATGTCATATCGGTGCCTTCCAACTATCTGATTGGTTGCTACTTTGCTAGACTGGTTTACACTACAATCAATTTTAAAATCAAACATGTGATGTTGACAGTGAGTAAAAAAAGTGTTAATTGCTAGACTTGATTACTTCCACATCCATGTAGTGGTAAGGAACTAATAAAATGTGGTATTAATATAATAATAAAAGGTGGAAAGGTAGTAATTAATTGACTAATTCATGAAATTTTTCTAAAAAAAATGTATTCGCTAAATATCCCTAAAATGTTATAAAACATCGAGATTTTAAGTTTAAGCGAAATGAAAATTATATCCGTATGTCGGTCGGATACAAGAACTCGAGAACACGTTAAGATATCAACTTGAAATTTGGAACACTTTTTGTATTTCTTGTATGTTTTGTAATGTAGCATGACGACGTCTAGAGCTGATTAGTGTTTGAGCTGAATCGGTTTAAGGGTTGGGGGATACATGGGCGTAATATACGGTGTGGAACAGCCAAATGGAATTAATTCAGTAGCTCCATTATTATGCATTTTTTTTAGAAAATTCTGAGACACGTCACATTCTAATTATAAAATAACATCTTGCGACTTTAAAATGTCATCCCTATATTCAACCCCCTTCAGGTGATAGTTCCAACCCCTAAATTTTCAAATTGGAAGTAGGGGCTTGTGATACTTCATTTGAAAATTGAATTGAAAATTCGTTACATTAAAATAAAATATAAATCATTATTAATGCAGCAGATGTTCAAAATGCATGCCTCCAGCATCTTGGCAGCATCCTAGACGTAAATAGAAATGTCTTCTAACGTTAGTTAACATCTGCGGGGTACTCGATCTAATTGCAAGTGTTATTCTTCTTCTTAAGTCAGCTAAATCGTCGGGTTTGATTTTGTACACCATACTTTTTACATATTGGAAGAAGTCTAACGGCGTGAGATCAGGTAATCGTGCAGGCCATTCTACAGAACATTCCACGTCTCCCTATCCAGCGATTTGGAAATATTGTGTGGAGATATTGCCGGATATTGACTTCGTAATGTGCTAGTGCACCATCCTGCTGGAACCATATTGCATTACTTAGAAGTTGTGGATTTCCTTCAGCTGGATACAAGTTTGCCATCATTGTACAACATTATTTTGGAGCAGTGCCAAATAAGTTTCTCCATTCAAATTGCCGTCAATTAAGAAGGGACCAATGATATTTTCTCAAATTATTACTGCCCAAACATTAAGTTTCTCAGGGTTTTGTGTGTGTAGTTCCCTCATCCAGTGAGGATTTTCTCTCGTTTTTGTCGTTCGATTGTCAAGAAAAAGATTGTACGTATTTATAAGTTTTCATCTTATAGTAGGGACTGTCGGCAATTACAGACATTTATTTTTTTGTTATTATTAACATTTCAGAACCTAAAATTGACAAATAGTGTTACTTATAAAAGCTTTATTTTAATGTAACGAATTTCCTACCCTGGAGAAACTTATCTTTTTTTCTTGTTAATTTCTGCAATAAAATTTAAAACCATAGCAGTTTTAATAGAAAATGAAAAGACCTTTCAAATGAAGTATCACAAGCCCCTACTCCCAATTTGAAAATTTAGGGGTTGTAGCTGTCACCTGAAGGGGACTGAATTTAGGGATGACATTTATACGTCGCAAGATGTCATTTGAAAATATCGCATGAATTAGAAATTGACGTGTCTCAGAATTTTCTAAAAAAAAAATGCATAATAATGAAGCTACTGAATTTATTCCATTTGGCTGTTTCATACTGTAGAGAGGACAACATTAACAACGGAACAGAGCCTGAGAGCGGAAATACTTTGAATGCAATAGGAATTTTACTACTTTTCTCCTGACTCTTTATATTCCAAGGGTCAATGGCTGCGACTTTTAGGTTGATTGCAGTTGTCAGCGGAACAAAATTAGTTTTAGTTGGTAATCCAGCAGAAAAATGTTATTAGACGATCATCCACAATTACCGAATCTAGAAGTGTAATAATAAGAATACTGAGAGCATTTATTGCAAATGCGCAATCTTTAAAGAACTCTAGCTCCCTTAGAAAGCAATATTGGATTAAGGTAAATTAACCCATTAACGCCCAAACAAACACAATTTTTCGTCCTTTTTGGAGCGTCAATCTCGAAGGGAAATTAATGAATTCACTCAATAAAAACCACTTATCCTAATGTTTTCGGATGTGATCTTTCGATTTTCCGACTTCAGAATGGTGATTAAATGAGCTAGGAAAAAATATGGCTGACTTTATGGAGAAAAGTACTGAAAATTTGGGGATCCTTTTTTTATATATTTTTTTTTTAGTCCAAAAAGTACTCTAACCTACTCCGGTTTGTGGAGGGAGGTGGAGGCAATAGTTGGAGTTGATGATAGGATTTTTTTTGCCGACTTCAACTGACTCTAATCTTTTCAAAATGGTGGACATTGCATAAAATCTCATGAAATATGAATTTCTCTCTAGTATTAACGAGAAAATAATGTTATTGTGCGGTTTTCTTAATCCACAGTCATTTTCCTCAATCAAAACAATACCACAGAATATATTTGACTAAATTTTCAATTTTCAATGATGGCAGATTCAAAATCGCGGCCGTATTTCTCAAGAAATGGCGCGATTTTCGTTATAAAAAGTATATGGGAGTTTGTAATTATACTTTTCCTATGTCATTTCATGTTTTAGTAACATTTTGAGTTATTCCTGGTGAAAAAAGTCTGAAATCCAAGATGGCGGATTCAATATGGCGGACATGATTCTTGAAAATTCAAAATTTGAAAACGGGAAAATTACATCATATTTTACGTAGAATTCTGATGGAAAATGTCCTCTCAATCTATTTAATAAAAAATGCGTTCTATCTGAGTAAAAAATTATTTGTCATTCTAACCTCAAAACGAGGTTTTTTTTCTGGTGTTGAGGTTCTCATGATAAAATCATGAGAATTATATATTATGCACTTAGGGACGCTTGGGCGCAAACTACTCGCCGGAAGTACACAGCCTACTTTTTTTCTCGTGGTGCATATACGATTTTTTCTCACACCCACCAGAAAGTACGTTCTACGTACTATTCTTTGAATAAATATGCGAGGAAGTTCCGGAAAAAAAATTCGTCAATGCGCCCGAAATCAAAATATATATTTTCTATTTATATGCGGAGAAGTTCCGAAAAAAAAAAACATTATTCAATGCGCCTACATCCCTAAGTGCATAATATATAATTCTCATGATTTCATCATGAGAAACAACACTGGAAAAAAAAACTCGTTTTGAGGTTAGAATGACAAATCATTTTTTACTCAGATAGAACGCATTTTTATGAAAAAGATTGAGAGGACATTTTCCATCAGAATTCTACGTAAAATATGACTGTAATTTTCCCGTTTTCAAATTTTGAATTTTCAAGAATGATGTCCGCCATATTGAATCCGCCATCTTGGATTTCAGACTTTTTTCATCAGGAATAACTCAAAATGTTACTAAAACATGAAATTATATAGGAAAAGTATAATTACAAACTCCTATTTACTTTTTATAATGAAAAACGCGCCATTTCTTGAGAAATCCGGCCGCCATTTTGAATCCGCCATCATTGAAAATTTAAAATTTATTCAAATATATTCTGTCGTATTGTTTTGATTGAGGAAAATTACTGTGCATCAAGAAAAACTCACAATAACATTATTTTCTCGTTAATACTAGAAAAAAATTCATATTTCATGAGATTTTATGCAATGTCCGCCATTTTGAAAAGTTTAGAGTCAGTTGAGGTCGACAAAAAAAATCCTATCATCAACTCCAACTATTGCCTCCTCCTCCCTCCACAAACCGTTAGGTTAGAGTACCGTAACCGTAACCGAGTAGGTTAGAGTACTTTTTTGACTAAAAAAAAATATATAAAAAAAATGAATCCCCAAATTTTCAGTACTTTTCACCATAAAGTCAACCATATTTTTTTATAGCTCATTTAATCACAATTTTGAAATCGAAAGATCACGGAAATCGAAAGATCACATCCGAAAACATTAGGATAAGTGGTTTTTATTGAGTGAATTCATTAATTTCCCTTTGGGATTGACGCTCCAAAAAGGACGAAAAAATTGTGTCTGTTTGGGCGTTAATGGGTTAAGTTAAATCGAAAATCACGTCTAGCTTCTAGCAGTTTAGCAGAAGTGTTTTTGGACAGCATGTCTAATTAGATACTTTATTTTTATTTGTTTAAATCAGCTATTTGTCCAGCAAGTCAATATAAATGTTTCTCAGCGCAACTAAACGTCAGACGTTTATCTAGACGATAGATACCAAAACTACACACATTTATTTACGTAATGTGCTTTACATAATACACATGCTTTGATATTTATTAAGTCAGACTAATAATTACGATGAGGTACGTTGCTAAGGAATGCCAGGTTCGAAACGAGTTTTTATAATAATACGAAACTGGTTAGTATGTATAAGTTTTTTATGTAGGTTTTAGAAATACTAAAATACATTTATAAAAAAAGTCTAATATAAATTATTATTCTCGTATGACAGCAGAATCAGTTGCCTAAGCTCTTCAATCTCCTCTATAAATAAAAAATCACTGCCTGAGGAATCAATACTTCCACATCTAATTTGCTTCACATTTAATTAGACTTTTGTATATGTATTAGGTCTTATTCTTAAGTATGTCATATAAGATGTGACCTTTATGACATTTATCACCTTTATGAACTTTATGACCTAGATGACCTTTATGGCCTTCATGACATGTACCATAAGATAAAAAACAAACGTCCTCAAATTACCTATGTATGTATTACCTTGAATTAATATTCTCAGAACTGTCAAGTTCTGAATGGCAATCACATATGGTAATCACTAATCACAAAAGAGGATGGATGGATGTTTATGGAACAAAAAGCTTTTATTATCAAAAGTTACTTTAGAAATGGTAGAAGGGTTGCTGACCAGAGTGTTGATTTAACACGGGATGCTTCTTGACGGGAAAAAGAATATTTGAGAGATAATAATGATCCATATAAAATTAAAACATTAATTAAAACTACAGTGCAATATATTGTGTTAGCGTGTAGCATCAGTTCACAAAGAGTAAAAAACTAGGAACTTTAAAACCACCTAGAAAACGTAATCTCACCAAGAGGGTTACAAATACTGTCGCATTGAATACAAACAAGTGTTATTCGTAACATTTATAATAATCGATATTTATGTACAAAAAACTACCCTGCACTATTTTTACCTGGATGGGATATACGAGTATAATGTACCCCAACTTCTCGTGAATATATAAAAAGAGATGCCAAAAAACACACATTTTCATGAAAGATCTATTTTCTTTGGTGGATACCTAATCATGTACCACAGAATGCTTTTAAAATATACGTGAAACTATAAAAGGGTCGAATCAATGGAAATTATAAAAAAAACTAATGATAACAAACGATAATAAATTTCAATAAACGGCAAATAGGAGAACTGCGTGCCCTAAACACCTCCTAAAAAATTAACTTGAAGCCAGTAAAGTACAGCAAATTTACGACTTCGTGTAAGAAAGTCTTAATAGCTTGGGTCGCTTCGAAATCATAAAGATTCATTTTTATCTTTCGCAAAGTCGGATATATTTTAAAATAAAGCAGTGAGTTTAACGTAACAAATGAATATGTCTGAAAAAAAGCACACGATATTTGGTATTAAAAAGTATCAGAATAAGAGGCGTAACTGGGTGGGGGGCATTTTTTTGATACTGAAATATACCGGGTGACCACGAGATTACTACCCAGGCTCTAGCTGAGGCATAAAAAAAGATATCGATTTCAAATTTTGGGAATATATATCATTGAAAGGGATGCGAAATTTAGTTATAAAAACAACTGATCATCACTTCCTGTTTGACCGGAAATTCATTAAACTTTGTTATTTTATATGGAACACCCTGTATATTAAATATTTTTTTATTCTACTGAAAAAACTAAGACTAAAACATGTATCATGTGCTATACCTATCTTTGACAGTTTCCGAGAAAATCGCGTTTAAAGATGTCAAATGTGTCATGTGCTTATTTTAGAAGCACTAAAGCCTGATATCATTAAAATCTCGCACTTCCGGCTCAACCGGAAAATACCGGAAGTCATCTTTAGTAGCAATTTACTGCAATAATTTTAATGGAATGCACTATAACTAATTGGAAATTCGGATTCTACAAACAATTTCGAATCATTCTTATGTACACTTCCCTATACCCAAAGTTCATAGTTTTTGAGATATAATATCTTATTTAAAAAAACATAAAAAAATAATAAATTTTAAAAAATGCAACATCATCCGTAAATTAAATGTTCAAATTGTCCACCATTCATTTGATGACATAAATGAATCCTGTTTTCAAATTCCCTTAACACATTTTCCATTTGAGCAGGAGTAATATTGTTCACCGCTCTTGTAATCCGGTCGCGGAGATCTTGTAAATCAGTAGGCTGTATTCTGTACACTGCTTCTTTAATGTGACCCCAATAGAAAAAATCCAAGGGAGTGATATCGCAGGACCTAGCTGGCCATCTAACTGGTCCGTACGTACCTATCCAATGATCTTCAAACGTTTGATTCAAATGATCCCTAACCCTTCGAGCATTATGGGCTGGGGCTCCGTCCTGTTCCGTAATAAATGTGGAAATATTCATTTATTGGTAAATTTTCGAGAAAGTCAGCAATTTTATTACTTAAAAACTGTAAATACTGGTCTGCTGTTAGTAGATTTTCAAAGAAAATTGGTCCAACGATGCGCGTTCCAATTACTCCCATCCACACATTAACACCAAATCTCTCCAGGAAAGCTCCTTGTCTAAATAAGTGAGGATTTTCTCTTGCCCAATATCTCGAATTATTTTTATTGAACATACCCAAATTCGTGAAGCGTGATTCGTCAGAGAAAAGGATAAAGCGGCTTAAATTTGGGCGTTGCTGCACCATAAACCAATTACAAAACTCCAGCCTCCGTTGGTGATCGGCTTCATAAAGATGGTGGTGTACCTGGTACCTAAATGGCTTAAATTTGTGCTTTTTTAAAATATTTCTGACGCTTTCCCGTCCAATTCCAATATTGGCAGCAATTTGTCTAACTGAAGTAGTCGGATCTACCTCAATACACGCCAGAGTATTAATCTCCGCCTCTTCACTAACAATAAACTCGTTAGGTTCTTCTTCAATTCTTTCGGTTTTTAAGTGACGTTCAAGCCAAGGGAAATATTTATCATGTGGTTGTGCACGATCTGGATATCGTTGCCCGTATAAAGCTTTTGCTTCCCTGCGATTTTTTCTCACTTCTCCATACACTAGCAGCATGTCGATTTGATGTTCGCGAGTAAAAAGTGGCATTTTAAATAAAAGAGAAGTAATAACACTACCACCAAACGTTGTAAACAGTAAGAATTAATTGTCAAATTAAGCAATTAAGCAAAACAATGAAAAAAAACAATGAAGAAACTGACGTTTAAAAACAAAAGCCTGTGCTAGCGCCTACCTATATTAAAATTCCTAGGCACCTCTGATAGATGCATTGACTCTGATTGATTCTATCGTTTTCTATTTATGCATCGTTCATACCTATGACATTCTGACATTAAACATTTAATATCTCAAAAACTATGAACTTTGGGTATAGGGAAGTGTACATAAGAATGATTCGGAAATTGTTTGTAGAATTCAAATTTCTAATTAGTTATAGGGCATTCCATTAAAATTATTGCAGTAAATTACTACTAAAGATGACTTCCGGTATTTTCCGGTTGAGCCGGAAGTGCAAAATTTTAATGATAGCTTTAGTGCTTCCAAAATAAGTTAAAGATATCATATGAGTTTGTCCCTATCTTCACTTGTTTTATTTCAAAAGAATTTTATAAATGACACATTTGACATCTTTAAACGCGATTTTCTCGGAAACTGTCAAAGATAGGTATAGGACATGATACATGTTTTAGTCTTAGTTTTTTCAGTAGAATTAAAAAAATATATAATATACAGGGTATTCCATATAAAATAACAAAGTTTAGTGCATTTCCGGTCAAACAGGAAGCGATGATCAGTCGTTTTGCATCCCATTCAATGATATACATTCACAAAATTTGAAATCGATATCTTTTTTCGTGCCTCAGCTAAAGCCTGGGTAGTAATCTCGTGGTCACCCGGTATAATTTTAAGCAGTGCTCCTTTCCCTCCAAGAAAGTCCAGGTTTGGTTTCGCTACTGTCAGGGTAGGTTGATTTTCGTCGTATATTTTTTTACGTCCAGGTAGTGATGCAAAAATACTGAAGAAATTGAAGCAATTTTTAATATTTATATAAGCCTAAAATGTTGTGAAATGTCAAAGCTTGTTTTGCAGCAATACAAATTGTTATTGTTATGTCTGTTAACTTTATTTTATACAGTATAACTTATGAATGTTTTAAGATACAAATCTGAATTTAGCAAAATATATGCCATAATAACTTTTGCCCAGATCAAATTTTGAACCAGTTATACCTACCCCTCATTCCAAAGAAAATAAGAGGTACATGTAATACTAATAATAAACTTCTGTAACAATAAACTTTTTCTTTGCGTATAAATAACTTTTGATCGTCTGTACGTATAAAGCTATATTGTATAATAAAATATTCAATTAGCTAAATTATCGGTTAATTAACCTGTTGGGTGACTTCGTTTGAAGGCTACGATTCCCACCACGTAATAGATTCTCATACTTTAATGACAACGTGGGGAAACCCAACATCGAAAAAAACGAACGCATAAGGTGGGACAAACCAATAAAAAAAGAACTCGAATTATGATCATAGCGTTTGTTTTTTATTACCATCCGCTCGCTACAAAGATAATGAATAAATAAAACATTACAACGCTATTACAGAACGTTATTACAACTGGAAACATATAAAAAGGGTTTCTAAAATGGGGTGGTTAACGTTCAACGACATCTAGGGCAAGCAAAATGATGACGAAAACAATTTTTTCTGAGATACTTCCTAAGAGATGAGCACACCATCAAAAGGTACCATGATGGTTTTTCTCAGATATTTCTAAAACTGTCGAACATATAATCATGAAATTCAGCACTCTAATAACTAAGATCCGGGAAAGTATTCTGTCACGCAGAGCCGGCACTATACAAGTCTATGATAATTAAAGTATAAACCGGATTTTTTAAGCACATATTTCTTGCCCCTGTACACCCTCGCCACTGTCCGTGCGTAGAATGTTATCTCGAAGCTTTCATGGGAACCCAGGACATCGTAATATACCTACTTTCTCCGTAAGACGGGGCGCTATTCCGATAGCGACTTGCCGGCGGTGTAAACGGGTCGACCACCGCATTGAAAACACTTTTTTTGTCGCGAGTTAGTCACTCGTGAATTCGTGTACTGTATTTACATATTACCTGATTTTATGTGGATTTCTGTAATAATAGCACAGTCGTTACCATTTGTAAAAAGATGATTGAAAATTACAAGGATTTTATAATAGACGGATCACATATTTTATGTCTTCCTTACAATCGTCGATATATATTTCGTGATCGCCAGGAGTATAAAAGACATTTAGATTCGAATATCCATCAAAAAAAGTATACCTGGTACGGTTAGAAAAGATGAATTGGTTTGATGTGTGCATAATGTTTTGCGCATTGCGTGGAACGTGGTCGACAATATTTACTTAGACGTTTTTTGCCAAATATGTTTCGTTTTTTGCCAAATATCGATTTCCCATCGTCTAGTAGCCATATATTCCGTAAAACGTATTTATAGAAGATATATCAACGTGTCATGGGAAATATCAAAGAAGACATACGTAATAAGTTTATGTGGCTGACAGTGGACGAAACAACAGACTTTGCGGTAATAAGGTCGTTAATTGATAGCTAATAAACGGCTTTTGCAAACAGTGGCTAAAAGTATAGAAATAGTAGTAACACGTGTAGATGTAAAAATTAATAATGTACTGATATTAGCGACAATAAAAAACTATTAGTGATACAAACAGCGAAATTCGTGAAAAAAATTGTGAACTATTTTGACTTTGCATCTTTAACTTCAGTAGATGTGGATCGATAATTTTTCCTCTACAACCATATATACATGCCAAATCGCTCACGTTTAACGAGAGTAGATGCAGAAAGATTACTGGTAACGTACGCTCAAGCAATGGGGACAGTCAGTTGTTTCTGAATGACACGCAATTGGTATGTACGTACATTATTAACACATTTTCACTCCTATCTTCTTGATCTCTCATATGTCATCTTCCGTCAATAACATGACGGACTACCGTCTCAAAAAAAAACACCAATAAACACGAATTAAGAACACGCCTATATACGATTTTAGATTTGATATCCTTATTTCAGTGATACCAAATAAGTGAGTTTTTAGACACCCAAATATTTCTTTGATGACCATTCACTATGGCCATTTGATTGTTGAAGTGGAAACTTCAATAATCTCAATGACCTCAGAAAATTGTTATACAAGCTTAATATATAAACAAATCATAATTTGACAGAGAAAGTGACAGCCATTTGATCACAGCGACCTTATAATAAGTTATAAAATGTTAATCTAAAATGATGTAATCTATATTGTATTTATTAAACCCCTGTAAATGGGGTATAATTACTGCCAAGCAAAAAGTAATGCTGCTAATAGCTTCCATACTTTCGAATAGTGTCAAAATACCAATATAAGAAAATATAAGTTTTGATAAAAAACGTTTTTTGGTCACGTTTGGACTGCCATAATCAACGTAATTAGTTGGTTTCAATCACCAATCGAATTTTAATAGAGTCGTTAGGATTATTATAGTGGAATTAAGAGACCATGCCACAGTTCCACTAAAAATTAAAAATGATTTAAAAAATATTTTGGTGTTTAAAAACTTACTTATTTATTATCACTGCTTATTATAGCATGTTCCATTTGAAAATCGTAATCATTTACGGTGAAATCGGAAATTGTATAAATGCCAGTTATGTATACGTCAAAAGTTGACTTTATTTGTTATAAGTGACACTGAAGTTAAAAACTGTCTCAATGAATAAAGAAAAAAAGAATGATATCTCATAATCTTACATAATTTTTCGGAATGAATCCGAAACTGACCATAATTGCTCTATAATGTCAGATTTTCAAGATACCTTAACCTAAAATCGTTGAAAACGCTTTTTTCGTTACACGCCGCCGTGAGAAAATTTTCGCAAAACCACCTATTGAATCTGGAAATATTTTTTGGGATCTGACATGTGGGCGGTACTTCACAATATGGGGCAGAATATCTTCCATTTCAATATATGTATGTATGTGTAATAAATAGGCCTGGAAATTTGTATATGTCTACATGTATAGCCTAACAGTGGCGGTGCGTGATATTTCAGTTAGTCATATCTTGAAAACGACGCATGGGACCCACTTCACTTTTTAGGTGATGACTATACACCTCTTACAGAAAGGATTTATAGTGCAAAAATCGTCAGCAAAGTTTGCGAAAAAATTTTCAAAAACACTGGAGCACTCCCTGGGTTCTCAGTAACGCTCTGTTGGAAATTTCAGTATATTTTTTTTTCATAATCTAGAAACAAATATAAGGAGACGTTTTTCGATTTGTTGCAAAATATTTTTTTTTTTCAAAAAGTTATGGCCATTTTAATTTTAATTTTATAGGAACATTTTGTTTCCCAAAATTAAAATGGCCATAACTTTTTTGAAACAAAAAATATTTTGTAACAAATCGAAAAACGTCTCCTTATATTTGTTTCTAGATTATGAAAAAAAATATACTGCAAATATTCCACAGAGCGTTACTGAGAACCCAGGGAGTGCTCCAGTGTTTTTGAAAATGTTTTCGCAAACTTTGCTGACGATTTTTGCACTATAAATCCTTTCTGTGTCGTTTTCAAGATATGACTAACTGAAATATCACGCACCGCCACTGTAGCCTAATATACAATATACATATACTACCACGTTCGGCCACTAAATATTTTTAACTACATCTTATCAAAGTATGGAGTCTTGAACAATTACGAAAAATATCGATAAAATCGTCGTAACTTTATTAAAATATACTTTCATCTTACAGAAACTGAAAACTCTCTTCAGTATACATATTGTATTGAAAAATAGAAATGTAATAAAAAAATGCGATACAGTAGTGAGGAGTTGTAATAATTCGACCACTAAAATTGGTAGAAACGGAACGCGCCTTAGAGGCGTAATAATTGCCATGGAACTGATATGTAGAGTTATAATGACTTTTTTAGAAAGAGTTATAAGACTTATAAAGAAAACACTTTTCTTTAAATGTAAATTCAAGACCGGATAAATGCTATTTTCGAAATTAATAATAAAGCAACTTATATTTTTGAGTTTTCCGAAAAGTGTTATTTGGAAAAAAATGTTTGCTTTGAATAGTTCTATACACTGTTAAAAAATATGACTTAACTTAGAAATCACCCTGTATAACCAGACTCTCAGATACTCAGTCAAATATTTGTAGGTTTTCAAGCGCCATAAAAAATATTTCATTTTGTTTTTTTGCGACTCAAATCGACAAATGATTAAGAAGATAAATTGACATCGAAAACTGTGTAAATTGTACATTAGTATGAGTATGCATTTTTTACAGTAATTATTATTGTTTTAACAGTCAATTGAATAAAAAAGAATGCGGTGTTCTTTTCCGCTACAAGTTACAACAAACTATTTAACACAACTATAAATACGTGACCGTTATCGTGATACTCCAGTTCCCCATTAACTTTTCTGTTGTGGCAAACGAATCGAGAGAATAGCCGCTAGAATTTTGTATTCTAGCGGCAATTCGTCAGTGGAAACAAACGCTGATAATAAAATAATCAGAGCTCACTTGCGTCGCGAGATTAGAAGCGTATGGCCATAAAATTAACAAGATAATTTATACAACAGAACTGGAAGGCAGATTGTAGGCCAGCAAGTTCATATTCATTAAATAACAATGTTGGCTCACTTGTTGCGTGAGGACTCGCACGGATCGGAATTCTCTCGAAACGGAACGGTTTTTATTTATTTACGTGTGGCTAACGGCGAAAAATGCTGTTTTTAATTTTAGATGTAGTTACCGAAATGAATGTAGAATATCCCGTAGTATTTATTTTTTCCATTTTGACCGCTGTTAAAAGCGAAATCTTATTACATGGCCTTGAAATCAGAGAAATCCAAAAAGGTAACAATTTTGTTAAATCTCTTTATACAGTGTGTATTCCAAAATCCTCGAACAAAAGTTCATAACAACGCTATCAATAGCTGTAAGAGAAAATCCTCGGCACATCATTTTTTATTTATTATTTTCTTCATCCTCATATGGATTTTGTAAGAATATTACCACATCGTTTCGAGGCATAGTGTGATCTTCAGTTGTTTTAAACAGAAGAATAATCACAAGTTGCAGTAAAATTAACACCCTGTATGATGTAACCAACCATGAATATAACCACTGCATTCTACATCAATAGAAGCCGCACAATTTTGTTCTAATTGATTAATTGGGGTCTGAGATATAAAGAAAACAAAAAATAAAAAAATATCTTTAGCGCCCTGTAACTTCTTATGGCGACATTTTTGATTGGAGCAAGTTCGGTTGAAGCAACTCCATTTTGGATCCTAGAACTTGTCAGCGAAGTAAGTAATGTTCGTTGGATGACACTCCCCTATACCAGAACTACCTGCATTTTCTTAAATATTCAGTTTTGTTCAAAATAAAATACTTAACAATTCAATTCCACTGTTTCAAAATATAAAATTAACACTGATGGTTTTGATATCTAAACTGTATCATCTGAATTGCTGTTTCCTATTCCTGTTAATGATAGGCTGCCTAGGTTGTCATGGATAATAATAGATACTTTGATAATACCTACTTAGGTATATCATACTCGTATATGCGACTACTTTTTAGATTTTAAACTTCTATTACTGAAAATTTAAAATCTCACCTCTTTTATAGGTGTTACTTTTCAATATCATATTTTCTCGTTTTTTATGTAATTATAGAAACTTTTAAATATTAAACTTTTCTTAAATGTGACTAAAAATCTCTCTAAAATCACGCTCAAGATATGTAGACTTAACGCAATTCATGCATTCTATATTTTCATGGACTCCAAATCGAAATTCCAACAAAACTAAACACACTTAAGAAAATAAAGTAGCGAAGACACGAAGAGAGGTAGGTACTTATTATCAGTTCGTTTGAACGTTTTATGTGAATTTGAACATTTTATCGTCTATTAACTCTTTGATATCGGTACCCATAAAGTCAATAATATATACATATGTATATCAATACGTTATCTTTGTTCTAATACATATGTTTTGTACTTACTGTAAGAAATATTACAAACACATCTTAATGATTTATGACGTGCCTTCCTATCAGCAAATATTTACATATGATGAATTCACGATGCATCTCTAATTTTCAGTCACCTTTCCTTAAATATCTAAAGTAATCAAAATCAAGGTCACCAAAATGGATAAATACTATTAAAATGCCTGGTACGTACCTGATGACGACGAACGATTTCTTTGATTTTCATAGAGATTAGTAAATTATTTAATTATAAATCGTTTAAAATTACAATAAGAAATATAAAGCGTGATGGTCTTGTATGACAGAATACTTTATATAGTGGGTATTCTCGTCTCCTAATATCATTCTTAAATGCGAGGTTGCAATGCGTGAGGTCTTAATGCGTTTTGTCGATAACGTGTCTTTCTACAAAAACCATAAGCGTGACTTATGGATTTTGTTAGCAGATAGTGTGAAAATCGTGAATAGATGTGATTATGGTTAGCGATGATATTATTGGATAGTGGCTTCTGTGACGTAATGTGATGTAAGGTTGGCCACACCCACTATCGCGATTTCCCATGACAAGTGATTCGCTCAATTTTATTTAACTTATTAACATTAAGGGAAACTATCATTATGTAATTGCTAGGAATATCTTGTTTGCTGACCAAATATTAGTGAAATATGTGGATTTCATGAAGTGATCAGATCTCCCAATAAAATTTAAATTTTACTTTTCTAAACTCAACTTAAATGTTAGGAATGGATATAGAATTATAGATTTCTTAAATACTGTACAAAATCTACCTTTTTGGCGCCAGAAACAACAACCTTAACAATAATGAAACATTTTTTCTCCTTCTTTTAATGTTTCAATTACAGTAGCTATTATTTAATTATTCTTTGAACAGTAATCAGTCGTGGTTGTTGTTAAGGTTTTCAGACTTGCACAAACTCCAAAAATCATCAAAAAAACGCCATTTTTATTTGCGAAATATTCTCAATCGTCAGGTAAATACAGTTTTATTTTTCTTATATCGAAATGTCGATATCTGTTAAAGTTATGGCGGACGTAAGGATCATAATAGATCGGACCTACCGAACTGGGGAAAGGTTGAGCGACATGCAACTGAGATGGGGTGGGAGTCATGAACTACGATTGACGTTACGTTTTAGTACACATCACGCTGACACAGTTGGCCTCGCCCACCATGCAGCCGTATTATTTTATTTTCTTTGTAGGTGGGGTGATCGATTGGTGGAACGATTATATATTTCAGTTTAACTCTTTAACTTACATATTTGTATGGGGAACTTACCTGCATGCTCTGAATTCGACCGATATTTTCTGTTCGGTACGTCTTAACGATACGTTGTTTAATACTTGAATTATTTGCAATAGACGATTATGTTATTTTTAATGTTTGGGCATTTCTGCGATTGTATGTAGGTAGAATAATGTACTGCCGATGCCGTAGAGACAAGATATTTTCTGTAGTGAACAGATTTTTAGTTTTCTGTTCCAGAGCAAATGACTATAACATACGATTTGTGCCAACAGACATTATTTCTACAACTGAAATCGGCTACACAAGTACGGAATAAACTTAATCAATTATCAGAAACCAATCCACACACTTCACCAAGTGTCTCTACATAAATGTCCATTATTTCACAATGATCCCGTTACTTGCAAATACAGAACGTTTATTTCTATAAATACTATTTTCGAGATAAATAAGGTTATTCTTTTGTTTTTGAGTTTATTTATAAATGGTGTTTGGAAAAAATGTATATTTAAAATAGTTCTACGCATTATTAAAAAATATGACTCAACTTAGGAATCACCCTGTATATGTCCTAAAATGTTTGGTTTCCGATATACAGGGTGCTGTTTTTTGTATGCAGGGTTTTTTATTTTTGTGTTGGGTAATTCGATTATTAGTACATAGTTACATTACAAAATTAAAATACAGAAAAGCTAGTGATGCAATTCATTTTTTATATTAATTTAAGAATTTGATTTTGTAATAATTAATTGACACTCAAATAACACTTTTATTAACGATTACTTCCAAATTATAAGTTATACGACAAAAATTAAACATACCTTTTTTGTTTAGAATTGAACAATAATTAAGAATAATCCAATTATTTCGAAAAAAAATCGGTAGCGTAACATTTTTCTTGTTAATTATTTTAGGGTATAGGTATAGCTGCGCCACTGGTGAAATTAAAATAAATTCTTTACGATCAAACAGTGTATTTCCAAATCATAATTACACGTACCACAACCTAATTCATTATCTCAAACCGCATTCGAGATTTTTAAGAAAAACAAAAAAAAAACTTTAGCACTCCGTTTCCCGAAGTTCAAACATTTTAGGACATACATACGTTTATATGGAACTTTTCTACTTAAAGTTGATCTAGGAATCAACCCTTAAAAAAAGTACATAACATTAAGTAACACCCTTATAGATATGCAATACACACATAAATAACACTTTTATTATAGTAAGCTAAAATAATGAACCAAACATTTTTATTAGACACATATTTTAAGCATTATCAAGAGGTGTTTTGGTATGTTTAGAGTATTTTTATGGCGTTCCAGATTTCAAGACTTTCTATTCTTATTTTGCAGTCCAAATCACAGTCCTTGTAGTAAAGGATTATGATAAAATTTAAAAGACCACAAAGTTAAAAAATCAACAGACACACAATACTATTTTGTTCGTTCGAAGTTTATATATACATAAAGGGGTATAGATGCAAAACTCACATTATCCACTTTTTTAAAATTGTTCAGGAAGAAGGAATAACTGATTTCTCACTTTTCAAGTGACTTGACGCTCTGAAATTTATTTGGTATTTGTATTAGAACTGTACTTTTGCTTCTCAATTGGTGAAATGACAGCACAACAATATTTGACTCCAAGAAAGTGAATTAAAATTTGGATAATCTGAGTTTTGACACAACTTTTTGGATAATGGTCGTTTTTCTCCAGATTATTCTACATAATATTATTTTTTACACTAAAATCCATGAAGTTAAACTACGAAAAGGAGCTTGGAAACAAACTCAATGGTATATCAATAAAAATTTTATGTAATAGTTCATAATCAAAATAAAAAGCTGCACAAAATACTTAGAATACGGTTTTATTATCATCATTGACTGAGGAAGTGAAATATTTTTATAGTGAACCTAAAATTATAAAGTACAAGAGTATTGAAACAATTCACAGATTCCACAATTTAAAATAAATACGAAAGTGTGAGTTTCATACCACTTTTAAAATTTAAAATGGTGTAGTTCAACACGATGAACAAGATAGCGCCACTAACTCTATTTCGAAAAATTATAGATAATGTGAGTTTTGCATCTGGACCCCTCATATATGAACAAAATATACTCACTATTAGTAATCTCTATAGCAGATGACTTGTATGTGATATTCATGCCATCTTGAATGATGTTGTTGGATTCCTTTTTGGGCAGTTTTTCTTTCGGCACGTCCAGTAGAATTTTTTTCTCTGGTTCCTTGACACTTTCTTCCGACTTAGTTTCCTTGTGATCGTCATTGAAATTAACGTCGTATTCGGATTTTGTGCCGTTTTCTACGACGGCCTGCGTCTTCTCCTTTTCTAGCTGCTTTTTTCCACAGGGACACAGAGGCTGGAAGCAAACACATTTATACTCAAACAAATAAATGAATGGTCATCCAAGTATCCGAAGTTAAAAAAATCAGTTGCTGATTAAAAAAGTTTCACGTCAGTTGCGGGAGTTGCAAACGATGCGTTATACGTACTGTAAATATATAATAATAACACAAGATAAAAAAAGTTTACCGTCGAGAAACTCCACTATAGTATCCATCGATATTTTGACATACTGAATCCGAATACTGTGTCAAAATTGCTCCTTCATCCTCAGAGTCACAGCCAATATTGAGTTCTTTTTAGGGGGATTTTTGTTCCTAGGAATCCTAGGAGCAAAGCAGCAGTTCAAAATACCTAAGGAAACTATATTGGAGTATTTTGGACATGAGACTTATTTTCTGTGCCTATGTTAATCAGCTGACAGTCAAGAGTATGAAAGTATGAAAATAGGTAGGTGCGGTTTGTTTAACTGGAACATTATATTGCTATTTATTAGGTATGTGTCAGTTAACGCCACTAAAAACTTTAAACTAGTGGGATTACATTTTATACACCTATAACAAAAAAAAAATCTAAATAAAATATATTCCCACGTCACCATTGATCTTTTCAACTAAGTGTGGAAGGATATGCTGTCCATGCATGATGAGATTGGCGAGCATTAAATTTATCTCTTTCGTTGTTTCAACTTTTTTTATTACACGGTACAATGTGAACCATTTAACATGTTAGGCCTACCTCAAAGAAAAGGGCTCCTATTATACCGGCGTAGCTAAGGATTCCGAGCGTCAAGGTCGTGCCACTGAAATCGTACTTCTTAAGCAGCATTCCGACGAACATTGGCATAATCATCTGACCCACACTGGTTCCGGCCATCGAAAGACCAACTGCAGTGCTCTTCTTCTTAGTAAAGTAGTTGTTAATGGCTAAGAACGTGACGGACGCCAGCAGGCCAAGTCCCAGTCCTGAAACAAAAAACATCCAGAAATATATTAAATAAAAAGAAAATGCAAATAAACATAAAACATAACAATTTCAAAACTATGTGTCGTTCATCATTGGTATACCTATAGACGTTATTAGTTACCTAGTTATTATTTAACCACAAATCCAGAAAAAAAAACATATCTAAATGCATAATTTAGCGGCTATTCCCCCACACACTGTATCAAAATTCAGTTTAAACACAATAAAAATGTACAGAGTGTCTCAATTTAACGTCTCACTGCCGACATTTTGGATTATTTTTTTGAGTTAGAAAGAAAATTCGAACTCAGACAGAAGTTGGTTATACAGAATTTTTCCAAGGAATCTCAATTTGGCCTCGGAATTATTACATAGGGTGTCAAAGAGATATTCCCAAAAAAAACTTCTTATTGAAGTCGAATTTTAATGCGGGATATTGTTAAAGAGTATGCAAGAAGTATTATAAAGTATAGAGTAAGTGTTTATTGTCACGTCTAACTTCTGATTTCACCGGTATTCCTCCATCAGTGTTTTGAGTTTTCCTATATCTTTTGCATTTTACTTCCACATCCACGCAGTGGGGTGGAAGTACCACAAAATATAAGGAAATTATTACAAATTTTTGAAAACTTATATATGTATGTATATGGCCACGATAAATCATACATTTATTTTGATTTAACTGATGGTGTTATTTAGTGTCACACGGTAGGGGTGGGGCAATGGTGTTCTATTTTAATATGAATTAAGAAAGATATTCATGTGACATGTCGTTTTATAGGTTTCTGGGGTAGAGGAATTCAAAGAACACAATAATAACGTTCTACTCTCATTTTTCCGACTATGCCCATTTCCTACAATGACCTATATAACATTATGAATTATGACTTATATAACATTATTTAATAAATTACGTATGGATTATAAATAAAAGTCATTTTGGTAATATAGGTAATACCGGTCATATTGGACATACTGGTTATATTTGTCATAAATGCTAATTGTAACGGTCGTAAAGGTCATATTAATCACAAAGTTGGTATAGGTCATATGATCTAGACTATGATGAGTAGCATCCGGAAATGTGTGCCATAACTCCACCATAGGGTCGGCACTATGAAACCCTATGATAAATAATTAAAGTGTAAACCGTATATTTTAAGTGCCTTGTAAATTATATACGCGTGTACTTCTTGCCCCTGCATACGTACACCACTGACATATCTTGCCAAGTTACCGGGACTCGCATGTACGCAGTAGTACGTCGGTCCCGTGCGGGAGCGCTGGATAGTTAAATGCAGTGTACCATGCGTAAGAACAAACTTTCCGAACTCTAATGATGAGTCATGCAATATGATGAGTCTCACTATATGGCTATAGATGAATCATAAAGGTAATACAGGTATTAAAGATTATATTGGTCATATGAGTCACAAAGATCGTGAAGGACATAAAGGCCATAATATGGGTCATAAGTAAAGCCGGCTAAACAGCGCGGCGGACCACAAAGTTTTCACACATCTCAACGTAAATAACAGGGTATGTTTAATAGTCTAAGATCCCGACTTAAGTCGACCTCCCCTCATCTTTTTTCCTAATTAAATATATATTTTATACAATAAAATGTATAAATCAACACAATGTGCTAGGGTTGCCGTGCCATATCCGCGCAAAGCTATTTTTAATTAGGAATTATTTAATGCAATTTTTTTTGGTCATTACGGTCATTCTTTTTCTTAAAAAAATAGTACCATTCGAAAACCAAAGATGTACATAAAACGTTGCCTACCATTTTTTCCGCCGTAATACGGGGTTGCCAGGTGTAAACAGGTGAACTGATATTAGTAAATTACCCTCATCGTTTTTCCTAATCAATTATATATGAAAATGTAGTTAATTTTATTGCGGATATGATGGTATAGGGTTGCCTTTGCGAAAGTGCGCAGAGTCTAGGGTTGCCGCGATTTAAAGTATGAATAATTGAGCAAGAGATAAGGCGCGACGGAAAGCACTGCACGTATTAATGTATGTAAAAGAGAAGGACGCAAAATAGGAGCTGCATGTGAGGCAGTTACTGAGGAAGAGAGATGTAATAAAAACTGAGGAAACCGACTATATATGTCAACATGAAGAAGCGCATACACGAATCATGTTTCATATTAGCAAAGTGCCACCAACTTAAAAAAATTTAGTAAAAGCCTCTGATACTGATGTTTTACTAATTTTACTGGCCAATATGCATAAAGTTCCAGAATCGGAAATTTGGTTAGCAGGTTCAGCAACTAAGACCAAAAGTAATAAAGATCTCAACTGCATCAATTGCACAGAACTAGCAGCGAAGTTGGGATCCTCATTATGTCTAAGTTTACCAGCATTCCACGCATTTACAGGCTGCGATTACACTACTGCTTTCTATAATAAAGGAAAAGTCTGACCATTTAAATTTTTTTCAAAAAATGAGACCTACCAAAGTACTTTTGCGTCTTTAACAGATAATGCTGACATTTTCATCGATGAAAAAAGAGTTTACTGCTCTTATTTACGGCATAAAGCAATGTAAAAGTGTTAATGACGCCAGATATCGCATTTTCCCGAAGAATTATTCAGTCAAGAAAGATAATGAGCAATTTTTGAAAAAAATTAAAAGCTTTAATTCTAAGCATGATTCCACCATGCCGGAAATCATTAAAACAAAAAATTTTACGCACTATATATGTCAATTCCATGTGGCCTAATGCAACCGAACCTTGTTGTGTAAAACTTCAACCTGAAGCTTGCGGATGGTACATGGATGGCTATTTAAAGCCAATTGGGTTCCTTAGAGACTCAACGCCCTTACAAATTGACGACATTTCGCAGGTTACAGACATGAATAATAATTATGACAATCCTACAGAATTAGATTTTTATGTCGCAAGTTCAGACGAATCAGATACTGAATCAGATACTGAATAACTATTGACTACTACTGAATAAATAATGACCATATTTTATAAATAAAAATAGATTAGTGTATGTTACTTATATATTGTTAATTTACTATATACTTACTTATGTACCTAACAGAAGTTCTGCATGCGTTAAACCGCAAAAAAAATAAGGAAACATACAAAAGCAACAAACTCGTTCTCATATTTATTATTAAAATGATTATTATTGTTATTTTTCTTACTAATAATGTTGTTGTTTATATATTTTATTTAGTTTGTTATTTATATATACCAGATTTTTCGGTTGAAATATTGCATCTCTTTTATCGCTTTTTAAATGCTATTATTTCATTATTATTAATTTATATTCACACTTCTCAGCGTAAACGCTGGAAAACAGTCACCTATTCCTGCTGCAGACAGTGATGGCTTGATATCCCATCCCCGCCTCCAGCAGGAATTAGACTCAGGCGAGGGGAGGAAATTCATCCTGTCGCAAAACCTTGCTAACAATGTGACACGTTTGTAGTACAACTGCC
Source organism: Aromia moschata (assembly GCA_029963805.1). Taxonomy (NCBI): domain Eukaryota; kingdom Metazoa; phylum Arthropoda; class Insecta; order Coleoptera; family Cerambycidae; genus Aromia; species Aromia moschata. The sequence continues at coordinate 465,789 of JAPWTK010000053.1, read as the reverse complement.
TTCTGGCCACTTATACTAATAACATTATAAGACTGTCCTAATGCCGCGATGTTCTTGGTGAATCTGGACGTCATCACTCCCTCTGCCGATTTGCTATTATTATTATTATTATCATTTTTTTATTATGATTGTTGTTGTTAAAAAAATTCATGGAAATTGATTGAAATTCAAGCAAAAAATTATATAATTTGATAAGCACCCAAACAAAATCCCATAACTAATCATATATTTCATCAATTCGATAACCGTATAATCTCAAAACTCCATAACCTTAAGCCCCATAACCTCAAAAACCATAACCTCAAAAACCCATAACCTCAAAAACCTTATGATTCTAAAACCCCATAACTCAGTAAGTCGGGATCTTGTACTATAACACATCTCTTTCTAAATTGCATCAGTTTATTGTTTTCATGAATTTTGTTTTTGCACATACAAGTAGTAAGTAGTATGACGCGTCCGATTATGGCCCGCCGCCCGGATCTGCGGCTTTAGTCATAAGTCAAAAGCTTTCCGCATATAAGTTCCGAATAAAACATTCCTTGTTGTGACTAAGAATAAAGAAACAACCAATAAACAGCATAAGTCATAAAAGTCTTATTGGTCATAAAAATCATAAACATTAAAAGTCCATAAAGGTTATATCCAAACTGACAACTGAAAAACACAAACGAATGTTTTTGGAGATTTGATTTGATTAAATATGGAAAAATTTGATGTGGTAGTAGTGACAGAAAGAAGTAGTGATTCCTTAGGCAGCGGTTTTTTTGTATTATATAAGACGAGGGGAATCCAACAAAAAGCTTGATATACAAGGTGTCCAAACAATCACCTAATTATAGACAATTCTAGCGAAACCTGAAGTCAGATGTGACAACAGATACTTCTATAAGCCTTCTTGTGTATTGTTTGTCCTGCACTAAAACTCAACTTCACAAGTAATTTTGATCATATTACTTTTTTGAAAATATATTTTTTAACGACATCGTGTATAATAATCCCAATTCACATTCATTGGAAAATTCTGCATGACCTCGACATATTAATTATCTTTTTATCTCAAAAATAACCGAAAATGACTGCTGTAAGTTAAATTGGCACGGTGGGAAATAAAAGGACATCTGGATGTTGTCGGTATTAGATCCTGAATTAATTCTTTGTCATCATGAACATGTTTGTTCACAATAGCACATTACTTCAATCACTCATTTCGTTGTAATCAAAATAGGTTGTTCACATTTTCATCAAAATCAGTGATCATATGATTAAGTCATTCATGTGATAGATAGTTGAATAAATAATTGTACATTAATCATCGGCGGACAACAGTCAAGCCTTTGCGTATGAATTCCGTACGCGTATCATCGTGACTAGTCAGGGCCGTTAGTTAAAGCGAGACTTTCCATAAAGTTGTTGCAGTGTTGCTTCGTGTAGAATGGCGAGGAACGATACAAATTATCGTGTTTATACAAAAGTATTAATTACATCAATATAATAACGAAGACTAATTTGAGGTACCTCATGCGAAAACTACAAAAACCGTATTCTCAAAAACAATGCTTGGGAATATGTAGCCGCAGTAGTTATTCCTGGATTTGACGAGCTTAATGACTGGTCATTATACAGAAAAAGCGCATGTTCTAATGGTCTGAAAATTTTATTTCATTTTCCAATTTACTGCGTAGCTCATCAAATGAACTAAGTATCATTCGGAAATAGTTGAAAATGTTGTTAGGATGCTCTCTCAAATTTGATATAAAATAACAAAAGCAGCTTTTAAAGCCGTTTCCATACAAATAAGATGTACTCGCATAGATCTAGAATTCTTATGTATTTTTTTCATTGGTCTACAACGTTACCGGGTTCTAAAGTTTGTTTTCCCCCACAAATTATTTTAAAAATGGTCAGATTTTAAATCCCCAAATGTTTATATTTAAAATAAAAAAAAAAAAGTTTGTATATACCTATACATATTTTATATTAATATATTTGATTAAATGTTTATACATATATACGTAAAAATACTCATATTACTACACCGTCGAGTATATGCGGTAGTAATATGTTTTATTTTAATATTATTATGTTTAGTCAACATTTATTTAGTTGCTTACCCATATCAAAAAGAAGGGACGTTCTGTTCTGAAACTTTAAAATGATTTTAGAATCCAGAACGCCATTTAGACAGTCTAATTACATGACCTGTTTCGGATTTTAGTTTTATTTAAATTGATACGTACATACGAGTTTACATAATTCACGAAAGTGATGTCAGAGGTTTATCTGAAAAAAACTTATTTACATCTAAACGGTTAATTTATATTAGTTGGTTTATTACTGAGATTAGAAAATACAAACCAAAAAAGACAAGTTATAGATTTTTTTACTAAATTTTTATAACATGATTTGATTTGAACGATGAATATATATGACGACAATTGAACATCAGAAACCATAAAACTGAACCAAAGTTGTGTTTTTTTTTTTAACGGAACTCCCTATATATTATTACATATTCTGATTCCTCGAATTTTTCCCTTTCCAAAAATATACTTTGCTTCAACGGGTCGCGACACATTTCATTTAAAAACAAATAAAAAAATTCACATTCCACAATTTGACAAGTTATTATGAGTTAATTATTGAGATTAGAAAAATGGTACTATCCTGTTATTCCGGACCACCTTTATTTTTTGTGTTTTTTTTTGCATTATTTGATTTGTTTTGTGATTTTTTAGGTTTCTTGATGTTTAGATGAATATCTTTAAATTGCGTTCCTCCAAGACAATGAAATCTTGCCAGCTGAGCGAACTTGTCCCAACAATCATAAATAAAGCTTTACTTTGGCCAGGAAATCATTTGGAAGTGCAACACCAAATCTTGCCAGAAAAAGGTCAGAATTCGAGTCGGAAACTGGCTTCGTTTTCTTTTACTGTTGGGCAAAGGAGTTGACTTCACTCCACGTCCAGTTCAGAAGATTGTAGGCGAAGACAAAATTATCGAGATCGACAAGTCAATGTTCACTAAACGTAAGAACAACGCTGGCCGAGTTTTGCCTCAATAGTGGATCTTGAATCTTCGGAGGATTGTGTTGTAATAGAGGGAAGTGCTTTCCCGTGCAGGTTCCGGATCGCAGCGCAGACTTTGATGGCCGAGGTCAAAAAGCACATCAAGAAGTGCACCAGCACTCGGAGTTGGCGCGCCTACATGACTGAAGAACTGGAAAAGGCTGGATTCGAGCATTTCAAGGTGAATCACAAGTAAAAATAGTTTCATTAAAAATTGTCAATGTAGTGATTTTTTCAAAGGTAGTCCGGGATAACAGAAAAGTGCCGAATAAAGTTCCTCAGACAGAAGTTATATATTTTTGCATAAATATTTGTAACATGATATGAGAAAAAACAATTGAACATCAGAAACTAAGAAACTGAACCAGGTTTTTTAATGATTCGCTCTGCATATTAACCCGTTAACGCCCAAGAGAGCGCAATTTTTAGCTCTTTTTCAAGCTCAGTTTTCAATAGTACCAAAAAGGAAGAATATTTCCACCGAACCTATGTACCTCAGTATTTTTAGGTGTGCTCTCAGTATTTTTTTCATCATTTTTTTTTTGAGCCAATGCGCTTTAGAATTAGATTCCCATTGTGATCTGTGGTGATCTACATAGTTGATATAAGATAAAAATTCTTTTTCCGTACTTCGAGTCAACCTAAACTCTCCAAAATGACGAAAAAACGTGAAATTTTGTGAAATACGGATATTTCTTGGATTTCTTCGGGAGAATCAAATAATATCGAACTATATTCCATTCGACACGGAATTTTATGTTAAAATGAATATACCTGAATCTGTTTTATCAATATCAGTATTCACAATAACGATGAATCCAATATGGCGGTCAGGTAACTGAAAAAATGATGATTTTTTTGATTTGGTATGAAATTCTTGAGTCCTGATGTTTTCCCATGTCTCGATCACCCGTGGATTAAAGGCCGGTAACGAGTGATTGAAATTCAAGATTGCGAATTCAACATGGCGGGTACTATATAAAAAATATCAAAATTGGTTGATGCAAAAAATACTGTGGTATTCTGCCTAAATTTGTGAATGAAGTATTCTCAGCAATTTTTATGCTGAATAAGTTGTTTTTGAGGAAAAAATTCAGAAAGCTAAGAGTAGAATAGAAAAAAATGATTTCTACAGATAAAAGACAGATTAAAGATGCGTGTTTCTACAGCAGATGTTCAGTAGTTGCGATAAAAGATCGTTGAATGTATCATAGAAATATGGTACTCTCAAGAAAAAGATTTCATGATTTTTTTCCTGAAGAACACAACTCACTCGGCATAAAAATTGCCGAGAATATTTTCATTCACTTTATGCAGAATATGAGTATTTTTTTGCATCAACTAATTTTTATATTTTTGTTATCGTACCCGCCACAATGAATCCGCCATGTTGAATTTCACTTGTTACCGGGTTTGAATGCACAGATGATCGAGACATGGAGAAACATCAGGAATCGTGAAATTCAGAAATGCGCTGGCTTATTTTTATGAAAAAAGTCACTTACTTGACCGCCATATGGATTCATACTTATTGTGAACATTGATATTGATAAAACACATTCAGGTATATTCATTTCAACATAAAATTCCGTATCGAATGGAATATAGTTCGATATTATTTGATCCTCCCGAAGAAATCCAAAAAAAATCCGTATTTCACAAAATCTCACGTTATTTCGTCATTTTGGAGAGGTTAGGTTGACTCGAGGTACGGAAAAAATTATTATATTATTTCAACTATCTAGATCACCACTGATCACAATGCGAATCTAACTGTAATTCTCTATTGGCTCGAAAATAAATGAAAACAAATGTCCTCGAAATTTCGGTGCTTTTCAATTTTAAAGCCGCCATATTTTTTTTTCTGAGAACCAGAAACGAAAATCTGACACTAGAAATCGAAAGAGCACACCTAAAAATACTGAAGTACATAGGTTTTGTGAGAATATTCTTCCTTTTTACTTTTGAAAACAGAGCTCGAAAAAGAGCGAAAAATTACGTTCTCTTGGGCGTTAACGGGTTAATACAAATTCTGATGCCTCGAATTTCTCCCTTTTCAGAAATATATAACGTGATTCAAAACGTCGCGACATATTTTGATTAAAAAGTAGTTACCGACAACTACTGGAACGCAGCTACGACTGGAACAGGAAAAAAGAAGAAAGTTAGCAGAACTGTCATTTAAAAAGTTTTGATCTATATTTCATTAATTTATATTTATTACTAATTGTTTAAAATAAGAATAATGTTTAGCGAATAGGAAAAGTTCGAGTTATTTATTTATTTTTAAAACAAATAAGTCGCATCCTGCGTAAGCAAACATTTTTATCCTGCGGAAGCAAACAACTGTTATATATTTTTAAATACGGAAAACTTCGAGAAATGGTAATATACAATATCGATTTTATTTTGATGACTCTCGACTCTTCTTATCAGATTTTAGTAAAATTTGTACTTGTGATATGATATATACACTACATGGTCAGCTGACTCGATTTTATTAAGACTCTCGATAATCTCGAGTATCTCGACTCCTCTACTATACACCTCTCCCGCGCTGGACATGAGGGACGTCGATCGGCATTCGGCGATTCTGTTGGAGCGTTAAGCGTTAGGGTACATGCACATACAAAGCTGAATCGAGCGAGACTGAGCAGGAAAAGGCGGGAAACACAAGTTGTAACATCTTGATGTGTGTGTGCATACCGAAGACGTGACCAGGCGAGACGTTGCGAGACCTGACTGAGCGGAACGCTCGAAGACAAATCAGTTTGTCTTTAGACGCGGAATACAGCGATTTAACGCGGACATGGTGGACATTGAGAAAATAATATAATCAATGAAATATATTTGCGAACGCCAATTTGGGATTCCCAAAAATAGGTATTTTGTTTCTGGACGCGTCTTTTTCGTCGTGCTATTAAGTGCTTTTTGCACCTGCCCTAAATATTTATACCAATTTTCTGGATTATTTAAGCTTAATTGTGTAAGAACAGGAATTACGGTTCGGTGAATTCTCTCTACTTGACCGTTTTCTCGTGCAACTCACCTCCAGTTGTTATTAGAACCTGTTTAATTCCTTCAGTTGAACAATACTCCTCAAATTCTTTAGCAGTAAAATCAGTTCCCTTGTCGGTGATAATACGAGCAGGATTTCCAAACGTATTCTGCACCTTACTCAAACAATTAATAACCTCTTTTGCTATTGTAGACTTCGTGGGGAATAACCACATAAATTTTGAAAAATCATCAACAATCGCTAAAATATGTTGGTAGTTTTGGTATTGAAAATACTTCTGGGTGCGTGTTAATGAGAGCTGTCTCGCGAAATATTAACGCCAGCGACATGCGACCTCGACATGCGACCTCGACATGGTCTCGTGACGACCTTGCAGTGTGTATATGTTTATGTTTGGGTTACATGTGTGTGTAGTCATCCACAATTTTGAGAGTTGATGACCTGTTCAAGGGGTCCGAGGCCACCGTCGGATGCCCGAGATTTGCTGATTCGCTGAAATGGCAAAACGACATCCGAGATGCATGGCGCTTATGAGCCGTTGAATAAAAAACTTCCCACCAGTACACCGTTTAATGAAAATTTGCCTGCGTATTTTATGAACTGATATTGAATGTAAAATAAACATTTGATATTTAATGATCGTTGTAATAGGAGGAGCAGATCTGTTATTTTAATAATATACACTCACATATATACAGGGTGATTCATTAAGAATAAGTAAGCTCTAAACTGGAAGATTTAGTTTTCTAGATATGTATGTACATCAAATGAAAGGTTTTGGTATCACAGCCTGTATAAATATAATTGTCTATGAAATGTATAAAGCGCGTAACAAAAATAGTTTTAGGCTGACACAACCTGCATTTGAGAAATTATGGAGGAAATAATGTTGCCATTAAAGAAACGAAAATGAAATGTTTTGGAAAATGAAAAGGAGGCTATTCATCTTACGTAAATTGTTTACATTGTAAACAATTAACGTTAAATCATCTGGCTCACATTCGAATTCAAGGTTGCTGAGTGGATGGATTCTTAGAATCCAACCTAATTATTGTTATTAATAATACTTTGTCGAATTTTGACAAAGTCCGTTAGTTTTCTTAAAGTAGTTGAATTATTGTTTACAATATGGTAGATACACAATTCTGCAGTTCCTAACAATTTAAATTAAACATTGACTTGTTTTCGGATTTTGCATGAAAACATGGTTGAAAATTAATTTATGTGTTAGGGTAAACGTGGGATAGTTGCCCCACTTTTTCAAATGGGCGATTTACATACGGAAGATGAGCATTTAATAATCTGAAACTTTTGTGAAGATTAGTGTAATTATCAATGAAGACAATAAATAATATAATTTAATACTTTTTGATTTATTTATTTATTTATAAACGAAATAAAAACACCTTGTAAATGAGGATATATGCCTACTGTGTGGGTTAGATGCCTCAGTGATATTTTGACCTGTGCCCTAAGGAATTAATGAAAAAAATATTTTGATTTTCTTAACTTAAATCAACGTTAGCTTCAGCTTGACGAACGCTAAGTTCTGGATGACGTTCCATAAAAGACTTCCAATGACGTCCTGCTTTGCGAGTTTCTTTGTCAAAGTTATGTTCAATACCAAGTTTTTCAGTGAATTCAAACGCTGATCTTCGTATCATATCTCATGAAATCCTGCTGCCTCTAATTTTTGAACGTGTGCGACGAGCCGTTTTTCATTATTGACGTCTAAAACCGGGCGTTTAATGCAGGAATTAATAATAGGTAAAAGCGAAAATAAATCAAATAAAAAACATACAATGTGGGATAGATGCCCTTAGAAGCCTCTTCTATACTCACAAAAACTGGGGCATCTATCCTTTTTTGCGTGGGATAAACGCCCTCCAATTTAACAAATAAATTGTTTTAAAGAGTGCTAAAATAACATTTGAATATCTCTAATTAATACATATTATTGATTATAAATACAAAAATATACACTTACTTTATAACATTAAAAGTTCCGGGCGAGTAAAGATTATACGTAATAACCTAAATTCACAAATCTGTCGACGCGTAAAATAGTTTTCGTTGCACAGCCCACGACTCATCTGTTCGATCAAAGTGCACGTTTTTGACTGACAGTCGGGAGGGGGTCAGCATACATTTAAACAAAACAGGGTGGGTGTGTTGTCCATACAGATCATTACGTGAACACTTGGGCATCTATCCCTCTACGGCATCTATCCCACGTTTACCCTACGTTATGTAAGCAGTATATTAAACAATTGACAAGAAATTGTATCAGCTCAACAAGGCATTGAATATCTGATTTCTTAAGAACTAGACTGGCCGGTAGAGGCGGCTTCTCTTACGAATGCCCCATTGAACGAAGTTGAGGATGGACAATGCTGTGAGGAGTCTATTGCGAACAGTCCTGTTCTTTGCCTAGGGACTTTTTGGCATCTACAGTTCACCAAAATTTGTATTTGTATAAATTGCCGATTAGGACTATCAGACACCAACACTTGTGAAATCTCATATCCTGGTGGGCAATGTTGCTTAAACGCCGATCTCACATCTACAAGATATTCATAATCTTCTCGGTATATGTTATCCACACGCCGGTATTCTGCTATCCATCGGTGTAGATTTCTGCCTGTTTGCGTAACTACATACATATGTATGTATGTATGTAAGTAATAGTCTCTTAGAGCATATCCCTACCCCAAATGGTTTTCAAGAATACGACGGGCCAAATTCATCGCAACTGCATCTACGTACATTCTCGGTACACTGCAGGTAGTCCACGGCAGCAAGGCAATTGTAAAGGCACATGCTGACGATCAACTTACTAATCGAAAACATTTTTGTTAGAATATGCACGGCAAAGAAATCGCAAACCTGACTGAATATCACATGCAAGATAACCCGTTTAAAACGACAAGACCTTCAGGGTCAAACCGCCAAAAATCGTAACAACAAAACTGTGTTTTATTTTTATTATAATTTACTTTAGAAATTTCTACCAGCTGTGTCTGGTATTTTCAAAACGCCTACGATACTTGCGTAAGATGCAAAATCTGTGAATTTTTGTTCGTAAATAGAATCGGACCTAAATGATCTAAATGGTAAGTGTGAAGTGGGCCGTCTTCTTTTGATATGGGGTGCAATAATACTTCTTTCTTTCCTTCTTTTCTGTTTCCTAAAATACAAGGTATGCAATTTCTAATCTGTGTCTCTATTTTTTCTTTAACCTTGGGAATGTAAAATTCTCTATCAATTCTTAGACAGTAAAGTGTCTATTATCATGCGTTCTTCTAATGATTTCTCCTTGCATTGCCTTCGGAATCACTAGTTATTCATTTCCATTTTCGTACTTGTATAAAATATCATGCTTTACGAAATAATCTTCATAGGTTTCGCCAGAATCTAAAATTCTTTTTATCACTGTTAGATGTTCACTTTTCTTTGAGCTAACTTAATGTTGTGTTGTGGTACCCATGTTGCGACCACCGCTGATTAGAGAAGTGCCTCTGCCAATTATATTCAGTAAAATAATCCGTTTTGCAACACGCGTTTTATATGCACACAAATCCGTATCTCTCGGCCTCTTCATGCCACGCTCCGGACTCGCTCGCTCGCTTCCGCTTTGTGTGTGCACGTACACTTAGGAATTACACACGATCTAACAGGACAATCTTCATTTTATACGTAACATCAAACTTTTATTGGCATTTACATACCTAATTATATTTACGAGCCCAGTCGCATGTGTATTGGACCACCGAAATTAGTAACACAACTTTATATTTCTGGATTATTGATAACTAATGCAATAGATAGCAAATATTATTGATTAATTGCAAACTTCACATAGTACCAAATATATTTAGTTGATATTTATAAGCTACAATACGGAAATATAACATTAAATCACAGTTTTCCTTGGTCCAATACGTATGTGACTGGGCTCATATTTTTGATAGCCTTTTTGTATATAAATTAAAAATATTTTAATGAAACTGTAACAGACACTTGACGTCACTTCCGTTAAATTTGCTTTAATTCATAGTAAAACTATATTAAGTCATTTAATATATTACTTAAATATTAAAAATCTTTTAAAGAAATCTTTTAAAGAAAAATATTTTAAATAATTTTAAGCACAACATAAAATAGGTTTTTAATTCATTTCTACTAGTTCCTACAAGGGTCATATAGAGAGCATTGACCTTTCTGGGTATTCGGCCATTTGCATACTTTTACTTATCGGGCAATAATTTTAAAAACCAGATAATTTATTATCAACTGATGATTTTTTTATCATGTTTTTTAGGTAACACTATCAGATCTCAATAAACACTTTACTACTACATGTTTTAAAATCTTAACTGATTTAAATGCTACTAACATAACTAACTTACATATCTACACCGTCCCCTCGTATAACGGTGACGTTGTCAACCAATTGTTCTTCCAATATACAATTTCGCAAATACATACCTACATTGTGATAATTATTATTAACAACGAAGAGGACAATGGTCAAGGGCCCTCAAAGAGTCAAGTAAATACCAAAATACTCGGGGAATGCGGTTGCTGTTGTCTCCAGTGACCTTTTTTTTTTGGCTTTTTTTGTTTAATCTGCATTGGGCATCCCCCCCCCTCCAAACATAAATACTGGCTACGCCCTTGACAATGATATGCCTTTGAACAGCACAACAAAGGTTTACTTACACATTGATAAAGGGATGTCTATACAGGGTGCTTTACAGTTTACATGGCCTATTAAACGTTTTGGGAGAACCACAACCGATATGGAGCTGAAAATTTGTATCTGTGGGTTTTCGAGGATGCTCTACACATCTAAAATATCTAGCTCTACACAGAAAACGAGACTTTCTGGCAATTCCGAAAATACCGAAAGTGAATACTAACTTTTTTTGTCATATTTGGTTTCTGTTCGTTTTTTTATTTAAAGTCACTTTAATAAACGCTGTTTATCTTTAAAATGAACGGTTTTAATTTTAAGAGAGCAAAATTTAAATTGTGAACCCGTGGAAAAATCCTAATAACGTTCGGAGAGGTAAAATGTTTTAATTCATTTACCACGTAAGTACGAAAGATTGAACTTGTTCTCGGTAATTCTATATACTCGCAAAAATCTATAGGATGCTCAATAAAGGCACAATGACATAAGGAACAATGAAACTAATAAAGTAATTTTGATGTTCGTTTTTGACAACAAAGAACGGTTAACTATAAATTTAATTACATCATATTGTTAAGTATGTTCTTTTATATATTCGATGCATGATATTTCAAAAACCTGTGGAAGAAAGTACGACATATGTCATATCGTTGCAATCAGGAGAAAATACGGAATACAACAAATACAAAAAATGCAGGGTGTTCCATTAAAAACAAAGATAGGTTATTTAAAAGCTGCTACATTTTTCTTTAAAAAGTTTTTCTCACAGCATATTCTTATATTTCAAGAAAAGAAGCTAGTCCTGAATAAGAAATATTTTTAGCTCCAAAAATAATGGAGAGAAGCGGATGGGATTTCTCGCGAGCTCACCCTGTACATATGTGTTATATGCAATATATAGGATATAACAAATTTAGAGAAAATTAAATTCATGTGAGATACGTACATATGTACATATCGCACCCTCAATACAAGACTACCATAACTCAAAATTGATAGTTTTGAGAAAAACGCGTTTAAAGTTTTGGCGGTTGGAACAATTCGTTGTAACTTTGTTCATATGCAAGTTTTTTCTTTTATTTTTACAATTTAAATTATTTGTAGTGTTTGCATTAAGATGACAATTGTTAAAAAGTTTTTTGTTTTTGTATTATAATAATAATCGTGAATAAACCAATTAAATACATGACTTATTTTGAGATGTGGTAGTATTTTATTAAAGAAAAATGTAAAACAGGGCACGAAAAAGTTACTCAAGTGCGATTTCTAACCTTTTTTTTCATTAACTAATAAAAAACAACTATAAAAAAGGTAAGTATAAAAAGTTTAATTCAAATTAAATACAAAAATAAAAAATTAAATACAACCCATTAAACTGCCACTTTTACGACCCCTCACTACTATCTCGAGAAAACATGTTTGATTGAAGTTATATTTATAAAAAAATTGAAAATGGGGACTCCTTTCTAAATTCCAAAATTCTGATATTGGGCCAATTTATTTTTTCGTTCCTGGTGTTAAGCCAGAAATTTTTTCCTATTCGACTGGCTAATTCTTTAAAATCTTTAAAATCTCTGGTATCCCTTTCTTGAACCTTATACGGCAAGCCATTTTTTTCGCCAAAGCGATTACCGGTATCCATTGTTGTGGAATATAAATAGGACTTCCCCTCAGAACTCTTCGTTTTCTTGTTCTATACAAGAATGCATAGAATCACCCTCATTTTGCGTATGGCCTGTGATTGGAAACTTGTGACTTATTTTTTTTAATATTAAGATGTTGTATTGCGTACATGTACATTCCAGCCACAAATTTATTTTTATTTTGGCCAACGCAATTGTCTGAATAAAATATAACACTTTCTTTTCCGGTACAAACATTCTTCAAAAGAGATAAGACACAACTGGCTATTTCATTGGCTCCACGATTGGCAATATTTTTACTCCAAACAGAGCAGTGCCCATTTTTATCAGCAATATTATAGACTGTCAAGTTATACATAGAAATTTTACTTTTGTAGTCAAAGGATGATACTTCTCCCGAAGGCGTGGTAAGTACATCCTCCAAATCATACACCGCTACGATTTTCCCATCTTTATTTTCTGAAACTTCTATTATGTCCTAAGCCTTTTTCTCTTCGTGACAACTCCTTATCTTTTAAATGTTTCTCAACTTCCAGCTTTTATTCGCTTTTTTTTCTCATCATTTGAATTCATATAACTGTCGCAAGTACTACACTGATCCTTTTTCGGTTTATGGAAACCAAATTGAAAACAAACCAAACGAGTCACCACAAGTCTAATTTGAGCGTAAATAAACATTTCGGGAATGAAAACTCTTTGATGCAATAGTAACACATCGCAAATTGCTGTTGAACGAGCTGGCAGCTCATGTACGTATCAATAATACAACACCACCACAACTTAAAATATGTTAGTCTTGCATTTGGCATATTAATAATTTTTGTTCGGAGCATACTAACATATCTGCTAATAAAAAAACTATCCTTAGATTTTGTGTTATGTTACTGTTGCACAAGCAAGTCTGATATATAAGTATCGTTTTGCACAACACAACTCAAAATCGACATTTTTTGAGTTGTGGTAGTCTTGTATTGAGGGTGCGATATGTAAGTTGCTTTCAATTTTATTTATTCAATTTGATTATTTCATGTCACTTGAATAGGCATTAATTTCTGCACGCGTAGCTCAGGATTCATGCAATAAATACTTTTTTAATGCATAAAACAGCATTTTTATCACAATAGACTTCCTATAAGTTCCTTCAAGAAGTGAAAATGAAGTCATAATTAAATAAAAATAAATTTGGATTCTTACAAAATGGGTATTGTGTTTATGAATTATAATGCCGTAGAAAAAGATTTTTATATACATACATATATGCTTTACGACAAAACTGCTCTTTATTTTTCAAAATCTTAACATGAAGATACATCACATTTATTGGATAAATCACATAACTTCTACCATTTTTTTTCATTAAACTGTATATAAACATTATGGGGAAATGTATTACACTGCTTAGTACACTATATCCTCTCTCTACTTTATTATTAATATGTCTCATTGAAAATGCGATAGAACCTACTAAATATGTCAGTGGTTAGATTTTTAAGTTAACGTTGAGAGGCTTGAAGGGGAAAAATTTGTAAAAAACCTCCTAAGAAAATACATATAACAATTGAAAAGCATAGGCGCGAAACCAGACACTGTATGACAAATGAATGACAACTTTTATTTTATTTTTTTACTACCACTTAAACAATTTAGTACGCTCCTTTGTAACAACAAACACATTATTTGTAATAATACTCTGAAGAATGACAATTAATTATAAATAACTAGGCCATTTAGACATTACTATCTGATTACAATTTTTTTTTGTTCTGGGTTGTGGAAAAATATTGTAAGGGAGAGTCTTACAGGTTCAAAAAAAATGTAATAAAAGCCAGTGTGATTTACGCATTCGGCTGAGGCCGTGCGTGAAACATCATACTCGTATGTTATATGTTACTTTCCATGCTCGTTATGTAATATACTATAATAGTGGGGAACTTGAAACTTGAAATTTTCGTAATGTATGTAAAGCATGGAACCCATACCAAAATTTAAAGAGTTATTACTAGACCCAAATAGAATACCACAAGAAAAAAATATTTGCAGAACATTTTTTTCCAATTAGCAAATAAATATAAAAACTTTATATTCTTGTACTTTTTTCAAAAAATACTAGAATTTCAAATTTCACCAGCCGCCACTGCTAAATTTGCGACTCTTGCTCCAACCTTTCAGGCGATACAGTATAACTACTAAAAACAGACAACAAAATACAGGAAAATACTAAAAACAAAGTAAAATACGATAATTAAAGATATGGATTTATAAAATACAATTTTGTTTTCTTTTGGTTTGTCGTGTTTTCTATCGGATCACAGGGAGGTGAATGCATCATTTTTGCTAGGTTCCTAGATAGAGGAATGCAAATTTCACACTCACAAAGCTGTACCGAAATAATTTTCAAGATTGAATCTAGAGAAATATGGAAATAGTGGATGTGGAGAGTGATTCACTTGACCACGATTTTTTACTTTCGAATTATTTTTTACTACTTTCGAATAGTACCGTGGTAGTCCTGATAAATTCTAGTGCATTTTCACAAGCGACTGATGATCGGTCCAGAAGATTAGTCCTAATAAGACCATGTATTGTTGTTAATTCCCTATTTCACAAGCACGTCCGTATCATGCGAAAACTGCAAAAACCGTGAGCTCAATAGCACGGCTCGGGAAGATATAGCCGCAGTAGTTGTTCGTGATTTTGATTATATAAATTAATAGCCGTTCTACAGAGGAAATGGATTTCCTAATGGTGTTTGGAAGTTTTGATTCATTTTCCAATTCACTATGTCCATGTAGTTCATTAAATGAACTAACTGCTAATAGAAAATAGTTGAAAAAAAATGTTGGAATGCTCTATTAAATCTGACTAGAAAATAACAAAAAGACGTTTCAGAGCCCTTTCCATACAAATAGGAAGTACCCACATAGACCTAGCACTCTAACGTTTTTTTCTTTGTCCCACTAATCTAGTAACGTCTAAAACGACAACAATGCATTGTTCTGTGTCTGAAGATACATTGTCGAAACTGATCAAACGCAGTCTTGTGAAAGCACGAGTAGTGAAAGGATTATAGGTCCGTTTTATCAGGACTAATCATCCAGACTGATCATCAGTCGCTTATGCAAGGAATATTACAACCCAGACCTTGGCGTCTGAAAAACAATATATTATGTACGTGACAATTAAAAACAGCAGGAAATCAAATTCGAAGTATCGAAAGTGAAACCCGTCAAGGATAAACGGCGAATGTCTGGGGAATTCAAACGAAATTAAAGAATAACACACTATACGAAAGTAAACAATCCAATGTTTTGATTTCTTGTTGCCGACGACTTACATATTTGCAATTTAAATAAAACGCTAGAAGTTAGTTCGCATCACCTTTGCATAAGGATAATTTTATCGCAGAACCGGCCTTATGTAACTCCTTCTTTAACGTTGTATTGTTTGCAACCTTTATAAACATACGACTGCGTTAAACATTCATCGATGACATTGAAAATTCTCATAGTACATTAGTTTCGAAAATAATGCTGTTCATTATCAATCATCACATGCATTATAAATTACAGGGTGGAACTACTAATTAGTAGTTCCACCCTGTAACGTCCCGGAGGCAAACTGATTTTAACTTATTTATAGTTTCACAAGAGATATCACTATGACCTAGAGAAGAGAAGAGAAGAGAAAATTATGGGAACATTTTTCGAGCTTGTGAATTGAAGAGGCATGGTCATTAATATTACCACAGCATTGTGTGCAAAACTTACTTCTTATTGAAACACAAAAAATATCTAAATTTTTGCTAAATTAGTGATTTTGCTAAATTAAATGTTAAACATTCTCCTTTAGTTTGCATATAGTCTTAACAAAACTGTATAATTAATATTAAGAGTTTTATATTATTCTATATACTATCCTATTTCCTATCAGTATGATATAATTGTGACCATATCTAGCAAACAGTACATTTTAAGCGTCATATATTATGTAATACATGAATTCAGAATAAATAGTACTTTAAGATTTTCATAAAAAAATTCAGGACCGTATTTACAAATATAACTTATTTTTTTATGATGATCCCATAAATACGAAACGTTGGAGAGTGAATGTAATAACACCATATCAAATCTCATTATAATATGCTATAATAATGTTTTTTTTTTAATTTGTCACAGTCCTGACAATAATATCGATAAAAAATAAAAATTGTTTTTCAAAAATTTTTTCAAAATAACGAACACAAAAAAATATTTTTCACCTTAAGACCATTTAGTCACCTAAAGGCGCAGCTTTTTCCCCAAATGCCTTTGTATCCCTTACCGTCTTCAAGATATCCATCCATTACATCCTTATCCTGGACACATGGTATATATAACTAATATATATGGTAAATAAATAATTAGTACTAAATAATCACAGCTCCACAAAAAAATTGAAAAAAATGCTTCCAGAAACCAAACCTACCCCTACCTTATGTTTTTGAGGTCACTGAATCCGAATACGGGGTCAGTTTAACCCCATCACGTCAGAATTTTCCATAACCTCAAAAATTAAGCCCAAAACCCCCATAACACGTAAACTATTTAATCCCCAAGCATCTTAACCCACGTAACCCCATAACCTCATAATCCAATCATCCCCAAACCTCATAAACCCCAAAATTTCATAACCCAATAACCTGATAACCCTCGAACCCGATCAGGTATACAGGGTGCGTTCAATAAAACATAGTATTCTTTAATTAAACACCCTGTATATTATTACATTTTTTATTCCCCTCGAAAAGCTTATTTAAAAAAAAAACTATAATAGTGAAGGTTCCTAGTGAGTAGGTAGTTTAAAAACGACAGACTTTTAAAATTAGTAGTTTTTCCACAGTTTTGACTTCTTACAATTGTTATTAATATTACGGTTATTCTTAATATACATCTTGTATACTGTATCATGTAACGTCTGAATTTGTTTTTTTTTCTGATTACTAATACATATACAGGGTCTACGAAGACAGTGGAAACTCAATAACGAAATAAATTTGAACACATTTGAAATAAATGAGATACCCGTTTCAGGTTTTCACTGTTGTAAATTGGTCGAAAATAAATAGAAACTTTGAATTTTACTGACTGGTTTTTATTAGACTTTTTTTCCAAAAATTTCAGTTTTTGTTTTTAAAAAAGACACTTTACTCGGAATAGAAAAGCAAAATTAAAGCCTCCTGTGCCTATTTTGATTTTTCTATCCCACAATCAGCCTCATCAAGCTTCACCCGGTATCGCGCGGCACTTAACTGCTGCGTAATCCTCCACCAGGAAGTTATTAAAAGCAATTTGGCATTCGCGAAATTGTGATACAATGCACCTCGTTAACGCGTATCAAGAAACTTCAAATATACGAACGTTTCGGGGATTACGAGAACTCGAGTCTTTTACGCCCCCGCTATCGGTATTAGCAGTGATACGATGGCGGAATTTGCGCAGCGATGTCGACCTATCTGGAGTATCCGTTCCCGCGAGACAAGTCTCTATGGGGACGAGGATTACAGGGGTCGTGAGTACCTGGTGATTCCCAGAAAACGAAGAAACATGTTTCGAACCATGTCATAGCCGATGCGAACAAGTGGCCGTTCGAGTGTAACCGGAATAACGAGTGTAACAAATATGACGCGTAATTGTTAACTACTGAAAGCTTTCAAAAACCGTCTACCAAGTATTTTAAGTTTACTTGACGATTAAAAAAATGCCATCACTTTTGGGAATTTATTTACATGTAGCAACATGACGTTTGGTGACAAAAAGCAGGATCACACGAAATATGCATTTGTCATTCTATGTTTTTCCACATATCGTTTGTTACGAATATTTTTACTTAAAGAGAAAATTGAATAATCGTCTCGATCCAAGACAAAAAACACAACGATATGTTAGACACTCGTGGCTGTAAAAGTAGATGTAAAAGATTTCACAGTATGCTTTCACATATGTCCAACGGCAAATGAATATTTGGTAAAATAAATAAATAATAGCACTGAAGTAAAGTTGCAACTATATGTTTCCACTTTTGGCCTAATCAGGCCAAAAGCTGGAACATTTCATTACTTGAATGTTGCCTTGTTTATCATTTTGCCACTAATTTCATGGGGCAGTTCATGTAAATTGTCGTTTGAAGGCATAATGATATGAATGTCGTCGAGTACTCTCTCCCCTTCAACAAAATTTTGTGGGCTGGATTGAAATATTTTCCATAGATATTCCATAGTATTAATATTATTCCATAATATTTCAAAAATAACATATATTTTACTGCACATTTGTCACCGCTATATTGGATAAGCCACGCCCCGATGTCAAATCCCATTACAATTTTGCACTTGACATTAGGCTTCCACCAAATCCAAAATGATCTAAAAGTGTGATTTTTCCGAAACTGTACCATTTGCAGAAAATGGTAACTGTAAGTACTTAAGGGTTGTGTCTAGTCTTAATAATGCTCGTGCAACTTTTCAACGAATAATGAACAACTTGGACATTTTTTAGGTATCTAAAATGACCGATATCTTGTTCACTTGTCCACTCCACTACATGGATGTGGAAGTAAAACAGTTTCGTTCTCTGTTGATAAACATTTTGGTAAAGTTTTTGAAACAACTTCTCCTGCTGTACAGAATGTACTGCAAAAAAATCCTCTACTGTAGTTACCTGTTTTGATAATTTATTGTCACTTATACTTTCCATATTTCCATAAAGTCTATGGTACTCCCCTTCTCAAGAAACACGTAGTTTGGAAAGCGTGTAATTTCAAAGGTTACTCCTCATTTGATTCGATTCCAACTTTGTAGAGTTCAACAGTGTTCTAATTTCTAATAATAGTCATTAACATAAGAAATAATTCAAATTGTTTTGGTGTCTTCTCAAAACTGACTTTCAGAGTAATCTCCCGTCTCAATATAAAAGTTTCGTCACCCGATAAACTCTTCTTATGCAAAATGTACTCTACCTGTGAAAATGCCGTATCCGATCACGATGTGCCATATTTCTTGCGAAAAGCTGGAAATGATCATCCCCGTGCCCACACACAATATGCCAAAAATGGCAATAGTCCTAACACTGAACCGCCGCATCATCGGCCCCACTGCGAGTCCGGAAAAGTTCGTCACCATCACGCTTATCGCCATCACCAACGTGATGCCCGTGGCTTTCCCGTTCGCCATGGCCTTCAAGTGTTCGCCAAACACCAGCCCGAAGATGGAGAACATAGCCTGGTTGACCATCTGAAAAAAAAAGGATAATCAATTTATTATTACTTACTCGTATATGTATCAATTACTATACTAAGAGTATATTTTATTTTAGTAAATTGATCTGTTATCTGGTGAGTTCTATTTTTATCCCCCAAAGTCTACTGGAGCATCATCAAAAGGTTTCAGTATGTACTGCAGGGGGTTCCGTATGAAATGATCACTACAGACAAATTCATTCAGAAATTTTAAATGGAACACCCTGTTTTTTTTGCGTAAAATTATTCCTCATTAAAACCTCTTCAAATTACATTAACATTTCCCTACACTTCCTATTATAGTTTTTAGTATATTAGAGATTTTTGCACTAACTGTATGATATCGTGTTTAAAAGACAGTGTATTAATTGAAAGAGGCTCTGATCACAAACAAACTTCGATGTTTTCTTCTCCAAAGTCGATCTGTCACACCAGCTATATACACGGTGGAGACTTTAACTGGAATATATTCGCTAGCGGGGTGGTGAATGATTTTTCAAAAAATTCCCGAGACACGTCAACTTTTTAAATGTATTTACCTACATTTTGCAAGTAATATGAAAAATATAGCCCTTCAGGGGTGGCTGAAACCACCCTCGACATGATTTTTTCAAATGCAACCCTATGGCTTGTGACCCCTCATTGTAAAGCTGGTGGAAAGAGAAATCCAACGCACTGATAAAATTTTAATTTTTAGTATGTTTGTAGGGTTGCATACAATTAAAACAATTTAAAAATTAAATTTATTTTCAACGTAACAATTGTTCAAAATGTGCACCATTCACTTGTTGGCAGCATCCCAGTCTGTGGTAGGTTTCGTCCCTTACATTATGCAACATTTGCGGTGTTATTTTTCCGATTTCCTCTCTTATCCTTTCCTGCAGATCTGCTATGTTGTTGGGTTTCTGAATGTAAACCCTACTTTTAAGATGTCCCCACAAAAATAAATCCAGTGGTGTAAGATCTGGAGATCTTGCTGGCCACTCAATATTACCTCGCCTCCCAATCCACCTACCGGGAAAAATTCTGTCCAGATGCTGACGAACAATGGCAGCATAGTGTGGTGGGGCCCCATCTTGCTGAAACCATAACCTCTCGTCGGTGATTGAATTTTCTTCTAGAGCAAGCAACAAATTCAACTTCGTGTCGTCATCAACAACAGCCTGCCTCTTACTCGGTACTTTCCTGACATGACCCATCTCTCGATATTGTGCCTCAATTTTACTAATGGTACCTTGATTTAGTGGTGGCAAGTCAGGATGCGTTTCTCGAAACAAGCGAACAACTTCGCATTGAGTTCGCGCCCTATCACCATATCCAATCATCATCAAAATTTCGATTTTTATTGATTCAGTTAAATAAGACATTTTCACCAATTTGAAATAACACTTCGTTTCAAACTCTGAATACAGCATACAAACTAAATTACTCTTTGCGGCCGTGTAAAAACACTAGCAAAAAATAACAAATATCAGTTGTGGCAAAAAAATTGTTTGGAATTTTTTGTGGGGACATATGAAAAGTAAGGTTTACATTCCAAAACTAAACAACACACATTTTGAGTACGAAATTGTTGCGTTAAAAATAAATTAAACTATAAAATTACGTTTTAATTGTATGCAACCCTACAAACATACTAAAAATTAAAATTTGATCAGTGCGTTGGATTCCTCTTTCCACCAGCTTTACAATGAGGGGTCACAAGCCATAGGGTTGTATTTGAAAAAATCATGTCGAGGGTGGTTTCAGCCACCCCTGAAGGGCTGTATTTTTCACATTACTTGCAAAATGTAGGTAAAGACATTTAAAAGTCGACGTGTCTCGGGAATTTTTGAAAAATCATTCACCACCCCGCTAGCGAATATATTCCAGTTAAAGTCTCCACCGTGTATGGTAGACTCGCGTAGGATGTAGCGCTCCTTGTTTTCAATGTCGAGTAGATATAACTCTTTCTATAATCCGCTGGTTGTATCCGTTCTTCTGTAAGGCTTCTTTAACGTAATTGATTTCTTCCTGTTTGTTATTTTCGTCACACACCTTTTCTGCTCTATGAACCAGTGTTTTATTAGTGATCTCTTTTGTTGAGGGTGATGGTGAAATGTCGCATGCAGGTATCGATCTATGAGTCTTCTTTCTGTACAGCGTGGACTGGCCTGTTGTTTGCTCCGCGAGTCACTAGTACATCTAGGAATGGTAGTTTTCCATCCTCTTCTATCTCCTTGATAAATTAGATTTTTAGGTGATGACTGTTCAGGTGTTGCAGAAATTCATTCCAGGCGGATCTTCCATGGGACCAAATGACAAATGTGTCGTCTACATAACGGAACCAACACTTGGGCTTCTTGTCAGTTGATGAACACTAACAAGACTTCTTCGTCCTCAAATGCTTCCATGAAAAGGTTGGCAATGACAGGATATAGTGGGTGGTCTTATTGCTGCACCATCTTTCTGTTAGTAGAATTCTCGGTAAGACTTCGGTTTAGAAAGATGAATAAATTTAAGGGCAATATATTTATTTCAATAGAGAAGGATTCCCTGAGCATAGAGGCACACAATTTTTTTTTCAGGAAACGAATCCTAAAAAAGTTATGATTTTTTTTTATGTTCCATGTTAAGTCTATGAGAACTTTTACTTAGCAAGATATATAATAGATGGCGCCAAGAAACAATAATATTAACAACATAACAACCCAACATAACTCACTGAGAAAGTTCTTGCTGTGGCTTACAGCTTCATGCAAGTAACCATGGGAAGGCAGAGACATATAAGCCCGCCATTCGTCCGTCCAGATTATAGAACCAGGGGCCACATGTTGGGCATAATTTTCAGGACATACGACCATACGAAAGTCCTCAATGTGTTCAACACTGATCCCTAGAACCCAATGTATTTCAACTAAACTTCCACAATTGTATTTGCGACGTCCAAATTTCGATTCGTCAATTTGGACATGAATTCCAGGGCCACCGATTTGTCCTCTAGCTTCTTGATCAGCATAGAAATCATCCACCACCATTTCATGAGCATATCGATAGCTAAATAATAGGGTTAATAACTCGCTTCTTCAATTCAAAACACTTTTATTAACAACTCTACGGTTCGTCGATCTTAACTCTGTAACACTCCAATCACAACTCACTCTATCCTAGCAATAACACCACTATTTATAGTTTTTAGATGTTCTAGAAAATTCATATGACATCTAGAATGTCATTCCATTCTTTACTAACAGCTAGTGTATAAACTAAATAGACTAAGTATGTAAACTATAAAACTTAATAATTGTCAGGTGCCACTAATGACACTTAAAAAAATGTCACAATAGGGTTATAAAACATTAATAACTTTTTTAGGAGACTTTCCCTGAAATAAAAAATTGTGCTTCTGTACTCAGGGGGCCCTCCTCTATCGAAATACATATACTACCCCTAAATTTATTCATCTTTCTAAACCGAAGTTGAGCCGAATTCTCCACTCCACAGGAAGTATGTCGAAGTTAACCATAGCCTGACTAACCCTGGTATTTCCTCTCGTAGTCCCATGTTTTGAATTAAATTTAAGGAATCTTCTACTGGTACGTTGGTAAATAGAGATTCCACGTCGAAGCTAACCATGATGTCTTTATCCGTGAGTTCCGGTTGATGTAAGAGCTCCACAAAGTGTTCGAAATTCTTGACAATACAGTTGATATTTCCGGCGTGTGATCCCAAAATGTTGGGTAAGTACTTTGCTGAGTCGTAGGTAGGAGATCCATATGTGCTAACGATTGGTCTTGAAGGTAATCCGGTAATTGTGTGTTTTTCTAAGCCTAAGAATAGTCGAATCCGAAGTCAACATTAGGCCTTGTTGATTATCTGATATTAATGACTTCTATATTATGCTTTCTGACTTCTTTATTATTATTAGCGGTTTTAGTTTATTGGTGAGATCCTTGTTCAGTTCCTTGTACAGTTGTGGGTCTAGCAATTCGTCGATTTTCTCCTTCTTCCTTCATTACAACCGTAGCATTCCCTTTATCCACCCGTAGGACCACAATGTTAGGGTTAGAACGAATCTCTCTGAGTGCTTATTTTTCAGCTCCGCTGAAGGTTTTAGATTTTTTCCTAAAACCCATCTAGATTTATGACGGTTCTTTTTATATTTAGTTCTGGCCTAGGTATATATTTTTTGAGTTGTTTTTCAAATTTCTTGATTTGTTTCTCCTTGGTTTTCTAACCGTAACTAATTCGGATAATTCACTAAACTTGAATTATCCAGAAACTGAATTGAATTTCCAGTGACTGTTCAATAGTAACTGGGAACATATAGAGCTATTTTTGGTAGTACTGTGTTTGTTCCACTTTTATTACTTAAATTATTTTATTATCGTTCATTTGCATTTATAATTATTTTGTTTATTACAATTATTTATCATTTTAACATTTGTAATTATTTTTAATTATTTAATAGAGTTTTGAATGAAGTTGTCGGTGATTGTTTCATACGGAACCTCCTATAGTATATACTGGAACTGAATTGAAACCCCCTATAGTATATTTTGGCTTGCATTAGTCAGAATTACACTAGCCTTCCTCAGTTTGTTACCAAAATTGATATTTTCATAATTAATACAAGTTAATAAGACATGACCAATTGAATGTGTCATTGTTTTCCAAAAATTTTCACTAATAACCTCCTTAGTGCTTCAATTATTACCAAAAATGTATTCGAGGTCTCGAATGTTGTGAAAATTATCCGAAAACAAAGGATAATAACTACGATATTCGAGACCAAGAAACAAATTAAGGTGATTAATTTAAGTACATGGGGGATACGGTAAGAAAATTTCACATCCAAATATAATTGACGTAATATTGCCATCATTTTGACGTTTTTATTATAGAATACGATATGAAACAAAATTACGAAGTAGGTCAGACATGCTGTCAGAAAGGTTTTGTAATATGTGACGTTTATTGCGTATTTTAACTGTGATCTTATTACATTTGTATTTTGGTATAACACACGAAAACTTTTTTTGCTTTTTAGACTTTGATTATTTACATAAGTACATATAACAGTTTCTTATTTTTCTGCTTCTGTAGACAAAAAATAGTACGTTAATAATAATCAAACGTTTTGGTATAATAATATCAAAACCTGCTCGTTTGAGCGAAATTTTATACCTACACCATATATTTTATAGCATTTTTATTCACAAATTTTTCTAATCAACCTGACGCAAAGTGCCTCGACGATTAGATAACACAAATCGCACATTTCTAAATAATAACCCCTCACTTTTCCAACAATAGAAAAATATTTATTTCCACAGTTCAAGGAACCCTACCGAATTGATAAAACCTCATATCTCCGCAGAGTGGGGAGGAGTTTCATCGCGTAGTGAATCGACTAAAATTAACTGCATGCGGTAATATCGCTTTACCATAACATATGTAAAATAAATACCTATTTAGACCATTTGGAGATATTTATGTACATAGACACATGGCAATCATGGCATCCTGCAGTTTTGATACGATTGTGGTTGTTGCTGACGGATGTGGAAATTTCAGTATCTGAATCTACATATTATGCTTTAAACTACACCGTTTTCAAGTTATAGAATAACGTGGGTGCTAATGAACAACGGTACCAAACGTGTTACTTGATAAGTAATCGTTCAGTACAAAAATTCCACATATCGACAATTTTGTTCAAAAGGTCTCGAAGTCTATTTTTCAAGGAACTTGTTATCTTTTCATATAGAAGTTGAGTTTAATGTGCCTACATCAGCAATTAGTTTAGATACTAAAACAGAAATAACTGCACAATTTACTAGGAAATCATACTTACAGACAATATATACTATTGTCTTTATATAGGTACACGTCGTCCATATTGCAGCGAAAGGCACTTATGCGTACTTTTATTTCAGAAACTCGTCAATTTTCAGTAGGTAAATTACAATTTTAGAAATACATTTCTGTGTATTGACTTGCACCACATACGAGAAATGTAGCGGCATACTTGAAAAATACAAAATCCCATTTTTTTCTTCCTCCCGATCATCTCACTCCATATGAGAATCGTGGTAGTGCGCTGGGTATGGTTCCATGTTCCATGTTAATCACTGTGTGACTTCTAGTAATGTCACCCAATGTTTATATATTTTGATATGTTACTTGCAAAATAATACTAGTATTTACTATATGTTACTTGCAAAATAATAACAGTAACCACAGTATCTATAGGTAAACCTTTTTTTATGTAGTCTCATGTATATTGTTTCTGGAAAATTCTAAAAGTAGTCCTAAAGAAATATCACCTGAATAGAAATGTTTTTACTGAAAATATCGGTATTAAAAAGTACAGCCCAATAATTGCATAAAATGACGAATAGATCGTTGTTTCGCCGATTCTAGGCATCCATAGGCTCCATCAATCGCTCAAACGAGCAAGTTTTGGTAGGATTATTTGTACACAATACAGCTTATATTACTGTAATGTAAAGACTGGTAAGTTGTTGTACATTCAGAGGTTTAGCTGAACATAGTGAACCACGATTTAATTTGACAAAAAAAAATAAAGATGACTGCCAGTACTATATATGACCGTATTGGTCCCAAATTATGAGAAAACAAACTATCAAATATTCTACAACCACTTAGCCATAACGAATCGATTATTCTTGAACAGAATAAAATCAAACGACAAACAGAAACCATAATTTTCAATAGCTCTTTTTATTAACGCATTTAGAACGTATTCTTTGGATTCACTGTATTTTTCATCCAAATTTATTTGCCGAGAGGCTGTACTTTTATTTTTTACTTAATAAATCACGTTCTTCACGAAGGTTTTCCAACATAGTCGCCTACGCGCTTTTTTCACTGACAACGTTCGGTGGGTACGCTGTACCATTCCTTCATCATAATATCCCACATTTCGCGAAAATTTGAATATTTATGAAATCTACTGCAGTAAGATTTCATAACAAAACGTAGCAACAAAAATGTACCAAAACAATTACAAACCCTGATAGAGTTACTAAAGTGGACCATGATAAATGTGCGTTATGAAGCTAAAACCTGACATCATAATGAAGAGAGAAAATACTTTAACCAAATTAATCACACAGGCACACAAAAAAATAAATCTAGTGCCCGAGAAACTCCACTATAAAATTCTTATATATTTTGAAGTGCTGAATCCGAATCCGGTGTCAAAATCACCATCAGGCTTTCACCTAGGAACAAAAATTGTCTGGAGGGTCTCAGTCTTAGTTGTAACTCTGGGGGTAATGGAGCAATTCTGACACGGGCTTCGAATTCAACTCATCAAAATATAGAGGTATCAAAAAAAACCGTCATCAACTCTGGCTATGAAGAAGAGAGATGGAAATAGCGCTCATGTCTAAGCTTTTCAGTTATGTCAAACTTTTGACAAGTGACTGTCACAATTTGTAAAATAAACAATGTCTGTCATATGATGTGACAGTCTTGACAAGTAAATAAGGTTATAAATTCAATTAAGAATAGAAATACGTCTTTTTTTTCTCGGCCAACTTTGATGTCGTTTTTTTGGATGTCTCTATATGTAGGTACGTAAGGATATTATAGTAGAGTTGCGGCTCGGGCACCAATTTTTCTTGTGTGCTTGTGTCGTCTAGAAAGTGTTTTTCGAAAATCAAAGCAGATATCTCCAAAACTCAAAAAACAGTCAGTTATTGGAAGATGTTTCTCCAATCTAAGAGTAAATTGCCACATACATGGTACTCAATATACCCTGTACAAATGTTATTGCTGAAACCGACCATATGGTATGTACCTATCTGATGTTGTAGAGAATTGTTGGAGCAATCAACTAGTGCAAATTTTTAAGGTTTGGATTTCTCATTCAAAAGTTAAAAGATTACAAAAATTTCAACTTCACAAACAAAAATGTCAATTCTGAACAAATACAGTTTGTGGCGAATCGTCCCTATATTCGAACATATTTGACATTACAATCGAAGGTCCCTATCAGGACCTGGATAACTTTTGATCTGTTACGAAAATAGATCTTCAAGGCCATTCAAAAAAATTGGAACTCTCTCGAACAATAACTGATTATAGCCACTTAGTGGAAGCCATTTCGAAATGATAAATCGAAATAAATCACGAGACTCTTATACCGTTTAATGACATTACCAGAACCGCCGTTGACTTAAGATAAGGTCTATGACCCCTGCGAAAATTAACAAACGGTGACGCAATTTGATAAAAAATAAAAAAATTGACGTCAACTTGAAAACGAATTTATAATTAACTGTGACTTGCTGTTGATTGTTCGATATACATATTATGTACATATGTAGGATACTTCTTCAGTAGAAATGAATATATGTAAAAATTCGAGTACCACCTAAGGGTTATCACCCACATTTATGTCAGTGTTACCTGTACCTTAGCTTACACACGTTATAAGTTTATACTTCTTCAACGTCTACACGAAGGAGTACAAAATTCGTAGGTAATAGTGAAAAACTTTAAAAAAACATATTTATAAAATACGTAGACATCAACTTAAAAGTTGAAACGCTAGCAAAATCTTGAAGTTGAAATCTTCTGTGTATTTCTTGCTCGTGCTACGACCGTACGTAGCACGGTCACAAGTGATTGACCCTGCCCAACAACGCGCCGAGATCCACATATGCGCATGCGATACAATATCACAAATAAAGATTTGATATTAATACCTATATACAAATGTGAAAATAAATGTACAATAATTCTCAATCTACTAACAAACAAAAAGGTGTAGGTATTGTATAGTTCAATTTACATAAATGAAATTATTATATTAAAAAATATGATTATATACCATGACAAGGTTATGTAATTGTTGCATATTTGTATAATGTATATCACAAAACAGAGATTTTATTTAAATTATTTCTAACTGTATATAAATGTGAACGTAACAGTATGTTAGTTCTAGCTATCGGTAACATAAACACATCGACATTTCTAGATGAAGTTCTTGGTATACGAAAATTTAAACCACTAAGTAGATTAGGACAGTCTATTTCATTGCTTACTAATTTATATCCAAAATTTAGACTACATATAACACGTCTTGTATATAAAGATGTTACTTCAAATGTATCGAGTAATAATTAATGATTATAACCTCTATCTGGATAAAACCCATAAGTTTTGTAAAGTATAAATTTAAGGAATTTTCTCTGTACGTTCTCTATTTGAAGAATTTGATTATTATAGTATGGATACCAGATTATCGAGACATATTCTAACTGACCTAACAAAAGCATAATAAACTATTTTTATTATTTGTGTATTTTGGAAACTTCGACAATTTCTGAATATAAATCCCAAAATCTTCAAATATGATGATACTGGTTCACTTATATGTAGATTAAATGACAATTTGGCGTCAAAAATAATACCTAAGTCTCCTATGCTCTCACATCGGATTAAACGTACATCAGTTATTTTGCATTCAAACTGAATTGATCTCTTTCTCAGGGTCATAATTTTACATTTCTGAATGTTCAGCTGTAATCGATTAAATGTGCACCAAATTTATATTTTATTAAGTTGTTCCTGAATTAAACAGCAGTCCTCAACATTGTCTACTATACGATATATTTTTAGATCATCGGCAAATAAAACAAAATCGCAGTCTATAACATTGGCAATATCGTTAATAAATAATAAAAATAATAAAGGTCCTTGTGGGACTCCAGATGTTGGACAGAAATATCTTGAGTTAAAACCATTGTATGAAACAAACTGCGATCTGTCACAAAGATATGAGGTAAAAAGTAATAAAAGAGAGTCACTAAAACCAAAGGTTTTTAGTTTACGTAAGATCAATCCGATCAAACGCTTTAGAGAAGTCAGTATATACTACATCAGCCTGATGTTGATTATCAACGGCACTAGTATTGGGCAAACTCACTGTTGAACAACAGTCACTGTTGAACGATGTTCCATGAACTTGCAGTGGAGAAATATTATCAAAAATGTAAGGTATTAACCATAGGTAACGACATGAAATATACTGTAAGTTGTTAAATTTTTAACTAAAACGATAGAGTTGAGGGGGTTGAGAGGTAATTTTGAAAATTATTAAACTAAAACTATAACACTATAACTATAACTAACTGTAAAACTATAGTCTAACTAATACAAGTGAGTTGGAAAGTTCTGCCGGTTATGTTGCACACTCTATAAACTCTTAATGAGTCGATTAAAAATAAACAGTGTATAAGCTGTAGTGTATATACATCGCTAATAGTGTATTTGAATGTCTTTTAAATGTGTATGTACTCATATGTATAGAGACATCCAAAAAAAACGTCATCAACTCTGGCTATGAACGAGAGAGATGGAAATAGCGGTCATGTATAAGCTTTTCGGTTATTTGCTAAAACCAACCATCCCCAGGTATACGTATAGATAGTTACAAGTATCAAGTATCAAGTTCTGTATAAAGGCATTCAAAATAATAATGAAAACATAAAGATTACACCTATAAAAACATATACTTAATACAATATCGTCTGTCTAAGAGAACAACAGGTTCTATTCGATTTTAATGACACCATAAAAGAGTGGCGTAGCCACGGGGGAGATATAGGGTATACATCCTCCCAGAGAGTTGTGAGTAATAACACTAATAACTTTTTTAGACAAGGAAATACTACTTGATAAGAAGTTATTGGTAAAAAGAATTAGTATAAGTATATCCCCTCATAGATCAGTATTGGCTACGTCACTGAGCAGGTGAGCAAGTAGGATATCAAGAAATTAAAGGACGCATACATATGTATTTGTTTAGATATTCTATATAAAGGGGTGAAGATGGCGGCCTAAAGTTTATCCCCTAAAATACATTTTTCGCAGTATTTCACAAACTACTAAAGTTACATGAACCAAAGAATGAAATATATTATTTCCATACGAAATTTAGCCCTCTTCATATTAATGAGGAGAACGAGAGAGAGAGAGAGAGAGAGAGAGAGAGAGAGATGGAAATAACGGTTGGTTACGGCGAAGCCCGAAACAAAACGTCAAACGTTTGACAAGTGACTGTCACAATTATAAAATAAATAAAGACTGTCATATAATGCAGCTTTGACAATTAAATAAGATTATAAATTTAAGATAGAACACAAATACGTATGTTTTTGCTCGACCGACTTAGATGACGTTTTTTTTTTTTTTTTTTGGATGACTCGATATATATGTATTTGCATGTGGAATATTAAATTACAAAAAAAAAAAAATTTCTACAACATCTAAAATTACTTCCGTGTTTTCTACATTTTAGTATTAGGACCCATCCCTCTAATTTGTATAACTGACATTTTTGAGAACATGAACTTTGTAGGAAAGTACAAGTTTGCTACCTAGAAGAAATGTGCCACAAAAGTAGCACAATATAATAGAAGCTACAACAAGAAAAACGGATTACAAAGGATATACGCACGTCATCTAAACGGAAATTAAATTGTATCCTTTGTTAAATTTATTTTAGAAGCATATTAGTTTTTAGTGACAAGCAGTGGCGGTGCGTGATATTTCAGTTAGCCATATCTTGAAAACGACGCATGGGACCCACTTCACTTTTTAGGTGATGACTATACACCTCTTACAGAAAAGATTTATAGTGAAAAAATCGTCAGCAAAGTTTGCGAAAAAAATTTCAAAAACACCTGGAGCACTCCTGGGTTCTCAGTAACGCTCTGTGGGATATTTGCAGTATATTTTTTTCATAATCTAGAAACAAATATAAGGAGACGTTTTTCGATTTGTTGCAAAATATTTTTTTTTCAAAAAGTTATGGCCATTTTAATTTTAATTTTATAGGAACATTTTGTTTCCCAAAATTAAAATGGCCATAACTTTTTGAAACAAAAATATTTTGTAACGAATCGAAAAACGTCTCCTTATATTTGTTTCTAGATTATGAAAAAAATATACTGCAAATATTCCACAGAGCGTTACTGAGAACCCAGGGAGTGCTCCAGTGTTTTTGAAAATTTTTTCGCAAACTTTGCTGACTGGTTTTTTCACTATAAATCCTTTCTGTAAGAGGTGTATAGTCATCACCTAAAAAGTGAAGTGGGTCCCATGCGTTGTTTTCAAGATATGGCTAACTGAAATATCACGCACCGCCACTGGTGACAAGTACAGAATAATGATATTTACTCAAGAGCCCAAATGTTCCGGATAGTATACAGAGTATTAAGCCAACAAGAACAATTTGTACATAGTTTATTCATATAAAGTCTTTCGAGATATTGAGCTTTTTTTCAGAATTTCCTAAAATTCGCGTAATAATGCATATAAATATAAAACAATAGTCTTTTTATCTTCATAATGTTTTTATTTTACAATATAATGACTATTATTTTTGTAAAAATATGTTTTCCAATGATGGATATACTAAAAGTAAAATAACTAACTAAAATGTTCTTC
Organism: Aromia moschata; assembly: GCA_029963805.1. Classification (NCBI taxonomy): domain Eukaryota; kingdom Metazoa; phylum Arthropoda; class Insecta; order Coleoptera; family Cerambycidae; genus Aromia; species Aromia moschata. The sequence continues at coordinate 433,617 of JAPWTK010000053.1, read as the reverse complement.
ACCACTTCACCTCTATTAAAGACATATTCTAGCAATCAGTTACATAAAAACTAGTAATTACGTTATTGAAAATCACTTAAAACATCCCTTGTTTTATTGTCTATCTAACGGTATATCACAATAATAATTGATGAATGTTCACAATAAAAGTGTCTTCACGAAGGATGGGGAGAGAGAGAGAGAGATCTTACTCGTCACTTGAATATAAGTAAAACCAAAACATTTGTACTTTTGTGGGGTAATACTGTTTCGTCTTCTTGCACCGAATATGCACACATAAGAAAATATGTCCCCTTCAAATCCCGAAAAAAATAATAGAGAAACGCTTGTGTAAATTTCCTTGTATGAGGATAACAAGCCAATTTTAAAGAACACGAACAAAGCCTTTGTTCCTATACGAGTTAATAAACTCTTTAACGGTTAAAAGTGATCCGGTTTGTATATAAACATTATTTTCGCCAGCTTTTTAGCCGTGCCAAGAACCAAAGTGTCCGTGGCCAAAGTTCACTTCCCATCTGAAAATAAAACCACGAAGTTCGCGATATAAACGAGTACCTTGAGAATAATAAACTGATGTTATGTTGTTTTCTGCTAAAAATAAACACCGCTAGATTCCAAATGAAAACGCAGAATATTAACGTAGAACAACCTCGAAATTTAAACCAGGCAATATGTAGGACACGCTGTAAGGCACGTGTTACTGTTTTTGTTTGTGTTTTCCTGTTTTAGTTAAGTTTAATTTAGCTACAGGAATACATTATAACAAAATAATAGGAGCATAAAAATTATCACTCCTCTTCTAGAAGATTAATATAACAGTTTAGTACATATTGGGTAACCCTAAGTACATTCATGTGTCTTAAGGCAAATTTTTTGCATTACTTACTTATTGTAGAGCTTGATAAACTTTGATGGTGTTATAGGAAGGTAAGGAAAGGTTAGAGAACATATCCAACGTATGCACATTACAGCAAGGTCGTCTGCAAAGCAAACTTATAGCGTTAAAAACCTCATTAGAATCAAATGATTACTGTTCTTACAAGAAACGACACTAATAGTAAGTCTAGCGACTCAATTTGCTGTCGAACATTATTACTACTTACACTACCGCTCAAAAGTTATTGAAAAGTTGAAAAAGTACATATGTTTAACCTTTGTTTGACACACTGGTACAATCAACCCCACATTAAAGTGGTATATATCAAGCTCTCACCTGAATTTTTAGCAATTTTTATCAAAAATTAAAAAAGGTTTAATTTTTAATCGTTTTTTTTTTCAGTTTTTTTTAGTATTCCAATTTTTTTAACATACTTTTTAATATTTTACTATACAGGGGTGAGTCAAAAATTTGGAAACCCTTAAGAATCTCGAGAACAGTGCATTTTAGAAAAAATGTATTAGACAAGCTTCAGGAAATATCCCTGGCTTTCCATCGGTGACCTTAAATTTGACCTATATTAATATGAATATCAAGGTCACTAGATTTTTTTTTATGGAAACCCCTATTTTTTATCGTGGATGTCGAATGAGCGGAAAATTTTACGTCCAGATATGGTGTAGGTTATGACCTTGACAATGACCTTGTGAATCAACAAAGGTCTCAGATATAAAAAAATGAGTACCCCTATTTTTTATCGGGGATTTGGAAACAATAAATTTCGTTTGTTACGTTTAAATATGGTGTTGTTTATGACCTTAACTATGACCTTGACCATGACTTTGAGTCATATCAAGGGCACTGTCATTGTTTTAAATGGAAATCCGTATTTTTTATCGTGGATTCTTTTAACAAGCAGAAAATGTTTCGTTTTAACTAGAATATCAAATTTTATGCTCCTTCTGATCCGTATTGAAAATTGAAATTTTCTACTTGATAAATGTCATGTCATGATCAAGATCATGGTCAAGACCTCACTTGAACAAATTTTTTTATTCTTCTCTAATCCACAATAAAAAATAGAGGATACCCTTTTAAAAAATGTCAGTGACCTTGAAGTGACCTTCACGGTCATAATCAAGGTATTGAGCAACACATATCTAAACGTATAATTTTTTCCCTCTTACCTGATTCACGATAAAAAATTGGGGTTCCCTTTTTTAAATGTCTGTGGCCTTGATATGACTCAAGGTCATAGTCAAGAATAATGATCAAGGGTAAGTAATTGTTAAGACCTCATTTAAACGTCAAATTTTCTGCTCCATTCAAATCCACAATAAGAAAACAGGGGTTCCCTTTTTAAAAACGTCAGTGACCTTGATATGACTCTCAAAGTCATAGTCAAGGTCATGACCAACACCATATCTGGACGTAAAATTTTCCGCTCTTTCCAAATCCACGATAAAAAATAGGGGTTTCCTTTTAAAAAAATTCTAGTGACCTTGATATGACCTTCAAGGACAAGGACAAGGTCAAATCTAAGGTCATCGATGGAAAGCCAGGGAAATTTCGTGAACCTTGTCTAATACATTTTTCTCTAAAATGCACTGTTCGCGAGATTCTTAAGGGTTTCCATATTTTTGACTCACCCTGTATAACTTATAACCGTAATAATAAATACTCATTCAGAAAAATACTCTTTCTAAAAAATACGTCATAAATACCTTATTTGACTTCTTATCTGTTACTAAACATGAAGTGAAGTGATATTTATAATATAGTTATTGAGAACGACTTTCCATTAGCGCATAAACAATAAACATCGATGAAATACAATTTAGTTTTCAAGTTTTCTCTTAAATTAAGGGGTAGGCAAATACTTTTGAGCGGTAGTGTATATCAGAACATAAAAAAAAATGTGTTGAGTATATGAGGTCAAAAGACATAATCAGTGATTAGGTATGTGGGCAGGGTTTCCTTGAATTGAACATCTGATAAATGGGATACTGTAGTTTTTTATATCACTGCATGGATTCCAGCCTAACACTATTTCTAGCGTGTAGTATCAGTAAAGCACTAGCAAAGTCACTAAGTTTTGTTTGCAACATATTTTTATTTGCAAAGTATTACTATGAATTTTTTTCTAGTTCTGAAAGTTTAAAATTCCTGCAGTATTATGAAAGGAAAACTCTGAATTTGAAGTTATTATTGTTACAAACTGCCAAATTTGCGTCTCCGTTAAAGAGGACAAATTGTCCCACTTGCAGAAGTTTCTATGTAGGTTACTTAACCTTTCCGCGACCGAGCGGGGTATTTTAGGTACCCCAGATGCGATTTCTTTTTAATAACTTTCGAAATATTTTTTTCCCTTTAGGTAATCCTAGAAAATATATTACAAAGCCCAAATATTTTGAATAAAAATATTCAATTTAATTTCACAAAACTGTACAAACTGCAATAGATTTATTTCTTGCGAACAGCAATGTCACAGTTCCAGAACATCCTGCTAGAAATTCAACATTATACAAATCGAAAATGCAGCTTTTGTGCCAGATCACGGGATAGAAATACTGAAATATCATGTAGTATGTACATGCAAAAAAACCATGCAATGTACACCGAGAAGAAAGTAAAAAAAATTTTCTTGAAGTATTTCAGTGGGGTATCATATTTACCCCACACAGCCTGAAATGTAACTTTTTGTAGCACGGTTCCAGAAAGGTTAAATATTATCTCAGTGATATGGGTTTCTTATCCGGGTTTGACTGTAATAAAACACGCAGACCAAAATGTTATTAATTCTGATGCTGGCAGTCAAATTTCCGTACTCTGAATCTTTTATCTCGAAAAAAAAATGAATTCAAAAAGTCTTTTCGAATCACCAAGACTACAGAAACAACAGGGATAAAAGTAATAGTCCAAGAGCCCAGTAATTTTTTCTACCTTGAAGACCTACACGATTCTAATGTTTTATAATCGATTCGTCATGAAAACCTGTCCCAAAATGACAACGGTGCCAGTGCAAATAATGCCGAAATCATGTTTTATGAATTAATAATTGGCCCTTTTTTTCAAATATGTACCTTTTGTGACCTACACACTTCTAAAAAACACTAGAGTGTTCATATTAAAGCATAGAATAAGAAAAACTCACGGTGCCGGGTCCCATTCTGCCGCAACCCTCAGCACCGTGGTGATAAGGGGTGGCAAAACGTAGTTAACTACCTTTGCATTCTACACAAAAAAGTCCTTAACAAAAAATCGTAGGCAGGGACCTAATGAATTGTAAAAACCAACGGTGCCATTTGTCATGTTGCCGGAAACCATCGGCACCGTGGTTTTTTTCGGCGCGCGCTCTCGACCAATTTTTGTTATCGCCGCGCTTCTGTACGCGAGTGATTTCTTTTTATCTTTTGAATAAATCGAATCTTTTATAGTCTCGCGTCATTATGTGACGCAATTACAATTTCAACAAATCTTGATTAACAATTTTTTCGAATTCAGTATTCCAAAAATTTACGTATTGAGTCTGACTATTTCTTTTCAATAGTGTTACATAGGTATTAAAATATTAAACCAATAAAAAATTTTACACTGCAAATAAGTGGTTTTCACGTGTTTGAAAGTGTTAAAAATTCATAAGTAGAAAAGAGTTGCCAAATCTGTCAATCCTGGATTGTGGTTTGCAAGAAGACTAGACTTCTTGGTCGTTTGTTTCCAGTTGAAAACCTTGGCATACAATTTTTCAACTGAGACTCAACTTCACTGAGTTGACTCAGTTCAATTCAAATTTCGCCTTCAAAGCTAAAAAAAAAAAAACAAAAATATATATATCGATTTACTTATATGTTAATACAAAACATGTTTCCCTTCACGTTTTTCAACTCGTTTCATGTATTATCGTACTTTCACAATTCCATTTCTGCTTCCGATATGTCATATTAATTTTTATTTTCATATAATGACCAATAATTATTGAAAAAATTAGGTGAAGATCGAAAGAGAATTGTGAAACATTTGTTTTACATGAGTTTTGCGTGTTAGACACTGTAAAAAAAATTTCCGAATTTCAACTGCGATTCAATCGAGATACAACTCAAGGTCAGTTGGAAATTGTACGTCAGGGAAGTTACTCGCTACGCGTCGATTATATGAGGGTTGTGGAAAGGAGAGAAGTGGCGGTGCGTGGCTAGTCATTATGAAAATGCAATCGAATAAAATATTTATTTACATTTACATTACAAACGTTCATACGAAATGAGGTTTAATTCCATAAAATTACAATTACGTTCTTACATTATACGTTCATATTACATTCTTACAGAGTTTTGATTTGTGCACGATACCGCCTTGCTTCTAATCGTTGAAGCAACACATTTTAAGAACGATATTATTTTGTGACTGCAATGTGGAAAAATGCGATGAAACAGGAATGTATAACGTTGCGTCCCGAAGAATGTGGCTGGGTAATGACGAATGTATTGGAACCCGTTTATTTGAGGGAAATTCTACCCCCCCCCCTGAGCGTAAATGACATTTTAAAAACTGATCCCCCCGAAAACCTGGACGCAGAGAGCGACAATTCAGATTATTCTGACGACAGTTCTGATTTGGACGAGGATTTAATGGAGCATGAACCGATAGGTTGTTACCACCTATCATTTAATTGTATATATATTCAAAATTAATTTTGATTATAATGTAAGAACGTAATTGTAATTTTATGCATTTTCATAATGACTAGCCACGCACCCCCATTTATCTCCTTTCCACAACCCTCATATAATCGATGGGTAGCAAGTAACTTCTCTGACGTACAATTTCCAACTGACCTTGAGTTGAATCGCAATTGAAATTCGGAAAGAATTTTACAGTGTCTAACACGCAAAAACTCACGTGTAAAACAAATGTTTAACAATTCTCTTTTCGATCTTCACCTTTATTTTTTGCATAATTATTGGTCATTATATGAAAATAAAAATAAATATGACTATCGGAAGCAGAAATGGACTTGTGAAAGTACTATGATACATGAAACGAGTTGAAAAACCGTGAAGGGAAACATGTTTTTCATTAACATATAAGTAAATCGATATATATTTTTGGTTTTTTAGCTTTGAAGGCGAAATTTGAATTTAACTGAAAGTCAACTCAGTGAAGTTGAGTCTAAGTTAAACATTGTATGCCAGGGTTTTCAACTGAAACAAACGACCAAGAAGTCTAGTCTTCTTGCAAACCACAATCCAGGATTGACAGATTTGGCAACTCTTTCTACTTTTGAATTTTTAACACTTTCAAACACGTGAAAACCACTTATTTGCAGTGTAAATTTTTTTATTGGTTTAATATTTTAATACCTATGTAACACTATTGAAAAGAAATAGTCAGACTAATACGTAAATTTTTGGAATACTGAATTCGAAAAAATTGTTAATCAAGATTTGTTGATATTTTAATTGCATCAAATAATGACGCGAGACTATAAAAGATTCGATTTATTCAAAAACAAAAAGAAATCACTCGCGTACAGAAGCGCGGCAATAACAAAAATTGGTCGGAGCGCGCGCCAATAAAAAACCACGATGCCGACGGTTTCGGCAACATGACAAATGGCACCGTTGTTTTTTTAAAATTCATTAAGTCCCTGCCTACGATTTTTGTTAAGGACTTTTTTTGTGTAAGATGCAAAAGGTAGTTAGCTACGTTTTGCCACCCCCTTTATCGCCACGGTGCCGAGGGTTGCGGCATAATGGGACCCGGCACCGTGAGTTTTTCTTATTCTATGCATTAATATGAACACTCTAGTGCTTTTTAGAAGTGTGTAGCTCACAAAAAGGTACATATTTGAAAAAAAAGGCCTATTATTAATTAATAAAAAATGCTTTCGGCAGGATTTGCACTGGCACTGTTGTCATTTTGGGGGAGAGGTTTTCATGACGAATCGATTATAAAACATTAGAATCGTGAAGGTCTTCAAGGTAGAAAAAATTACTGGGCTCTTGGACTATAATATGATCTCTATGTATAATTTGTAACGAAAAAACATTATTGTGGGTGATTCTTCATTCTCCGGTTTAAATGAAACATCCCAACTTCGGAATCTTTAATGGAACGTCATATTTATTTTCACTTGTTTTGATTCTAAATGTCGTTCTGAGCACAACGATATATGTCATTTGTCACTTTTCGACACATCATGCCATTTATTTTTGTATTTACAACTTTTGTTATAGTGTACTTAGAGTTTATTAAAAGGTTCCAGTTTAAGTCGAGTAGACGTAGAAAAATTATTTTAACTTGTTTTTGTTCAGTTTTTATTTTTTAGGGTTTAAATATGACCAAATGAAATTTTTAATGTATTCTCAATTTTTCGAGCGGGAAGAGTATGAGCTTATAACAGCTCCACAAAAAAAATGAAAAATTAATGATGAGATCTGACTATGTTTCCTATACGTTTTGAGGCCGCTGAATCCGAGTCCGAGGTCCCATGTCGATAAGATTTTCCATAACCTCAACATTTAGACCAAAAACCCTTATTACCCCTTGAATTTTAAACTCCATAGCCCTCCCTGCTGAAAATCATCTATAGAAATCAATAAAAGTATATTTAAAAATCAAACTATAAAAAAACACCCCGAATAGTGTGAGGCAAGGGGAACGCACTCTAAAAAAGCAGCCCAAATGGAACGAAACCTACTACGTCCCCGTCGTCGTTCCTAGGTTCGACTAAACGTAGGCCATTATCCAAAAAAGATCCTCGACCTTATATACCATGAGATCATTGCAGTTATGGTCGAAAAACCTAAGATAATATTTTGTTACTCAGCTAGATCATCGACCAGGATTTCTTTTTGTGTTATTCTCCGTCAAAGAACTTATCTAACCCAAACAGAAATTTCAGAAAGCGTATTGTGAATGTTGCCACGTTTATCTTGAGGTTGTGGGGTTATTGGGTTATTGGGTTGAGGGTTGGGGGTTCAGGGCTTAGGGTTTTTGGAGTTTTATTTAATTGCATTTCATTATATACTGTCGACGACCTATGTAGCCCTAACTGGGGTTTTGGTATGATAGGGCTATGGAGTTAAAATCCAAGGAGTAATAAGGGTTTTTGGTCTAAATGTTGAGGTTATGGAAAATCTTGACGATATGGAGTTAAATGGACCTCGGATTCGGATTCAGCGACTTCAAAAACGTATAGTAAACATAGTCAGACCTCATCATTATTTTTTTCATTTTTTTTTTTTGTGGAGCTGTGCTATTCAAATAGTGCTTTTTTGTTACCAACATTTTGATGTCACACACTTAAACATTTACTTAAGAATTTTCAAGACAAACATAACACAGAAATATTAACACAAAATAAGGAATATCTTTCCATTTACTCTAGTTTAGTCTTTTCATTTACTCTAAATAAAATAATAGAAGTATCAGTTAGTATGTCACCAATGTGAGTATACATACATATTTTGTCATAAACTCGACCCATCGCCGAAGAATTATTTGTTAATTCTTCGTAAAATAAGAGCATGGTAACTTGCTCGTTTCTGATATAACTCTGCATTTTTTAATACAATACATCAAAAAACGACGAAAACAAAACAATTTTGATTATGTATTAAAACTGACAGATTTATTAACGTTGTTTGAGAGCCAACAATGTTTTTATTTTCAATAAATACTGTCACTGTACTGAAAATAAAAACTGTCAACAAAAATATGATAAAATATTTTTCTACGTCTGCTTGACTTAAACTGAAACGTTTTATTAAACTCTAAGTGCTCTACTTCAAAAGTTGTAAATAAAAAAATAAATGAGATGATGCGCCAAAAAGTGACAAATGACATATCATTGAGCTCAAAATGATTTAGAATCAAAACAAGTGAAAATAAATATGACATTTCATTGAAGATTCGGAAGTTGAGGCCATTTCCGGTTAAACCGAAAGTGAATAAAAATTACCTACGAAGACAATAAAAGCAGATTTATGTCTAATATCCAATTCTAGGTTTTAATTACTTTATCTCTGAAAACAACAAGTTTAGGAGGTGAGCCACTTTTGACAATCACCCGATATTAGAAAAGAAGGATAAATTCGGTGTCAGCTGCGTCAATAGTAAGCATACAAGTCATGTTGTTTATAAACAATGTTTTGAAAATATCCCTATTAATATTATTAATATCCAGCCTTAAATAAGTTTTAAGATAAAATTACGTTTAATCTGTTTTATAACTGTCCATAACATTGTCTTTTTTCATGGGCATAGCTGTCCAATTCAAGGAAAGGAATATCAAACAGGCAATTTATGATGTAAATGAAAACTTGTATGGTCGTCTTTTTGTTCTTTATGTAGCATTCTTTCTAAAATGCCTTGATACTCAAATTGACTACTATTAAAGTAATAATATGTAGTTTCAAAACAAATGGTAAGTAACAACCGAAATAATAAAAATGTTCGAGAGAACACTCCCCTATATATTATGTGATAAGAAATGAGTTCATCGATCTTAAGGTGCTTTCGACGACCTAAAAGAAGTGTTCGATTAACATCTGATGGTTGAAGAAGGTTTGAAAAGGTTGATGGAGCTGGTGTATGCCCTTATCTTAAGCAACCGGACCTAAACCGTTAAAACTTTTCGTAGTTCGGAACTGCAAAAGTTTTTATAAAGTATTCAATGATGGCCATTTTTCACGAAGTTTTATCGACGAAATTTCAAATTGAATTCAAAAATTTTAACTTCAACTCCCTGTAACTTTTTTTATTATCCACAAATAGGCTAAGGTAAGTTTGGCTATATCGCACTATTTTGATGTATGGAATCTAGTGTAGTATTCTGTGTGTCATTAATTTCGGGACATCCTGTATTTTGCAATTTGATTTAATTGACAATGATTTTAAAAAAAATCGTTTTTTTTGGAGGGCAATATTTTGGCGCACTTTTGTAAATGGAAAAAAAGCATGTATAAAATGACCTTCAAACAAATTTCAAAGCACCTCGCATTATCAATCTTATAAGCTTAAAAAATGAATGATATAAATCAAAAACGTGAAGCCATTGAATCAGCCTCAGTCAGATTAAGTAATAAACTAGTATAATGTATTCAAAAATAAATTGGTGGTTGGTTGGTTGGTTAACAAGTTTTTTGTGGTTTGTATTTTTTGCGAATAAAATTTTCCAAAAAAAAAATTGAATAAATATTAATTTTTGCTTTCATACAAAAAGTTTTCAAATTTTAATCAAGATGTTTGTTCGACATAAGTTAACCTGAAATTTGTATATGTATTTATGTTTGGCTAACTTGGACTTCGAGCTCAAACTTTTACTACTGACAATTCCTCTGTCTGCGATGAAAATAGATAAGGACATATTTACCGATGATTTTTGAGAGAATTCGCATAAATGAATGATTAAAACATTTTACTTACAAATTATAACAGAGATAGATAGATATTACTCATGAATCTTATACCCCAGGAATAAATTCCACTACTTCAAGTAAATATAATACATATTATATAATGTTAATTTGATTTGAATGATTTCATTTGATGACGTAATCAAAATCATGTGATGCAATGTACTTAAGTAAATAAATATTCTAAATTATAACATAACTAATTAAGTCAGCAGTTTTAATTACACATAGATAGGTAGACACATGCAGATTTAACCAATTAACCTTTAGGTTGTTACCCACTCTTTCAAATATATAAATTGTATAATCATTTTTATAAATAAAATAAAATAAACTACATAATTCTTTGACGTAAATATCAGCCTTCAGTAAAGATCAATCAACTGATTTGCATTACCTTATACATTTTACTTTTGTATAAAACTTACATGGTATATTATTAAGTCGTCAAAATAATTTCAAATATTTAATTATAGTATACTCGTATGTTATTTGTAAAAACAAATAAATATAAGTCTATGACAGTAATTTTTCCTTTACATATTTCCTCTCAATTTCAACTCATCTTTCCCTATCATTTTTCTCATAGTGGCTTTTAGCACAAATTACAAAACTAGAAACTCCATTTCAGCGTTATGTAATAGGTACTAAGCAAAAACAGATTCTTGATAAAAATTTAGGACAAACTGAAAAAATTTACATAAATATTTATCTCGTCTGATGTTTTCATTTTATTTTTGATTATCATTTATCATAAATTAAACTACAATAAATCATGAATATCTCTCATTAAGCGATAATATATTTTTTTTAAATAAAAATATCGTTTTACGCTATTAAGGTTAGAATGACCGTGGGTGGTACACTTTCGTGATAAAGAAAATGAAAATAATTAGAAGGTTTATTTTAAACTTTGCACATTTTTGGAGTAGGCAAAAGACAGATACAAAGTAACAATATAAAGTTCATATCGTACATTCTAAATGTTATGTACTGATCAAAAATTGACACACCCCCCCCCCCCCCTTCTACCTCCGTTAATATTAACGGAATTCATATTCTATTGAATGGATGTGGCCATGGTATAAAAAATGTTGTCGGCTATGTTACATAAGGTCAAAATCCCTTACATTTTCTAATAGCCAACTTAATACTGACAAAAATACCCATCGCTCCGATGAAAGTAAATCACTCTAAATAATGAAATAAAAGTTTTAGTACATTATTAAACATACGATAGGCTTAATCAACTATGTACAATTAATTATGTCTTCTCGGCTTATGTCGAGTATTAAAAATATGACTCCTTATCATATCTTTTATACCCCGATTTAAGCAAATCATCGAATTAAAATATTTAGCTTATGATACATAATAAAATTTTACGTAAAATGTGCAATAATAGTTTTTTCGTTATTCGAATTTCTACAAGATAAAGATTGTACTTTAAACTTTTCAAGGAACTAGTGTTTTTGCGAAAATATGTTTTTGATATTGTCAAATAGTTTGCATTTACTGAATACTGAATAAACATTTCTTGGTATCCACAATTCTAAAAGTCTTAACTAATTTAAAGAAAATTGTGTGGATTCGTCGTAATTGTATGAAGTCAGCTATTTCCCTAGTTTCCTCTTTCTGAACTATTATAGTACTTAACCATAAAATTAATTAATTTCGTTAACAGAACACAGTACTACGTTGCCTTCAAGGTACTCATTATTCTTTTAAAATTGCGGTAGTGAAGATACGTCAGATATTATAATCTTTCCTTTCATTGTTAATGAATGTACTCGTAATGCTTAAGATTAGTCACAGATGACTCAAATATTATCAGTATTATTAGACAGTCCATGCGTGTTTTTTTTTATATAACGTGGTGTAAAATGTGATCAATCGCGTGAGTATATTTTGATAAGGGGTACCTAAAAATACTTATTTCTAAGTTTTGGCGGTGACAACGATGACAGTGCAGACGTTATTAACCTTTTAAGGACGGGGATTTTTATGTTGAAATTTGACTTTTTTTACACGATATTAGTACATAAAATCGAAGAATCTGTCACGTCAAGTGCCCGACAAATTTGGTGGTCGAAATTTCGACCAGTCCCGTCTGGGACGGAAAGTCCCATGTTAAAAATTTTATTTGTGGAATTAACAGTGCATTCCTAAGTAATTGGATGCGCTGAATACGAAAAAGATAATAAAAAATGTCCAGAAGACATCTCTGACCTTGAAAATTGCATTTCAAGGTTAAATCCGTTGTTTTCTGCCCGAAATGATATCTGTACGTTTTTTTATGCGTTGGATGCAGAAAAAATAGTAACGTTTATTATGAAAGTCATTTGCAAGAAGTATTTCAGTTTTTGCTCTCAGCATGACCCATGATCAACAGCGTGGATGTGGCGAATATTTGATCCCTTTTTGGTGCTTGATTTCCGTGAGTCCCCTTGCCTCTCACTTTGGGGTGTTTGACTTTATGATAATGTTTCTTGTGTGTGGTATTCTTCAAAACATGGTGCTGCGCATAGAGGAATGTCGCAATTAGGGCACATGTAGTTAGTTCGACGGGTAATTTTACGTAAAGCACACATGTGACACCTTCGACTTGTAGTATGCCTCGGGAAATGACGATCAACTAATCGAATGGGAGGGCTAACAAGACGAGAGATGCTATCGTCAGTATCATCCAATTTCAATAATGATCTAGCGACCGCTAATCGGAATTTAGGAAAGGGTTTGTTTTATTGTTTTCGTATTCAGCGCATCAAAATACGTGGGTATACCAATTTACATGTCGAAGTACCGAATAAAAAATTCGACCTTGAAATCACTATTTCAAGGTCAAATATGCTACCTAAAATTGTTACACTATATTTTCTATATTCAAAACATAATATTATCCCCAAAATCACTCAAAAATATTATGATACTTGAGTGGTCGAAATATCGACCAGTCCCGTCCTTAAAAAGGTTAAAAAAAACACGCTACAATGTTTTTCCCAATATAAAAACAAAATGCTATTATTAAATACTATTCGATTTTATAAAATGCATTTTTTATCTTTTGCAGCGCCTTATTTTTATTAACATCATGTACAACATATTTACAATATATGTATGTATAAAAGTAAATTACATGACAAAGGAATTTCTGTAGATTGAAGCATTATTTTTTCGCCAACTTATAATAAGCATTTTCTTTTGAACGAAATTACATGTACTTATCGAGATTTATTATACGTACATATATTAATTAGATATATTAATTAAAATTAACCAATATCTTGCTTCCAAAGAGATTATAAACCAGATAAAAGTTTATTCAAAGATAACTTTAAATCAGAGTTGATTCATTGTAATCACACCTGTATTAGAATAATTTATGACACTGTTTTTATTTTACATGTTCCAAATCGATCATAATATTAATCAAAATACATATCAACTATTTATTGCCCAGGATAATATCTACAAAACCAACTACAAAAAAGTACCTACGTACGCTTATCGGCATCATAACACATTTTTGAAACAAAGGAATCGCTTCGGAAACTTTCGCCGCCAAAAAATCACATCAAATTGAAATTACAGATTTCGGAAAATATTAATCAATCTAGTTTCTTATTATCAGTTCAACTGCACTTTCAGACCGACTTTTGGCACTCGAAGACGAAAAAGTGACCGCAAAATTCTCTAATTTCGGGTTCCATAATTCTAGAATCAATAGGGGGCCAATGATATTCAATTATGAGATGCCATTTATCCAAATTTCCTAGTTAAGCTGAAAACTGGCTATGCAGGATGATTCCTGAGTTGAGTCATATGTTTTAATAGTGTGTAGAACTATTCAAAACAAACATTGTTTCCAAATACCATTTTTCAGGAAACTCAAAATTAAAAAAAATTACCAAAATAATATCAAAAATAGAATTTGTTGTCCTGCCTTCAATTTAAATAAGATATAAATTCGAAATACTGCAAAAAAAGACATATCTAATATTTATTGCTTTTTCGTGAATCGATTATTCCTAGTATTTCCTTATTCTGAACGTTTTTTGAAATTAATGATTAAACAATGTTTTCATTTTTGAGTTTTTTTTAAATGTGATTTAGAAAAAAATATTTGTTTTGAATAGTTCTATACGCTGTTAAAAAGATATGACTCAACTTGGGAATCACTCTATAGAGATATGGAGGGGTAACGGTATCCAAGATTCAGCCAATATTTTCTAAGCGGCGGCCATATTGAATCTGCCATATTGCACTTTCAAAATGTGATTGCATGTTCAAAATCAGCCACCAAAACAGCATTGAAATATAAATGTTTTCGCAAAAATCAAAGTCATCTAATAATGACTCCGGTGGGGTTGAAACTGTCCAGTTCGAAAATTATTCAAAAAGTTATCCAGAAACTGGTACTCAATATTTGAATTGGAAGAGCGTAAAACAACAACATATATTACAAAATCAGACAATTTCACCGAGATTTTTTCTCCTCTATTACGTGGTTCAATTGTTGCCTTCTCAGTGGCGGTTGGTGATATTTCAGTTAGCCATATCTTGAAAACGACGCATGGGACCCACTTCACTTCACTTGTAGGTGATATACCTCTTACAGAAAGGATTTATGGTGAAAAAACCGTCAACAAAGTGCGAAAAATTTTTCAAAAAACCTGGAGCACTCACTGGGATCTCAGTAACGCTCAGTGGAATATTTGCAGTAAATTTTTTTTTCATAATCTAGAAACAGAAATAGGAGAGGTTTTTCGATTTGTTACAATTTTTTTTTTCAAAATGTTATGGCCATTTTAATTTTGGAAAACAAAATGTTCCTATAAAATTAAAATTAAAATGGCCATAACATTTTTGAAAAAAAAAATTGTAACTAATCTAAAAACCTCTCCTTATATTTGGTTCTAGATTATGAAAAAAAAAATTACTGGAAATATTCCACAGAGCGTTACTGAGATCCCAGGGAGTGCTCCAGGTTTTTTGAAAAATTTTTCGCAAACTTTGTTGACGGTTTTTTCACTATAAATCCTTTCTATAAGAGGTGTATAGTCATCACCTAAAAAGTGAAGTGGATCCCATGCGTCGTTTTCAAGATATGGATAACTGAAGTATCACCAACCGCCACTGTGCCTTCTACCAATAAACTCTCGGGGTATAAATTTAAATCATTGGACTAATATAGAAAATTTCACTCTGAAACTTACTTCATTGGAGCATCACATTTTTGACTCTGAGGGGAGTCGAGGTGTGGAAAAAAAACATGAACAATTTTGTCTAATTCGTGTCTCATCATAAAAAAATAATGTAGTGCACAATTTGATTCCAGAATCATGGGACACAAAACGGCAGATAGAAACGCTTGTTTTAATCTCAATTAACCTTCTTTTCTAAAATCGAGCATATAAACAGGAACTTCAAATTGGCGATTTTTGTTTATTCGTAATATCAGACCATCCGTTGTTTTCGCATTCTTGGTGCAATAAATAAACTAAATTTTCGACAAATTATTTGTTGACATCCACTCTGTTTATATATAGCTTTATTATTTTCATTTGTACGATATATCCAAGCATCACGTCGTGTTTGTCACGAGTACAGCACGTGAGCGTATTCTGGTTTATAATCGTGGATCGTGGATCGTCGTGGATCGCAGTAGTCGATGAGCAAGGATCATTAGAGTGAAACGACGAAAAGTTCTTGAGAAAACAAAAACAGAATGTAGGAGTTTCTTGTAGTAAGTATATAAGAGTATCCTCTGCGGCGGAGGATTGCCGCATCTGAAAATTTTTATAAATACCTGTAGCTTTATAAAGAACTCACAAATAGAAATGTAAATTTAGTATTCACACATATACGAGGTGTGTAAGTTAAGTACTAAAACTGTTTTTTTTTTTTAAATTTTTTTATTCGAATAGATTTAAAATTCAGTATTGTCCCCTTCAAAATGACTTCCTTGGGAAGCCACACACCGCTGGAGATGGTTCTTCCATTGTTCAAAGCAGTGCTGGAACTCATATACTGGGATAACCATCAGTTTCGTTGGTCGGTTACTGCCATTTGAATGTTTTCTATGGTCTCAAAATGACGTCCCTTGAGGTGATTTTTCAATCGCGAGAAGTGAAAAAAGTCAGAAGGACACAAGTGAGGAGAATAAGGAGGCTGATAAGCCATAGGAATATTTTAATTGGTTAAAAACTCGTTTACTGAAATGGCCGTGTGTCAAGGCGCATTGTCGTGATGCAACATTCAGTAGTTCTTGATGTTTGGTCTCACACGCATGACCCTTTTTCGAAGTTTTTCAAGAACCTGTAAGAGTATTGATTTACTAAACAGTAAATCAACACAAAGCCTGGAGGCAAAAATTCTTTGTGGACAATTTCCTGGCTATTAAAAAATCAAATAAGCATGCATTTAATCTTCGACTTGCTCATTCTTACTTTTTTGGATCTTGGAGAGCTTGAAGCGAACCATTCCATGCTTTGCCGCTTGGTTTGCGGGTCGTACTCGCACCTCGTACACCTAAGACTCGTCAATCAACACGTTCCATAAAATGGGGATCATTTTCAATCGATTCCAAAAAGTCAAAACACATTTCTCTCTTAATGTCTTTTGACATTCTATGTCTTTATTATGGGACTATGGGCGTCAAGCGTCACGTCACGCCCAAAATTATGATTCTCTGATTAGGCAGTTCACGTAATATTTTATATTATGTGATAATGGATAGCTCCATTGCTATTAAGTCATTGGAGCCGATTCTTTCTCAAACCTCTGAAGAGATCGACGCAATATTTTTAAACATAACTTGGGAGAATCTCTTCCCAGCAGACCGCTTCTGACAAAATTTATGACACATTTATTTATGTCAAATCTACCATTACGAAGCGATCTACCAGGAAGTGGTGGAGGTTCAACACCAGCTGCCCTGTATTCTTTCAGTCTTCCCACTCTTCTCTTTAAATTTTCAATGTTTTGTTTGCTCGTATAGGCAATATAACACATTTTATGCCACACAACATTAGCAAGATTTCCAGTTTTGCCAGCAGCAATCACTTTTTGTATACCCTCATCTGAGTCTTTGTTTATAGTATCCCGAATCTTAGTGGAATCATAAAAGTAAAGAAGGTTTTATCGGTTGATTGGATTATAGTACCTCCAATTTTTTTACACATTATACATTGCTGCTGATGTTTTCGCGTTTTTAATTTTACAAGTGAGCGGATTTCACTCTCAGAACTAGTGCTATCAGTACATTTTGATAAAAACATAATTTCCTACAATTTACTAAAGTAAAAATTCTCACCTAGATTATCCTTATTAACACTATACAGGATGAGCCAAGTAACTTCCTCACCCCTTTAGTTCTTTAACTACTGATATTTTTCAAAAATTAAAAGTTGTAGCTTATATAATTTTTCCCTATCCCTATAGTTCTCGTTCAAAAATTGTCTCACTCCAATAATATTATGGCAAGGAGCACCATCTTGTTGCCAAATTATATCTCTTACTTCATGGAGGGGAATATCATCTAAGAGATTAGCGATACTATTCCTCAGAAAACTTAAATATCTGACACCAGTGAGGCTGCCATTAAAAAATATTGGGCCTATTATCTTATTGTTGAGAATTCCACACCAAACGTTTATAGATTGCCTGCCCTGAAATTGAATTTCTTGATATGTGTTAGGATTTTCAGAGGCCAGGCCCAATAGTGCGTATTTTTCCTGTTGAAACAATTCAAATATACAAAAATATATAGGGTGTTCCGTTTAAAAAAAAAAACTTTTTTGCGCACCCCGTATAAATTTGTTTCTATTTCATTTTCACTGACATATTTGAAATCTACTGAAAAAATACGCTAAATAAGCTACAATTTTTAATTTTTGAAAAATCTCAGTAGTTAAAGAAATAAGGGGGAGTGAGGAAGTTACGTGGCTCACCCTGTACAATAAGCACTATTTAAGTTTGTAAAAAGGGAACACTTAAGTTTAATAACTATTGGGTACGTAATACTGAAGTCGTATACACTCACCCACAGGGGAACATTTACGTAATATTCATAATAACAATAACAAATAAGAAAATCACGGGTAAGATGCACACACTTCCAAATTCCAGAAACCATCATAACGTAACAGTACGAGATGGAGCTATGGGAATTTGTGAAACAAATGCGAGTGGGGACGCGAGCAGCCAGCGACCGGCAGACGGTTGAAAAATGACTTATTTTGTATTTTTATTCATATCTTGTTTACAATTGAAGTAAAAATTTTGAATTAGACGCTGTTGTCTTCTAAATTGATAATAGAAACTCTTTGGAAGAGTAAGTTTTTTTTATTCAGGTCTTCGTTTTCGAGTAAATGGCGTGTTAACATAAAAATTGTTGAATTTCAATCAGATTTTCGCCGTGTTTGAACCGAGATATTCGAGTTTCAAAATTTATTCTCCCGTAAGACTCAATGCTGTGAGCAACTTTGAAAAATTGATAAAAAAATACATTCTGTACAAAATAGAAATTGATTTTTATGTGGAATTGTAGCCTATGTGCTGCACTATCCGCTGGTGGTAATAACTCGTTTTTTGATTTTACTGCCCTTCTGCCCGCGTTATTTTTTTTATTACTTCCGGATTCCTATTCACTAAGGTATAAGCTTCAATTTTATACATAATTCAGCTTGTAACCCCGCGGCGCCCACAGAAGCAAAAATAAATTAAAGCTAGCACTCTACTAAAAGGTTTGTTCCGCTTCATCGACGAGGAAGGTTTATACAACTTACCTATTATACTTTGCGGAGACTTTAATCTGGACTTTCGTACCTACGAAGGACGAAGGTAAAGAATTTCTGCAATTTATGCGTGAGTGTTTCGGATGTGAATTAAATAATGATGTCCAGCAGTCGACAACGCGAAATCTTACATGTATTGACGGAATATTCACACGAAATGTATCGATTGTACAGACGATGAATTATGTTTCGTACTTTAGTCACCATAGGCCTCTCATCAGTATCACTACAGACAACTAGATGAACTCTATTAATAAATTTGTTCAAAAATATTCATTGTTTTATTGATCCTCTTTCATAATAAAGACATAGAATTATCCATGGCCTCACGTGCGTAGCTTCGTGAGCTATTTCAAAAATGTTTGTTCGTGTGAAAAGAACAAAAAAGGCTTTGTTTTTTGTTGTCCTTGTTTTTTTTTTAACAATTTTTGCGCAGTTTTTTCTCATCCCCAATTCGTTAGTCAAAAACTGACGAACAGTGGTATGATTCAAATTTAACTCTTCCTTGATCATTCTTGTCTTCAACCGACGATCTGAACACACAAGGCGATCTGAACTGAAGGCTTCCGCTGCGTGGTTCATCTTCAATCCACCCTCTTCTTTCTGAAAATGCTTTAAACCACCGAAAAATTTCGACTCTTGAACAAACACTGTCTCCGTAGGCGTGTTGAAGTTTTGCAAAAGTATTCGTTGCGCTGTGTCCAAGTCTGAGGCAAAACCTGACAGCACACCGTTGCTCAAAATTAATCTCTCATTTTTAAAACGCACTAGAAAAAAACCATTTACGAAAATATCATAAAGAACAAACAAATGACTAAAACTTCTAAAAAAAAAGAACTAAAAAACGCAATTCTGCAATATTGAAATTTTACAAACGAACTCGCAAATGATATGATCTAGACAACTAAATTTAAACAAGAGGAGAATTATAACCTTCGGCTAAGAAACTAATTAAAAGAGGTGACAGACGCTCCAAAACCCAAAAAAAGGTAACAGACACTTCCTTGGAAACCGTCCTTAAATTTCCCAATGAAACATGACTAATGGAATGAGCAGTATGTAGAGCCATAATAAACATGGCTTAAGCAAACAGGGCTTACTTATTTAAAAATGGCGTTTTTAAATTTTTCAGGAGTTTTCCGAAACATTTTGCACGCACATCACTTTGAATATAGGAGTATACCAAACGATTGCAAAATGGTGAGCCCCCCTAATATCTCGAAAATGATGCTAAGTTCTTAATTACCTTTCTTTTGTTTTAGTTACAAGATATGTGTAAACATAGTCTGAATATTTTAATGAGGCAGATTCAGTTCTTATTTTTGGAAACTTTATAATTAAGAATTTTTTTAAATTTCGATCGATAGAAATTATATACTGGAGTGGGTTGACTGTAAAAGTCTCCATATTTTAAATATGTTTTAACTATTTTTCTTCGAATTTTGTTTAAGATTTTAGTAATTAAATATATAGTTTTCCCAAGCTCCAGGATACCATAGTTACTACTTTTTTAATAATCGAATTCGAACGAACTTATAATAAATTATGAATTTTAATCGTTCCATTCGACGCCGAGCTAATTTTCTGCCTTCGCAACACTTCGAAGAAAAATAAATTAAAACGCGCCCTTGTTTGAAATTAGCGAAAACTGTCATTCCCATCATTCCCTGCCATGACTCTCCGGGCATTCGCCGTCCCCCCTTACCGCGGCCATTGTTTCAATGCGCTCCTCTCTTAAAGTCCACTAATTACCGATTTAAATCATCCGAACGATTGCAGCCTGCGGCTAGTTCGAAATTATTATAAATTTGATTATAAATGGAACTATTAGACAGCAGATGCCCAAATTCGAGCGGTCGTTAGGCGAAGCGTGTTGCTTTTGAGACAGGCCCGTAATGAAAACTTTGAGGGATGATCGTAACTCTCTTGAAAAAATTTGTTTACTTGGTAATTATGCGTTGTGTCCAAGACATGGATGCATTGCATTGTATCTTGGAAATGGTAAGAGATACAGACTTGGGGAAAAAGTTGGGTCTTAAGGTCGTTTTGATTGAAATGAAATTTGATTATAAATGGAACTATTAGACGGCAGACGCCTAAATTCTGGCGTTCATTAGGCCAAGCGTGTTGCTTTTGAGACATACCCTTAATCAAAACTTTGGGGGATGCTCGTAACCCTCTTGGAAAAATTAGCCTACTTGGTAATTATACGTTGTATCAAAGATATGGGTGCATTGCGTGGGTATCTAGGAAATTGTAAGAGATACAGACTTGGGTAAAGGTTGGGTCTTAAAGTGGCTGTTCAAAAGGTTTTAACAAATTTAAAAAATATATATTTTTCCACAACAACAAAATACCGTCTATTGTACATTGTATCCCTCCATATTGATAGAAAACAGGCAAACTGTCGACAACAATCATAATACACATTGCTAAGATTATGCAAACGAATGGAGATTCAATTTAAAAAAAATGGATTTACCAAAAACCTAGGCTTTTTAAGTCTTTAGTGTTTCAGTAAGAAGTAGCTTTTAGGCTGTACTTTATGAAATCTAGTTACAACCATATCAAGTAATAAACGCATTTAGTCACCATAATATGTAATACATGAGTGAAGTCAGAATGGAAAATAGATTAAAAATTCGACAAAAAAAACAGATCCGTATGTCTAATACAGTATAATGGCTTCGCGAACCACTTCAGGGACCACTGATTAAGAACCACTGATCTAGTAGATGTTCAGCATTTAGATATAAACTATTGTACCAAAGATAATACAGATACAAGTTATAAAACAAAACGCTGTAATTAAACATTTGGTTATATAGTCCAGCAAGTCAGGGTGTTTACTTACGATAACGTTTAACAGCACCCCAAGGTATGTAAAAAAATCGGAAATTTTCCGTAGAATTCAATGAACTATTATTAAAATAAATTAGAGACTTGCGTCGTATTCAAAATGGCGGTCAAAGTTTAAAAAAAATTGTTTATTTCAGTTTTTTTACGTTTTTAAGAAAAAATAGGCGCTGTACGATAAAAAGTTAAATGAGAAAGTTGTGTAACTTTTCAATACGGAGATTTGATAGGCCCTGTTGGATAAAAAAAATTGCAAAATGAATGAGTTATTGCAAAAAAAACCTGCTCAAAATTGCAATTTTTAGAAATAGCTGTATCTCCGTGAAAACAAAATATTTTTTTACGAAACTTGGTGAAAGTGTAGTTGAAGACAAGTAGAATAAGAGCGTTTTTTCAGATTTGCAAAATATTGCAAATTGTTTGCAAAAATCGATTTTTTAGAAAAAAACGCGTTTTTTCAATGTCCAATAGCTCATACAGACAATCATTTTTTTACACCCAACAAGTCTTAAAATTTTCTTTAACATTTATGCTAACATGTGACAATATTGCGCCCATTACGAAATGATCCCTAATATGCGAAAATTCGGTTGAAAAATTATTTTTCTGCTCCACCACAAAAAAAGACGTTTGTTACGCTTGAGATTTTAAATTAAAGCTTGGTGAGATTGCAATAAATGACGGTGGTAAACGAAATAAATACATAAAAATGTGTATTAAAAATATATAACATTTTTATTATTTTACATGTATTGACATTGCTGTTGAAGAAGACGTTTCAGTACATAATATTTTTTTTAATAGTTTTTTTTATGCTTTTTTTATAGGAAACTCGCCCTCATCATCACTGCTACACATTTTATTCAATGTAATATCTGATGTATTGATATTGTCATCATCACAGTCATCACTATCGTTAGCGTCATTGCAACATTCTTCTCTTTCTAGTTCAGTCTCTGCGATATTTGACTCGTCTGTTTCTTCATCATCAGCGATGACTCTCTTCTCCTCAATATTTGAGCAATTTTCTTCGTTACACGTTGAACAGACGTTCGAACATTTTATGCCATGTTTTCGGCAGCTGCAGGTACACTGGAGTCTCCAAAATTTGGCCCTCCAAAATTCGTTTACCTCCACAATTTGGCGAAAAATCCCTCCGCAATTCGGCGTTTTTCTATCCCCACTATTACCACGAGCTCTTTGCTCCTGTGCGGCGCGCTATTTGAAATCCTTGCAACATTAGTTTATTGAATAGGAAGCAAAATTATATTTAAAAACGCGATATTCCTTTATATTATGGGATCCTTTATGTGTATTTATAGAACCCTTACAATTTTTGGCTCCATTACTAAAAATTTAATAAAAATTTGGTCCGCGCACTCCTACGTACATTTTTCACGCCGGCAAAACAACAAATAAATACAGCCTCACTTGACAGTAAGCACCAATGCCGTGACTTTTCAGTGGCTGTGGTGGGATACCCCTCTTGAAGCCAAATTCTGGAGACATTCTGTTTTCGAGCTACGCCGAATTTTGGAGACTCCAGTGTATTTGTTTTGCAGCCGTTTGTACACCTACGTGCTATTTTCTTTATAACGTCGTCCGGAATCATTGATTGAGAACTGAATTTAGGCAGCAAATTATTGCTATCAAGTTTCCAACCCCATTTTTCGGGGTCCAAGAAATGTCCAAACCAGGCTTGCAATTGTAAATAAGTTCGATACGAATGTTCAGCTGCAGCACCCTCCGTAGGTGGAAGACTCGCCAAGTGAAAAGATGACCTCGATGTAGACTTTTTAAATTGTAAATATCTTAAATCATTCAAACTACCAGTGTATTTCTTCGAAGAGTACAAAGCAGCCATTATTTCACACCCGACTTTTCTAATTTCTTCGTAGCTACTCTGATTATTGTAAAAATCTTCAAATTATGGGAGTCCTGTTTTTCGCTCGTTAAATACTTTCAATACTTTATTTTTTTCTTTGTTTAAAAAACAGGACGTTGTGTCGCACCCCGATATTATGTAAAGTAATCCAACGAATCTCTTTAAATTCGGATATTTAAAACTGCCACAGTTGTAAATTTTATCGATTTCCTTACCCTTTCCAGGCTTACAAAAGTATATATTTTTGTTGGAAGGAGCTAACTGCGTTAATAATACCAAAAGATCAGTGTCTTCGCCAACTATTTTTACAATTTTATCATCTTCTTGTAGCCCTATGGCAGTCGTGATAATAAATCTGTCGGCATCTTCGTCACCAATTTTGGTGAGTTGTTTTTATGCGAGTCTGTACGTAACAAAGATATTAATTTTTGTTTATTTTTTTCGTTAGACAGTAACTTATCTTTTGGATACAAAATTTACGCAAAATTTACAAAACACGCCATCAGTTCAGCGCAGATCAGTGTTGTCAACTCAAAATGTTTGACACATTTTGTGTGACACACAAAAAAATAATTTTTCAACCGATTTTTCGCATGTTAGGGATCTTTTCGTAATGGGCGCAATATTGTCACATGTTAGCATAAATGTTAAAGAAAGTTTTAAGATTTGTTGGGTGTAAAAAAAATGATTGCCTGTATGAGCTATTGAACATTGAAAAAAACGCGTTTTTTTCTAAAAAAAAATCGATTTTTGCAAAAAATTTGCAATATTTTGCAAATCTGCAAAAAACGCTCTTATTCTACTTGTCTTCAACTACACTTTCACCAAGTTTCGTAAAAAAATATTTTTTTTTCACGGAGATACAGCTATTTCTAAAAATTGCAATTTTGAGCAGTTTTTTTTGCAATAACTCATTCATTTTGCAATTTTTTTTATCCAACAGGGCCTATGAAATCTCCGTATTGAAAAGTTACACAACTTTCTCATTTAACTTTTTATCGTACAGCGCCTACTTTTTCTTAAAAACGTAAAAAACTGAAAAAAACAATTTTTTTTTAACTTTGACCGCCATTTTGAATACGACGCAAGTCTCTAATTTGTTTTAATAATAGTTTATTGAATTCTACGGAAAATTTCCGATTTTTTGCATACCTTGGGATGCTGTTAAACGTTATTGAAAAAATACATGGTATTATCGATAGATTGATTGGACTAATACTAGTATTGAGTGATTTTCGTAATATTGACAGTAGGTATTCCACTACAATTCGCATAAGTCAACTTACTCCAACCATGGAGCTAATTAACAGCATGAAAGAGTTAAGAATAGTATTCTAAAAAAAATTATTCACCGCCAAAAAGTGCCAAAGAAAATATTAAGTTGTTTTTAACCAAATTTTGATTTAGAGTTACCTACATAATATAACCCGATATTACAATGTAAATTATCATTTCGGCAATATACAAATCGAACTGTACATGTTTAAAACTAATCTAACTTTGTAATCTAATACTAATGGTGAATGTAGAGATAGATAATCGTACAGCAACAAGTGCACTTGATTTTTCGTTTACCAAATATATTTAAAACATTTTAATCTAATCTCAGGACACGGTATCTCTCTTCCTTTTTTATTTGCCTATTTGAAACACAAATATGGGTTGTTTTATCTCTTTTCCTTTTTCATATCCATAAAGAAATATGGCAATCTACTTTATAAGTAATCTGCCCAAAGAGCGTTTTACGATATGTTTTCAATGACGTCATACTATGATTTACGTACTGTATTATCAAATTGTCATATCACTCGGAGATTGTAGATATACATTGTATTGTAAGGAATATACATACACTGTTGGCAAAGTCAGCATCTTCCGTCTGGAAATTGATGCCATGAACTTCCAGACGGAAGAGATCTATGTATGTATTCTATGTATACGTGGAATACTTTTTGCTTAGAAGATAAGCACAATTTGAGATAATATAAAGGGTGTTTATATTACTAAATATTTTACTGAGGTAAGAAAGAAGTGGACACTTCTTAAAAAATGGCAGCTATTATTTCTTATAAACGGATTGATGAAAGCTTCAATATTTTAATGGAGAATTTTTTTTCTTTCAAAAGAAATTCAGTTTTTGTTAATGCTAAATGCTTTTTATCTCGATGCAACACCAGTTCATCCAGCAACATCAGTTTGCAATTACATTTCTCATTCAACGGTTAATACTATTAATTAAAATTAAAATTGCCTGCTTAAAACTATACAATTGTTTTAAAAACGATTTAATTAAAAAAAGCATTTATACTTTTATTAGGATTTTATTTCAATTACTAAATATTTTTTTATTTAAATCATAAACAAGAACTAAATTATCATGAGTACTAACTACCATCACCGCTGTTTTGACATTAATGTTTGTTATTTGTAACGAATTGACTTAAGTAAAATTAATAAGTTGAAAAAAATAATGAACTTAACACTAATAATGTTAAAGACAAAAGACAACACATCTTTGCAAATATGATATCACAAATTTAAACTATAAAAAAAATCATTTTATAATTTTTGGCCACTGTCGTGCAACGGTCCTACAATGTGTCACAAATTATTTATATTCTATATCTTTATTATCATCATTCTCTTTAATGTCTGGTGTAGATTTCGCCTATGATAATTTTAGCAGCATGTTAATATTTACCTCGTCAATAAACAGAATCATTAAATATTACATATATCAATTAGGCATAATGTGTAACTTACTTTAAATGAGATGCTCAAATGGCTTATTGTTGTGGTATTTGTTATAATTGCGTGAAAGTTATTATATGCATTAAAATGCTATTTTCCGTAGTATGATACATAACAGACTTTTTTCAAGATTGTATTATGGATTAAGCTGAATATCAATGTAATGGTGGTGTTAATTATGATTATTTTATTGTTACATCAACGGAAACGATAGGTAATTGATTCTTAGAAAACAAAATTCGAGGACGATATTTTTCAAACTACTTAGTCATAGCTGTCAATAAAAATGTACAAAACCAAATCTATGTTTGTTTAGTATATTTTAATTGATTAAACGTTTTTTAGTTTCGTGCGTTTTATACAAAAAAAAATGAAACTCAGCGTCGAAAACATCTCCCATATTGACAGTGAAATATGTATGTCAAATCAGTCGTTCAATTTTTAAGGGAAGAAAATCGCCCATTAAGTTAACGAGACTTTAATGTTTAATTTACTAGGGTTCGGAATGTTGGCCGTCTCGCGTATTAAACTGCCTTAGAGTATCCTGCTCTCTCGCGACGAGATGACGTACTACTGCGCATACGCGGGTTCTGGAGCGTTATCGGGCAGGGTCAATGCCGTATGTAGCACAGACACGAAAAAATACAGTTTATACTTTCATTATCATAGAGTTTTATAGTGCCGAGCCCTGCATTGCAGCGCATACTTCCGGACCCGATAGTGATTATACTTATTTTATCGAAGGTTGATGAAACTGTGACATCCTTAATCATTACCTAAATGTGAAATAGTCTTGTGAAATTTAACAATGGCTGGTGAAACTGGCTATGTGATGCATTGTATTGTTTTTAAGTAATGATTAAGAATGTCACAGATTTACCTGTCCCTGTTAAAATACATATAATCACACATTAAAGTCTCGTTAACTTAATGGGCAGATTGTCTTCACGGGGGTGAAACTAGCATTCACGACCTCTCAACACGCTACGAGTGCGATGTTGCCAGATGCACCTTAAGTCGTAATAATTTCAGCAACAAGCTAATGTGATATTTCGCTATGTTAGATATATCCCCTTACATGCATTAAAGAAAGTAAAGTAAGTCTAAGCAGACAATTTTAATTATACTGATAACAATAATAATAATTTTCAGAGATGAAATAATTGACTTTGAAATTAGCATATTTTTGATAATTCCCCAAATCTGGAGAAAACTTATAAATAACGAAATGGTACCGCGTGGTATCGCGTGGCAGCAATCCCATAGGTCTATTTGCCTAGGCGATCCATATTCAATAGAAACGCGGCATTTTAATTTAAACCTTGATTGTTGTTGTTTTAGGAAGCGTCCCTAATGGAAAATTTTGATTCCCATCAAATTGTTTTGTGCATTATATTGTGATAAAACTATTATTTCTTTTCTGATTGGCATTTAAGGATATAATATAAATTATTCTACTCATTGGTAACTAAATACTGTTCTAAATTACTTATCTAACCTATAAATGATTAGTATTAGAAGAACATAAGATGTGCATGAAAAGAATGAAAATATACATATAATTTAATTAATTGTTGGGTTTAGCAAAGTTCTTTTCAGTTTACTCTTAATATGAAATAGTCTTGTAAATGAGCATGTGTACATATTAAAAAATTGATATTTCTTAGCGTTTGAACCTTAAAATTGTAATGAAATATGTATTATGTGTTTTTAGAGTGTTCTTCACTGTATAGAGCCATGCAACAACAAGCGTTCTACTTCATCAGTAGGAGGTATGTTCACGATCTCCAGCAGGTATGTCCAAGTTAAATACAATCTAACCTCGATGTGAAAATTTTCTTATTTTAATCTCCTTTGACTTTTTATGTTTCCAAATAATTTCTGTTTACTATGTCAATATGTTTTGATACTGTATTGTTTTAAATGTTTATAGTTCTAGAAATAAATAATTTCAAGTAAATTGTTTTTATTTATTCCACCTTGAATGATAAAGTCATAAAGTGGGGTATGAGTTACAAATCAATTTTTTATGCAGCAACAACGAGTTTGCTGTATGAAAAATTGAATTGTAAAATGATTAAATTAAGTTGGCGATGCCAATGCACGGCTACGCATTTCGATTTAGATTCGCGCATGCGCATTATGTAAAACTGGCCACCGGTACATATGGTGGACCCGAAGCGTGTTTCCCTCCTTATCTAAGGAGATTGCCCTTCTTCTATTTAGATGTTTTGTGATTGTCTTCCCTTAAAAATTTTGATTTGACATATTTCATTGTCAAAATGGAATGTTTTCTACGCCGAGCTGTATTTGGAATTACATATAGAAAATCATATTTTTCAGTAAACGTACAAGCAGTATGCGATTTTAATTTGTTTATTCGAGATTTGTAAGCATGATCGCTATGATCAGTACATGATATAATTTTTAACAAGAATTATTTAAGTTTTAGAACTTTTCTTGTTGACAACTCAGATCTTTTCTTGTTGACAAATACTAATATATTGACATATTATACAACGTTGCTAAATGTTTTTGTTGATTAACTAATAAACAATCGATTTAAAGTAGTTGGTGAAACGATGAAACAGTCACGTACATAGTCAATCGTTAGATATTAACGAGACATTACTTTACAATTCATTAAGCAAAATTTAATACGGCTAGGCGAAACCAGTCCCAGAACTCGACAGATCTAATCAAGACATGCGGGATCGATTCCACTGCATACTTTGAGAATATTTTTTATCTTACGATATTTATCTACAAATATGTAGGTACATATAGCCATATTTCATAGGTACATTTCATGTCCCATATTACACAATAAACACATAAAATATTTTGTCAGTATAACCTAAACGATAATTGACATTGAATGTCAATGTGACATTATGAACATAACCTAGATATAAGAAATGTGCATCACAGTAACCTTCGCTGCCATCTCAATTTTATCTAAAATTAGTTAGTTACTTGTTTGTTTATTTACTGATTAGTTACTTGTTTTAGCATGCAAACCATCAACGACATTGAAACTAATAGACTTGGCAAAACATGTTTCTGTATTTCATCTGTTTACTTTTTAGAACTGCTATTATTCTATTTTAAACGATGATTGGTTTTCTTTTAACTTTTTTTTACCTCGTAATTTTTTACAAATTGAGAATAAGCTATTGGTTCAAGTTATATCAAACGCGTATTGAAATAACAACTCGTTGCCGTAGTAACCATATTTGTCTGATTAGGGCAAATTCATTAACAATACTCCCTCATACGCTGGTTTTATGAACCTAATACTTATTAGTAAAACAATAAAACAGTAATACAGTTATAATTTCAGCATGAAACAGATTGATCCCATTTGTAGTTGACTGAGCTCTCAATGTTTATGAGGTTTTAAATTATGACGTATACTAATTTAAAACCTTCCCAATAATATCCCCTCATGTTTTAATTTAGAATTATGAATTTACATTAATTATGAGTTACAAAAATTACAAACCATCCGCAAGATACTTAATTCAGTGAAAACAAACAAGAATTTACAAATTACATTACAAAACATGTACATGTTTTTTTTTATTTAATTAAATTGAAGGTGACTAAGGACCAACATTATTATTCACTGTTGTATAAATTATTTATGTACAATCTGCGTCTAAAATAATAGGACACTTTTAGTGGGAAATACAGTACAAATATCATACGACAATTTGTAACTATGTACAAGGTTTTCGTTTATATTATGACACCTACATACGTACAAGGTTTATTATACGAAATAGAAAAAACTTTATATACAAAAATTTTTAGTAGTTTTTCTGTATTATATTTTTGGTGTATCCAAAGTAACAATTGAACAACCAAAAGTAATAAGACGAAACAAACATCTTTTTTATGGAACACCCTGTATATATTTCATGGCAATTTAGACACCGACAGTTCTAATAGAAGTTATAAAGTTTTTTTTTTAATAATTCGTAATAGTTTGATTGAAATGTTAATAAAACACGCTTTTTTAATCAAGGCAGAGTTCTAATCGAAGACTAAAAAATATACATAGTGTTCCGCTAAAAAATATGACCGTTTTGTGATTTTTCGATGTTCTATTGTTAATTTCGATAAGCTTGAATTAGAAATTCTAAAATATCACTAAAACTTGTATAAAAAGTTTTTTCAGTCGTATAATACACCCTGCATATATATTTAAAATTATATAAACATTAAAAAAATGTCCAGAAAATTTATGCAAAGGCGGTATGCAAAATAATTGTAACTTTTTTTTTAAATCAGTAAGTGTATACAAAAACTTTTTTATCCATTCGATTTTTTCGATACTAATCTTGTAGCACTGCCTTGGAAAAAATGAATTTAAATTTAAAATTTCAAGATTAGTCCATTGCCTGATATAGTCTAAATAATTCTGAATGTGCGTTTAGGTCTGCAAATCACGAAGAATTTTACATGCAACAATTTCCTTCTACTTCTGAAGTTGTAGACGGTATTAGTAAAATTTAAGTCTAATTGTTCTCGAAGAAAATTGTTGTAATTCTTACTACAATATACGTTGCTTAGTAATATTTTAGCCATATTTATATAAACTATTATCAAAATACTTTGTTCTATAATTATAAAAGAAATATAAGAATATTTTAATTTTATATTAAGGCTGAGCCTTCAGCAGTCGATCACCACAAAAATTAGGTAAACATTATTTAAAATTTTACATTTTTCCGTAGTGTTCGGTAAATAACTCGTAAAGAGTTAAACAAGTTTTTTGTCAGGGCTTTAGTTATCAAAACATTGCCACATTATTGTCGTTTCATTTATTAAAAGTTATCTTATAGTAGGGAATGTCGGCAATTACACACATTTATTTTTTGTTGTTATTAACATTTCAGATCCTAAAATTGACAAATAGTGTTACTTATAAAAGTTTTATTTTAAACTAACGAATTTCCTACGCTGGAGAAATATCTTTTTTCTTGTTAATTTCTGCAATTTAAAACCATAGCAGTTTTGAATAGGGAATGAAAAGACCTTTGAAATTAAGTATCACAAGACCCTACTTCCAATTTGAAAATTTAGGGGTTGTACCTGTCACCTGAAGGAGGTTAAATTTAGGGATGACATTTTTACGTCGCAAGATGTCATTTTAGAATTAGAAATTGATGTACCTCAGAATTTTCTAAAAAAATGCATAATAATGGAGCTACTGAATTTATTCCATTTGGCTGTTCCACACTGTATAGGCTATACATGTTACTGACATGTCTTTCATGAACTTTTTAAAACGAGGCCGAGTTGTTCATATTTTGTTTAAATATACTACATTGTGAATTTTTATCTGATTATTTTTTACCGCGTAGATGAAAAGTACAAAAAGATATTAATTAGATTTTAAAGTTAGTCACTCAGATCTCCCTTAATTTTACAAAATCTACATATGCATGTTCCAAAAATAGAAAACTAGCAGTTAGGTACCTATGTATATGGAATTAAAATTCAAAAATCGCAATTTGCAACTACAGTTCTCTATCTGTCCCTCTAGTAATTACCCCCTATTCTATTTTCTAGAGATTCTATTTTCCTTTACTTATAACTCAACAACACAATTTTTCCGTATTGTGCAACATGGTATCAAAAACAAACCATTACAAACATAGACCTTCTAGAAAAACGTTCTAGAACTGAATCAGCAACAATATTACTCACTTATCGCGCACCGTGCCGCACAATGGGTCCAGAATGCGATTCTAGCCGGAAAAAATCTAAAATACAAATGTAAACAGAATATGTAAATAATATAGACATTCCAAATAACCCATTTCTATCATACAATGAGTATAATGGAATTACTATCCGGTACAAAATGAGTAAAGATGGATGTTTAGAAAAACAGAAAAACCTGTGAATATACAAGAAAGTACAAGCTCCTAAATATCGGTATATCTCATAAGTAGGGTCCGAAAAGTGTCACAACGGAGGGTTAAACTGCATTCAAGTATATTATCTACCCGCACGGGACTGGCGTACTAGAGTCCCAGTGCGCGTTACTAGGTACTGTTAGTGGCGTACGTATGCATAGGCAAGAAAATCACGCCTATATAATTTACAAGGCATTTAAAAAATACGGTTTATTCTTTAATTATCATAGAGTTGCATAGTGCCGACCGTGCGTTGTGGCATACATTCCGGACCCTACTCATAAGAGACTTCGATTTCGGATACTGACACAGCTTTTTCTCGGGTGTATTTGCTCTGTAAATTTCCCTAGATTTATTGGTATTGCTGCACGAAGGCTTATATCGGCCAGACAAGTGTTTCTCGTTGTTCACTATGATAGTTTTTTCTATGTTTGTAAAGTATAGAGAGCCAGAAAAAATGTATCCATAGTTATGACTTATGTGACTTTTCGATCACTTATCCCATAGAATTAATTGAGTATCCTAATGAATGAGTTTTTAATGGGGATTTTTGTACGCCGCGCCGTGTACATGTTTTTTTGAGAGGAAGCATTTAGGAAATTCTGCATTTTCTATCAGAATTTTGTCGACGGCTACATGTAAGTTTTGTAATAATATAATTTTACAAGAGTATTTACTTTTTTTTTTTTTTTTACTGAGTTAATACTTGGCATAATCAATAGTGCTTTGTTATAAAAAATTCTCTTACACTCAACAGCCACATTTTTTCCAAAATTGTAATATGTTGACGGTATGCCCAGGGTTATTTGGGAGATCATCTACTCTACACCCCCTTTT
This sequence comes from Aromia moschata, assembly GCA_029963805.1. Classification (NCBI taxonomy): domain Eukaryota; kingdom Metazoa; phylum Arthropoda; class Insecta; order Coleoptera; family Cerambycidae; genus Aromia; species Aromia moschata. Next base: position 400,267 of record JAPWTK010000053.1, on the reverse strand, counting down.
TATGTATACCACTCTTTCATGTTTGGTGTTTTCACCGCGGCTCTCCGTTCCTTTATAGGTCACGTTTTCTCTTCCCCCTACTTTGGACTTATACCGTGTGTTTCAGGGGGACTGACCGTAACTTCGGGAACAAATAGTATGAGTAATTTGATGAAAAAAGTTTATGTACGACATGACATACCTCTGGAACTGCTTTGCTACTTAGATGTAGGGTGCTAAAATTTGTAAAAAAAGAAAATAAATGTTTTTCGAATATCTTGAGAACGGAAAACAATTTTGCCTAAAATTTTCTGTAAAACAACTGTCCATAGTAAACTATTTACAAACTAACACTGTGTTTACTGTACACAGTGACTTAGAGGGAGCGGGTAGTCCGACACGTTAACCGTTAACCCATAATTTCTAAGGCAATAAAGGTGTCCTTATGCGAAATCAACTTTGATGATTTTCGAGGAATTTACTCTGAAGGTAGTAAAACTGCCACTTTCTGAAGTTACTGAATAACAGTTACAGTTATTCTTACCCCTATTACTTATAGAAATCGATTAGTAATTTTAAACACATTGAATTTAGAATCATTTCCGTAAAACCATAATACACAAACTTAAGAACTGAAAATACAAGTCTAACTACATATTGTCATGATTGGCATTATAGATACGCCATATTGGATCAGCTTTTTTATATTGTAGGTTTTTACTATCATATTCAGTTTTAGTAATTTCAAAAACATGCTGCACGTCACCTTAGGATTTAATCGTGATTTTTCACTATGGTCGGTCTTTTTGAGTGAGCCTTATTTGATTTATAAAAAATTTTCACCGTCATATTCGGTTTCAGCGAACCCGAAAACACAGGGATTAATATTACTCGCAACTTTTTACTCGATAAGTTTAGTGAAATTATTTTTTCCGTCTAGAATCGCATTCTGGACCACAGTGCGCTGTTAACATCGAGTGGTACGGCGCTTTCGAGTCTACCCCGATAATCCGCAGCTGCGTCGCCTAGGTCAGAAACCGCCGTGCGTCGGCCGCCTCTGCCCCCGGCCACTTGCGCGCATCTAAACAAAATCTTACGTTGATCAGGGCCGCTCCCAGCACCACCATCCACCCCCAGCCGCCGTCGGGGGGATTCACCGGGGGTTCCATCTCTCGAACAAAGAAACGTCCTCGTACACAAGCGAAAAATACGGTGCAACGCACGAACGCGCGACGCGCACTAGGCCTACCGCGATCGGCGATCACTATTTACATTTTTCGGTCGTTTTGTCACGATATATACGCGGGCATATCTGCCGTTCGGCGGCATCCGATCGAACGAGGCGATAAAGTGATAACAACGTCGATTGGAGAGCTCTAAAAACGACCTCGCGACAGCGTGAAAAAACCCTACTGCTGGGCGGTCGGCGGATCGTCCAAGACCCAGGCCGGCCGCCGGAGCCGCTGTCGTTGCCGCCGCGGCCGTCGACGACGGCTTCGCGTGCACGGAAATGTGCAGCGTTGCAGTCGGGTTCGTCGCGCTTTCGATGCACTCGCCTCGCGGTTTTTCTTCTTACGGCAAGGGGCACGCACGTACATACGTGCGTACGCCGTAACAGATATCCTTGAAAGGTGAAAGTTCCCCTGCGTTGGCTCAGTGCACGTTTCTTGTGCGATAGACTCTGTTTTTCGATTAGGCTGGGAGCAGGGCCGGTCTAGCCGGTTATAGCGCTCTAGGGCCACCTTTAAAAGACCTGATCAAGAGAGGAAGCAAAGGAAGTAAGGAAGTAAGACCCGCCAATCTCGCTGAAATTTTGGCTAGCCCCCCATTTTTTATTTTTTTGGATCGCTGAACACAAATCCAGCGTTAGTTTTTTTTTGCGGCCGAAGCTAGTTTTCGAGAAAATTAATTTCAGAAATTTTCACTGAATAATTTCAGTAAACAACTATCACCACCAATCACGCAGATGACGCACAAGCTCGTAGGAAGCCTCTCAATGCCCCTCTCCAACAAATTTCGCTGAAACAGCTCCAAAAAATAGTATTTTTTACGTTTCTTTTTTTTTATTTTATGCGCATGTTTACACTTAACAACGTAAATAACTAGCGCCCTCTGACGTCATGTCAAGTCAGCTTCGAAAAAAAAAATAGTTACTGTTGAGTCACAGAATAATAATAAAAAAATCACGCCATCAAAGTTGGTCAAGCAAAAAAAAGATGTATTTCTATTCTTAATAATAAGTTTATGTACTTTAACCGGGTATATAATAAACAAACATAAAAAACTTTAGTAAAAAGAAACTAACGAGCTATTAAAAAAAACGCCATCACAATTGGCCGAGCAAAAAAAAGCGTATTTCTATTCTTAATCTTAAGTTTATAACCTTATTCAATTTTCAAGATTGTCACATTATATGACAGCCGTTTTTTATTTTACAATTGTGACAGCCAACAAAGTTTCACTTCGAGCCTCAGCATAACCTCTATTTCCATTTCTCTCGTTCATAGCCAAGTCGATAACGTGTTGCAGTATCTACGGTGTTCCATTAATTTCTTCAATTGTATTGGCACTGCTAATTGATATTCTGGAATTGTCCGTTATTACTTGCACTTGCCTAACCATTTCAACGTTTTCTTCTGTCCTTACTCTGGGTCTGCCACTTCCTCGTTTCCGATTGATGCTTCCAGCTTGCCGGTACAAATTTAGGAAACGTTTTATTGACTAAAAACTACGTCTGAACAAAAAACTAAAATTGTCGAAATGAATAACTGCGTCTGGAAAAACTGCTCTGAAGTCCTCATATGAAGCTCTCGTTGAATATCTCCCGTTTCCATTGATTCTACTGCCATTTCTGAAATACATTTCAATTGGAACACGCCTCTGTTCTTCATTAAAAATTAATTTCATTATCTACTTTACAATAATCATGTCAGCCACTTCAAAAGTTTGACAAAGTTTGAAGTTTCTCGTCGACATAACCGCTATTTCGATCACTCTCGTTCATAGCCAGATTTGATGATGTTTCTTTAATGGCTCGTTACATTATTATATGTAAGACAATAATGAATACTCGAATAAACATACTAGGGGACAAATTATTTATTACATGACGGAGTCGTGCTTATATAGGTGCGGTAACGTTAGTTTCATGAAAAATAATACTTAAAAGGACTTACCCATAAAATTTGCGCCTAAAACGCGTTCAAACTTGATTCACAATTCACTATAGGGTTATAATTACAGTTAATTAAATTTTAATTCCCAATTATAAAACTGAACCATACAGCATCCACATTCTTACCATAGCACAAGACTGTGGTGAGATCACGGAAAGATCGCAACATCCCCTAGGACACCATACTAGAAAAAATTGCTGGTGATATTGTTACAGTTGCACAAAGCAACTAAGATTTTTCTTTTAACACCGAATTAGATTTTAAAAGTCTAGTCTATTTTTCAAAACTGGGGTGACATGTCGGGGGTCTTTTTAAGATTATCCTACTTTCACTCATCGACTCAGCGACTTTTATTATACCTAGCTGTTACTCCAACGAAATGGTAACCTCGAGAGTGGAATGGAAAAATGGCAAATGCCGTTAAATAAAACATAGTGATACAGCCATTTGGTAGATATTGTACATTTCTATGGGGTACACATCAATAGCTATCTCCCAAAAAATATATACGTATATAGTCCATATACATATACAGTAAGCGGCAGCCTAATGCGTACATAGGTGAATATTAAATACATATTAAATGATACATTTTTATGTCATAGTTAGGCGAATTTACTTGGGCCGGGGAGGCTTAGTTGTACATAAAACTAAGTGGGGGGTCTTCTAGTGTAGGGAGCGGAAATTTTAACTCAAACAGCCCTACCGATGCCTTTCAAAACAAACCGGATGCCTTTCATGCGCCTGCGCTAGCGATTGATTGGATCGCGATTGGTTCTCAGCTCATGTTTACATCTACTTAACAAAGAAGTTAAATGATCAATTGTCCTTCATTCGGCTATGTACGCATTAGGGTGCCGCTTACTGTATAGTTCGTATATTGTCCTTTGGTGAGAGTTGACGTTGAAAGTTTATTTCGTTGCGTAAACTACGATTAAGTGATAGGCATCGAGAAGAGGTTAAAAATACATTAACATTTGTATAACAATAATATAAATTACAGTTAGATATACATATAATGGAGCGTCTACTTTATGCCGCTAAATGCAGTTGGCAAGACCAACGGCAAAACCCCGGCAACAAAGCCAAAATGAAATTAGAAGCATCCACATTATGCCGCTGAATGCCGTTGGCACGAATTTGCCCGTTGGCCTGTGCCAACGATCACGTCAAAATTATGCCGCTGTTTCCGGCGGGCCTTGTCAACGGTATTCAGCGGCATAATGTGAAAACACTAGGTATAAAGTTTGTGTTTGTATGTATATTTAACTGCAAAATACAAGCTAAGTACGGCTCCGTCATGTAATAAATATTTTGTCCCCTGATATGTTTATTCGAGTATTCATTACTGTTTTATAATGTGTTTTCTGTGAACTATCGCTTAGTAATCATAGTGACCCGAGTCCGACTCTGTTGCGGCTCACCGGTATCCTGGGTCTAGTGATTATTCGTATTTGCCTCTGACGTTTCAACATCGAAAGTAATCAAATCACAGAATACTAAAGATTATTATTATGTGACTCAACAGAAACTAGTATCTCTCTTCGAAGTCAGAGGGCGCTAGTTGTTTACGATGGCCAGTTGTGAAATGTAAACATGCACATAAAAAAATGTAAAAACGTAAAAAATTGTGTTTTTTGGAGTGTTTAATTTGTTTGTTGGAAAGGGGCATACAGAAGCTTCCTACGAGCTTGTACGTCATCTGCATGACTTTCGGTGATAGCGTAGTTTAAAGTAATCAGTTGTTGCCCTCGTGTCTCTAACTTTTTAGTGCGCATGATCTGATTCTGACCTAAAATATCCGTACTACGCAACTTACCTTATATATACTACCTACTCGAACTATATTGGTACCTACAAGAACAAGAAAATGTCTGGATTATTGCTTTGTGTGTTACAGACAAATATGTATTTGACGTTCTAATACTTCAATTGATAATTGAATTAATAATTCAATTATCAGCGGGTTCAAGTTCAGTGCACGTTTGAAGTAAACTTAACAAACACAGTATCTCTTTCTGGCAGTAAAACTAGCTACTGCGCAGGTTACCTTACCTTAGTATAAAAAATAAAACTGTGAGCCAAAACTTCAAAAGGAACTGGCCTTTGGGACACAACTTGGGGACAACTGATTACTGAAACTAGCTTCAATCGCAAAAATCTTACACTGGATTCATGTTCAACGACCCCAAAAATGGGGGATAACCAAAAGACCAATAAGTCTATAATAAATAACAATAATAATAATAATAATCTTTATTCAAACAGGAAACCTAATACAAACAAACTTCATATGTGTTTACAAGTCAATGGTAAACAATTATTACTTAAATCTATGCATCATCATCATAATCATCATAACATAGTATAAAACAAAATCGCTTCCCGCTGTCTGTCCCTATCTATCTACTACCTATGTATGCTTAGATTTAAAACTACGCAACGGATTTTGATGCGGTTTTTTTTTAATAGATAGAGTGATTCAAGAGGAAGGTTTATATGTATAATACATGCATAATATAGTAGAGAAACACTGATAATTTTAGAGGTTTCTAATATGATGTCGTAAACCGGGCGAAGCCGGGTCGCTAGTATACTATATACTAGTACATACATACTCGTATATACATATACAAGAAATGTCTGAAAAGTATAGTACACAGTTAGAGTTACGATACAGCGTATGTAGGTGGATATTAAATGGTCCATTTTTATTTCAAAGTTAGGCGAATATACTTAGATATGCAACCCAGCCCCCCCCTCTTCTTCTCTCCTCACCCAGCGGAAATCTGTCTACTGAGTAACGTTTCCAAATCTAACTGTAACTCTACATGACAGATCTTTATAAAAACCTTATATTTATAAAAATGCTTTGATGTACGATCAATTTCATTTTCAGACTGTGTTGCATATAATAAAGTTTACTGGTATGTTTTTTCAACCTTATACTATACAGGCGCACTGAAATAAGTTGAGCTTTTTTTGGGAATTTTATTTCGATACCTATGTAATGGATCAAATTTAAATTTTGACACTTTATTCTATGGGTATTAATGTATACAAAGGTATTTTTTATTTTCGTTAACGTTACAAAATGGCGTCGTAGGTCCAGGTAACATGAAACAAAATTTTTCTTGAGGAGGCAATCGGCATACACTGTAGCAGTCTTCGTACACCACTTGGAAATAAAAAAAAAATTCATAATCTACATTAGTTTTTCTTTGGAAGCACCCAAGATTTTAATTTTTATTTAATTCGCATAATTTGACATAAGTAATTTTTTTATATATATTTTTTTTCCAAAAAATCGATATCAAATTGTTTATTGCAAATCTAATTATTTATCAATCACAAAAAACGTATGTACTTCTATAGCGATAGATAATAATCTATAAAAGAAGCTACAATTAAAATTTCAAGTTTATCGAATAAAAACTGAGCTAGCTACATTGTACGCCAATTTGAAAAACACAGTTTCGAGAAAAACGCGTCTAAAATTTGCAAACGTATTTAATCATATAAATAATACGGCTATTGTAGCGTCCTATTTCCCTAATATCGAATAACGCCACCTATATATATTTCGAGAAAGTATAACTCATTTGTACCGACGAAAACTACCAATAGAACTGAAATAATACAAAAGAGCGGCCATTTCGAACGTTCAGATCTGCTGAGACGTGTTCGGAAAATAAGCTGTATTTTTTTTTAAGCTTGCCCACCCAAAATTCTTTTTTAATATCATTATAGTTTATACATCAGAAAAATGGAAAAAAAAATGGAGGAAATTTTAAAAAAAAAAAAAAACTAAAAAAAAAAAAAAAAAAAAATGCTGGGTAGTAAACCCCTTAACTATTTGGCAAGTGAAACTTGAATATTTCGTCGGTTTAAAAGTAAAATTCATGAAGTAATACCAAATCAATTGTAAGAAAACTGCAACTGTGTAATAAGAGTCATTATGCTACAGTAATATTACTTTTTGTATTAAAACGTAATATTTTTTTATCTTTAGTTCTTCGTGAAATAACTTTTTGTGTCTTGTTTTTAGAAAATCGCAGGTTTTTAAAGAACGTACATGATGTTAGTTGATAAGTTTTACCTTTAAATCGACGATTTGCTAAGTAATGAGTTTATCTTACGTACTAGCGAACCCATATTGGCTTGTCAAACTGTAAGGACATTACCAGCTAATTTTTCTAGTATACTGCTATCACAGACTTGTGATCTATGGCAACAATACGGATTCTGTATTGCCCACTTTTATAACTAATTGTAATTAATAATAATTAATTAATTGTAACTTTATAACTTGTGAATCAAGTTACTTCGCGTTTTAGGTCAAAATTTTATGAGCTTAGTGGGTTTTGAGTTAAGTGTCATGTTTCGTGATCACTAAGATTACCACACCTAAATATGGCTTCATCATGTAATGGTTAGCCCCTTAGTACGTTTATTTGAGTATTCATTAGTATTGTACTATGATGTATTTTCTGTGAACTATCATTTTGTAATAATAGTGACCTGAATTCTGACGTAACTACCACGTTCATATTAGTAGCATCTGCGCATGTCAAAAAGAGCATCCAAAATCACTGCGCCAGCGTTCGCGGACTAGGCGTTTATTGTCATTCGGTTAGTTCAGTAATATGCGGATAGTTGTTTGAGGAGGATGTACTGACGTAAGTATTTTAGCTACATACATACGTAAAATTGACAAATGACAATATTGTTAATAAAGTTAATATGACCCGAAAGAATCGGCCCTAAGAAAGAGAAAAAGCACGGGGGCCCAGCAAGAGAAAAGTCGAGATGGAGGTCCGTCTTCCATTTGGTAACCAAGCAGCTATCACACCATGAACCAACTTATCAGAATGTCTGGGACACACTAGTCGAACTTACGGAGGTTCTCTTGTCCCAATACCGACTAGATGGCCGAGATTTGAGGGTGATAAGAGGTATTCTAGAAGTCCTTTTCAGGCTTAGTGGAATCGAAATACTAGTATGCTGCTATAACCCCAAGAGATCGCCACGGGCCCTTAGGAACGGGCCACGCCTCATGTATCATCACAGACCAGAGGATGATAATACAATTCGGGACGAAATGTCCTTAAACAAGGGACAGTATAACGGGCATACACAAGTGAGTCACCGCAAAGCGTCATCGTGGCGGAGCCCTCTCAAATCTTGCCGGTTGGTATCAAGTCGTTTTCTTCGTTGGCCGGGAACCGCACCTGAATGTTCGAAGGCTTGATCGCCCGGATCTCGTAACAGAACCGGCGGCGGTCAGGAGTCAGCTTTTAAAATAAATGCATGTCGGTCGCGTTTGTAAATATAAATTCGGAAATTGTTATTTTTATATAAATTACTATTATTGTTAGTCAGTAGTTTATTTCATTATTGTCGTTAAACATTGCTTTTAACTTTAAGAAGTGTCGAGCCATTTATTTTATAGGAATTATTTTTTTATCCTTGATTAAAATTGTTTGATTAAAATGAAAACCCCAATGTTATGCGTATAGCAAACAGTTTAAAAACAATATTGTGAAGGTCGAAGCTACGCAACTACCAATGGTCTAAGGGCAAGGTGTTATGGTCTACCAATTAGATACAGCTTCAGTATGTGATGTGAAAAGCAGCCCTTAACAATGTGAAACCCGCAACATTTGTAATTTGTATGCCTTCTAGGCAATATGCACTTTCATATTCTTGTAATAACATCCTAAAAGGGGTTGTTTCATTTATTCGTTTCAAAAACTAGTTCGTTTTTATCAAAATTCGTTAGTTCTCGAATTCCGTAAAATAAAAGAATGTTCACTTGTCGCCAAAAGTATCACCGACTTCAGTAACATGTTTCTCTAACCAACTTAAGTGACATTTTTCTTAGCAAAGAAAACAAAAACAGAGACAAACATTGGTGTTTTCATAAAATAATTCATGTGTGTTAATAAAGGACCCCGCACACACCTTATGGAAAATGGTTCTCGGTCAATTTTTTGGAAACTCTGGGAATCCGTTCTCCTTGATGCCCCGATCAAAAGTCTCATATGGGCACAGAGTCCAATAATGGACAGTTTTCGAGTAATTGGACGCTTGCGGTCCACATGTGAATGGGGCGTGCGTGCATGCGTATGTGTGGGTGCGTGCGTGCGTGTGCGTGTGCGTGTGTGTGTGTGTGTGTCCGACTTTCGAGGTCGAAAACTCAGTTTCATACTTCTCACCTTATACCGAACAGTCCTAGAAAAAAAAAAAATTTGCCCTAATTAATGTAAGCTGAACCTTTCTGACGCTACGCATCAACTGGGCTATAATTCTCAAAATTACGAAAGAGTAAAAAATATAATAAAATAAAAGTATGTATATAAAAGTATATAAAAATATTTTCAAAGCGATTTCCAAGATTTTCTGGTGAGGCAGACATTTTTTGAGTTTCATTTTATTTTTTCTGTTTGCTGTTATAACGTTCTATTTAGGTCCAATAATCATTTCCTAAAATATTATGTGGGGCTCGTGTCTCCTTACAAAAATACGAGAATTTTTAATTCCACCAGCCGTTACCTGTTTCCCCCTAATACGGATCTGTTAAGGTCCGCGAATTTCTCAACTCTAAATATTGTCGCTGTAGTGGAGTAACCCTAACAGAACCGTATTAAGGGGGGCAAGAGGTAGGCGGCTGGTGGAATTAAAAATTCTCGTATTTTTGTAAGGAGACATGAAACCCATCATATATAGAATGCTTTAATAGCAAAAACAAACCACAAATGGGACTTTCTCAAAAAACGTCTGCCTCTTTATTTCTCGACTCTAGTTATGATAAAGGCCGGCCCTGGATGGAAAATGAACAAACACGTGAGGGAAAAGTGACGAAGACAATACGGTTAGAGTTGCTTGGCGGTGAATCGTCTTGAACGGGTGCCAGACCTGTATTATATTAATAGAGTTCCTTGCGGCCAAACTCTGGTCTCTTCTTATTAGTCTCTTACTTGGAATCTTAACTCGACTACTCTGTAGCGTGTAAATTTTCCGCACAGGTTAAATGCTTCCAGTGGCGTATCTCCAGAGTAACATGCTCTTTTTTAAAATATCCAATGGTTTCACCATTAATTAATTATTTTCATATAATTGAGAGCTTCAGAACAAATAAAAAATGAGAAAGACTTAAAATTTTCTACCTAACAAAAACTACTCTAATATCTGGGTAATTGTACTAATTTGTAAGTCACTGGATAAGTTTTTTTTGTCTTTAAAACTAAGGATGTTCTAACGTTTTCCTAAGCTTCAAATTTTGAAAATTTACTGAATGTAAAACAAACGAGTATTTCAAAAATCAGCTGATTTTGAGGACAATTCCAAAATACAACATATTTAATTTTCCTATCGCGTGTGGACGTTCAAAGGTTCACAAGAGCATAATTAAATAGTATGACCCATGTAACCTATATGACTTTTATGAACAATACGACTACGATGACCTATATGACTTTTATAACTCATATTACCTTCATCATTTTTATATGACCTAAATGATTTACCCCCCAACCCCCAACCCTTTTCAAAATGAAAACAAACTAAATATTTGAAAACTAGATCCAGAAATATTTATTTGTTTAAACTCAAAATCTTGACGTTTCAAAACATTTTAAGTCTATTTAGGCATTGAATTTTTTAAAATTCATTGATTTTTCATAATACTATCCCATTAACTTTATTGATTTTTCATGAATACTATCCCGTCCACTCACTATGTGGATTTGGAAATAAAAACAACATTATATATAAACATTACATTATTGATATTAATTACTTAAAATAAAACCAAACTCATACACGTATTGCGTAATTATAATTAAAATCATTTTAAAAGTAGTTTATATGTTCTTTTCTGTTATTAATTTAATATTCAATGTTACAATTTAACACGACACGCTACAAAAAGATGAAATATTCAAGGTCAAAAATTATGTTATCATACCAATACCACGAAAAATTAATTCAAAAACAAGATAATGGTAAGACAAATTTTTATTCATGAATGAAACATAAATAAAAAATAAAGTAACAGTTGTTATCGTAGTGATACAAATAAACAATACTAAAACAAGCGAAAACAAGAATAAATACCACAGTAATCATACGATTACTACGGTATATGTAAATTATTAATGTATAATTGATTCTTGCATTATTTATTACATAAGCCACATTTATATGAAATTTAGCTGAATACATAAAAATTCATTTAAGATTAAGACTGTCGGATAGCCAAAATATGTCTGGTCCCATTAATATGCATTAGAGGGCGATACTATGGTATCGCCAATCGCCACATATGCTCTCCTGGTCAGGATAAAACCAACACCAATTGTCACTCATACATACGTTAAATATGTCGTATTGACGAGATCTAATAAGACTGGAATTCGAATATACGACTTTTGGTGTGCGAATAACAAAAATCTTTCTCGCTTAACTTTCGACAGTGCTAGTCAAAAGTCCCTTCCCCCCTCGTATCTTTTGACATTATGATGATAGGTGACACAATCGTGGGACCCTGTGGCAAGTAACACCGCATTTGAAAATCTGTTTGAGTTTAAAGCAGTGTTGATGTGAAAAAATTTGCAAAAGTGGAAAAAATTTGCATGCATCAGAATGCATTTTTAAAGCGAGGTGCCCCGATCGCCCTATATCGAGGACTTATTTCAGGGAGGTGCTTCAGAGGTTTGAAACAAGTCAGCAATCAGGTAGACAAACAATCTGGTCGACCAAAAATTTCTGATGAAAAAAATGATATAGTTACAGAAATGGTAGAAAACCCTACTTCCTTCACACCCTAAGTTACATATACCTGTAAAGTAACTCAAATTACAGTACACAGGGTGTTGGAAAAACTAATTTCACCCATACAAATTGTAAATGGTGCATCAACTTTCAGATGACGCCACCGACCGAAGACAGGAATTCTGTGAAAACATTATGTATGGCCAAAATATGGCCAACAGCCAGTCAATTCAAAAACAATCTGTTTTAGTTATAAAAGTACTTTCTACCTCAATGAAAATGTTAACACTCAAAATGCGAAGTATTAGAGTGATATAAATCATCATATGTTTCGTGAAAAACATACACAGTTTCCAGCAAAAGTAAATGTGTGACCAGGTTTTCTGGGAAACCGCATAATTTGGCCTATATTTTTGAATACTAACTTAATTGGTGAAGTGTATCTGGATATGTTACAAAACGCAATTGAGCCGTTGATTCTTGAAATTCTGGAAGGCAATCAAGACGAATTTGGTAACTTGGAACGTTCCAACAAGATGGTGTTCCTGCACAATATTATGATGCAGTAAGAGGTTATCTGGATGAGGAATATCGGGGTACATATATTGGATAACGAGGTCCGGATAGAATGGCCTACTCAATCACCGAACCTCACCCCTTTAGATTTTTTTCTATGGGGGTATCTTTCAAACGAGGTATCACTTGTCATAGGGTCCCGTTTATTGTTAGTGATCACAGTGGCCCTGTGACGTCATCTATGACGATTTGACAATTGTTTTGTCAAGTTTCAGTCCCAAATTATTAAAATTAGGATAAGAGTTCCTAAGGCCGATTTGCGCCCCCTTTAAAATTCGTTATAAATCGATGAAATCACATTTTTATTACTAAGTCCGGATAGAATGGCCTACTCAATCACCGAACCTCACCCCTTTAGATTTTTTTCTATGGGGGTATCTTTCAAACGAGGTATCACTTGTCATAGGGTCCCATTTATTGTTAGTGATCACAGTGGCCCTGTGACGTCATCTATGACGATTACGCCACGTGTTGCCACTGACGCTTACGTTCGTTTATTTTCACTCTCTAAATGTCATTAATCTAAGTATAGTAAGTATAATCGTTCGAAAGATACAAAGGGGGAGGGGACTTTTGACTAACACTGTATATTAATATATTTTTCCAAATCTATCAATTATAATAAAAATATTTTACGTTATTTGTTACTTTGGCTAGTAGAGAATGAAACTTCAAAACTAAAAATTATACCAAAAAGTAGTTGGGTTGAAATCTATTATTACTGTAGAAAACGTAATTTCTGATAATATAAAAAATGTAAATAATGTTATAAATTTATTGAAATATTTTATTTGATTAATAATTTTTACTGTGCTAAATGTACTTACAATTTACAAAATATATATAAAATTGTTTAGTGTTAATTTCTTGGCTTTGTAGTTTTGTATAAATTGTACTTGAATACCAGATCCGGTAAAGGCTGAGTCTATAATTACCAAAAATAGCAAATACCTACTGGTTCTTATAAAAAGTAAGTTATAATTATTGACATCTCTTATTTTTTTCACTACGCACTTTCCACACACATTCGATTATTTTAAATTTGATTGTTTGATATTTTTATACACAAGCCTTGTTATCTTATGACAGTCTAGTTTTTCGATAACAGGTGGTTACGAAAACCAAAATCGTATATCTGATTAATGGACGGTAATATCAATCTGATAGAAAAAGTAAAAAATGTTTAGCAGTTTCTTAAAAAAAAAAGGATAATTGACTTTGAGAATAGGTAGCTTAGCAAGGATGCACATTTGTATATAGGTAAATTGTGTATTGACATAATTTTGATCCAGGAACATGCTATTAAATTTATGACATACTTTCTGGTAGCACCCTGTATAGGTATTGGTTTTATTCTTGATATTTTTATTGTTCAACTGAGACCAAGTATATACTGTTGAAATAACTGCGTTTATTTGAAGATTTACATGAGAGAATAAGAACAAAATGTCAATTAAGACAATGTGAAATAAATGTACAATTCGAAGATCGATTTTATATTGCCGGGAAGCAAATGGATGGCAATTTGAGTATGAAAGTCGTTAATGATTTCAATTATTTAATGTTAATCCAATGTTATTTTGTTTAATAAATCTTGTTAAGCAGATTATTTGTTATTTTGTCTAATTTAAGAAATGAAATTTATTTTGAAATTTTATAAATGATAAAAGGATCACTGCACTTAACATAAACTTAATTTTGATATCATAGAACATTCTCATTCAATTTCTTGTGTGTTCCGAAATTTCCATATTTTTAGATTTAATTCTTTTTTCTGGTCATTATTTTCTTTATACATTTATTTTAGACACCACAAATATAACATGGTTAAGCCTAGAAAAATATGTTCCTTTTATGTCCTACTCGAAAAGTAGGGGTTGCGATTAGATTGTGCATACGGAACTATGGTCATTACAATTAAGTGAAAAAAAGTGTGATCATGACAGGTTCCCTATGGTCTTATTAAAAGGAAACCTGTCAGAATAGTTCCCTTCTAACTTCCCCGCTTTTGAAAATAGTGGGGGTGTATCTAGTTTTCCTCGAAAATGTTTAAAAATAATTTTGGTAGCTGTTTTATTCTGCCGAAAGTCAACATTTCTGCGTATCGAAGTTGTCATCTTCTAGACACCCAAAGTACCCACTAATCGTTATAAACACTGAATTCTAATTTTAGTGCTGTGACGCGAAACAAATTTTAATATTCTGACAATGACTGGAATAGGAAATTATAGTTTAAAGACACGTAAAAAATATACCGGTTATTCAAATAATCGTAAAAAATCTAAGAATAAATTAACAGTTGGAGAAAAATAATACAAGTACGTTATAAACTAAAATTAGGTAACGAATATAACGCTGCAGCGAGTTTCAGCTATGAATTATTATTATTAGACTTGTTCTTCAAAGTCAGTGACGGTCCGAAACGGGGGGAGGGAGAGGTCGCTATTTTGTCAATTGTTTTGTCAAGTTTCAGTCCCAAATTATTAAAATTAGGATAAGAGTTCCTAAGGCCGATTTGCGCCCCCTTTAAAATTCGTTATAAATAGATGAAATCACATTTTATTTATTACTTAAGAAATAATATTCAGTCGATTCCACACCAAATGGAGCATTTCCGAACTCTATTTCGTATACCATGGCGGACAAAAGTGTTCGTACCCGCGGTGCAACATTACAGTGATGTATATTTGTAAGGTATAAAATAGATATTATGCATTTTTTTAGAAAATTCTGAGACACGTCAATTTCTAATTCTAAAATGACATCTTGCGACCTAAAAATGTCATCCCTAAATTCAACCCCTTCAGGTGACAGCTACAACCCCTATATTTTCAAATTTGAAATATGGGCTTGTGATACTTCATTTGAAAGGTCTTTTCATTCTCTATGCAAAATGCTATGGCTTTAAATTTTATTACAGAAATTAACAAGAAAAAAAGTTTCTCCAGCGTAGGAAATTCGTTACATTAAAATAAAAACAAATCATTATTAATGCAGCAGTTGTTCAAAATGCATGCCTCCAAAATAGAAATGTCTTCTAAGGTTAGTTAACATCTGCGGGGTAAACGACCTAATTGCAAGTGTTATTCTTCTTCTTAAGTCTGCTAAATTGTCGGATTTGGTTTTGTAGACCATACTTTATACATATCCCCATAGCAAGAAGTCTAACTGCGTGAGATCAGGTGATCGTGCAGGCTATTCTACAGAACCACGTCTCCCTATCCAGCGATTTGGAAAGATTGTGTGGATATATTGCCGGACATTGACTTCGTAATGTGCTGGTGCATCATCCTGCTGGAACCATATTGCATTACCTGGAAGTTGTTCGGTTTCCTTCAGCTGGATACAAGTTTGCCATCGCCGGTACAACATTATTTTGGAGTAGCGCTAAATAAATTTCTCCATTCAAATTGCCGTCAATGAAGAAGGGACCAATGATATTTTCTCCAATTATTCCTGCCCAAACATTAACTTTCTCAGGGTTTTGCGTGTGTAGTTCCCTCATCCAGTGAGGATTTTCTCTCACTTTTTTCGTTCGATTGTCAACCAAAAGATTGTACGTATTTATAAGTTTTCATCTTATAGTAGGGAATGTCGGCAATTACAGATATTTATTTTTTGTTATTATTAACATTTCAGAACCTAAAATTGACAAATAGTGTTACTTATAAAAGTTGTATTTTAACGTAACGAATTTCCTACGCTGGAGAAACTTATCTTTTTTTCTTGTTAATTTCTGCAATAAAATTTAAAACCATATACCTTTCAAATGAAGTACCACAAGCCCCTACTTCAAATTTGAAAATTTAGTTGTAGCTGTCACCTGAAGGGGACTGAATTTAGGGATGACATTAATACGTCGCAAGATGGCATGTGAAAATATCGCATGAATTAGAAATTGACGTGTCTCAGAATTTTCTAAAAAAATGCATAATAATGAAGCTACTGAATTTATTCCATTTGGCTGTTTCACATTGTAGAGAGGACAACATTAACAACGGAACAGAGCCTGAGAGTGGCAATTTGAATGAACAGAGCCTGAGAGTGGAAACTGCATCTTTATTTTACTTACGGTACCTTGAGATATCGGCGGCAACTCCAGATATTTTTCTTGAAATAGGCGGCCTGCGTGAAACTTCGGCCTGCATTCGTATTCTGTCTCCGTAAAGAATCATCTGCAGAAACGTTATCTTATACATTTCTATTAGGTAAACAATCTCTCTGAATTGCAACACAAAAACTAAAGCAAAAAGTTTAACACTGATAACTGTTAACTACTACTAATGACAAGCACGTTTCTAGGTAATATCACTAAAGCTGATTATGGCCAATTTCTTAAATCTCAGGTTTGTTTTTTTGCTGCTTGCTCGCTTTTGTCGTTCGATTGTCAAGCAAAAAATTGTACTTATTCATTAGTAAGTTTTTATTTCATAGTAGGGAATGTCGGCAATTACAGACATTTATTTTTTTGTTATTATTAACATTTCAAAACCTAAGATTGACAAATAATGTTACTCATAAATGTTATTTTAATTAAACTTATTAGCTAATTAATAATAATTATATTCAAATTAATTACTATAAATATGCTACTGTAACCAGTGGTAGTGTATGTAGCTATCAGTGTAATAGACATACGTGCCAATAATAAATATATTATACATGATGCAAAAAATTTGTCTGTGGACTTAATCTAGGATTCACAACTTTTATCACTTTCCCCCTTTTGTAACATGAGCCACTACATACAGGGTGTTCCTAAAAGGTATGTCATTTTAACAGCGTGTTCCTCGATCAAAATGTGATTTAGACAATTTACCTACATATATATAAATATGCATCTCTGCCGAGCTACAGCCCTTCAATGTCTCCATTTTTAATTTGTTTTTATAGAGATACTTGCGCTATGAGATAAACGTTTCAAATCTGGCATGACCGCTCATTCTTAGAATGCAAATAAGCAGTTAGATTCTTATCTATCTCACTTAAAATTGAAGTTAGCTACTTTACCGAAATTTAATTCGTTTTACAAAATGTCTTAAATTTAATTTGTTTGACAAAATATCTTAAATCTGGTTACACCATATTGAAGTGCTTTAAGAAATAAAAAGAATCTTATTATTTTTCAAAATTCTGAGAGCTTAACCATTTTCGTGAAAATGGCATGTAAATATATAGGTATGTCTTTATTTTATTATCGTTTAGTTTTTCGATAAGAGTTGTCTACTCTGATTAATTCATGGATGGTAGATGATTTGACAGAAAAAGTAAAAAATTGTTAGCAGTAAGCAGTAAGAAAAAAACTAGTCAGCTTTGAAAATAGATAACTCCTCAGAGATGCATATTCATATATCGGTAAATTATGTTAAGTCGATATAATTTTGGGACAGGAACACTGTTAAATTTGTGACATACCTTTTAGGAATACCCTGAAGTATTCAAAATAATTATGCGACGTTACATATTTTTCCCTATTCGGGTTAAAATTACGTAATGTTTGGTAACTGGTGTTTCTATGTAAAACAGCTTCCAGTTTTTTTTTAACGGAAATACCTTTAGGATCTACTAAATTCATCAACGTATTTTGTACGTCAGTTATCATTCCGCCATATACAGGGAGTCCCCGGATTGAGTTAACTATAGGTGAAATGGACAAAAAATTAATTTTTCGTCAAAAAGTCATTCTTCATAAACAGTTTTGCTTGTCTTGTAACGTCCATAAAGTTTGTTGTTTGTTCAATTTAACATACAAGGTTACAGACAAATAGTAGAAGTTACATACATACAAATAGTTACATACATATTTAACATACAAAATAGCAGAAACTAAATAATAATGAAGAGTAAAGTACTTTAAATATTAACGCTCTGTAAAAAAGTTATTTAGAAAAATTGTTTGCAATTAAATTTAATACTCAAATATGAAAGCATGGCCTACTAGTCAATATTAAGTATTTTGAGGAGATTCCGAAATTTTTATCATTGTTAGGCCCACCGTAGAAGACCGACTATCGGTCACCTACAATGTTGTCTGTATGACAGTCGCGGCTGATGATAAAGGGCACAAGGGCACAGGGGCACAGGGGCACTACGATATTTTAATAGTAGTATCTACACAGATTTAAGTGGTTATGTGTCCTAAAACAAACAAACTGTTTTGTTTTATTTGTTTAGTGATGGGTGGCAACGGAAGTGCATGGACCCAAGAAGGGGTGATTTAAAACATTTAAATGAACGAGCTAAGAAACATGCTAGCTACAATGAAAAACATTTACATAACATCTTAGATTTTAGTGTGTTGGGAAAGGTGACAGACATAAGGCAACAGCTTGATAGTGCTTATCGTGAAAATATAAGACGTCACAATGAAAATGTGGATAAAAACAGACATATTTTAAACCAAATAATTAATTGTGTTAAATTTTGTGAAACAAATCCGGGACTTTATTGAAAAGGCGATTAACATTTTTGTGAACAATAAGAACAGGCGAGCTGATTTCATCTACAAATAACGGTAAAATACCTATATCAAATTTTTTTTCACATGTTGCCACCCATTATTTTAATATATTTAAGCCCTCAATATTCGTGACTAAATATTATTACAAAAAGCTACCAAATCCCAAAAATTATTCTTGTGAAAGTCTATATTTTTGTATAAAAGAATTTTTCATTGAAATTCTGAAGTGTCAGTAAAACGCATGACCTTGAAAATTTCAAAAATGTTCGCCTGCGGCGCCATTGGTAGCTAATAAGTAATCCTACTAACACACCATATGCGCACCCATGTAACACAACCACGAGCCGCCACTGCTGTATGAATGCAACGTATACGTTTAACACAGACAGTCGGTCACCGACTATTTTGAAGTAAGACACCGCAGACCAATCCAACTTTTTAGTCACACCGTCTTTTTAGTCTGTCGTCTGCGGTGTCTCATTGAGCCCCACCGCAGACGACCGACTATCGGTCGCTTACAATTTTGTCTGTATGAATGCAACGTATACGTTTAAATGAAACACCGCAGACGACAGACTAAAAAGACGGCCCGACTAAAAAGTTGGATTGGTCTGCGGTGTCTTCCTTCAAAATAGTCGGTGACCGACTGCCGTGTGCGGTGGGTCTTATACGTTTGAGGTATAGCCATTTTTCCTTTAAAAAAACATTACACAGGCCCACAAAAAAAATTTTTTTTTGACTATGGATAAGAACATAGTTTTTCTCTGTATTTTTTGACGCTGAATGCAAATCCGGTGTCCGTTTAACTGTAGCACGTCAGGAACAAGGTCATTTGAAGGTCAAATCGTGAAATAAATAAAAAAATTAAAACAGAATAAACTCATATATCTTTATGTTTCTGGGGTCTCTGAATCCACATCCAGTGTCCGCTTAACCGTAGCACGTCAGGATCAAGGCCATTTTAAGGTCAAATCGCGAAATAAAAGCTTAAAAGAGAATAAACCCATATATCTTAATGTTTCTGGGGTCGCTGAATCCAAATCCGGGGTCCGTTTAACGGTAGCACGTCAGGATCAAGGTCATTTCAAGGTCAAATCGCGAAATAAAAGCTTAAAAGATAATAAACCCATATATCTTTATGTTTCTGGGGACGCTGAATCCAAATCCGGTGTCCGTTTAGTGGCAGTAGTTACCATCATAAAGAAACCAAATATTGGTTTCTTTATGGTTACCATCTCCATCATCCTCTGGGGCAGCAGGCATTCTATATGCACGCACATGCACACAGTCACGCACATATGCACTTACATACACACACAAGTACACACTCACGCATACACGCTTTTATACACACGCAAAAGTGTATGTCTGGTTGAAGGAGTCTAAACACGTTTATTCAATGATTCACTCACTGATTTTCAGTAAGATGATTACTATGTAGTTAGATGATATTCAGTAAGGTGGCTACGAGAATTAGTATCAACTTATCTAATGTACAGGATACACGGACTTAGATATATTTTACCTTAACAAATAATAGCAATACATTCACGAAACCGAAAATCCTTAACCACATTTCCCTAATACAGCCTAAGGTACATGATGAAAATGAGACCATTTACGGTCTTCTATCATGGGTTTCAGATTTGGATTCAGCAACTTTAAAAACATAAAGACACAAACTTTTGCCTCATACGTTTTTTAGTGATTTAACCTTGGAGTGTCCTTCGAAGTCACGTGATATGGTAAGAATAACTTCAGATTCTAATTCAGCGATCCCAGAAACATAAAGATATATGGGTTTATTCACTTTTAAGCCTTTATTTCGCGATTTGACCTTGAAATGACCTTGATCCCGTGACGTGCTGCGGTTACACGGACACCGGATTTGGATTCAGCGTCAAAAAATACAAGGAAAAACAATGTTCTTATCCATAGTCAAAAATAAAACAAATTTTGTGGGCCTGTTTTATGTTTACTAAAGACGCAGATATAATAAGAAATCATTGTTCATCACAGTAGTTAATAGGTTGTCTTTACACTATTTCTGCTCAGGGTCCCTAATTAGAAGATTTGAAATTCCAGTAAGCCATCAATAAGGCAATTGTCACTGTTTGACATTGTGTTTGACAAAGCGCTTGAAATTTCAATTATGATTTTTAATTCCAAATAATGCTTACTTTACAACATATATATTTTTTTAATTTCTTATTAAATGTTATTTCATCGGTAATATTTCTTATCGTCATGCAATTGAATTGTTTCATGAAAAATATCCAGAAGTCGAAATTAGCCGTCAAAGTTTGAAAATGGTACGAAAATTTGATTTTAACTGGTAATGTAAAATGCGGAAAAAAATCAAAAAAGGTCCATATGATGCAGCCACAATTCTAGTTTTAAATTCAGTCGAAGAAAATCCAAAATATCATTAAGAAAGAGATCTGCACAAAGCTGAGATTAGCAAGACAGACATTCAAAGGATTTTGACCGAAAATAAGTTTAAAGCTTTCAAACCAAAAATAATACACGCGTTGGAAGCTGGTGATGGTGCACGTCAATTGGATTTCTGTTTAGAAATAGGAGCGAGGCTTACTGTAGTTATGCATTTTCACAAGAGTATAATTTTTTCCGATGAAAGCACTTTTTCTACCAATGGAGTGGTATCGTCGCAGAATTGTCGTTTTTGGGCACAAGAAAATCCATCTTTTTCAGTGACTTCTAGAAGTAGAAATTTCAAAAAGGTGAATGTTTGGTGTGCAATTACTTTCAATCGAATAATTGATCCGTATTTTTTTAAAGAAAATTTCAATTAAAATTCATACTTGGAGATGCCAACATATTTTCAACAGGACGGATGCCTCGCACATTCAACAATTCAGGTCCGCAGTTAGCTTAACAAACAATTTGGAGAGAAGTGGATCGGAAGATATGGACCTATTTGTTGACCAGCAAGGTTCCCAGACTTGTCGCCACTTGACTTTTTCCTTTGGGGATTTATGAAGGAAATAGTTTATAGACAGCCGATAGAACACAATTGATTTACTCAAGACACTGATCATTCAAGCAGTGGCCGAAGTAAATCAAGAAATTATCCACTCAACATACACATCTTTTAGAACGAGGTTGAGGAGGTGTGTTGAACTTAGAGGCCTGCATGTAGAATAGTTATGATGGGTGAATAATAATTTTGCTGTTTTTTCAAAATAATTGTTGAATTTATTTATTAAATCATAATTTCTTCAAAATAAATGTTTAAATAATATTTTTGGGGTTTATGATTTCTTATTTTGTCTGCACCTTTAGTAAACATAATTATTTTAAAGGAAAATTCTTCAAGGAAAAGGCTATACTTCAAACGTATAACAATGATAAAAATTGCGGAATCTCTTCAAAATACTTAATATTGACTAGTAGGCCATGCTTTTGTAGGGTATATTGTTGTTAATTTTAATTGAATTATGTACGTGGTAGGTAGGTACCTACTTATTTGTGTATATTTCTGTACAAACTTAATTCTCACGTTTCGGCGTGTACCGTTTGTAGATTTGTGTAAATACGTGACAAACCTCTGGTACAGCCTATTTGCTTTCTGCTAACAACACCCGCATAACGGTTCGGTTTTCCCAAACTAACCTGTGGTTGGGTTTTCCCCTAATTCAGTTTACAACTGTTTACTGGAGACTGGTTTCGGGGAACCTACCTACCTCTCGGGGAACCCACCTACCTACCTGTATAATGAAGGGTCTTGGGGACTTACCTTCCATGTAGATAGTTAGTCCATCTTTACCGTTCACCGGCTCCAGACCGGAGTCGATCTCCGCGGTTCACCGGCTCAAGACCGATCTTCGCCGGACTCTCATTTTTATCTTGTAAATATATAAATAAATGACTGTACATACATAGCCGATTAAAGTCCTTTACTTACCACACCACCCTCGCCATACTTTCATATTTGAGTATTAAATTTAATTGCACAGAATTTTTCTTAATAACTTTTTTACATAGCTTAATATTTAAGGTACTTCACTTCATTATTATTTAATTTTTGCTATTTTTGAACACCCTGTACATTAAATTGAACAAACAACAAACTTTCTGGGCGTTTCAAGACAAGCAAAACTTTTTATGAAGAATGCCTTTTTTGTCGAAAAATTAATTTTTTTGTCCATTTCGCCTATAGGTAAAAAATAGGATCAGTATAATGTGGGTCCCAGTGGCGGCCGGCAGGTGGAATTTGACATGCTCATATTTCCGTAAGGAGACTTGGAACCTACACCAGATTTTAGGGGTGGTTACTAGATCTAAGTAGAAGGCTATAATGGCAAAGAAACCATGGGAAACTTGCGATTTTTTTTTTCAAAAATGGCTGCCTCCGGGCGGACTTTTGCGAAATATTTTTTTTCGTAATCTCCGAGTAAATACAATTTTTTTATACTTGTGATATTTGCAAAATTCTTAATTTGCTTAGAGATACAACTGTTGTAAAATCTCACAGACGAAATGCTGAAATGAAATCAAAATTCAGATTACCATCACTTTTACAGATCTGAAAATGTGAAAAAAATCACAAATAGAAAAAACTTTGTATTTACTCGGTGATTATAAAAAATATATATATTTAGCAAATATTTTGCTAGTCGTTTCCAAGATCTGCCTGGAGGCAGCCATTCTTGGAAAAAAATTGCAAGTTTTCCCTGAAGATTTTTTTGCAATTATAGCCTTCTACTTAGATCTAGTAACCACCCCCCAAAGTATGATGTGAGTCACATACGTCCTTAGGAAAATACGAACATGTCAAATTCCACTGGCCGCCACTGGTGGGTCCCATGCTTCCTTACGAAAATACAAGAATTTAAAATTCCACCAGCCACAACTGGTCCTAATGTTTCTTCGAATTCATATGTCCCTTTACATCCCATACATCTTTATAAGCATATTGCTTATTACACGGTATGCGACGTGGAAATATTCCATCGGTTTAAAATCTTTTAAGTTTCGATTTAACTCCTTAAAAGTTTTTTAATGATATTTTGTAATTCATATGTGAATGGAATCCTGGAGACACATAGGTAATTAATAAGCAGACTTCAGCTATACGCGGTTTTAACCTTGAACGACTCTTATGAATGGATTGCTTCATTCATAATCTCCAAGAGGCGCGTGCGCGGTTGATCCTGGGACTGAACAGTTTCTGTTCATGGGATGTTTGCACTGGTATAATAGAGAAAGGCCAAATATTATTGGCGAAGTACAGTGTGCCTTTTTTTTGTCAAATAATTATTATTTAATCGATAATTGCAGTGTATTAAATATATAATAGTTTTTGAACATAAACAAGTTATTTTAACCATTTATACCCATATATACTAAAAAATTGTCACTAATAAAACATAAGGTTTACATCTGATGAACAGATATTCATGTTTACTTGAGAGCCGTTCAAGGTTAAAACCACGTATGTCCGAAGTCTGTTAATAAGTAAGGTTTTTCGCTTGATATTTGGTTTTGTTTGCATGACGCGACGCCGAAACACCTAGAACTGAAGGAACACCTAACACCTGCAAGATACGTGCGGTGGCCCATATAACTAATCTATTTATTATACAGGGTGTACAAAAAGTACAGGGACGGTCGATTATCTCAAAACCAAGGCGAGAAAACGAAAAATGACGTCAACAAAAGTTATTTGACTGAAAAAAACGAGTTTAATGGTCACCATCAAGGTCCTTGGCCGTGACCTTGATGGTTTTTTCGAGGTGAACTTGAAAAAGTCAAATAGAACGTCATATTTTTGACCCCAGATTCTTACAGAGCGCGAAATTCTACGTTCAGATGTGTATCCATGTCTTATATGAACATGACCTCTAGAGGTCATTTTGAGGTCAAGTATGTTTTTAGTCCAGCACAGCCTGGAAATCGTATTTTTAATGTAAAATGACCTCAAAAAAAGTTGTTGGATCAAAAAAGCGAGTCTAATAGTGACCTTGTCCTTGGCCTTGGCCTTGACCTTGAGGGTTTTTACAAGGTTGATTGGGAATTTTCAAATTGAAGCCCACAATTCCAACCTCCGTTTTTTAAAATAAGAAATTCAGTATTTTTTTACGCATTGATATCCTGGCTCTCAATAAATACAAGAGACAAGTTAATGTTGGAGAGTGCTCTTCAATATTCAGAAAAGTATTACGGAAATTCGTGGACAGATTATAAAAATTAGTATATTTGCTTTACCCGCATTTAGTCATCGGTTCATCTTCGATGTTCAGAGCCTACGACGAGGACGTATCCGGATAGATTTTTAGACCCCATTTAGACTCCCGGCCAAGGTCAAGGTCAAGTTTACCATTAGACTCGCTTTATTGATCAAATAACTTTTGTTGTGGTCACTTTTCATTAAAAATACGATTTCCAGGCTGTGCGAGACTAAAAACGTATTTGACCTCAAAATAACCTCTAGAGGTCATGTTCATATAAGACATGGATACACATCTGAACGTAGAATTTCGCACTCCTTAAGAATCTGGGGTCAAAAATATGGGGTTCTATTTGACTTTTACAAGTTGACCTTGAAAAAAACCATCAAGGTCACGGCCAAGGTCAAGATCAAGGTGACCATTAAACTGTTTTTTTTTCAATCAAACAACTTTTGTTGAGGTAATTTTTTCGTTTTCTCGCATTGGTTTTGAGATAATCGACCGTCCCCGTACTTTTTGGACACCGTGTATGTATTTGGTGTTCCATTAATCGGCGGCGGGAACAGCAAAGAGTGGAGAATCGGAGTCCCGGAACTGTATATGTCGTCTATGTACGTACCAAAATAGTGTTTAGAAGCGCTTAATTTACGTCACAAAATATTGCAAATTCAATTACTGACTACTCATTACTTAGTAAACATAAGAGTCTCAGTTGCCAAAATCACGTATTTTGAGAACAGGTATTTGGAACAACTATGCCCTTGGAAACGAAACACATCATACCTATTATCGTGAAATTCTAGATACCTCCATGTAGTGAAATAGTTAAACCACCACGACAGGCACGCAACGCATCCCGATGTCCTTGAACGCTTCCCGACAGGCCACGGGAAGCAGACAGTCACGTATAAAGGCCGAGTTGTACGACCATTTGACGGTCCACATGCTCGGTGTGTATTATTCTAGTTTTATTTAAACAATATACAGTGAGCAACAAAAATATTCGGACACCATTATTATATTACGTTTTCATGTGTTTTTGTAAGAAAAATGTTAACAAAATTAGAAATGTAATAAACAGTAGACAGTTGAATGTTTTTCAAAGCTTAGAAATCATTGTTATTTCTACGAAGGTTCCAGTACCCACTCCAACACTTACATAAGTGTTGGAGGTAAAAAAAATAAAAAAACTGGACGTTTTCCACGAAACACCGAACTATTATACTTTTCTCGACGCGCGTTTCGCCAACTGAGTTGGTATCTTCAGGAGAAGATTAAAACTAAATTCTAACCTACACACTTGCACTATTTATACTAAATTTGTTGCCACGGTTCACTGAACCGTAACTGTCTTTGTTTATTAGAGCAAACAGTGGACTGGTGGGTATCGGACCATTGTCTTTATTCATACTACTGTTACACTTAATGATTTCTAAACTTTGAAAAACAACCAACTGTCTACTGTTTGTTACATTTCTAATTAATTTTAAATTATTTATGTCTATCCTATGGTTGTTGTCAAAAGCGTGTTGGGCAACACAAGATTTTTTCCGTTCTGCCATATTTCAAATGAAATATGGTTGTTCTTTAAATCTAGTCAAAATGGATTTTTTGTTTGCCCAATATACTTTTGATCACAGTCTTTACAACTTATTTCCTATATTCCTGACTTTTTGTTATTGTCGATTTTGTCTTTGGGGTTATTCAAAAGCGTCTGTAGTTTATTTTTAGAGTTATTAACCAAATTGATATTACTATTTTTTTTTAAATTTTCTAGTCCGCGGGTGAATTTAGGTTCATATAGTAACGAAGCAAATTTCGAAGTCGTGGAATTGTACAGGGCTCTCTTAAATTTATGCTTCCTTATTAACTAATCCTTATTAACCAGACTCTAGGGAAATACTAGAATTTATCTAATACTTCTGTCTCAAATTTACTCATAAAAAGATCTGCAATGAAAAGTGACAAGGAGTCAATAACGGACGAAGCCTGTCAGGGGCCCGGGGCGGCAAAACTGAATGAGGCCCCCGATCTTAGAAGTGTAGTGATGTATTTTTACAAGTTTTTTATTCAGTTCACATTTGCATGTACGAGTGTGTATGTTTAGTTCAGATCTTACAAATTAAATTCAAACCAGTTCCTCTCAACCAATTTTGCTGAAATTTTTAATACTTATGTAAAGTCGGTGACAATGCAATGTTGAGGTATCATGGAGACGCCGTACGCCGAAGGTGGCCATATAAATTCCTTTAACCACACATGATAAACCAAACATGTTTGGGCTCGTTTGATTTGTCTTGATGGTTACTCTTATTTTAGTAGTACTGTCAACAAAAAAAGTTTGTATCAAAAATTTCTATGTACATAATGTGTAAATAATATGTATGTAATATGTATGTAATATGTAAATAATATGCTAGGCTCTAGCAGATAATTGTAATTTACTTTTGTATCTACGGGGCCTCCAACTCCAAACTGCATCATACTTAGGTAGGTACTGAGCATATTTTTTAGCCTTGTTTAAGATTTGATCAAAAGAACTTGTCGACATTTGGAGGCCCTCGTGAGACCAGAGGTCCGGGGCGGAGCGCCCCTTCCGCCCCCCGTTAGTCCGCCACTGCAAGGAGTTACCCATTGCCGTTCCCTCATGTTGTTGAAAATATTCACCATTATACTGAAAACAATTTTGATTCATACAAATACTAGTAAGCCAAATGTATTTCTTAATAATGTTGTCATCTAAACCATTTAATTCGAGTAATTCCCTGAGGTAGTTCAAGGTTTGCGGGATTGGGACACTTGGAAACAATGAGCATATTTCAAACGAGACCAACATGATAATGCTTTTTGTTTCCAAGTGTCCCAATCCCGCAAACTTTGGACTACCTCAGGGAATTACTCGAATTAAATGGTTTGGGCGATAAAATTATTAAGGAATACATTCGGCTTACTAGTATTTGTATGAATCAAAATTGTTTTCAGTATAATGGTGAATATTTTCAACAATGGATAACTCCGTGTCACCTTTCATTGCAAATCTTTTTTAAGAGTAAATTCGAGACAGAAGTAAAAGATAAATTCGAGTATTTCCCTAGAGTCTGGTTCAGGTATGTGGACGATATCTTCGCGGTATTTGATACAAAAGTAATTAGTTTAGATAATTTTGTTGCTAAATTAAATAACTGTTTCCCTAACATAAAATATACATATGAAATGGAACACAATGAACAGCTACCATTTTAGATGTATTAGTTATTAGAAATAGTGAAAATAAGTTAGTTTGATGTATATAGGAAAGAAACCACGACTCTTAGATATATTCTCAACGATTCACACCACCCTTCAACATAAAATGGCAAGTTTTAATTTTCTAATTCCCCGTATGTTAAATATCCCCCTCAGTAAAGAGAGGTTTGAACATGAACAAACAATTAATTAAGAATATAGCTAAGAATAACGGTTACTCAGTCCATTTAATAGATAAGTTAATAAGGAAGCATAAATGTAAGAGAACCCTGTACAATTCCACGACTTTTCGTAGAGATACTGACAATTCGAAATTTGTTTCGTTACCATATGAACCTAAATTTACCCGCGGACTAGATAAAATTTTTAAGAATATCAATATCAATTTGGTTTATAATTCAAAAAATAAACTATAGA
The DNA here is from genome assembly GCA_029963805.1 of Aromia moschata. Classification (NCBI taxonomy): domain Eukaryota; kingdom Metazoa; phylum Arthropoda; class Insecta; order Coleoptera; family Cerambycidae; genus Aromia; species Aromia moschata. The sequence continues at coordinate 371,447 of JAPWTK010000053.1, read as the reverse complement.
CGCTTTTGGGTAACCCCAAAGACAAAATCGATAATAACGAAAAGTGAGGAATATACGAAATAAGTTGTAAAGATTGTGATCAAAAGTATATTGGGCAAACAAAAAGATCTATTTTGACTAGATTTAAAGAACACATGGCTCGTTTGAAATATGGAAGAACAGAAACATCTTGTGTTACCCATCACGCTTTTGACAATAACCATAGGATAGATATAAATAATTTAAAATTAGAAATGTAACAAACAGTAGACAGTTGGATGCTTTTGAAAGTTTAGAAATCATTAAAGGTAACAGTAGTATGAATAAGGACAATGGTCCGATACTCACCAGTCCACTGTTTTCTCTGATAAGCAAAGACAGTTACGGTTCAATGAACCATGGCAACGAATTTAGTATAAATAGTGCAAGTGTGTAGGTTAGAATTTAGTTTTAATCTTCTCCTGAAGATGCCAACTTAGTTGGCGAAACACGCGTCGAGAAAAGTATAGTAGTTCGGTGTTTAGTGGAAAACGTCCAGTTTTTTATTTTTAATATAAGTGCGACAGTTTCACGATATTCTCCTATAGATTTTCTTATAAAATATTTCAATAGTGATGTTACTTCATGGTACCTTCTATAAAAACAAATTTGCCAACATCACTAATTCTCATACACCCTCATACACCCTCAGACTCTTTTCTGAGGAAGTTTTAGAATACCTAGTATATTTTGTGTTGTAAACTCTATTTCACTAAAGATAATTTGTTCTGGGATCAAGTTATTTACTCCGATGAATGCAAATTGAATTTATTCAATTATTTAGTAAGACAGTAAGGAGTTTAGTAAGACAAACACATCAGAATAAACCAGGGACTCTAAAACACGGGGGTGAGTGTATAATGATCTGATGGTGTATTATATGGAGTATACAATGAGGGCGTAAAGTCGCGCAAAAAAAAAAATCAAAGGATAATTTTTTAGACAAACGCTCGAACACGTCAATTAAATTTTTCATTTGTCGATATTTTGATGTACTTCATTTGTGTTTTTTATTGACAGCTGTCAAAGATATGACGTCACCGATATTTTTTTTAAATGACAACATATGACTTGTGACAACATCATTTAAAAGCCCTTATTTCACGCAATATGCTCCTAAATTTTGAAGCGATTCTATCAAGCCACTAAAATAGTGACCGTTCAAAAGTTAAAATTCGACAAAAAACGAAGGAAAGTTTATTTAAAAAATCACTCGAGCACGAGAGGTTCTACAGCTATTTGCGCGGCTATTTGACATAACACACTCTTAATAGTTATCCAGAATTCCAGAAATTCAAAATAAATAATAAAAAGCCCATTCTTAAATCTTTTTATTTAACCTATTTGTTAAAAACAGAACACTAAAATTAAAAATAACACAATTAAAACTACCTATCCTAATCTGGTCTTTAATAAATATTCAAACTGTGCCCGTTGACTTCTTGACAATAACCAAGCCGCGAATCAAATTCTTAACCATGTTACATATCATTTCAGCGAGTATATTTTGAATTTCGTATCTTATTCTATTTTTTTAAGTCATCTATACTAGTAGGCTTATTTACATATACGCTATGTTTTAAATAATCCCACAAAAAAAATCCATGGGGGTTAGGTCAGGCGACCTAGCAGGAAACTCGAGTTGACCCTTTCGCCCAATCCATCGACCCAGAAATACTTCGTCTAAAAAATTAATTTAAATAAATCATTCGATTAAAATAATTAAGAATGCGCTTTATATTATTTATTCTCAATTTTTGGAATTCTGGATAACTGTTGAGAGTATGTATTGCCAAATAGCCTAGCAAATAGCTGTAGAACCTCTTGTGTCTGAACGATTTTTTAAATAAACTTTCCTTCCTTTTATTTTAACTTTTAATTAGTTGCCATTTTAAAATGGCTTGATAGAATCGCGCCAAAATTTAAGAGCGTACTTCGTGAAATAAGATCTGTCGGCAAATGAAAAAAATTTATTGACGCATCGGAGCGTTTTTGTAAAAAAAAATATCCTTTAATTTTTATGCGCGACTTTACGCTCTCACTGTATATGGAGTAGTAATGGTGTTGGTCAATTTGTTTTTCTAGAAAGTATCATGAACAAACACAAATATTTAAACATTTGAAAGAAAATCTATAGGGAACTTCCGTGAAACTGCCGTGAAACTGGGTTCCAGTAACAATTTTCGGTTTCAATAGGATCAAGATCCAGGTTGATCTGATAATAAAAACGTCTAAGAAAATGTGACATTAACAATAAACACGCATTAAATGAAATTACTGCAAATTTTGAATAAGATGTCCCTTTATTTAACATCGAAATTATTACACAATATGCAGCAATGGTTGCAAATAAATAATCGTATGTGCTAAAGATACACTAACAAGAATACTAAAATATGTTTATATTTTGGTTTAACCATAATTAATTAAGACATACGAATACTTTTATAACAGCCAATCCGTACCATGTTAAAAAATGTATTTTTAATATTCCTTCCTGTCATCCTAGCTAAATTGTATATACGAGGCGCGTTCATAAACTAAGGGCCGTTTGCTTATATATAAATATTGGCGCTTCGAAGCACAGTCTGACTACTGCAGCGCCATCTACTGACTCATTGCGAAGCTACAGCGTCATTTGTTTTGATTCTGAAGTCGTATTGTTGTCCGTGAATGCAAAGAACAATGGCCGCGAAAATCGTTGATCCCGCCAACTGTGAAGTGCATTCTGTGATTCGTTTCTTATGTGCAAAAGGATCGTCGGCTGCTGAAATTCATCGGGAGTTATGCCTGGTTTACGGACCTACAGTTATGAGTGAAGGAAAGGTTAGACAATGGTGCCGTGATTTTAAAAATGGCCGAACAAATGTCCATGACGAAGAGCGGAGTGGCAGGCCCAGTATCCAGACCGATGAAATTGTTTCACAAGTGGACCAAACACTGCGATCTGATCCTCGATTGACGATTAGTGGCCTGGCTAACAAATTTCCTGAACTTGGACGCACTACTGTTTACAATATTGTCACAGAAAACCTCGCATACCGCAAATTGTGTGCAAGGTGGGTACCAAAAATGCTCACCGACCACCACAAAGAGCAAAGAATGTCTAGTGGACGAAAGTTTTTGGCCCGTTATCAACATGATGGAGATGATTTGTTTTCTCACATTGTTACTGGGGACGAGACGTGGGTATCCTACGCCAACCCAGAAACAAAACTGCAATCGATGCAGTGGCGACACTCATCTTCACCAAAACCGAAAAAGTTTAAGCAAACTCAGTACACAACTCGAAAATTGATGGCTACAGTTTTTTGGGACAAAGACGGTGTTCTTTTGGTTGATTTCATGGAACGTGGGACAACAATTACAGCTGACGTGTACTGCGAAACGCTAAAAAAATTGAGACGTGCGATCCAAAACAAACGCCGCGGGAAACTGTCATCTGGCATAATCCTCCTCCACGATAACGCGCGTCCTCACACTGCTGCCAAAACCAATGAGAAAATTCAAGATTTTCGTTGGGAACTTTTTGACCACCCACCGTACAGTCCCGACCTTGCACCTAGCGACTACTTCCTCTTCTTGCATTTTAAACAGTGGCTCGGTGGACAACGTTTTGAAACCGAAGAGGGACTCAAAAACGCCGTTGTCAACTGGTTCAACTCTCAGGCGGCAAGCTTCTATGCAGAGGGGTTAAAGAAGTTGGTGCAGCGGTACGAAAAATGCTTAGAAGTGAACGGCGATTATGTAGAGAAGTAAAGTAAGATTGTACCTAACTAAATATGACAATAAAATTTGTTTCTTATGAGTACATTTTTTTCTGTGACCGAACGGCCCTTACTTTATGAACGCGCCTCGTATAATATTCGTGTTTTATACCTTATTAACAGATGTTTACATTTATATTGTACATATGTATCTTCCCGAGCTCTTTCTTGTGAATATCACTTACATAGTTATAATGTTACACTGCGGTACGAATACTTTTGTCCGCTACTGTATGTGTTCAAAAACGTATACAATGTATGGCTATTAAATAACTGAACTGCTGTCATAACACTTTTTATTCGTTACCCATTACAGTAGCAACCTTTTCGCCTTCAATGTACTCCCCTTGGCGATCTCTACACCGCTCCAAACGACTTTTCCATTGTTGAAAGCGGTGCTGGAAATCCGCTTCTGTCAGCTAGTTCAGAACCTCCGTCGATTTTGCTTTAACCGCTTCCACACTTTCGAATCTTGTCCCCTTCAGTGTCACCGTGTCTAACAAGCCTGGATCAGTATCAATGTTATTTAGAATGTCAGCGCAAATGTTCATTCCTGATTTCTTTTGCTCGGAAGTGACGAGTTTATGTATGTTGAACGATTCATGAAAATCTGGCGAACACACTCTTTGTCGATTCCCGTTATTTCAGCAAGCCCTCAGATGCTTAGACGACGATCTTCGCGAATTGATTTACCAATTTTTTCATTGGTTTCGTCCGTTTTTGACGTTGAGGGCCGTTCGGGGCAAGGGTCGTCTTCGCAATTCCTCTTTAAACCGTTTAAACCATTAAAAAGTTTGTGTGCGGGATAAACATTAATTCCCGTAGACTTTTATTAACATTGCATAAGCTTCTGTAAAAATTTTCCCAGTTTAACAAGAAACTTGAGGTTAACCCGTTTGCCCCATCTGAACACTTAACATTTTTTCGATGCGTCACTGGTGCGTAGACTAATTCAAACGACTGTTACAGTCAAACTGAGCGACCCACTGGCTTGTTCAGTGAGCTTAGGGTGGGGAAAGTATCACCAGACCCTGTTCTGTGCCAACAGCTGCGACACGCTCACAGCGCGCTGGTAGCAGCATCAGTTCCATTATTTAATTGCCACACCTCGTAAATGAGCGCAAATATGAGAGTAAAAAATCCCATTAAAAAAGCAGTATTCGCTCGTGAATTAAAGAAGTCGTAAACTCTTAATATAATCAATCGTAAAACATTTGACTCCAAAAAGGCTGCAGGCTTGCGAACAAAACCGTATCTGATAAGAAGGCGGGAGTCACAGGTACATTCCAGGACCGCAGTTAAATTAATAATGTAATTTGATATTCCACACAGTAAATTTTTGTAATAAAAAATGAATAGCAAGGTGAACGTTATGTATGTATATTAATAAATTACTGTGTCATCTGCGATTGAAATGTAAGCGACCTTGAAGATCGAGCGCATTGCCTTTCGCACGGAAACTATTTTAGTTACATCGTAAATGTCGAGTACAGAGGGTCAATCTGCGTAAATATGTCCCGTCTACTTCCATCGCAGGATACTGTTGAAAGATGGATAATATATTTGCCGCAACTAGAAATCGACAGTATTCAACTCCGATGCAAAATTTTTAATATAATAGTGTCATAGCTAGTGAAAACACGAGTTGTACAACATGTGTCGTCAGATACACATAAAACACTTATTCCTGGTACTACAACTGCTCAAAAGACATAAAGCATTTAATTCTGACCGAGTTCCCGTAAGTGATAAAATCACGTGACCCAATACGGTAAAGCAAATAGCGTCGAGAATACCTGAAATAGTTATTGCACTTCCTGTATTCCCCTAACGTTAAATTAATGTATATAACCTTAAATTAATAAACGTCAGAGCAACTTTGAAATTTGTGATTTGTTGTGCTTGTGATACTGAGAGTTTACGTTTAACGGACGGCATGTGATAACTAATATTTTTCCCCGATTTGGAACATTAGAACAATTAGAAGTGTCAGAAAACATATTAGTAAATTAAAAGCTTTGCTTGATAATCTTGAAACTTTACATGAAATTATTGTTTGCTCTGAAGCTTGACTTGGTATACAGTAAGTTACCATACTGTGTACATAGGTGGATATTAAATACATATTAAATGGTACATTTTGATGTCAAAGTTAGGCAAATTTACTTACGTACAACGTACAACGTACAACGTAAAACAACACCCCCCCCCCTTCCTAGAGGAAATTTAGACGTTGCCAGATCTAACTGTAACTCTGCATAATTGTTCTTTATCTTAGTTTCGAAAATTTGCGAGATTAGAAAGCAGACGGAATAGCTCTTTATAAAAACCCTATGTTTATAAAAATGCATTGATGTACGATCAATTAATATAAGGCAATTTCATTTTCAAACTATGTTGTGTATAATAATTTACTGTTATTTTTTTTCAACTTAACTACTGTAGAACAATTTTAAACAGCTAATAGGAATATTATGTTGATGTGACAACAGCGAAACAAGACAGAAACTACGCACAGTCAGACTTCCGGCGAGTCGAAACAGAGTCGGATTCAGGACTATTATTCAACTGGGACAGTCGAACTATTATTGCAAAGCGATAGTTCACAGAAAATACATCATACTACAATAGTGAATACTGGAATAAATGTGTACTGGGGAGCTAACTGTTACACGACGGAGTGGTATTTATGTGTAGTAATGTCAGTGGTCACGAAAAATGAAACCTAAAAGGTCTTACCCACAAAAACTCATAAAATGTTTAATACAAGAAGTAATATAACTTTTTAACTAGCGCATGATCTCTTTTGTAATTTTTTCGTCTCTTGTTAAACAGTTGCAGTTTCGTTACAGCTGAATTTGTGTTGCTTAATGAATTTTACCTTTAATCTGACGAAATATTAGTCTTACTTGTCGCAAAACAGATATTATGGGAACAGGTATACCATGGAAAAACGAGTCTTCCTGGTATAAAACAGGAAGTCATCATACCTTGTCGTAAAATTCTAGATACAGACGTTACGTCGAGGCATCCAGAATTTTATGATAACAGGTATGATGTGTTCATATTCCAAGGGCAGACCTGTACCAAATACCTGTTTGGCAGATATGTATAAAAATTTGACAAGTCTCGAATATTTCCTCGATTTAAAGGTTTTCTATCGATTACACAAGAAATTGTCCAAAAAGCAATTACTCAACATATATTATGGTCTTTTTCAGAGGGTAGCTACATAAGGTATACTGTAACTGAGTTAGGGCGGTATATACACGGTGGAGACTTTAACTGGAATATATTCGCTAGCGGGGTGGTGAATGATTTTTCAAAAAATTCCAGAGACACGTCAACTTTTAAATGTATTTACCTACATTTTGCAATTAATGTGAAAAATATAGCCCTTCAGGGGTGGCTGAAACCACCCTCGACATGATTTTTTCAAATGCAACCCTATGGCTTGTGACCCCTCATTGTAAAGCTGGTGGAAAGAGGAATCCAACACACTGATCAAATTTTAATTTTTAGTATGTTTGTAGGGTTGCATACAATTAAAACGTAATTTAATAGTTTAATTTATTTTTAACGCAACAATTTCGTACTCAAAATGTGTGTTGTTTAGTTTTGGAATGTAAACCTTACTTTTCATATGTCCCCACAAAAAATTCCAAGCAATTTTTTGCCACAACTGATATTTGTTATTTTTTGTTAGTGTTTTTACACGGCCGCGGCCGTGTAAAAACTTTGCAAAATGTAGGTAAATTAATTGCAAAATGTAGGTAAATACATTTAAAAGTTGACGTGTTTCTGGAATTTTTTGAAAAACCGCAAAGAGTTTAAATCGCCAAAATTGTCGTTACTGGGCTGAAGAGAACCCCCATTGGATGAGGGAACTTCATACTCAGCGCCCACAGAAAACTAATGTGTGGGCCGGAATAATACAAGATAGAATTGTAGGATCATTTTTCTTTGATGACACTCTTAATGGAGCAAGATACTTGCGTTTACTCCAGCACGAACTAATGCCAGTGCTATGTCATTTATTTCCAAACCCCTTAAACCCTAACTTGACCGACGAGAGGTTATGGTTTCAGCAAGATGGGGCCCCACCACACTACGCTGCCATTGTTCGTCAGTATCTGGACAGAATTTTTCCCGGTAGGTGGATTGGGAGGCGAGGTAATATTGAGTGGCCAGCAAGATCTCCAGATCTTACACCACTGGATTTCTTTTTGTGGGGACATCTTAAAAGTAGGGTTTACATTCAGAAACCCAACAACATAGCAGATCTGCAGGAAAGGATAAGAGAGGAAATCGGAAAAATAACACCGCAAATGTTGCATAATGTAAGGGACGAAACCTACTACAGACTGGGATGCTGCCAACAAGTGAATGGTGCACATTTTGAACAATTGTTACGTTGAAAATAAATTTAATTTTTAAATTGTTTTAATTGTATGCAACCCTACAAACATACTAAAAATTAAAATTTGATCAGTGGTTGGATTCCTCTTTCCACCAGCTTTACAATGAGGGGTCACAAGCCATAGGGTTCTATTTGAAAAAATCATGTCGAGGGTGGTTTCAGCCACCCCTGAAGGGCTATATTTTTCATATTACTTGCAAAATGTTGGTAAATACATTTAAAAGTTGACGTGTCTCGGGAATTTTTTGAAAAATCATTCACCACCCCGCTAGCGAATATATTCCAGTTAAAGTCTCCACCGTGTATAGTACCATAAGTAAACCCTTAGAACGTCTTCAAAAAAGATACATTAAAGATAAACTTAAAAGTTGGGTTACCCAACAAATATTAAACTATATTTGAAATTCTTGTTTAAATGCTCTGTAATATCCAATATAAAATAGTCTAAATCATGTGCTTGTCTGCACTGTATTGACTAAGTTACGAATATATAAATTCTGTTTTATGGTGATATATGTATATTATATCTAGAATTATATTTTAGATATATGTATGTACAATATTTATATATTTTTTTTTATTTATTTAAACTTTTAGTGTTTTAGTTTTAAGCCAATTCGCTGTGTACAGACTTTAAAAAGTCTACAGGATTTAAATGTAAAACATAATCAGACTTAAAAGTCTACAAAGTCTAAGTGTATAAACCTATGTACATAACTATTTGCAGTAAATATTATTATATTATTAATATTATTTACGATGAAATTCAGACTTCAAAATTGTCAAGGAAATGCAGGATTAACATATGTGTAGACGTTGGAAGCTCCTTTTCAATGTATAAATGGATTTCCAGTGGAGACGTCAAACATTAACACCTAAGCATGTGGAACAGTTAGTAGTAATTTACTTTCATTTTAATTCTCAACTACTTACTACTTGTATGTGCAAAAACAAAATTCATGAGAACATTAAACTGTTGCAACTTACTCTGTTATTTACGTTGAGATGTATGAAAACTTTGTGGGCCGCCGCGCTGTTTAGCCGGCTTTAATTTTCACACAACCCATATACATATATGTATATATTTATACAAGACGGAATACGCTGGTATGTCTGGAGCAGAAGAGCAGAATTTGTTTCGTATACAAATTTCATAAAACAGAACGTGGTGTCAGTAGAGTTTTGATACCTAAGAGCAGTGGCGGTGCATGATATTTCAGTTAGCCATATCTTGAAAACGACGCATGGGACCCACTTCACTTTTTAGGTGATGACTATATACCTCTTACAGAAAGGATTTATAGTGAAAAAATCGTCAGCAAAGTTTGCGAAAAAAATTTCAAAAACACTGAAGCACTCCCTGGGTTCTCAGTAACGCTCTGTGGAATATTTGCAGTATATTTTTTTTCATAATCTAGAAACAAATATAAGACGTTTTTCGATTCGTTACAAAATATTTTTGTTTCAAAAAGTTATGGCCATTTTAATTTTAATTTTATAGGAACATTTTGTTTCCCAAAATTAAAATGGCCATAAAGTATCAAAACACTGAAGCACTCCCTGGGTTCTCAGTAACGCTCTGTGGAATATTTGCAGTATATTTTTTTCATAATCTAGAAACAAATATAAGGAGACGTTTTTCGATTCGTTACAAAATATTTTTGTTTCAAAAAGTTATGGCCATTTTAATTTTGGGAAACAAAATGTTCCTATAAAATTAAAATTAAAATGGCCATAACTTTTTTGAAACAAAAATATTTTGTAACGAATCGAAAAACGTCTCCTTATATTTGTTTCTAGATTATGAAAAAAAATATACTGCAAATATTCCACAGAGCGTTACTGAGAACCCAGGAGTGCTCCAGTGTTTTTGAAAATTTTTTCGCAAACTTTGCTGACGATTTTTTCACTATAAATCCTTTCTGTAAGATGTGTATAGTCATCACCTAAAAAGTGAAGTGGGTCCCATGCGTCGTTTTCAAGATATGGCTAACTGAAATATCACGCACCGCCACTGCCTAAGAGCAAGGCAAATTAAATCACAATTCTGTTATAGTCATATTACCATGACAAAATTCCAGCGCTGCAAAAATTTAAAAGGATTTCTTGCAAACATTTGAAGAATAATGCTTCTAAATCTTTTCTAGTTTAGTTCAAAGGATCAAAATATATAACCATAATGTATGGTTTTTCAAGTTTCGAGGCATAGGTTTGCGGTCTATCATAAATTCAAAACTTTGAGGTTATGGTAAGCTTGAGTTTTGCGCACGAATCTGCAGCTTTTTCGGAGTTAAAAGACATAGTTTCTTTAATGTGAGCAAGGGCGTAGCCAGGGGGGGCATGGGGCGATCGCCCCCCCCCCCCCCAAAGGGTCAAGTAAAAACCAAAATACTCGGGGGGAATGCGGTTGCCGTTGCCTGTAGTGACCTTTTTTTTGGCTTTTTTGTTTCATCTGCATTGAGCCCCTTTATGATTCCATGGGCGTGCATATATCTTTTATAAATTCGAAAATTGTGAAATATTTTTTTTCATTAAAATCAATATAGGAGATTAAAATTAGCCTGCATACAAAACTCTTAATATTTGTAATATAATTTGCTGTAAATAATGCTCATTTAGCCAGACAATCTCAAAAAATTGTCTGTGTTAATAAACCTAGCTGAAATACACGTCACTGGCGTCTTAAACAAGTTGAGTGCCTAAAGTCGTAAATCATTTTAACGACGTCGTAAAAAATTTATGGCACACTGGACCGAAGAAGTATTAGCAATGTATTAAATGCAAAGTAGTCTAATAATCTCGTTGACCGGTGTTATCGTCAGTGGTTTTACTCTGTGCGGCCAGCCGCCTGAGCCGCTGTTGCCGGCTCTTCAAAATTTTCTTAAGTATAGTAATATACATAAAGTTGTTTGAATTTATAATTAATTTTTCCAGCAATTTTAAACGCTTTATTTTAATGCTAACTAATAAACTTATATCTATGTATTTTTTTTTAATATTTCCAAACTAGCTTTCTAAGAACGTCACGAACTAACAGTTTACTGAAGTATGAAGTATACTTGTATAGTGAGCTTAGCAATTTTAGAAAATATATCTGACAACCTTGCTTTTTTCTACCTATTTTCAATTTAGAATAGAAATAGAGCACTTGTGTACTTGTACATACATATATATAGTCCGACCGGCTAAAGAAGTCTGGAGATGTAAAAGAGTGGAATCAGTAGTGCCTTATGTCCACCTTGTAAACAAATATCCACCTGACCATCTATATGAGTCACTGAAACGTCGCTCCTACTAAGTTAAAGTGACCAGACGTCCGTCATTATGAAGGACAGACGTCCGTCATTCAGAAAGCTTGTCCGTCTTCAAGAGCAGTCCGTCAAACTGTCCGTCATTGAAATGTTTTTATTAAAATGTCCGTAATTACATCTGGGTTAATCTGAAGACGTATCGACTTATCGTATCGATCGTGATTAAATATTAGTATTTTAAAAAGGCATCAAATTCCAAAAAAGTATCCTTGTGAAAGTTTATATTTTTATGTAAATGTATTTTTCATTGAAATTCTGAAGTGTCTGGAAAACGCGTGACCTTGAAAGTTTTATGGTGGGTTCATGCAGATATTTTTAGTATAAGAATAAGAATAAGAATAGTAATAAGAATAAAAGTTAAACCTTCGTTTTATAATGACCCAGTTCATGCAGTAAATATAATTTTTAGTAATAATTTTAAAAATAAGGATGACCTTGGATGATGGTTAACTTTAAACTTTATTCTTATTTTTACGGCGAAACGCGCACTGCGCAATCGCAAATAATCGAAAATGCAAAGCGAATCGCCTAGTTTGTTTTTTTTTTAATAAATTGACTGCTAAAGTCGTTAAAATTAGTAACAACGTGGTTACAGTAAACACGATGGTTACGCGGCTGTTCAGTTTCATTATTCAAGATACAAATTAAGATAAACAGACACAAACTAACCACACTTTTAATTTAAGGTTACATATAGAGTTGCCACCTCCATGAAAATGACCCGGAGACTCCGGGTTTCCACGAAGTATCTCCAGGCTCCGGGTTTCTTACGTTATTCTCCGGGTCAGCTTTGAAATTGAAATTCGTATTATAAATTTATATAATTCTGAATCACATATAATAGTTCCATGTATATGTCGTTTAAAATATAGATTATTTGTTTGAATTCTGGCGCGTTTCTGTGTCTATAGGGCAGTATCGGTACATAGTGCAAACTAGAGATTTTTACTTTATTCGATGTAGGTATTTATTACACAATATTTTATAAACAATTTCAAAATATTTTTTTTACAGAACACAGAATAGGAAGAAATTAATAATAAAACAAGAAGGAAATAAGAACATCACCAAAAAAATGTAACATAAAATGTTAATTAAATGTTAAATTAATTAATTAAAATCTATTTAATTTATAAATAGTATTTATTACGTCACGAAGATCGTATTCAACACAACTCAACCAATTGTGTTCAATTATGTTTCTTCAAAAACACAACTCGGCACAAAAATCGCCTTCTTCGAATATTGCGCGCTGCTTTACCCCCCCCCCCCCCTTCCGCCACGGACACCAATCTCCGGGTCAGCGTTCTCTCTGAGGTGGCAACTCTTGTTACATATGTTATAGAATATTAAGGCATCTACTCAACAAATTTCTTATAGTCAAGATATTTGGCGTCATGTTTAATTCGTCGACTTCTAAACTTCCGCAACATTAGCCAATCGCAAGCCTACCTCAAAACGCTGCGGTGAAATGTTATTAGTATGTGTCTCAAGCTTTCTTATACTTATTTTGCAGCATGAACGCATTCAGCTGTTAAAATTAAAATTATTCCTATTTTTATTACTATTCTTATTATTATTACTAAAAATATCTGCATGAACCCACCATTAAAAAATTTCGCCTGCGGCGCTATTTACCTCGCGCCTCACGCCGCGAAAAATTAACTCTAGCTTCGTCAATGTGGACCAGCTGAACATGTCCGTCTTTGGCAAGATCAAAATCTGGTCACTTTATACAAGGTACTACGTGCACTTCCTACCTACTGGGATTAAAAACTAAATGGAAAATTTAGATCCTTATTTTCATTTACGAAATGTCACCTAATCAGTTTTGTAAATATAACAATATTACCATTATATAATAAATCTGATTTGTAAACAGAGATAACCGCGTACTAATTTAGTTGTTTTTTTCTTAACTCATGCCAGATGGTACCTAGTAAATAAAGATAAATTAATTTATGTAGGGGGAAGAGGGGCTATAGATCAAGCGACAAAAGGAAGATATGTATTTTAATGATTTAACGAATAATTACATAAATAATGTTATCGGTTTTCATTGAACTATTTTTTTATTAACTATGTACATCTGCTAAAATCCATGTCAAGACGGTTTACAGATATCGACATAAACCTAAAGCACTTAAACATGGGTATCTATCGTATCAGCTAAGTGTATAAATATTGTTGCTGCTTTTAACAATTGACTAACTCATCGAGGCACGTAGATGAGTCGTGAATGATTCATTTTTTTTCACGACACCATCGATTCTAACCTCGACAAAGATAAAAATACATACGTATCTACAGATGTTTTCCATATTGAATGTACGTCAAACGTATGTTTGTAAGTGGCTTACTAATTGTAAGCTTGCTTTGTTACATTTACGCAAATATTGCATTTGCTCGTTGAATAGCAAAATAGGAATTTAGTCCCATACATATGTATGTATAGTCCTTCTAATTTTAATTGAAATGATAAATACGCCTGGGGAACAAAAAAAGCGGTGCAACTTTATGATTCCATGGGCGTGCATATATCTTTTTATAAATTCGAAAATTGTGAAATAATTTTTTTTCATTCAAATCAATATAGGAGATTAAAAATTAGCCTGCATACAAAACTCTTAATATTTGTAATATAATTTGCTATAAATAATGCTCATTTAGCCAGATAATCTCAAAAAATTGTCTGTGTTAATAAACCTAGCTGAAATACACGTCACTGGCGTCTTAAACAAGTTGAGCGCCTAAAGTCGTAAATCATTTTAACGACGTCGTAAAAATTTTATGGCACAGTGGACCGAAGAAGTATTAGCAATGTATTAAATGCAAAGTAGTCTAATATCTCGTTGACCGGTGTTACCGCCAGTGGTTTTACTCTGTGCAGCCAGCCGCCTGAGCCGCCGTTGCCGGCTCTTCAAAATTTTCTTAAGTATAGTAATATACATAAAGTTCTTTTAATTTATAATTATTTTTTCCAGCAATTTTAAACGCTTTATTTTAATGCTAACTAATAAATTTATATCTATGTATTTTTTTTTAAATATTTCCAAACTAGCTTTCTAAGAACGACATGAACTAACAGTTTACTGAAGTATGAAGTATACTTGTATAGTGAGCTTAGCAATTTTAGAAAATATATCTGACAACCTTGCTTTTTTCTACCTATTTTCAATTTAAAATGGAAATAGAGTATGTACATATATGTAAGATGAATAGGTATAAAGAATATAGTCTGAGAATGTTCTACCAACATCTTCCTAAATTTTTCATCACAAATTACATGTAACTATATACGATGTGTGACATATGTTTAGAACAACATACAAAAACATACAAAAATGAAAAAAAAATCGAGCAATTGTACAGGGCTCTCTTAATCTCCACGACTTTTCGTAGAGATAACTGACAATTCGAAATTTATTTCGTTGTCTAATGAACTTAAATTCACAAGCGGACTAGATAAAGTTTATAAAAATATTAATATCAATTTGGTTTATAATTCCAAAAACAAACTATAAGCTTTTAGACTACTCCAAAGATAAAATCGACAGTAACGAAAAATCAGGAATATGCGAAATAAGTTGTAAAGATGTTACGGTTCAGTGAACCGTGACAGTAGATTAAGTACAAATAGAGCAAGTGTGTAGGTTAGAATTTAGTTTTAATCTTCTCCTGAAGATGCCAACTTAGTTGGTGAAACGCGCGTCGAGGAAATTATAGTAGTTCGGTGTTTCGTGGAAAACGTCCAGTTTTTTGTTTCTACGCCGAAGGTTCCAGTACCCACTCCAGGATATAAAAATGAGTTAAAATTGCAATATAATATAAAACCTGTTTTGTAATTCTAATATTCTCCTGACTCCGCATCTTTAAAAGAGATTTGCTCCAGTTTATTTTCAAAAATAAACTGGATAAAAGGGACAACATCAATATGTAAAAGCAGCTTAACAGCTTATGTGTATCAATATCCACCAGTCAAGTTACATTTATCAATATCAATAAATCAGTGCCAACCTGATAGTGTTTTATTTAAATCTACTTATTAGTAATTGCTCTCAATGCGAGGCATGCCCATGCTCCATTATAAAAATTTTAAATTACACTATATACCTCTATGATAATAAAAGTGTAAGCCATATTTTGTAAGCGCCTTGTACATTATATACGCAAGTATGTCATTCCCGTGCTACATACGGTATTGACCCATTCCCTAACACTCTCCAGAGCCCCCATATGCGCAGTAGTACGCTATCCCCATTCCAGTCGTTACTGGAACGCTGGGTACTCTAATGGAGTTTTAAACGCAGACACGCAAACATTCGGAAGCCTATTCACTAGGTATATTGTAATGAATGTCATTTCAACACACTCGTACGGCATATATTTAATACAAGTTTTTAACCAATCAGAATCCGTATTAACAAGGTATATCAAGTATCTTGATTTGGTTGCTATAGTTACGTCTGACAAATGCAAGGGCGTAGCCAGTATTTATCTTTGGGGGGGGGGGGGGGCGCCCAATGTAGATTAAACAAAAAAAGCCAAAAAAAAAAGGTCACTGGAGACAACAACAACCGCATTACGATTACGTAAGATACGATTGACAGCTGAGATTTATTCCTTGTTTTGCGTTTGACCTTTATGAGTTCAGAACAGGTATTGCATGACTTATAAAATCTTGGTTGAGAAAGTATAGCCTACAACACGTTTAGAATACCATATTCCATGACTTGTTGTAGAATATATTATTCTTTAACACTAATTTAGAAACACACACATTCCGACAGACTCGTACGAAATATATTCTGTACGAGTTTTTAACCAATCAAAAGCCGCACATTTGCGCGGTATATTATTTTGGTTACTATGGTTACGCCTGATAAATAAATAATATTGACAAAAATAATTTTTTTTGGCTTTGCATTTGACATTTTTTGTGAGTTCACAACAGTTTTTTGTATGATCACTATAATCTTGTTAGAGAAAGTATAGTCTACACACATTTGGAATGGCATATTCCACCCTCGCGAAACCGTTGACCTTGCCTTCCGCTGGACCTACAAACTTTTCGCTCATGTGGAATACACACCATTCCATAACGTGTTATAGAATATACTATTCCTGTTGAAAAATAAATAGATACTGTATTCTAAAAGTAATTTGGAAACTTTTGTTACTCTTAAAAAAATGGATTTATATTTTAAAAATGAGATTTGACAGTTCGTGACGTCACATGGAGAGTAACAAATTCATTTTTGTCATGTACTCTTATAACGTTTCAAGTCTAATTTCATCCCTGAAAATTTCAATTTTTTATCATTCCTCGTTAGCCAGATAAGGAGTAGGGTGGCATTTCACAAACTCACTCTGTATTTCAGCAGGTTGTAAAAGCTAAAATCGAAAATATAATAATCAAAAATGCAATTGCATGAATTATATTTTGGAATGATTTATTTTCGGAAACAAGTTATATGCCCTTAGTAAACTTGCGATCTCCCTCAAAATGTGTAAGGCGGGTCAAACAATGACCTGCCTTTGAAATTATTAATGGTAGAAAACAAAATTCATTAGTTGTGTCTTTGTGGCGTTGATGATGTAGGTAATGCACAAACAATGTAGCTGTGCCATTCGATTGACGGTTCATTAATAATATCCAATATAATTTATATAGAAGTGTATAATAATAGCGCCTATGTACAGATTCGCAAAAACGTTGATTACATTACCGTACAACGTAACTAAAAACAAATAAAGTTGAAACTCGTGTCTCTCAATACCCAAACACTAATAAAAATACATATGTATATACTTACAAAAGTTACATATTTGTTAACTAAAAAGGAATATATGTCTTTGAGAACATTTAGACATTTAGTTATGTCTTTCGTTTTATAGACTACGTTCACACTTCATTTTTTCTTCAGGTTTTATGCTTAACCTAAGGAGTTTAAATACACCCAGTATTCTATTAATACATTTATAGAATGTACCTACATATGTGCATACATACATATTATGTATGTACATTGTACATTGTACATGTATGTACATTGTACATACATATATTATGTATGTACATTGTACATCATAATCATAATAATAATAATAATAATAATAATAATAATAATAATAACATAGTATAAAACAAAGTCGCTTCCCGCTGTCTGTCCCTAACTACCTATGTATGCTTAGATCTTTAAAACTACGCAACGGATTTTGATGCGTTTTTTTTTAATAGATAGAGTGATTCAAGAGGAAGGTTTATATGTATAATACATGCATAATATAGTAGAGAAACACTGATAATTTTAGAGGTTTCTAATGTGATGTCGTAAACCGTGCGAAGCCGGGGCGGGTCGCTAGTACATAATATGTATGTATGTACATATGTAGGTACATTCTATAAGGATTTACTGGTATTTAAGTATTACTTATATTAATTCGAATTTTATCATCCTATTTTTCGTAGTATTCATACTATTGATTATTTACTTAGTATTTGTATGTATATAGAACAACACAACTGACAGATTTATTTACCTATGTATGTACATGTACATAGGTAAATAAATCTGTCAGTTCTTTGTATTTAAATAGGTATGTATGTAAATGCGATAAGAAACATACACATAACTGTAATTGTAATTATAATTATAATTATGTATTTAAAAAATTAGCACAACATTTTATATTATAGATGAAAATATATAATTAAAATATATGGCCCTCTCTTGTTAAATAGTCTGTCTAATACTAATTAAAAATGGAGATAATCCAGAATTCGAAAAAAAAAATGTTAAATGAATTACAAATCGGTCCTCTTAGTAGCCATCTATTGTCAAGTAGCAGAATAAAAGGAACTCGATAGAACTCGTTAAAAAAAATATTTTCCATAAGAAGTGGTGCATTTATTATATAATGGTGGGTTCATGCAGAAATTTTTAGTAATAAGAATAAGAATAGTAATAAGAATAAAATTTAAACCTTCGTTTTATAATGACCCAGTTCATGCAGTAAATATAATTTTTAGTAATAATTTTAAAAATAAGGATTTACTGCATGAACTGGGTCATTATAAAACGAAAGTTTAACTTTTATTCTTATTACTATTCTTATTCTTATTACTAAAAATATCTGCATGAACCCACCTTAAGTAAGTAATTCTGTACCGTTTTTTCAATTTGAGGCCGTTATTTGCAAAAGTCTCTAATCGACAAAATAATCAAAATTCACTTTTTTCGTTAAATTCAACTGGTTTTTAATAAGGAATGTATTGCTATCGTTAATACCTTTCATAACTGCCTCTTTCTTATATAAAAGTTGATACAAACTTATCGGTTATTTACAAAACTTTTTCTTTGATTTGATAGTTTATTTGCAAAACTGCTTGTTTGCTCGTCAGCCAATAAACACGCTGTTCTTCTGCCTACGTGACTAACCCGTTTACATGCAGTGAATTGAATGTTTTTTAGTTTAGAATGTTCTTTGTTTTTTGAATAAGACACTTAAAACTTCATTTTGTTATTTTAAACATTTTTTTGAATGTTTGTAACAAGTTATTTGTTGTTAATTTAACAAAATGGAAATGAGGTTCTGTTTTTTTTTTGCAAAAGTCTGGGATAACATTTTTTTTTTTCAAAAACTGTAGGAGATTCAGATTTATGATCATACTTATTATGAATGCGTATTAATGTATTGATAACAAAATATAATAAGTTGAAAATATAATTTACTTGAAAGCTGAAATATTTTTTGTTGCTCCTGAAAAGTAAATCAAATAGCAAAGAGGGGAGTTTTGCAAATAACGGCCTCATTTAATACATATGATTGACAATACAATAAAGGATTAAAAGGTATTGTGACATTTGTAAAAGTGACATTTGTGACAGCTGACATTTATTAAGTTTTATAGTTTATATATTAAGTCAATTTAGTTTATACACTAGCTGTTAGTAAAGAATTGTATGGAATGTCATATTAAATATTCTAGATGTCAAACGAATTTTCTAGAAGATGTAAATATTATAAATACTGGTGTGGTTGCTAGGAGTTAGTTAGTTATGTTTTGAATGTTACATGGTTAAGACCCACGAGTTGTAGATTGTTAAATAAACGTGTTTGAACAGAAAAGCGAGTAATTTGAAGTGAAATTCGTAACATTTTGGTGACAGCGGTGGGATATCGAAGAATTTGAAGAGGAAAATTGTATATGGTGAATACGAGATCAACAAGATACGACGAGGAAACGACGACGATGGATGTGAGTGAGATATTAAAATTTTTGCAACAAGGACGGCAGGAGGACGAACGACGACGACAAGAGGACCGTGAGGAGGCGGAGAGGCGTCATCAGGAAATTTGTGAGTCCCAACAAGTAATAAACACCAGGTTGAATGCATTTTCTGGGAGGATTGATGGCGTGGAACAGCAGATTGACCAGGTAGGCCAAAAAGTCAATAGAATTGAGAAGGAGTTTCAGGAGAATAGGGAAGAAATCGAAAGAAGACTCGAAAGAAAATTAGAGGACACCAAACGGCAGGTACAAAAAGAAATACTGGAAAAGATAGAAGGGCTGGAGCACCAATTGCATCGTACTTCCATAACCGATTCAGGAGATTGTTCGACCTCACCAGCTACTCCGTTACAAAACTCAACCCTTATGCATGCTGAAAGGTCAGTACACAAAATGCTTAAGCCTCCCACGTACGATGGACAGTCATCATGGTCCATGTATCGCAGACAGTTTGAGGCTGCCGCAAAGGCCAACGGATGGACTCCACAAGAAATGGCTACTTCGCTTGTCATATCTCTTAGAGGTCAGGCTTTAGAAATTTTACAGAGCATCCCGGAAGAGCAGCAAAATGACTACGACAGGATTGTAGGAGCATTAGAAATAAGGTATGGACACAAATATCTCCGTCAAGTTTACCAGTCCCAGATCAAGAGTAGACAACAAAGAACCAATGAGTCCCTTCAAGAGTATGAAGCTGACATTGAACGTCTCATCCATTTGGCTTACCCTCAGGCACCGAAGGAATTTTTAGAACAAATTGGCATCCAGACTTTTATTGATGGACTACTAGACACAGAAATGCAGCAAGCTTTGCGGCTTGGGAGGCACACCACGATCAGTGATGTACTGGTAGCTGCCTTAGAATTTAAAGCGGCTAAAGAAGCCTCAAGAAACTACAAACCCAAAGTAAGGCAAGTTACATTTGATGAGTCACAATCACTTAAAGAAACCATAGAGAAAATAATGCGGGATACATTAAATGGAATGAGAGAGATGAAGTCACCACAAAAGGAGACGAGAAGCTGCTACAACTGTGGGAGAATTGGGCACCTACAACGTTTTTGCAGAGCCAGATCTAGGTCCCAGGCAAGAAGTAACTCACCAGATCGACAAACGGAGCAGAGATCCAGGTCTAGGAGCCCAAATCAAAGAAATTGGAGAGAAGACAAAAGGACATCGACGACCTCACAGCAAAGGAATAGCCGCTCCCTAGCCCAGATAGAAGATCTCGTTCCAGATCGCCAGCGAGAGCTTCGAAAACCACAATTAGTCGATACTGAGGGGCGCGTGTCGACTACTTGTACTCAATGCCCCAAGATTTCTGTCTCAAAAATAAGTAGCGACGAACGAAGCCTGGTAATCCATGGATACTTGGACGATAAATGGTGTTCTTTTATCATTGACACTGGTGCCACGAGAACTATTTTGCGGCCTAACATTCTGCCAAAACCGCCAAAAGAATTACCTAGACATGTTAAATTGGAAACAGCTACTGGAGAACAAATTCCTGTACATGGTGAACTAAACGTAAAAATTCAACTTGGTTCGAAAATCATGTATCACCGAGTTTTAACAGCTGATATCAGAGATAATTGCATATTAGGACTAGACATATTGAGTAAACATGGTTTTGTCGTGGATATTAAAAACAGAATTATACAAATTCAAAATGAAGAAATAGTTATGGCCCCCAAGCTTCAAGACTACAATCAATCAAGAAGGATCATCATTGAAGAGGACATCCAAATTCCCCAAGGATCGGAGAACATCGTCATTGCAAGACTGGATGGAAATGGTGAAGGTTTGAGTACTGGAATAGTCGAGGCCAGAGAACGGAACGATGGCTTATTGGTTGCAAGAAGTCTAGTACAAATTAATAACCAAATTCCAGTAAGGATTGCCAATATATCAAACAAAAAAGATTATTCTTAAGAAGAATGAAGTATTGGGACGTTGTGAACCAGTCGAAAAGATAGTTAAATGTGAGGAAGTCAACCAAGCTCGGACGAATCAAGCAAGAGTACGTGATCCAACTATTGCAGAACCTTTGCTTAAAAATGCTGCTCATCTGGAACCGGAAGAAGTTAGAAAAGCTAGACAGTTCCTCGACAGATATCAAGATGTATTTGCCAATGGAAACATCACCGGCAGAACAAGTCTGGTTCAACATCGCATAGACACCGGCAATAACCCACCGATAAAGCAAGCACCAAGAAGACTACCATTCGCTAAACAGAATGAAGTTACCGGAATGATCGATAAAATGCTGAAAGAAGGTGTCATCGAGGAATCATCGAGCCCATGGTCTTCACCCGTTGTTTTAGTTACGAAGAAAGATGGCACAACCAGATTCTGCGTGGACTATCGGAAGCTGAACAATGTGACTAGGAAAGACAGTTATCCTCTACCTCGAATCGACGACACCCTGAACACACTTTCAGAGTCAAAATGGTTTTCAACATTGGACTTGAAGAGTGGATATTGGCAAGTCGAACTTCATCCCGACGATAAGGAGAAAACTGCGTTTTCTGCTGGTACCGGCCTTTATCAGTTTAAAGTTATGCCATTTGGTCTTTGCAATGCACCGGCCACTTTTGAGAGACTGATGGAGTTAGTACTCAGAGGAATGACGTGGAAAACTTGCTTGGTATACCTTGATGACGTCATTGTAATGGGGAAATCATTTGAAGAACATCTTAAGAATTTGGAGGATATCTTCAATAGATTCAGAAATGCCAACCTACAGTTGAATCCAAAGAAATGTTCCCTGTTTCAAAAACAAGTGGAATTTCTAGGACACATAGTATCCGCCGAAGGAATTCAAACCGACCCCAGGAAGATATCTGCAATCAAAGAATGGCCACGACCCAGAGATAAACATCAAGTAAGAAGTTTTCTTGGACTCTGCACATACTATAGGAAATTTGTAAAGGATTTCGAAAAAAATTGCTAAACCACTACATCGGCTCACCGAAAATAATGTTACCTTCGATTGGACTCCAGACTGCCAGCAAGCTTTCACAGAACTGAAGAAGCGCCTAACTACAGCACCAATTTTGGCATACCCTAAACAAGATGGAATGTTTATTTTGGATTGTGATGCCTCCCAACATGGAATTGGATCAGTCTTATCCCAGGTTCAAGACAAAGAAGAAAAGGTAATCGCCTATTTCAGCAAGACACTAGGCAAGGCTGAAAGGAATTACTGTGTTACGAGGAAAGAATTACTGGCCATCATCAAATCGCTGGAGCATTTTCATAGTTACCTTTATGGAAGACACTTTTTAATTAGGACAGATCATAACGCCCTGCAATGGATTATGAATTTTAAGAACCCAGAAGGACAAGTTGCTAGATGGATGGAGAGACTACAACAGTATAATTTCAAAATAATGCACCGGAGTGGAAAAACACATGGTAATGCAGACACATTATCGAGAAGACCGTGTTTAGAACAGAAATGTCGCTACTGCCAGAAGATCGAGACCAAGGAATATTCAAATAGTACCACCAATGAACTGTTAATGGCAACAACAGTACAAGTTGAAGATGAATGGTCCTCGGAGGAATTAAAGAAGAGCCAGAAGAAAGACAGTGACCTGAAATTAATCCGGAACTGGCTAAAGAATGGAGTTCGACCAACTTGGCAGGAAGTTTCCAGATATGGTACGACTATAAAGGGATACTGGGCTCAATGGAGTTCCTTTGTCTTCGCGATGGCCTACTGCATCGGAAGTGGGAGAGCCCCGATGGAGTATCCGCAGTCTACCAGTTGGTCTTGCCTAAAGCAAGAATCCACCAAGTGCTAGAAGAGCTTCACAGCAGCCCATCCGGAGGACATTTTGGAGTAACCAGGACTTTGGCTCGAGTAAGGGACCGATTTTATTGGGTAAACTGTCGCCGAGACGTAGAAGAATGGTGTAAGAGATGTGATTTGTGCTCTGCCAAAAAGGGACCAAACACAAAAAGCCGTGGTAAAATGGTGCAGTACTTATCCGGAGCACCATTCGAGAGGGTAGCAGTGGACATTCTTGGACCATTACCTGTAACCGACCGTGGCAATAAGTACTTGATGGTGGTAATGGACTATTTCTCGAAATGGCCCGAAGCAGTACCCCTTCCCAATCAAGAAGCAGAAACTGTAGCCGAAGCGTTCATCGAGAATGTCATAGCTAGACATGGAGTGCCCCTCGAACTGCATTCCGATCAAGGAAGAAATTTCGAATCAGAGCTGTGGCAAGAAGTGATGAAAACAATGGGCATCAAGAAAACCCGAACAACTGCGCTTCATCCCCAGTCGAATGGCATGGTTGAACGCCATAACAGAACCATATGCCACTACCTGTCTAAATTCGTGTCTGAAAATCAAAGGGACTGGGACAAATTGGTGCCTCTGTTTTTGCTGTCATATCGAAGTTCCCAGCATGAGTCGACTACCTACACTCCGTCTATGCTGACCTCTGGAAGAGAAATGAAACTGCCTACTGACCTCATACTTGGCCGTCCACTAGAGGAAAATCAGGAACGATCTCTGCCAGAATTTGTAGAGAATTTGAGAGAGAGAATGGACCAGATCCACCGATTTGCCAGGGAGAAGCTGAAAATTCACAGCGACAAAATGAAGCAGCGTCTCGACACTACATCAACAGAGACTGCATTTAAACCTGGTGATGCAGTATGGTTGTACGCCCCAAAAAGGACGAAAGGGAAAAAGTCCAAAGCTTCAGAGCAACTGGGAAGGCCCGTACACCATAATAAGGAAAATCAACGACCTGGTCTACCGCATCCAGCTATCTCCAAGAAGCAAGCCGAAGGTGGTCCATTTGGAGAGACTCGCAAGGTATACAGGATATAATCCACCCGATTGGTTTGTTGTCGAAGATCCGCCGCCTAAGACTGAAGACAGTGTTATTCGGGACGAATAACTTTAAAGAGGGGAGCAATGTGACATTTGTAAAAGTGACATTTGTGACAGCTGACATTTATTAAGTTTTATAGTTTATATATTAAGTCAATTTAGTTTATACACTAGCTGTTAGTAAAGAATTGTATGGAATGTCATATTAAATATTCTAGATGTCAAACGAATTTTCTAGAAGATGTAAATATTATAAATACTGGTGTGGTTGCTAGGAGTTAGTTAGTTATGTTTTGAATGTTACATGGTTAAGACCCACGAGTTGTAGATTGTTAAATAAACGTGTTTGAACAGAAAAGCGAGTAATTTGAAGTGAAATTCGTAACAGTATATTTTAGGACAGTGTCCCCGGAAATCTAAATAAGAAACCCATCTACTAATTTGTAATTTAGTAGAAAATAATATAATATATATTATGTATATCAGTTACTTTGGTTATTTGTTATAAACATATAACAACGTAAGTAATATAATCGTGTTCATTCGATTAAGAGAAAGTTTTTATATTTTGTTTGGATTTCAAGCACAGTTTAGAAACTGTGGTTTAATGGTGGGTTCATGCAGAAATTTTTAGTACTAAGAATAAGAATAATAATAAGAATAAAAGTTAACCTTCGTTTTATAATGACCCAGTTCATGCAGTAAATATAATTTTTAGTAATAATTTTAAAAATAAGGATTTACTGCATGAACTGGGTCATTATAAAACGAAGGTTTAACTTTTATTCTTATTACTATTCTTATTCTTATTACTAAAAATTTCTGCATGAACCCACCATAAGTTTCATTCATTAGTTTTTGTATTTTTTGTCATGTTTTGGTTGGTTGGATTAGGTTAGGTTAGGTCAGGTCTCTCCAACACGAGCATTCGGTGCCCGGCGCGCACCGGTGCTGCACCTCGCAGCACCGGTGCTTGCCCCTGCCTTCCCGCAACGCAGCCGCCTTTGCGCGACAGAGAGCATCATATTATTGCTTTCTGTTTCTATCTCTCTCCCACCCACACACACTCGCGCGTACGATCCGCGCGACGCTTGATTCTAATTCAATGGGAAAATAATCGGTCCGTCATTAACAGAGTGGACCTTCGTAGACATCGTAATGCCAGGGCAATCTAGCCAGACATTTAACTCCCAATGGAAGGATTCATATATTTTGCTAACGTCGACGGAAAAGCCCAATGTTTAGTTTATTCAACAATCGTAAACATCAAGTCCTCGATCGTGCGGCGAGAACAAACAGCCTTCGTTGCATGACACAATTGTTGGTGACGGAAGGACGGAACTGGTAGCCAAATTAAAATCAGAACTACCAAGCATTCCAGAGGTACGCGTCATTATTTTAGTACTATTTATTAAAAATTGACCCATTTTCCGGAAAATATCAAACCTTTAACGTTTTCTGGTATTTTAGATTTCTTAATTTAATTTTAACTTTTATAGTCCATTAGGCAGGAAGCTAAAATCATAAAAACGTGTTCTTGAAACATATAGGGCGAGTTTTGTCGGTTTCATATGTATTCTTTTGCGTAGAACATAATGCGCGGGGTTCCGTAGAGCAGCATCCTTATGGAACACTGTTTTAATAAACAATTTATGCGAAAATTCTTATATTTTCGCATATAACCCGTTCCTGTGCATTTTAGGTATATAAGGTGCAATGAAGAAAATTTTCCTTATTAAATTTACAAAATTTTGAGCCCAACCGGAAGTCTCTAAGTGCAATTGATAACTAACAATTGGCTAATAAAGCTGAAAAAGTGCTTATTTTTAATTATTTATTTATTCGAAAAGTTAAACGATTATCAGGCTGAAATTTCTTGAAAGAGTAGCTATTTGTAACTAAAAGTTACCCTGAAAATTGCAGCTCGATCGGTTAACAATTTTTACAAGTAATTTACGATCGAATTTTTGGAGAAGCCTTAATTAACAATACTTGCCATTTCTTTATTTACAGTACGATTTTAATCGGTTTAGGCTAGAAAAGTCACAAATCTCTTCTAGTCTTTGGTACTTTTTGAGATTTTTTAAAAAATATTCAAATAGACCAGTTTTATAGAGCGTATAGTTTTATTTGACGCGACGTCATTAATCATCTAGCGTCGCGTCAAAAAAGGTGGTCGCGTATAAAACGCTATAAAACTGGTCCATTTCAGTATTTTTTAAAATATCAAAAGTCTCAAAAACTAGATGAGATGTGTGACCTTTCTAGCCTAAGCCGATCAAAATCGTACTGTAAATAAAGAAATGGCAGTATTGTTAATTAAGGCTTCTCGAAAAATTCGATCGTTAATTACTTGTAAAATTGTTAACCGATATAGCTGACATTTTCAGGGTAACTTCTAATTACAAATAGCTACTTTTTCAGCTTTATTAGCCAATTGTTAGTTATCAATTGCACTTAGAGACATCCGGTTGGGCTTAAAATTTTCTAAATTTAATAAGGAAATTTTTTTCTTCATTGCACCTTATATACCGAAAATGCACAGGAACGGGAGTTATATGCGAAACTATGAAAATGTTCGCATATATTGTTTATTTAAACAATGTTCCACACGGATGCTGCTGTATGGACCCCGCTCATTGTATTCTACGGGAAAAAATACATGGGAATCCGTAAAAACCTGCCCGCATGTCGCAAGAATACATTTTGATGATTTTAGCTCCCTGCCTACTGGACTGTTAGTGCTGTCTCTGCCATCCTCGGCTCAAGAGTGCCGCAGCTCGGCGCGAGTGCTTGGCCGGCGCTCGGCCGGAGCGGCAATAGCACCGGAGTTGGAGGCCTGGGTTAGGTTATATTTCTTATTTACATGCCTAATTTATGCTTTAGGTATAACATCCTTTATTTATATGTACACTCGAACCCCTCTTAAGTCGCCAAATCCGTGCATCATTACCTCGCTTAAGTCGCGAAATTTAGCCTCTCTTAAGTCGCGATCATAACCTCAACTTTTTTCGTGTTTTAACTGCAAAAAAGAAATATTTAGAGATATACCACAGCACTTCTTATAACGAAAAATGAGCCAACTGAACGAAAAATCAATGTAAGTGTACCCAGTCGTGCGTGACAAAGTTCAATTTTCCACTTGAATAAATATTTTAAAGATTACATTATTTTAAGACACCTAACCTATTTTAAATTAATAAATGTATTACACAATCATTTTTTTCAATAAAAATTGTACATATTCATGCGAGAATCCAATTTCCAAACGTAGTTCTAAAACGTTTACAGGCGGCGACTTAAGCGGGACGGTTTCGTGAAATGCTAGGGGGAAACGTGGTGAAATAAGAGAGAGGATGTGAATTAAGCGAAGGTGAAATAAGAGGGGTTCGAGTGTATATGTAACTGAAAAAAAGTGCATGAGATATATTCTTTAAGGGACACTGTATCTATTTACTTATTGCGGGACACTGCTGCTGAATATACTTTATTAGTTCAAGAAGTTAGTCGAGGGGTAGTTTTAGCATGGAGTGTTCTCTTGATACCTACATATGTATTGCAAGTTGGATCAGGAGTAGTGTTGGGAATAATCGAATTATTTTCACTATCGAATTAGTAGTAATAATTCATATTAAATCGAATTAATAATTCGAATTATTATTAGTAGAATTATAAATTTAAATTATAGCGAGGGGCGATGGCTGCAGATTAAACAAAAAAGCTAAAGAAAAAAAAGGTCACCACAGGCAACGGCAACAGCATTCCCCCCGAGTATTTCCGTTTTTACTTGGCCCTTTGGCTACACTCGACCTCCATCGTACATATTCGATAGGTATAGGCGTATACCAATTGAATAATTCGTAATTCCGTTTCTCGTCGGAGTACTACTACTAAATAATAAATACTACTAATTTTTATCTCGATATATTGAATTAGATAATCGAATTAGTTAGTTTTAATTAACTATCGAATTCGTCGAATTATTTAATTCGAATTTTCGCAACACTAATCAGGAGCCCGTAAATATTTAGGTTTATTAAGGCAAACCCGACTGTGCAATTTTATACATAATTCCTCATGGACAGAAATTAATATCTTTATCATATATCTAATACTCCTATATTGCTAGAAGGGTCTGGAGATTGGCGAAATCACCACGGTGCAGACATATATGCGTCTGTCTCTCTCTCGTAACTACTCCGAGTCTTACGCGCATGCCCGAGAATTGAACATCCAGTCACACACAGCCAATTACTCGGGACGCTTGCGCACAACAGGTCAAGTAGTCATTTGCTGTCTCACTTACCCCGTGACACCTCTACCTACGGGAACCAGCAATATAGGAGTATTAGATATATGATCTTTATGCTGCCAGCACCCAACTTCATCTTCAGTCACATTAATATGAAGCATGTCGATTTCCATGATGGTGTCGTTAGGAATCATCGGGTAGCCAGTAAGAGCAGCTATGTATGTAAGTTATTTTTGTCCTTGGTCCATACTCTATGTCGAAGTCAAATTCTTGCATGGTGAACTACCATCTGCCAATGCGTGAAATTAGATCTCTATTTATTAAAGTTTACAGTGAATAACTATTTTAAAATGTGTTAAAGAACAAACAACGGCAAGTATTACCTACCAGTTCTTCCGAATGGTATACTTGTGCTCCTTTTGTTGTTTTGAGCTACCTTCGGCCACTCGGGCACATACAGGGCATGCTTTCAGTTTTTGGCCGAAGGGTCCCACGGAAATTCCTTGTGTTGTGTTAATCAAAGCCACAGATATATGTATCTACCGTATAATTATAATAATTTTTTTCACAACGTATTCAAACAATTTCTAAAACCCACAGGAACACCCCGCCTGAATAATGTGGATACACTTAGGTATTTTTTTAGGAACCTATCGGCTTTCAACAAGCCGTAACCTCTTATTTACATATTTATCTCCATGAGTTACAAAAAATATTGAAAGTAATAAGTGCTTAAATTTTGATTGATACTGTAAATTTTAAATAAAAGTAGTTATTGTTATATTGGTTAACTATAATGAGTATAATGACTAATGGCTAAGGTAAGCACAATAGTTTATGCATTAATAGACGAAAATTAAAAAAATATTTTTGAATTATGATTGAATTAGATCAAACTTAGATTTTGTTCAGATCAGCAGTGCAATAGAAGCTCTTGTATTTAACGCTGATTGGACGAATTCGTCCTTCAGATTGAAATGAGTGTACTACTGGATTTATGGAAATTCCTGGGAAACAATGGGCGCATTCAGGGACGCTCGGCCGCTGACCGCAATGTGTTAGTAGTTAGCCTTTTCTGACGGTCAGCGGCTTAACACTCCCTGAATCGTTTGTATGAGTTTCGCAAAGATCTAAAAAACGTAATATGTTCTATGGGATAGATAACTTTCATGAATCATGGATTCATTATTCCCTGCTGTGTTCTGTGCTTAAAGGCACTTACAGAACAAAGGTGCGTTTTCTTTTCCATAACTTTTGTTTAAAAACAAGCAATATTTTCTTTTCTATAACTCTTGTTTAAAAGTAGGTTAAAATTCAGTTACTCACAGCACCAGCACAGATAAAACGACAGAGAGAATCATGATAGAATTATTGTCAAGTCAGCATCTCAGCTATAATATTTTAGGCTAAGTAAATTCAGGGTGAGATCAAAAAGTGTCAGCCACGTCCATTCAGGGAAGTTGCTAAGTTAGCTACTCAGCCGCTGACCGTCCCTGAATGCGCCCAATGTTAATAGCAAAAGAAGGGACCAACTGATTAGTTTAATATCTTTGTCTAAAACTATATAAGAGAAAATGATGGGAGATATGAACGAGCATCGCAGAAATACTTTTCATAACTATCGCCATCTCGTATTACAAAGAGAACCATCTGCTACGTGACTAACTTATGTCTATTCGAAGCGCTACCTTGCGTTGACGACGATTATCACTTAACGCCATCTACATTTGGACGACGGCTGTCAGTCGGATTTTTTACTGTGGAGATGGTCAATATGTACATATATTATATACATATGTAATTTTACATATAGTAGAAGTGAATGGTATCGCCATCTATCCACACTTGCGACACTAAAGCGATGAAACTTGTTTCTGTCTATAAGACATGAACTTTAAAATGAATTTATGTACATATTTGAAAAAACATTCTTGTGGTCTCTTATTTTTATTAAATAAATCCAATGTACAACTAATTTCATTACTTGAATTTGATGAACGCAGTTTGAAGAAAAAATACTCAAATATGAAAAATTCACCGAGATACACTAGAAACCGGTGGGAAAAACTGATATTGAGGGGTTTTAGCAACGTACATATACATATATCACAAGTAGTGACGCTTAATGTCGGCTCCTTTGATCTAGTAAGGAAAATCTGAGTGACCTCGGTTGTCTATCCTGGCAGGACCCTCCTCATATCACCAGGAGAGGCGCCACTACCGGTACTTTTCGCGGTATTTTCAAATATATGAATATACGCAGATAACATCTTTTTAAAAGCAGTTTAAGTGGACCGATTTTTATAGTCCGCCATGAAGGGAACTAATGTAAAAGATAATAATTTATTGATTGTTAAAAAAACAACTATACAAATAATAAAACTAAAAATATATTTTTTTTATATACATACATTATTATAATACAATAAATATAAATTACTAACTAATCATGTGCCCATATAATAATTTTTCTATGTGTTTTTTGACCTAACCTGGTAACAGTTTTTAAAATTTTTATTGATAAATTTTAAGGTATAAAATAGAGCGCATTCTACAATATAATTTTATTACATAATGGTAAGGAAAGTCACTGCATGGATGTTTATATTGAGATGTCCGATATAAATCTACAAAAGCACTGCCAATATTTTTTTCTACAGCATACTGTTCAAAATTTCTTTTAAACAATTGCTCCAATTCACACACATGGTAAAAAAATTATCATGTGGCATGAACAAATTACCAAAAGTATCATTGGCGCTTGTCTGATATGCTTTGAAATGACAAAGGAGGGTTGTTTCGTCAAGGTCTAAATGTGCATTAGCATAATCCTCACATAAACGACAAGAATGAATTAAAAGGCATTTTCTAATTAAATAACCACATATATATCGAATTGAATTTTTTTCCACATCATGATATCGATAGTCTGTATCTAAATGAATATTACCTGATGGGTTTTGTATATCTCTAGTTGCTGTGTTTTCTATAAATATGTTTCGGCTTTGTAAATCTTCAAATTGAGCTAGTATTTTTCCGTGATCTTCTAAACAATTTTCTGTACCAGAATTTAAAAATCTTAATGAAAACAACTTTTTAAATGCTCTGTAGAATTGAATAGGTGTGGGATTCACAGAACTGCCCCCTTGTTTCCTAACTGTGCCAAAATAATTTTCTAGAGCGTCTTGATTGAGGCGTCTTGTCAATAGAAATGAATATCCCTCATTTGTCAAAGTGTCCCACAAATCTAAAAGTCCATTTATACTAATTTGCCAACATTTGATTGACTTAAATTTCTTTGTTATATCCCTTCCCTCTTTATCAACAATCTTTAACGAATTTAAATAAATTACGACGTCATTTTAAAAATTGCATTTGGTCCATAGTCCCTTTAAATGCTCTGTTGAAGGGCTTTGGAGAATCTAAGTTACTAGAGTTAAATATATCAAAAAGGTTATCACACATTTCAATAAACCTTTGTGTCTCTAAAGCTTGTGCAGATATGTGACCCAAACCTATCAAAACTCCTAATCCATTTGCTACAGAGGCACTAAATACCTGCGTGGCTAAACTAACTTTCATTTTTAAAAAACTTGTGGGATGTAGATGTGAATCAGTAAGTTTTGGTGCAAGTCTACTTGATAATTTTTTGTCTATGTTATATAAGCTCTCAATATGTTTCCATGAAACAACCATACCGTTAATAATGAAATCATACAAATATAAAATATTCCTTATAGCCTTAATTAAATGTGGGGGATCAAATATATAAATTATTTTGTTGTCTTCTATATGAAAATAAGGTCTCTCTGGACTAATGCCTAAAGAATTACTTAATTTGACATTATTGGAACCCATATCTGATACAAACAATTTAACTAGAAGTCCAATAGATTTTAATTTAACTACAATTTCTGTTAATATTACTTTCAACTGTGAAGATGAAGTATTATTGTGTACAAAAAAATAGGCTAATGGTTGTTTCCAATTGTTTAAAATGCCCTTAACCATTACAACTAGTACATTTAAAGCAGGTTTAAAACTTTTGCCATTACCTAAATCCTCAAACCCTACAATTTCATCATCAGTTATATTATAAAATAAATGTGATTTTATCGACATCTCATCAAAACATAGTGTGCACAATTTATCTCGAGCTTCCATTCCATCAACTTTCATTTTTAAGACATCAAAAACAAGATCATTTATTCCAGGTCTTAATTTAATATTCTGAGTTAACCTGAAAAGAGTTCGTTTTGAAGGAAAAACAAAAATGTTTTCTAAAAATGAATAACATTTTGGACCTAAGAAATATAGTTTCAAACAAAAATATTTAAATTCTATCGAAAATCGTCTGCCACCTCCTTTTTTTGTAACAGTTCATATTGGTGGACTAAAAAGTTCGCCAAATCACTTGGGAAAGCTTTATTTAAAATATGTTTTATATCCTCCACTGTAGCTTTGTCTGCCAAAGGTGACTCGTTCTTCGCTACTTCAGCGTCTAATTGTCTTTGTAATATGCTTACTTTATTCTGCAATATTTTAATCTTTTGCCGTAACACTTGTTTTCTTGGTGAACTAGAGGACAATTTTTTCTCCGTTTGTGTCGGTTGGTGTGGATATCCCTCCTTGCACGTTTTCTTGATTTTTAGTACCTGCATAAAAATACTGTCAGTCTATAAATAACTTACGTTACCATTCATTTATTATTTCTTTTTTACCAAATGTATTACATAAAAGGAAAAATTAAGAGATTAGAAATACACAGTATACTTTCGTAAAGTAGTGGATAAAATCGTCATGGATTTTTTCTAAAATATCACCTGGATATGTCAAAAGATACATACGACAGAACTGGAAAATGCACTTTCTTCATGTACAGTAATAAAAACATGATTTGTAAATTGTATTTCATTTCTTGTAAATTTAGTTTCTTAGCTTTAAAGATGATTTTCTTAAAAAAATGTGATCTACATTATATTTCAATTATATTTCACACTGTACATGAAAAAATTGGGGTCAGAAAATCTTGATACTACCTTTTGACAAGTGTCCAAAAACAGTATTCAAGACCTGTATCACAAAATTCCAATTCTAATGGATCTTTTATCACATTTTATCAATTTTGTTTACCACAAATATACTGTATAATTAGGAATATTTTTTGTATACCAATTTTGTGTAATATCATACCTACTGTATCCTCAAGTTTTGTGGGAGTAATGCAAATAAGTAGATCTTGTTCTCTAGACGATTTGGCATGTGGTGAATAAAGCGCTAGTTTATCACCTGTAAGTATAAAAAAATGATTAATAAGAATCCTTAAAATATGCATATAATTACATACATGTAGTCTCTATCTGTCTAGAACATCCAGCTTGTTCTAAACAAAGGGTTGGTATGGCATCTAGATGTAACCTATTTTTATTTGCATTTGTGAACATTCCATCTTCAAAATGGGCACTGCAAACTCGATAATATGAGGCGTACATGGAACAACCAGTTTCTTGCATACGATTAAATAAATCTAATCTTCCACAAGCACTTGCCCATTGTCTACACCTAAAACAAATTTCAAGCATTCAGAAGCTAAACAATGAAGAATATTCTTTAAGTAAAGACTTATCTATAAGTGTGCATGTCACTTTGGAGTGGAATTAAACATGCAGAGAATTTAATTTTGTTCCAAGATTTTTTTAATAACATAAACTATTTTTTTCATATAGGTAATTATTAAGAAAATTACACATACACACCTTTCGTAATCCTTAGGAAATCTAAATAAACTTATATTTTTATGTCCATAAGTATTTAAACAACTGCTCACAGCACAGACGTTTTTAATTTTTCCGTCACTCATTTTGCTCTAAATTTTCACTTTTCAACACATCAACCACTTCGTTAACAGTAAACCACAAAATGGCTAATATGTATAAATTTATAAATGAATTTGAAAAAATCAATATTCCAACTACAGCGCCACAGCGGTGAATGTTGAAAAGTCCTGCCAAGCTCGCACATGCGCTCTCAGATTTAGATTTTGATTTTCCTTATCTTGTCACTACTTTGTGATATATGTACGCTGGTTTTAGCTTATATAGACATCCAAAAAAAAAAAAAGTCATCAACTCTGGCTATGAACGAGTGAGATGGAAATAGCGGTCATGTCTAAGCTTTTCGGTTATGTCAAACTTTTGACAAGTGACTGTCACAATTTGTAAAATAGACAATGGCTGTCATATGATGTGACAGTATTGACAAGTAAATAAGGTTATAAATTCGATTGAGAATAGAAATACCTCTTTTTTTCACGGCCAACTTTGATGACTATGCTTAATCTTTAAGCATAGAAAACCTATGTGTGCGTAACATAAGTTTGCTATGATCTTTAAAGCAAAGTTTGTCAAATTTATATGTATCAATATTTTGTTGTTTTATGTAAAAATTATGTTATATGTGCCATATATAAACAGAGTTTAAAATAGATATTTATTATGATGATATGCTTAATCTTTAAGCATAGAAAACCTATGCTTGCGTAGCATAAGTTTTCTATGATCTTTAAATTTTGTTTTATTTAAAAAAAATAATGTTTTCTGTTTTACACATAACAAGTTCTCAAGAAACAACGCCACAACTAGTAATTTCACTTCCAACTCGCAAAATTGCTAATTTGCTGAAGTAAAAATAATAAAAGTAGCAAAGAACAATCCTCACACAATATTTTACGCAATATTCATATGCCGAAAGGTAGTATCAAGAAACATTTCTTAAGCCAAAATGAACTGCACTAACCACCAATTTATTGTTTTGTAAGTTTCTTCCTATGTATCAAGTTTTCGTTAACCCTTAAAAAGGAATCAATATTTTGGTACTTTTGAAGTCAAAGCAAATAAACCCCTTTAATAAACCCGATAATACTATTTAATAATGTATATTTGTCCAAAATAGCAACAAAATCATTATTTCACATTTAATTCAGATTTTAATTAAAGTGTGATTTCGCAACTACAAAAAATGTTTCAAATTATGCAGTCCTAAAAGTGTCACAACTCAAATGTTTTTCTTATTTTTAATATCGAGTAAAATACACCTTACCTTCCTACATAATTATAATCGCCTTCAATATTATCATATATCGCCACAACACATTTTTAAAACAAAATTTAAGCAGTGTTTACTGAATATTTACGTTTTTTGAAGTATGTTCCACACCCTTGTTCTACTAGGTGTGGGATATGTATATGAAAAAGTATATACATATCATATACAATATACGTAAAGCCAACATCGGCCAGTTGTGAAAAATGACAAATTTTACACTTCTCGTTCTAATGACTAATGTAGTGTGGTGAGACGGCCGGTCTTATTCCCTCACATTCCTATACCTTCGATGTAAAGATATGTTCGCGCATATTAAAATGAAATACAGCTTGAGGGATCATTATGATCCAACCCATCACATTCCTTGGTCAGTATGTTTCACTACTCCGTTTGGGTTGCGCAGTGCTTCCGTATTCATGTATTTGGTTAAGCTACTGATAGTCCAATTATTCCAAGTTTAATTAATAATAAAGCAAAAAAATAAAAATGAGGTATATTATGTACATGTATACACAAATAACAATGCTTATATGCAATATAAAAATATAAATAACAACCTATTGGAGGTAACTTCGGAGAAAACTTTACTAAATACAGATTAGGTACACAATCGAGCAACACTGAAATGAGTGAATATCAGAAATCCTTAAAAATGTAGTGCATCCACCTTTTGGAATACTCATAGGTGACAAAGAGAGTAGCAGTCGCAGGAACAGTCCTCACTAAAGTAGGTGCCAACCCGTTATAGAGAGCACCAATCCCTTCAGTCCTAGATATTTTTAAAAGTGTTGTTACCATATTTTCCTCTCATGTTGCCGACTTGTATTCGAGACTTAGCCACATCAGCAGTGGGTAGGTCAATGCCCAGAAAGACAAACCACCCACTGCCCCCGCAAACATCGTTCTTAATAGCCCGATATCTTCTTTTTTTTCACCAGAGCGGGTAAACAACTCTCTTGTACCTTAAACACACAGTGCATTATTCTTAAATAAAAAAAACAACAACTTTAATTTTAACTTTAAAATTTAACAAGATAATAAAAAATTTACCTCTAACTTCAAGTTAATTGAGTATAAAACACTGATCTGTATACTAACAATATACAGGTCAGTGGTAGGTATACAACATAAAAATATTTAATTTGGGAATAAATTTGGTATTTTTTAATGCTATATACACAAAAAATTACCTTCATATCCACCAAAAAAGACAAAATATCCTGGCATCTCCCTAACGAGTGTAGGAATTAATCCCCTGAATAATCCAACCATGCCTTCATTTTTTATTATTTGAGCAGTCAACTTATATGGGCCAACACTTTTCAATTTCTTTCCCAACATTTCCTGCTGTTTTTTAGTTTCATGCATCGCTTGTAATTTACATTTAATCAGTTCAGTTGGGCAGATTGCTAGGGATGAAAAGAACGACGCCAGAAAACCTGCAGTTGCATTGCTCATGAGACTAAGACTATCCACGCTCTCGCTGCCTGTAACTTTCTGCATTACTTTTTTGACAAAAACCATAGCAGAGAAACAAAACAGAATTTTCTTGCTACATTTGTCGCTAAGGCTGGCACGGTCCCGGCATACAAGCCCCTGTAGATGCCGTCATTTTTCAACGTCTTTTTGAAACAGTCTGTCATATTGTTATACAACTGTGGAAAGGTTTGCATTTTCACTTTTATGGTGTCAAGAGGTTGACCCACGTAAACCAAAGCTATACCTCCTGAAATAAGTGAATTAATTAAGTGCATGATAAAGTTTACTTAACAGTACCAACCCAATGAGCCTGCAGTGAAATCGATGATTCCATCTTTAATGTGATGATTCTTTTCCAATATTTCGTCAATCATTTTCGCACATGTCCCTTGAGCATTTACTTACTCGTTACAGATTAACTAGAAGAAATAAAAATTACTTGTAGAAACTGATAAGGAACAGAAGATTAAACATCTTTGTGAATAAGGTTAGAGTTCATATGCGACATGAATAGACAAAGAAGATAATAAAAAATTAAACTCTTTTTCTCTTACCAAATTTAATGATAAAATATCTTAATTGAATATAAAAAATAACAACTGATAAAATAAATCATTAATCATTTTCATATATTTGGACAAATTTAAAATTTGAATTTGGAAATTAGGGCACGCAACACGCAACACACCGCGGAGCAGGCGCAGATACCTTTGTTAGGTACAGACCACAGACTACCTTACAAGGTAGTCTGTGGCACAAACCATCTAAATAGAAGAAGGGCAATCTCTATTGATAAGGAGAGAAACACGCATCGGGGCCACCATATGCATGCGCGACGCAAAATTGAAATGCGTAGCCGTGCACTGACATCGCCAACTTCATTTTACAATTTAATTTTCACAGCAAACTCATTGTTGCTGCATAAAAAAATTGAGTTGTAACCATACCCCACTTTATGATTTTATCATTCAAGTAGGAATAAATAAAAACAATTTGCTTGAAATTATTTATGTATTTCTACAATTATAAACATTTAAAACAATACAGTATCAAAACATACATATTGACACAGTAAACAGAAGTTATTTGAAACAAAAAAAAAAAAAGTCAAAGGAGATTAAAATAAGACAATTTTCACATCGAGATTTGGTTGTATTTAACTTGGACATACCTGCTGGACATCGTGAACATTCCTCCTACTGATGAAGTAGAACGCTTAATGGCTCTATACAGTGAAGAACACTCTAAAAACACATAATGCTTCATTACAATTTTAAGATTCAAACGCTAAGAAACTTCTATTTTTCAATATGTACACATGCTCATTTACAAGACTATTTCATATCAAGAGTAAACTAGAAGGGAACTTTTGCTAAACCTAACAATTAATTAAATTACACGTATCTTTTCATTCTTTTCATGCACATCTTATTATGTTCTTGTAATACTATTCATTTATAGGTTAGATAAGTAATTTAGTACAGTAATGGTGGTTCATGCAGAAATTTTTAGTAATAAGAATAAGAATAGTAATAAGCATAAAAAGTTACACCTTCGTTTTATAATGACCCAGTTCATGCAGCAAATCCTTATTTTTAAAATTATTACTAAAAATTATGTTTACTGCATGAACTGGGTCATTATAAAACGAAGGTTTAACTTTTATGCTTATTACTATTCTTATTCTTATTACTAAAAATGTCTGCATGAACCCACCATAAGTAATTTAGTACTTACCGTAAGTCGAATAATTTATAGTATATCCTTAAATGCCTATCAGAAAACAAAAATAGTATAATCACGAAATAATGCACAAAACAATTTGCGAATGCGAATGCGAATCAAAATTTTCTATTATTAGGGACGCTTCCTAAAACAAAAAATCAAGGTTTAAATTAAAATGCCGCGTTTCCATTGGATATGGATCGCCTAGGCAAATAGACCTATGGGATTGCTGCCACCGACGCCACGCGGCCATTTCGTTGTTTATAATTTTGCCTCAGATTTGTTTGATTTTGGAAATGATTATAAAAAATATACCAACTTCAAAGTCAATTATTTAATATCTGAAAATTATTATTATTGTTATTATTATTCAAAATGTCTAATTTGACTTACTTTACTTTCTTTAATGCATGTAAGGGATATCTAACATAGCGAAATATCGCATCAGCTTGTTCCTGAAATTATTACAACTTAGGTACATCTGGCAACATCGCACTGGTAGCGTGTTGCGAGGCATAGATAAAAGAAGAGATAGATGGAACTCTCTCATAGAATTAAATGAAACCGTGAAGCGCCATCTCTTGAATTGGTCTCAAACTAATTTTAACTAATATGGCGGATGGCGCTATATTCAAAAATAAAATACACTCGAACCCCTCTTATTTCATCTTCGCTTAATTCACATCCTCTGTTATTTCACCACGTTTACCCCTATTAGGTCGCGAAACCGTCCCGGTTAAGTCGCCGCCTGTAAAAGTTTTAGAAATTGGATTCTCGCATGAATATGTACAATTTTTATTGAAAAAAATGATTGTGTAACACATTTATTGATTTAAAATAGGTTAGGTGTCTTTTAAAAATATTTAATTTTTAAAATATTCATTCAAGTGGAAAATCGAACTTTGTCACGCACGACTGGGTATACGTACATTGATTTTTCGTTCAGTTGGCTCATTTTTCGTTATAACAAGTGCTGTGGTATATCTCTAAATATTTATTTTTACAGCTAAAACACGAAAAAGTTGAGGTTATGATCGCGACTTAAGAGAGGATAAATTTCGCTACTTAAGCGAGGTAATGATGCACGGATTTGGCGACTTAAGAGGGGTTCGAGTGTACAGTTTGCGGACTCTTAAGAGTTCCATTATGGACAAAACGTATGTATATAAGAATAGCATAATCATACTTGGTTACATAAAGTTTTTTATCCTTATCTAGCATAAACTAAATATGATTTTGCTATTCTTGTCATATAATATATATATGTTTAGTCCATAAGGGAACACTTAAAAAAGTCCACAAACTGTATTTGAAACCGTTCATCAAGAAATAATGTCTAAAAAAATAAATTTTAAAGACATGCTGTGATGAAAAATGAAGATATTTGAGATATTGAAACCATTAAATACCAAAATCAATTGTTTTAGATGTAAGATTCCTTTATTCACAATCACATTTATACGCATTCACAATCACATTTATACACAAGACACAATCACATTTAAGTATGAATTATTTCCAACTAGCCATTTATATAAACTAAAAAAAAAAGTAAAGGCATAACTTTCTTTACATGAAGTTTCATTTATAACACACATCTGGTACCAGTTCTAGTTCTCCTTCTTTTAATGTAATATTAACTCAACTAATTTCTGTCTCAAATAAGAATATATAATACCCAATAAACAAATAAAACACAAAATAAATTAACACATGGAAACAAATTAAACACAAAACTACAAAACTTAGGTTTGTTTTGGTTTTACTTAGAACCAATTTAATCGATACGCCCAGGTAAATATTGACGTAAGAACATAACGCAAATTATAAATATTAAACATTTGGGCGCATGGACTGAACTAGTTCTTCCGGACTACCAATCTCTTTTTTTAACAGTACCAACTATACATAACTAACTAAGCTGGTTGCGCCATCTATAGAGTTAGTCTCATACTAAATATCACATTTCAGGTAGGCTCATAAGAGTGAATAGCCCCTGTTGCGAGGTCGTGAACATAGATAAAAGATGACGTCGTGAATGCTAGTTTCACGATTCAATAAGCTGTGTTCCATAAATATATTATCAGAGAAATAGTGAAATAGATAAACATTTGTATAAGCTTGTGCATGAAATTTTGGTCATTTTGTGGACGAATTTTTGAACATCTACCACTTTTACAGTTTGCAATTTTCATTGCTAATTTCCTGGCAAGAAAAATTGTGAACTGTAATAAAGGTACGGCCTCATGCAGTCGCTAGTTGCTCGTTTTCAGCGACAAATGAGGTCGCGTGGTACGATTTTGAATTTTCCGTCATCCGTCAACATATATCTAATACTCCTATATTGCTAGAAGGGGTCTGGAGATGGACGAAATCACCACGGTGCAGACATATATGCGTCTGTTTCTCTCTTGTAACTACTTCGAGTCTTACGCGCATGCCCGAGAATTGAACATGCCTACAAGCGTGCATTACATAGTTATAACGTTATACATACACAGCCAATTGCCCCACTAGACTCGTGACGCTTGCGCACAACAGGTCAAGTAGTCATTTGCTGTCTCACTTACCCCGTGACACCGCCACTTACGGGTACCAGTAATATAGAGTATTAAGGTGGGTTTATGCAGATATTTTTAGTAATAAGAATAAGAATAGTAATAAGAATAAAAGAAACCTTCGTTTTATAATGACCCAGTTCATGCAGTAAATCCTTATTTTTAAAATTATTACTAAAAATTATATTTACTGCATGAACTGGGTCATTATAAAACGAAGGTTTAACTTTTATTCTTATTACTATTCTTATTCTTATTACTAAAAATTTTTGCATGAACCCACCATTAGATATATGGTTGTAAGAATGCGCGACAGAAAAATATAAATATCGAAAGGTGATATATCGATATGTACAGACCCTCTATTCTTAACCCCTTTAAACTGCAATAATAAAAGTAAACAGAAAATACTAAATTGTGCGAAATCAATTAATAAATCATAATAATTATTGAAAAAATTCTTAAAATACAAGTGAAATAAAAAACAATATAACAAATAGTATTTGCTTCTCGACAACTTTAGATCCAATTATTTCATCGCCTTTTCCCAGCGACAAAGTTCAACTTTTCCAACTTTG
Organism: Aromia moschata; assembly: GCA_029963805.1. NCBI lineage: Eukaryota > Metazoa > Arthropoda > Insecta > Coleoptera > Cerambycidae > Aromia > Aromia moschata. The sequence continues at coordinate 329,081 of JAPWTK010000053.1, read as the reverse complement.
TCGCTGTGATTCTTAAAATGGCGGAAAATCCAAAATCGTACCACGTGACCTCATTTGTCGCTGAAAACGAGCGACTAGCGACTGTATGAGGCCGTACCACAGTCGTCTTGAGAACAAGCCACGCTATAAGAAAATAGCAACGCCGAATGTAGTCCGACAGTCGACATAAAACAGCATGTGTATGTGTTTATGTAAGAAATTGTCTCTTTATTCGCGTTGAATAGACGTTTTTTAAACATATTAATTGCTTTAGACGATTGTAAATTGAAGTGTAGTATCTGCAGATAGTGAAGTGTATTGATAATTCTATATACATACAATCGATTTGTTGCGTGTTTTCCATGTTTTATTTCATTCGTAAACAAACATGCCAAAAAACGGTGTTGCGTTCCGGGGTGTAAATCGAATTACGATTCTTCTATAAAAATTGAGGGTGTAAAAAGTGTTTTTGGATTCCCCAATGAGGACGGATTTCGGATGAGTTTCGCAAATATCTAGAAAACGTAATATGTTCTATGGCATATATATCTTTCATGAATTATGGATTCATAATTCCCTGTCGTGTTCTGTGTTTAAAGACCCTTAAAGGACAAAGGTTCGTTTTCTTTTCCATAACTTTTGTTTAAAAACAAACAATATTTTCTTTTCTATAACTTTTGTTTAAAAGTAGGTTAAAATTCAGTTGCTCACACAGCACATATAAAACGATAGAGAGAATCATGATAGAATTATTGTCCGGTCAGCATCTCAGCTATAATATTTTAGACTTATGGTGGGTTCATGCAGAAATTTTTAGTAATAAGAATAAAGAATAGTAATAAGCATAAAAGTTAAACCTTCGTTTTATAATGACCCAGTTCATGCAGTAAACGTAATTTTTAGTAATAATTTTAAAAATAAGGATTTGCTGCATGAACTGGGTCATTATAAAACGAAAGTTTAACTTTTATGCTTATTACTATTCTTATTCTTATTACTAAAAAATTTCTGCATGAACCCACCATTAGTAAATTGGTCAGCCGCTGAGATCAAAAAAGTGTCAGCAACGTCCATTCAGGGAAGGAGCTAAGTTAGCTACTCAGCCGCTGAGCGTCCCTGAATGCGCTCAATGTAAAATAAACAATAGCTGCTTACGATTTGACACGAACTGAGGAAAAATTTAACTGAGGTGAGTTACCTAACCTCACCTCAGTTGCTGACTCTTGTGATGTCAAATAGAACGGCAAATATATAAATTGTCTTCAGTTATGTCAGTTTATAAGAGATTAAAATTAATATAAGTAAGTTGGTAATTATACATTCTGTGCAAGATATGTTATTTTACGTTTTAGTTATATTTTTCTGTGATTAAGGAACTGTTGGAAAACGAAGACTCTAGCCGCAGTGATAGTGAGTGCTCCGATAGCTTCACAATCATCTTCAGATGGTTCAGAAGATATGTTTATTTATACCGAAAAGCGAGAGTTACACATTTAATTTAAAATTAACAATCCGAATTACAAATTTAATAGAAATATTGAGTAAATATGAAGATGCTCAATTTAAAGAACATTATATTTGAATTATATGTTATATTTTCATGTACGAAATAAATGACTTATTAGAAACAAGTTTATTTAAGTTTAACAAAACAGTGTTCATATCATGAAATCACAAAAATAAAAACTATAATATATAATCCAAAGTTTACTTTTCATGGGTACTTCAGGAAGTTATAGTGACTGCAGTAAAAATAAATAAACAAACAAAATATGTATAGTTAACATATTAGAGAAGGTAATTGGTTTTAAGCCTCTATATATTTTATGTCCCCCTATCTCCTGAAGTATAACTTGGACAAAGTTAAATTATACGCTGTCGTTATTGCAGTTTGCAGCAAGATTCTCTTACTAAAACTTGCCCAGTTTTATTTAAAATCCATGCAAATTTATTCCGCACAATTTGATAAGGCATACCTAATTAATTTTAAGAGTTTAGACATTCAATAAAGTAAATGGGTATTCGTCTGACAGATATTTAACCTCCAAATCTCAACTGAGAGAACAAGCCTCTGTAGTGAGGGAGGTTTTGTAGTCCCTCAGTAGCGGTAAGGGGGGAGGTAATTTTCTCAGTTATTTTCCTCACTTGTTGATCAAATAGAACGTACCTCTAACTGAGAAAACGTTAACTGAGGTGAGGAACTGAGGATTTCGTGCAAATCGTCAGCAGCTAATAGCTGTCATATGTGACAGTCTTGACAAGTAAATAAGGTTATAAATTCGATTAATAATAGAAATACGTCTTTTTTTCTCTGCCAACTTTGATGACGTTTTTTTTTTAATGTATTATGTTGACTTAATGAAAAACAAACAAGAAAAATTTGATCTAAATTTTACTTCAAGAAGTAAAATGGTTTTTTATCAATGAAAAAAAAACTATTTATTGAAATGATTTATTAAAATATGATACATTTAGTTACTAATCATACAGGTATAAGTAATACATTATAGTTTATAACTGAGATAACATTAACGTAAACGTTTAAATAAGAAAATGAATATGAACACAGTGATTTTTTTTAATTAGCATTATTGTTTATAATTGAGATAACATTAATATAAATGTTTTAATAAAAGAATTAATATGAACACAGTGAAATTTATTTTTTTTAAATTAGCAGTGTGGTTTATAACTGAGATAACATTAAAGTAAATACTTTAATAAAAAAATTAATATAAACACAGTGCCATTGTTCTTAAAATTAGCAGTATAGGTTTGCACAATTTTAGTAAATTGCGTATAAACTTAACATGACGTCTTTAATTATATTCTCCTTTTTCACTAATAAATTCAAATAAACCACTAAACACCAAATAAAACAATAAACTCAAAAACATACAATATTATCGAATAACCCTTTGTAAGTCAAAATGTTCCTTACAATTAACGAAGAATGAACAGTATAAACATTGTTCTGATTCCAAAGTGACGTCATGCGTAACGAAGTTCCAATTTCCACCGTCTAATTAGCATACCGTAATGGGTGCTTTCCATTTACCGACACATGTCGACTCGTGTCTCCGAAAGTGATTTCCATTTGATTTGTGTCGCCGTGAGTCGACGACACAAGTCACCTCAAACAGACTCCGCTAGATAGCAGAGTTCCCGCTGAGTGTGAGTGTAAAAGTAGTAAAAATCTAAACGAACGCGGCAAAGCAGAATATATAGTGGAGAGTTAATGCGAAATCTGATTGAAGAAAATGAAAGTAGGTGACAAATGTAATTATTTGTAGTAACTACTTTCAACAACTTTTGCACGAAACTACTAACCTAGCGAGCGTTCCATTTACCCATTTGATGAGTCAACATTAGTTGACACCAGTCGACATAAGAGTCGCTGGGAGTCGTGTAAATGGAAAGCACCAAATATATACACTCGAACCCCTCTTAAAGCCTGGTTCTCAGAGCTTCGTCGTGTCGCTGGCGACACATCGCCGACCAATAAAAACGTTTTATTTAATTTCCCTACATCCCACCAAGTTTATTTTACTGTCGCTGCGACTGCCGTGTGTAGTTGAATTATTTCAACTACACACTCTGTCGCGAGTCGCTCTTCTTACTTTGCTTATGTAAATGGCCATTTTTTCATGGTTTCGGCGTGACAAATAAGTACTTCGACTGTACTTCCGTATACGGACTATCTCCAAATCGTTTAAAATTTGGTATACGGGGGTTTTTTGGTGTGCTGAGTACGAATCTGCGTATAAAAATATCCCCAAGTGTCCGTAAGTGCCCACAAGTAAGGTTAAAATGCATCAAAATCGCTAAATGAAAGTGTTGGATATCTCGCTTATGAGTATGGATTTCAGTATTCGGCGCTATGTGTTTTTTTATTAAAGAAAGCAAAGTTGCTTCGTCTCTCTTATTCTCTGGGCAAATTTCGATCCTGTATTTTTCTGGTTCTCCGCGTACGATCATTCCGAGAAGCTATGATCCTTCGACAACTCGTCCATGTTCGTACTTTCGACGTCCACTTTTACACTCGTCAATCTCAACACACTCACCTACAATTTGGCCTTCCCTGACAAAACTATTAGTAGTTCATTTGAAAAAAATTAGTTTTCAAATAAACCATTTCAAATGCCACATTGGAACAGGTATACGCCAATATTACAATTTAAAACTTCCACCCTCGATATCTCGAAAACCAAGCGAGATATCGACTTTTTTTACAGGAATAAAAAGTGTTTATTTTGGGCTGTTCTATGCGAATATATCTGCGACTATAGAAGTGTTTATTTTGCGGCGCCACAGAAATCGTAATAGTGCACATTTTAACTTCGAGGCACTTACGGACACTTTCGGGCACTTGCGGGTATTATCATATTCGTGCTCAGCACACCAAGAAATATCCGTATACCAAATTTCAAGCGATTTGAAGATAGTCCGTATACGGAAGTATATCCTGAACTTCCGCAAATACAAACTGTCTATTTAGATGTTTTGTGACAAACTGCAATATTTCAAATTCAAACTGTGGTATTCCGTGTCGCGACTACTGCAAGTAATAAACATTTTTTAAGTAGTGGGGAAATGTCGCGGCGACATGACGAAGCTCTGAGAACCAGGCTTAAGTCATCTTCGCTTAATTCACTTCCCCTCTTATTTCACCACGTTTTCCCCTATTATGTCACGAAACCGTCCCTCTTAAGTCGCCGCCTGTAAAAGTTTTAGATCTACGTTTGGAAGTTAGATTCTCGCATGAATACAATTTTTATGGAAAAAAAATGATTGTGTAATACATTAAATATGGACACCACACCTTTAAAATAGGTTAGGTGTCTTTTAAAAATATTTAACCTTTGAAAGATTCATTCAAGTGGAAAATTGAACTTTGTCACGAACGACAGTATACTTGCGTTGATGTTTTCGTTCAGTTGGCTCATTTTTCGTTATAACTGGGAACAGGGGAACTGATATTCTCAAAATGAAATGGCATAATATGTAAAACATTCATTTTTTAACTGAACTGAAATAAACTGATATATACTGATATTTCAAGTAAAAGAAACACAGCACAGCAAATTATACATGGCCATTAAAGATTTGTTGTGCTACCAGTTCAATTTCAAAGTACCTATTCAGGGTTTACAAAGTTCAGAAACGAAAGCTTCTCTTACTCCTTGGGGATTTAGTAAATTTTAATTTCAATTTAATTTAGTTGGTAGTTACAAAAATGGTGTACGTGGACACTACGGTACAAAAATAAAATAACAATAAACTATTTACATTAATTATTTTTCAAAATTGGGTAAGCACCCCATATCAATGCACTAACTGAATACTTTATAGTCAATAGCAAAACACTAGGAAGTCACCGGCAAAGGTAACAGATATGTGGAAAGTCCCCGATCCAGATCCTGGGGGCCCCACCCAACAAGGGGCTCCTTCCGAACAGTCTTCCCAGGAATTATCAGATCTGAAAGACCAAAACGAACAGCAGAAGCTCATGATAGCACAGCTAAAAGAAATGTTAAGAAAAGAACAGAGTAATGTCACCCAAGAAAAAGTGGAGGAGTATGTAAACACTTTAAGCAAAAGTAAAGGCAAAAAAAGCAGGTTAAAAAGAGATGAATCGGGAAGTGCAGAAAGAACTGCCAGTAGCAGCAGTATAGATAATATTAAGAAAGGTAAACTGAATTTGCTTCGCAGCAGTTGGAAGAAAACAAGTAAGTTGTTTTAATGCACATACTGCACAACATATGACAGATATAGACAACATATGTTTTTATTAAGTGTTAAAATTTGTAAATAATAATAAGAATCATTATCGACAAAGTCATCTATAATTATTATGCATTGTAAAATTGCTGCCACAACTCATTTATTTACCAAAAGTTTTGAATATTTTATGTATAAAGAAAATTACACTGAATTTTATTGTAGGGCCAAATTAGCTGAAAGAGGAAAAAACCAAAGAGGTATTGAGGAAATGGTTATCCAATTGAAAGCTCAGTTGAATGATTCTCAACAACTTATCAGCTTAGCTCCAGTTACCCTATCTGATCGTAAGAACTTGGAATATAATAGGAACAGCTCGCCTGAAGAACTCTACAATATACTGTTGACTAAAGAAAAGCAAATAACTGAGCTAGCAAATAAAACTCAAAGGCAGGAAGCTATGATTCTTGACTTACAAGAGAACGTAAAAGAAAAAGACTCAGTTATCGATGCCAGAACTAAAGCAATAACTCTGATGACAGAAAACTTGAGCAAAAAGGGTAAAAACACATTAGACGAATTAGATGATACTAAAGAGCAGATGAGAAAAATGCAAGAAAATTTTGTGACATTAGAAACAGAAATGAAAGCAAGGCAAGTTAAACTACTGAACGATTTGAAAGCAAAAAATTTGGAAATAACTGAACTACAGGAAAATAACAGTAAGCTATTAGAAGAAAAAACAGAGTATATGAGAATAATAGAAGAGAATAAAGCATTGATTGTTACTGGAGAAGATAATACTATTGAAGAATTAAGAGAACAATTAAATGCATTAAGAACAGAAAATGAAAAAAAACTTGGAGCAAATATCAGGGCTAAATGACAGATTGCAAGATAGTTTAGCAGAACTTGACAGAATAAAAAATGCCAATAGTTCTACAGAAAGTAATCGAGAAGAAATTGTTTCTCTAGAGAAGCAATTAGAAGAAAGCAATAGAAGCATGATAAAAATCAAGGCCCAAAGCAAAAGCAAAATAAAGCAACTGACGAAGAATATCAATGCATTTAAGAAAGGTAGCGATACCAATGCTCTTATTGTACAACTCCAAGCAGAGAACACTAAACTGAGTGAAAAAATTGCCGAATTGGAGGAGGAAAAAGGAAATATGCAACTCAAAATGGTAGAGTCTACTGATTCTGTTAAAGGTACAATTTTTTTTTATCGTATGGTCTATAATTTTCAGTTAAAAATTCTTTTGCAGATTCTAATTTACTAGAAGAACATAAAGAATTAGAAAATAGGTTAGCAAAACAATCAGAAGAACTACAGGAAAAAGACAAAATTATCTCATTGCTAGAATCTGGTAAGTTAAGATGTAGAATATTATACTAGAATTTTGTTCGTAACTATTTGTGAATTTGTATTTGTAAGAAGTTTAATTTTGGAGAGAAATCAAGAGTTTTCAATTTTAGATATAATTTCATTGAAAGAGGAAGTAATCAGTTTGACAACAAAAGTTTCTGGGCTTTCACATTTGGAAAATGTGGAGGTTACATCAGAGATCAAGTCTATCCAAATAGAGGAACAGATGGAGAAAGTAGAGAATGAGAATGCAAAATTAAAGAAGGAGATAGAAGATTTTGAAAAAGAAAAGGAGGAATTGATTGAAAAAATAGAGGAGTTGAAGAAAGAAAAACATGAGCTTAACACCAAATTGGAGAACTACATTCAGGTAAGCCTAAAAAATATTTTTAAACTAAATACAGGTTGTGGCATGAAAACCTTTAGTTAATATATGAGAAACAATATACCCGAATTTTGAAATTTTGTGTATGGGGGTTTATCGATATGATCTCTGATAAAAATATTGACATCAACAGGACACTTCCGGTTATACCGGAAGTTGCTGTTAACACGACTGCCACGGGAATTTTCAGGAATCTGGCCTAAAATGACAATTTGATTTAATCACATTATATTATTAAAAACTCTAATTCTAGTGCATAGTTATTACCAAAAAGCTTAAAAAATGTGTTTTTTTTAAAAAAAGGTCTTATTTATTATCTCGTACTTGGTTTCTGTAACAGAAATCTTCAAGGAAGCCAACTACGAGTTAATTCACACCCTTCGACCTGTCGCTTCACTAAAGCTGAATCATAGATACGCGTCCATATCTCAGAAATTGTCGAGTGCATCACATTTTCGTCTTTCTTGAAAAAAAAACAGCATCCGACAAAGCCATGTCGTATATGTACCCAAGCAAAAAAACGCCGAGAAACGCGTTATTTCTATCCAGCCTGTAAAGAGAAGCCAGCCCTTTGTGTGGAAGATTGTTTTAAGAAGTTCCACAAACAATAAAATATCATTTTCTTTCTTGAATTTGAATTAATTTTCATAATTATATTTTTTGTTCGTTTTTTAATAAATTTTCTGTTCATGCAAGCCAGCATTGATTTTTTGTTCTTTTCCCAGAAGCCATCTATCGATATTAGCACTGATATATTCCGAGTTTAATCGTAGCTGCACAAAAATGGCAAGTAAACAAGGACGAGATAACTCGTAGTTGGCGTCCTATAAAAGACCGCAATCTACGAGTTATCTACGTAGTCGGCAGTCAAAGTATTAACTTTGTTATTTTAAATGGTACATGCTATTTTTTATTTCATTTTCGAATTCTATGTGAAATTTTAGGTTGAAAATAATCAACATACGCAGTATCAAGAAAACCGTGTCAAATTATTTTGATTTTTTCTTTTTTTTATTAGAACTCATAGTCATGCAGTATTCACTCTGTCAGACAATACTTGATCTAAAAGGCTAAAATTTTACAGGAACAATACTAAGGTTTTCTCAATATTGGGTATTTTGATGATTTTCAACCTAATGTAGTTGAAAATGAAATAAAAAATATTATGTTCCATTTAAAATAAGTTCCAAGTTAAGTGTAACTTCCAGTATAATTGGAAGTGACCTGTCGACGTCAATATTTTCATCAGAGATCACCTCGATAAACCCCCGTATACAAATTTTCGAAATTGGAGTATTTGTCGTTTTCTATGCAGATGCTGTATGCATTTAATGTTCGATCATGGCAAAAAATATATTTTCAGTTTTTTTACCATGACACCTAAAATAAAAAATTGAATTTTTTTCTGTGATAGAGTAATAACAGGCCTTTTAACAGAAAAAATCTCATTCTCGTGATCCTCCGATTTTAATTGAAAGTTATATTTTGAAAAGTTTTGGAATTTTTTAAAATTTGAATTTTCCGCCAGAATGTCTTGAAAATTTTTATATATTATGTACCTCTCATTGTGGTCTCTGACCTGATTTTTTTGCCCGTCTCAGATTAAAGAGTGGACGCGGATAAAAATAAAAATCACATTAATGGTGGTAAAACAGGCTTAATATGAAATTTAAATGGTTGAAACTTTGTGAAATTCTTTTCTATGTCATAGGGTACCTTTCAATAGTATTACGCCGCCTAAAGCCGTGGAGACAGTTTTACCATACTTACTTACCATACTAAACCCTTTGTATACCCTGGTATTTATTTTATTTAGACATAAAAATGACTAAAGTGATTCCTGATGCTTGCTTGATGCAACTTGTACATAAAGCAAGATTGTGCTTTTAATTTTCTCACGTTAAAATAAATTATTATTATCATTTTGTAGAAATCAAACAAAAATTCCAAAAATACGGTATATTTAGTAATCATTTAGTTTATTCAGGGTCTTTAAATTTAAGCAATATTTGTTATGTAAAAATATTTATTTAAATAATTCACTGGAAATAAGGCAAATGTGGGTATTAATTGTTTTTTACAGGAAAAAACCACATAAAATCTAACACATTAGTCAGCATTTAAATAAAAAGATTATATTAAGCCTTTGCTGTTGTCCTTGTTCAATAGTCAAATGTGTGAATTACAAATTTTTAACTGTTATTTTTGGCAGAAGTTTGTGTATTGTTTTGCATTTATTCATCCATTAATTGCAAAAGTGTATACCTAAACAAAAAAAATAGAATATGAGTCATGAATTTAAAAAAAATAGGAGTGATAATAAATAAGTAAATAATAATCCTAATTAATATTCATAAAAAACTAATTATTGAAAGCCAAAAATGTATAAAAACCGTTTTATGTATTTTTAACCGTTTCACTGGAATTGTATCGTATACGTAAAAAAAACGTGCCAATTCTGCTATTGTATCATACAGGTATATGATCAAATATAATTACTTTCCTAATTTTCTAGGACTTTGAACCAAACTTGGTATACAATGGTTTTTGTGGGCACTGAATCATATCTGGCATGAGAATTATAAAATACAATATGGCGGACTAAATATGGTGTCTTTTTAATTTGGAGTTGCTGAATCTACAATCAAGAAGACTAGAATATAAGGAGATCGAATTCCGTTGTTGGTGAAGGGTCGAAATCTGAAATTCTAGTCATCTTGGTTATAACTAATACACGCAAACCAGCGCAGTAAGTTACTGTGCCGGGCATAGACACGCTAGCATCGCTAACTGGCGGTTTTCAAAATTCGAACCGCTGCTGCTCGTGTGAAACCTCGGAGATTCGGTCTCCTTATATTCTAGTGTTCTTGGTTCAAACATCAAATGGTTTCATGTCATGTCAAGTAATTAAAATTGTTTTAGCTCAATCACGGCTAACCTTGATATTTTCAATGATTGTGTCCCTTAGTTCACAAAAAAATGAAAAGCATTTTCTTTGAAAATTACCATTCCAATAAAATACCAATTCTTTTAAAAAACCCAATTTTATAATAAAATTATGATCAACAACTGAAAAGAGTATGTAGAAAAAAAAATACATTTAAATACATTTTAATATATCAATGAATTATGCAATAAAATAACAAATAGGGAGAACATACGTAATAGGTACATGGACCGTTTATTAGAGCACTGCATCTGCTTATGGGAAATTTAAATAAGAAAAGGTTGAATTTACAGTGTCCACGTCCGTTTACCACAGCGTCTTTATCGGAATGTATTTGATTCAGAAATTTGTGGGCAAAAAGTTGGTTCCAAGGCACTTGGCCACTTAAGAGAGTCCATAAGGAGAGCTTTCACTGTATACAAAACGTTATTCAAAGCACTCTTCTTCAAACAACTCAAGCCATTAATATAACAGTGCCTTTAAATTAAAAGCAAATGAACAGATCAAGTATAAATTTTGTTAGTGATAATTTATAATTTTCCTTGTAGGAGAACATGGATCTAATTGACAAACTGGAAAAACTCAGTGCCGAAAAGGTCTCTTCTGCCGAGAGCATAGAAATCGTGGAGGGTCTCACACAACAAGAGAAACTAGAATTGGCCGCCTACCAAAAGAACATGGATGTCCACATTGAGGGCGAGCCTATAAAGTGCCCCGAAGACGATGTCATGGAGCCCCCTACGGAACTAAATGAGAGTGTCCTGCAACTAAGCGAGGACTCCACAGAGTTACTGCAGAAAATCGACATGTTCACTATAGAGAGGAAGGAAGTAATGGTCAAGATGGAAGCCCTCAAAGAGGAGAACAATCAGCTGAGTTTGAAGGTCAAGGAAATAGAAAACAACAGGGATATCCTGGCAGAGACCTATGAGCAGCTGCAGAATGAGAAGGAGGACCTTCAGAACGATTACGATGAGCTCACAAAGAAATTTAGGCAGTTGGAGGCAGGAGAGGTGTCTTTAAAGGTATTGTTTTTAAGGCATCCTCATTGTTTTAAGACCCTTTAATTTCTACACAGAGAAAAACTAGCTTTGTGGAAATTAAATTGCATCTTATTTATTTTTTGTTTAGATATCTGATTCTTATATGGATTTATTTGTATATGTAATATAGTATATATTTATTTTGTATACATATAATAGATGGATTTTTTTAATTTTGATTTAATTTTTTCTCTGTACTCAAAGTTCTGTTATGAATGAAATACATGTATTTTTTTAAATCATTTATATCACCTGTCTATTGTTTGCATAAAAAGTAAGTAGCACGAGCTCAAATATATTTGATCTGAAACTATTTTTACAAACATAATTTAAGAGTTGGGAAACATTTTTAAATTTGTTTTCAACAATTATAATTGTTTTAACATTTATTAGTACACTCGAACCCCTCTTAAGTCACATTCGCTTAATTCACATCCTCTCTTATTTCACCTTCCCTCTATTATGTCACGAAACCGTCCCGCTTAAGTCGCCGCCTGTAGAAGTTTTAGAACTACGTTTGGAAATTGGATTCTCGCATGAATATGTACAATTTTTATTGAAAAAAAAAAATGATTGTGTAATACATTAAACATAGACACCTAACCTTTAAAATAGGTAAGGTGTCTTTTAAAATATTTAACCTTCAAAATATTCACTGAAGCTGAATGAAAACAATTTTTTTGTTTCTTGTTTTACTATTTGCATATATTATAGGGGTATATCCACTCTCAAAAGCAATAAAACTATAACTACCATTGCAATAAAACTATTATTATTAATTTACAAAATATTTATTTTCAATTGCACCATCTTCTCCATCAAACTGTCAAGACTACGATTTTCTTCGACTGTGACTATTTTGTTTCCACGACTCCAACGGCGAATCTGCAAAATCGATGGCAATACTTCATCTACCGATGGATGAGGAAAGTTCGATGACTCTTCATCTCAATCCTTATTGTTATTGGAATTCAGTAATTCTTCTTCGGAGTCACTTTCTTCTATCCCCCTTTGGCCATTTCGATCAATTGCGAAACATTAAACACTTTATACGGTGGTTCATATTGGTCTTTATCTATCCAATTCTCGACTTCCATGAGAGATATTTCACCGCAGCCGGAATACGTTGTATCACTTCAAGTAATCCTGCGACGGTTTGCGTTTGTACAGGACTAGCAAGATGAAGCTGTAGTAGATTTTTCCACGAATTCTTCCACGAGAGTATATATTGTAACACTGTCCCAGGCATTTTGTAACAAATGGAAACAGTCATTCGGAGATTCCATTTTTTTGATGAATTCGTCTACACTTCCTTTCTCTTCAAATTCCTTGGCTAAGAGTTCATTTAAAAACATGGTCTTGTAGCGTCGTTTTAAAGGCGAAATTACGCCCTGATCCATCGGTTGAATAAGTGACGTCACATTAGGTGCCAAGTATACAACGAAAAATTGGGGATCGATTTCGTTCAACTCTGTAGACGAAGGATGTGCTGGTGCATTGTCTAAGATTAAGATGAATCTAAAAAAGAGCAAACATGTCAAAATTTTTCAACTTTCTTTGTTTCTGACATATTTAATAGTACATTACATTGACATATTATATATACACTGACATATCGCCCGCAATGAAATGTACTCTCGTTTCATTAATAAAAACGTTTATTATTATTATTATTATTAATTTATTTCACTCGTGTGGCATCATCCTTCGTCTTCGGCTTGGGCTGATAATGCCACACTCGTAGAAAAATTGTTTTTTCTCTTGTAACGTACAATATTTTTCATTATATGTATATGGGAAGACGTTTTTCCTCACGCTGCGCACTCGGAAAACGCCTTCCCATATACATATAATGAAAATAAAGTTGTGTACTTACTTTGCTTCGGGGTCAGGATTTCTTTTCTTTACGCTGGATATGAACACATTCTTGTACCAATCAGTGAAAACGTTGCGATTCATCCAACTTTTTTTTGTGCCCTGTACACAATTGACGTGGACACATTTTTCAAACATCTAGGACGTTCTGACTTCCCAATGACGGTCAATGGAATTTTATGTGTGCCCGATGCATTTGGACAAACTTGTATGATAACACGATCTTTGGAAGCTTTTTGACCTGATGCTTCAGTTTCGCTTTCAACACACAAAAGTTTTGGTGGGAAAATGTTTCCAAAATAACGAGGTCTCGTCTCTGTTGTATATGTTATCGAGCTTATATCCATGGTGTTCAAGGAAATACTTTAACCCCTCTCGAAACGCACTGACGTCATCTTCATTTGCTGAAAGTTTTTCTCCTTTGATATTTAAACATCTTATCCCGTGACGTTTCTTAAATCTGGCAAGCCAGCCATTACTTGGTAACTTTGGATTACGCCGAAAAATTGGAGTCCACATTAAGACTTGCATGAAATTGCTTGGCTTTTGCTTGTAGAACAGGCCCAGTTACAGGTTCGCCGAGTGCTCTCTTCTGACAGAACCACAAAAATGTACATTTCTCAAAAAGACTATCGTGAACTGATGAATATCTAAGTACATTTTTATTTGCGCCGTATAGTTTCCTTGTGTTGTAGTATTTTGTCTTTGTTGTGAATGATTTTTGAGATGGCCGAGTGGTGCACTTTGTACTTTTCTGACAGATCCTTGTTTTTCCTCCCATTTTTAAAATATTGGCAGTTGGCTCATTTTTCGTTATAACAAGTGCTGTGGTATATCTCTAAATATTTCTTTTTGCAGCTAAAACACGAAAAATTTGACGTTATGATCGCAACTTAAGCGAGACTAAATTTCGCGACTTAAGCGAGGCGATCATGCACGGTTTTGGTGAATTAACACATTGAGTGCGGATGTTAGCCGGGGCTAACAAACGTAACGCTCTCTGGGGTACGTGTGTTAGCCCAAGCTAACACAGTCCTTGGCAGCCCTAGCATCACAATTACTACCTGCTAGGGACTGGTGGGGGACGAACTCGGGGTACGGTTGTTAGCCCGGGCTACAACCCTAATAAAACCCAAATAATACATTATATAAATTTTTTATATTTATCCTTCATTATTGAGGTCATCAAAACGATTTTAGAAGAGGGGAAAAAATATCCATACCCCGCGGTTGACATGAAGGTTGTGCTCCGCACTCAACGTGTTAAGAGGGGTTCGAGTGTAATTAGACAAAACTCAACAAAACCGATAGTATTCCCCACTATTGTCTTATTGCTAACTAATAGTAATATTGGGAAACATGACCATATTTTTTATTTATTAATTAGTTACAAACATGATATTTTGGATTACAGTCCAGTTCGGAAAAAGAAACCTCCGAATTCGAAGCTTCCATGAAGTTGCAAAGAATTTCCAAGTCGAGTACGAAAAACTTTTAACTGAAAACAGCGAACTCAAACGTACACTAAAAGAATATGATTCCAAAGTCCATGAAAAACATAACCTAGAATCTGAACTTTCGGAAGCACGCGAAAAAATTGAGGTACTCGAAACGAAACTGAAATCTAACCTAGAAGATCTAACATTTTACCAGTCTGTTGTGGAGGAAAACAAAACCGAGCTCATTAATTCTGCTAACATCATAAACAAACTTCAGACCAAGCTAGATGAGAGAGAAAATGATATCAAGGAACTGAACATTATGATAAATGACCTTAATGGAATCGTTAACAATTTGCAAATGGAAAACAATAAGCTTGGAGATTTTGGAGTTATGGAGACGCAAGTTGCAGAGCTGAAATCCTCACTGAATGATCAGATACAACAAGCTCAAGACTACGAGGAAGAAATCAGTAGAAATAACGACATAATTGAAGATCTTAATGCCAAACTTATTGATATGAACAAAAAAATAATAGAAACAGAGCACGAAATGGAGATGAAGGCTATCGAGACGAAGAAGTTAGAGCAAGAGCTGCAAAACAAGAAAGAAACCATCAATAATCTTCAGCATCAAGTTCAAGAAAAAGACAAAAAGATTCACATCGTTGTGGAAGATATGAAACAAAAATATTTGTCCCTTCAAAAACAGTTAGATGGAAACAGCGATTCTCTGGAAAGCAAGGTGACTGAACTGACAAACAAGAACAAAGAGCAGATAGAGAAGATGAAGAAGATAGCTGCCAATTTAAAGAAGAAGACGCAAGCCTACCACGAACTAGAGGCAAAATACAGCGGAGAAAAGGAAAAATGGGAGACTGAAGTGAACGAAAAGGAATCCATAATAGCTGATTCCAAGGGCAAGATCGAGACGATTCTCCGCCAGAAAAGGGAACTCGAAGAAGAAATTGTTGCTAAAACTAGAACACTTGCAAAAGCCGAGGCTAAGATAAACGAATTGACAGATCTCGTTAATAACCTGGAGCAAAATAAAGTCGAATTGCAGAACACTCTGTTAGAATTCAGAAGGAGAGAGGAGAAACTGAATGAGGTCAGTTTGAAACAAGAACTGTCGACTAGTCTGCATGAGGAGTTCGACCCCGTCATCAGCAGTCAGGAGTCTGCCAAGGAAGAAAAAGTCAAGGAATTGGAACTCATAATTGAAACTAATCAGAACGCCCTCACCCATTACACAGAAAGAGTGCACAAGTTAGAAGAGGACATAGCCCGTTTGGTTGAAGAAAAGGAAATGGCAGAAAAGAAGGCGCATGAGCTAAGCGAGCAACTCAACATAACCACAAAGAATGCCGAAGAGAAGGCGCTGGCGGAAGAGGAACTGGGCCAGAGATTGGCCCAAGTGACGGCCAGTGATGAGGAACTAGTCAAAAAATTGGAGGAAATAGGAGTGGAGAATAAAGAACTGACGGAAAAGAATAAGAAACTGGAAGAACTGAACTACAAGCTGAAGGTGAAGGTGAAACAGGCCCACGAGAAGGTTACCCAGCTCAAATCTTTACAAGCTAACATGGAGGAATTGGAGACGACAAATGGCGAGCTCAAGAAACAGCTGGCCATCCTCGAGGCAAACCAGAGGCACATCCAAGACGAAAATGAGGAACTCCAGAAGCAGAACAGGTCAGACTACGAGAGAATCGAGGCGGACTATCAGGTGCAAATGGAAGAGTTGGTGAGATGCAAGAATGAGCTGACAGTGGAGTGCGAGAAGCTACAGGAAACCCTGAAAGAGATCCAAAGCAGGGAAGAGGAACTCCTTGCCGAAATGGCTGAATACAAGCTAAAAATGGAACAGAAGGAGGCTGAAAATCTGGAAAAGGTAAGCTGAGTAATAATAATTAAGAAACTTTTACATTGACTTTTAAAAAATTGTTTATATTCTTTTAACTTCTCTGTCAAAAAATTGAGGCATATTTTTTATTTAATATAGCATGTAACCGACATCGTAGATCAATTTTATACTTCCATCTGTTGTAGATTGGAGACTTACAAGATGAAGTAAAAGCAGCCAACTTTAACTGGAACGATTCCCTTAAGGAAATCGAGTCCTTAAATAAAATTATTGATGGTTTACAAACGGAACTGGTAACTAAGGTTGCCACAGAAACGGTCGAAAGCGTTATAACTGAGGCGACAGAAAAGGTTATAACAAGAAACACTGTCAGCTGTCAAGCTACCGTAGAAATAAAAGATATCGAATGTCAGAGTGATAGAACCGAAAACTCTGTCGCTTGCCAAGTGATGATAAAAGACACCGACTGTCGGAGAGATAGAGCCGAAAGTTCGGTCAGCTGTCAAGCGGTCGTGGAAATAACGGATATAGAATGTCAGAGAGATAAAGATGAAAACACCACAGCAAGTCAAACGGACAATGTAGAAATTCAGCAAACGAAGACAACCGAGGGTGCTCCAACAATGGAACCAGTTTCAACATTCCATTGGCCAGAAAATCAAGAGGCTGTCCAAACTCAAAACTGGTTTACCGCAGCTCAACCCACCTCCACTCAAGATGTGTCGCAACAGCCCTTCACTTATTTCAACACTCAAGAACAGAGTAGTTCAAATGTACTACCGCCATACGCACATCCATTCCACATTCCATCACAACCCGAAGGCCCTGTGCCCCTGGAGAATACTAAAGAAGAGCTCATGAACAAGATTCGAGCTCTGGAAGTGTTGCTGTACAACATGGACAAAGAAAAAGAAGAGGCATTATTGGAATGCACAGAAATGATTAATGAACTGACCCACCTACTCTATGAGAAAGTCAGTGCGGCAAAAAGTGAAACTAGTCATTCTTCTGGAACACCAAAAGCTGAATCTAGCAATGTTTTGTCTGGAATTGAAAGCCAAATAATGTCAGTGGCTGATGTTACAGATGCCACGTCCAAGAAGAAAGAATTACACGATATAGAGTTTGAAAAATCAGATGTATCATTGGGAGAGCAAAGTCATCCAGTTGTTGAAGAAGTGGCTCGGCCAAAGAGGGCCTATCTAACCTATCAGCCTGAAGACAAAATCTCAATGAGTAAACTGGAGGCTTTTGGTGAAAACGATGATGGTTGGGGGTGGGGACCAGAGGAAGCCAAGCTAGAGGAAGAACACATGCACAAGGCTGAAAGCACCCCGCAGATGCAGAGCTTGAGGAATGAAATAGCGCAGTTGACGGAAAAGTTGAGCGTCCTGCAAGTGGAACGGGAAAATTACCTGGAGGAAATAAAACAACTCCAAATTAAGTCCGGCAAACTTATCAAGAAATGCAAAGAACTGAAGCTGAAGAACGATCAGCTCATGGGTGCCCAGCATTCAAGTAAAAAATCGGAGACCTCAGACTTCTTTAATTTGGACGCAACAATCCAAGAAGAACTAAAGTCCCAGATCTCGCAACTTGAAAAGAAAATCAAAGAGTTGACCAATGAGCTGGATAAGGAAAAGCAGGAGAAGTCCAATGCCTTGAAGCGTGTAGACGTATTGACTGCCGCTAATGAAAGAATGATAGAAATGAAAGAAATTCAAGACACGGAGGTGCTCCGGTGGAAAAGAAAGCACCAGGAGGCCGAGGAGAAGCTCCACAACTACCAGTGGGGCAGTGACGGGTTCAATGAGGGCACCAAACCAAAAGAAAGTCAAGAGATTGTCTTCACCCCCAGTACCAGTGACGCAAATAGAATTGAAGAGTTACAACAGACGATCAAAGAGTTGTCTGCGGATAATGATGAACTTCAAGCGTTGTTAGATGAACAGAGACAGCTGAGAATAGACGCGGAAAAATCTAGGACACTAATGGAAGCCACTATAACTGAAGAGGAGTATGCACAACTCATTGATAAAATAAAATCGTTAGAACAGGAACTGGCAAATAAAGCAGGAGAGCTGCAAGTCGTCTTACAAGAAAAAGATGTAATTGTCAAAGAAAAGATTGAGCTACAAACAATTCTAAATGAAAAGGAAAAACTCATGGAACAGTTACAGATGGAGCTGACAGTATTAACACAAAAAAATTCACAGCTTGAGCAACTCCTAGCAGATAAGGATAAGCAGGTGAGAAGCTTGCAAGAAAGCGAGAAGACATCCAGCCTCCAACAAGAGTTAACCCAAAAAATTACATTGCTTGAAAACTTCATATCTCAGCTGAATGAAACTGTGCAGCAGCAGGAACTTCTATTAAATGAAAAAGAAGTAGCTTACAATGAACTGAAAATGTCCTTTGGCCAAACTAATATGTTAAAGGAGGAGCTAGAGCTACAGGTGTCTCAGTTGACCACGGATTTGGAGCAGCAGAGAGAAAATTATGCTCAGTTGCAATCAGAAAACATGGAAACTACTTCGTCTCTTGAAAAAGAATTGTGTCAACAACAGCAAAAGTGTGATCAGTTAGAGTCTGCGAGCTTGAGGAAGATCAACGAGTTATCCAGTGAATTGGAGAAACAGAAACAAGCCTACAGTGAATTGCAAGAAGATAATTTCAAAAAATTGGAGCAGCTAACTGGTGAATTGGAACAACAAAAATTAAACCATAATCAGCTGATGGCAGAATACTCCCAGAAGATTTCGGACCAGGAGCTACTGAAGCAGCAAATGGGTTCCAGGCAACACGAATCCCTTGAAAAAGACGTTTTTGAGCTGGCACAGCAAAAACACCAACTGGAAGGATCGCTGGCAGAAAAGGATGGTGTAATTTCCGAATTGACAAATAAGAAGGTAGAGCTTGAAGATGAGGTTGATGTATTAAAGAAACGCTTAGAAGAAAAATCGAAAGAATATGATGAAGTCGTAAGCGATGTAGAAGTTAAGATATCAAAAACTGTGACTGAATTAGAGCAAACCTGGATGGCCCAGGTGGATCAAAGAGGTAAGCAATGCTATTTTTAATATAGTCGATACAGATAGATAGATGTTAGAACAATATTTATAACATTATATTTTTTTCTTATGTGTTCCATATTTAGTTCTGTTTTATTATGTAGAATAATCTAAGCACATTGAAAACATTGTATGATGTAATTTGTGTTTACCCTATATATTACAGGTGCTGATGTGGCAGAAAGCTGGAAATTACACCTAGATTCGGTTGAAGCCGAGTATACTTCAGTCCAGGAGAAACTTAAGTATGAAATCAACGAGCTTGAGGAGAAATGCAATGCACTAGTTAATGAAAACAACGAGTTGCGCAAGAATGTCGATGCAGAAATCAGGAACGAAGTCGACCGCATTTCCGCCCTACAACAGCAAATAAACGATCGCCAACAGTACATAACAGAACTAAATAATAAACTGATCGAAAAACAGAATGAGAATGAGGATCTCATAGGGAAATTGATGATTTTGCAAAATGAAACTGAACAACTAAGAATAGATTTTATGGACAGAGATTCTAAATTAGCAAGCATGAATGTAATAATTGAAACCACCCAGAATCAGTTTGAAGAAAAGAGGGAAGTGGTCGAAGAAATTGTAAGGATCCTGGAAAGAAACACTTCGTGGCCCCTATCATTTGAAAAACAAGAAATATTAATGGAATTCCAGCGACAATTGAATCTCGCTATCGAGAAGGATCAGGAAATCCATAAATTAAATCAGTCTATCAATGAATTACAAATCCAGATCAATACTATTCAAGAAAAGGACCAAGAGATTTCCAACTTGAAGCATTTGGTCGACGACTTGCAAAAGCAGATTGCAACAATTGAAGAAAAAGACAATGAAATTTACCAACTCACTACGTTGGTCCAAGAGTCGCAGACGCAGCTCACACTAACCCACGACAAAGATGGAGAAATCTTCCGTCTGAACAAATTGGTGGAGGGCCTCCAGAAAGATTTGGGTTCTACCTCGGAAAAACAGGAAGAAATAAGTCGTTTGAACCAAGCAAATCAGGATCTGCAGCTCCAACTAAAATTACTTCAAGAATACGAAGGAGAAATTTACAGGCTCAATCAAGTCATAGAAAATTACCAGGTAAGTTGGTCAATTTATTTGATTATTTTTTATTGATTCTTAATTATTTTTATCACATACGAGCCCAGAATCATATCGTTTGGCCCAATGTTAATTTTTGGTGAGATTTCTGAAAGAAAGAGTTCTTACTATGAATATGATAATTATCTTTTATTGGCAATATGTGATCCTTAACTAACAACATTTATAACATATCTCAACAAAGTTTTAAGAAAAACTAATAACAAATACTTAATGTAAGATAGCTTAAATTACAATTATTCCTATTCATATCATTTGGCCCACTCAGCCTAACGACATGTTTATTTATCTGAAGCCACCTGGATTATCAACTGAAACAAATTCCTATTTGTGCTTTAAAATAAATGTCAAAGAATGGTGGCAGCAATAATTTTAGTTATGGTTCCTGGTAGAGCATTGTCTGCAGATTTAAGACAGATTATTATCAATCTATTTAAAACTGGCCAATCTTGTGGTGCAATTGCTAAACAGATGCATTTGTCTCGATATACCGTGAGAAATATTGTTAAATTATATAATACCACGGGATCTATTAAAGAGAAGCCAAACTTGGGCAGAACATCTATGGTAACCCAAACAAATTTGAGAGCACTAAGACGCATTGTCAGAGAAAATCGTCGCATTGATTGTGGAAAAATTTGTATGGAATGGAATAGGACGACAGGTAGAAACTTTTCCAGGTCAACATGTCTCCGAGCTATCAAAAAGCTTGGCTTTAAGTTTTATTAAGTAGGTATTTTACTATTGATTTTAATTATTCTTTAAAGTGGTAACATTTTCAGGCAAAAGAGAAGCAGCTATTGACTATTAAACAAAAAAATAGGCTACTTTGGGCAAAATCACATAAAAATTGGTCTCAAATGCAATGGAATTCTGTTATATGGAGTGATGAATCTCGCTTTGAAGTCTTTGTCGGCGATGACAGAAGTAGGGTCTTAAGACTCAAAGAGGAAATTTATAACAATGACTGTTTACGGAAAAAGGTGAAGTTTCCCGCAACGTTAATGGTCTGGGGTTGCATGTCAGCTCAAGTTGCGGGTAGGCTACATATAATAGAAGGAATTATCAATGCTAGAGAATATATAAATATTCTCAGAGAAAGTTTAATACCATCTCTTGATAAATTAAAGTCAAATGAAAATGAATATATTTTTCAACAAGATGGCGCCGCATGTCATATGGCAAAAGTTGTCAAAGAGTGGTTATCAAACCATAATGTAGTTATTAAACTGGACATCCAGTAGTCCAGACCACTCACCTAGCGAAACTTTGTGGCATGAAATAAAAAAAATACGTGCTAGGCCAGCAAGAACTATTCCAGAATTACGGGAGAGGCTAAATCAAATTTGGTATTCTTTTACACAAGATTGCCAAAAGTTAGTTAATACTATGTCTAGACGCATCACTGCTGTAATAAAGAATAAAGGTGACGTTACACAGTGGTGACTGATGCTCAGCCAAATGAATAATGTGTGGGCCAAATGATATGAATAGGCATAATTGTAATTTAAGCATATTTAACTGAAATATTTGTTGTTTGTTTTTCTTAAAACTTTGTTGAGATATGTTACAAATGTTGTTAATTAAGACCTACAATTTCCAATAAAGGATAATAGTTGTATCCATATTATGAAGTCTTTGTTTCAGAAACCTTACCAAAAAATACTATTGGGCCAAACGATATGATTCTGGGCTCATATTTTTTTTTTCGAGGGCATGTTGGGCAACACAAAATTTCTCTATTCTGCCGCCTATATTTCTCCGATTTCTCTATGCTCTATGTTCTTCCAATCTAGTTAAGATTTATCTTTTTGGTTGCCCAATTCACTTTTGTTGATAAATTTTTTTCTCTCTTCATTAATTCTCGATTTATCGTTCTTATTTTCCTTATGTTTTAAGTTGCCTAAACAATTTTATAATCTATTGTTTAAGATGTTTTTTAAAAGTTTTTATAGATTGTGTGTAAATGTTGGGGAAGCATATCTAAAGCCATAATTGGATTATAAAAGATCTTTGTCAAAGATCTTTTATCAAATGTTTTAAAAATATAGTGATCTGTTGGTTTATTTAATAAAAGGGGGGGGGGATGCTCATACTGATCATTGCGAGTAGATGCCCAAAACAAATTATTTCACACGCCAGCATAGGGCGGAGATTTGTTGACCACCACCACCACTGGCAACAAAATTTATTTTTAATGTAGAAATTTCAAATATCGAATTTTCCTTAGCTCCAACAGAACCAGAACCAACAAGAATTAGCTAAGTTACACGATGCACAATCAAACGCCAATCTAGCTCTGGAAGATTACAAGCGTAGACTGGAAGAACTCCAAACTTCACAGATGGCCTTATATAACTCGGTACAGGAGAAGGACCAACTCATCGTCACATTAAACCAACAATTGCAATCCGCTGATAACCTTAAAAATGACAACAATAAAGACATAGACCGTCTGCAAGAGGAAATCATACAGTCGAAAAAGGATTGCAGCAATCTACAAGATTCCTTGGTGGAGTGCCAGCAGCAGTTGTTCGCTGTAACCAGCGACCTTGCTAATAAGACCCAAGAACTAGAAGGCGTCAATCAACAGCTGGCTTACTCTCAGAGAAACTATGAAATTCTAGATGCTGAACTAAATAAGATGAAAGATTTCTTGCAGGTAAAGGAACAGGAATATGCCAGCTCAGTAGAAAACCTGAGGAAAGGCCAACTTAGAGATTTGGAGAGCCATTATGAGGAGGTATTAGCGGCAAAGGATCTGGACATCCAGAATGTTAAATCTCAATTGCAGGAGTCCATTCATAATTCGCAACAACTCACCGACGCTATTAACTTTGAGGCCAACCTGAGGCAACAGCTAGAAGAGAACGCAAAACAGTTAGAGGAGAAGGTTGCCAACCAGTCTGCTTTATTGGATGAGGAGGACAAGCAATTGATTGAACTGAGGAGTATCATCGAGGAGCAAGTCATCAAGATAGAGGAGCTGAAGAAAGAATTGTTCGAAAAGAGCAGGGACTATGACAGTCTGATTGCAGAAATTGACATTGGCAGGAAGGCGATTACGGAGCAACCTACGCACTCGGCAAATATGGTAAGTTAAGATTACTTTTTACTTGTATACTATTTATTTATAATAATGTTCACCTTAAATAAGATTGACTGATAAAAAGAAACTTTAAATAAACATAATTTTTTTTTTAATTCACACCACCACACATCACAACACTGAAACACTATTTTGTACTCAATAGTGTTACAGTACTAAGTGGTGACAAGCGTTGAAGTGTGAATTAGTTTCTATTCTATAGAAGGTTCCAGTTCTCCCCCTGTTTAAGTTTTTTAGCATAATGTAATTCTTAGGTATATAATTCTGTAGAACATTATAAGCAGCTATGTATAATCCATTAACTACGTAGGCAATATTATTATATATTTTAATTGGTTAAAATTTATCCAAAGCTGATCCTGTGAAAATATCTTTATAGAGTTACAGTCTTCTTGGTCCTCATGACGTGCTCGTACAGTGGCACGTACTTTTACTCGCTGCGGTATATGTTGGTTTAATATCGGTATAATTGAATTTTGTTCGAATAAAAAAGATTACCCTGTTTAATTAAAAAAAACATCTTCAAAAACGTCATCTGTTGTCCCTTGTTAAATATTGAGCCATCCAAAATACAAACCTCATCAAAGTTGGCCGAATAAAAAAAGACGTATTTCTATTCTATCTTAAAATAACATTATTTAACTGTCAAAGCTGTCACCTTATATGACAGCCATAGTAACAGTCACTTGTCAATAGTTTGGCATAACCGAAAAGCATCGACATGACCACTATTTCTATCTCTCTCTTTCATAACCAGATTTGATGACTTTTTTTGGATATCTAGTAACGAACCATTAGAAAAATAATTAAACCTGGCTATGAACGAGTGAGATGGAAATAGCGGTTATATCGAAGCTCCGGCGAAACTTTGTGGTTGCCAAACTTTTGGAGTGGCTGTCACAATTGTAAAATAAATAATGGAATTCAATTTTAACGAAGAACAAAGGCATGTTTCACTTGAAATTTATTTTAGAAATGGCAGTAGAATCATCGAAAACGAAATATAGTTTCTTTTCAATAACATTTTTTATTTTTGTTTTTTAAATATATCTGGTAAAAGTACCCATCACATAATGTAACGGCCTTGATAATTCAATAAGGTTATAAACTTAATATAGAGAATAGCCTTTCTTTGCTTGGCCAAGTTTGATGACATTTTTTTTAAATGGCTCATTAATTACGATTACTAGTATTTGACAGTATGTGCAGTAAATGCAATCTTATTGGACATGTACATGCTCATTGCCCAGCTAAATAAAAACGAAAGTTTGGCTTTTTCTGTTTTGGATCTGGCAACCCTAGCTACCTATCATGGTGGGTAGCACACAGTTTATACTCCCTAACTATACAGTAGACTAACGATGGGCATAATCGAATGATTTTAAAAATCGGAATGTTGCATTTCGGAATATTTTTAATATCGAAATATAATCCGAAAATTTTACGACTAAATATTTTATAAAGACAAAACGTTACGTTTAGTTTGAATGAGTTTAGTTAAAATGAGTAGTGGGTACGCAAGTCAACGTTCGGCGTATGAACCTTCTGTAAAAGAATGATTTAAAATGATATGTTTTTTCCATTAGTTTTATTTTTCGAAGTCACGTTAGTATTTTTATTGTACCGGGTGGCTCAGCGGGTTGGGCCAAGCTTATATCTTGAAAACAAATTAACGTTTTTTTTTTTTTTAATATCTGGTTGTTTATACTAGAATTAATTTCCATGCAAGTTAAGAAAAAATCCAAAATGGTTGACTTCCGGGTTCGCTGAAAATGACAATAAACCCAGTTTTTTAAATGAGACCTCTGTATATTTTTACATATTTTAATTCTACACATCAGAGTACACGCAACCCAAATGTTAAATCTCTTTTTGGCAGTGGAAACATTTTTTTTATTTACATTACATTTTTTTTTAATTTCTTTAAATTTTCTACATTAAGCTCAAAGGTAATAATGACAGCATGTACGTCATTTAAATCCTTATTAAACAAAGGATTTAAAATAGGAATGGCCCACTAGATTTCCTCAATAAACATATAAAGAGCTGGTGTTAATTAATTTTTATCTCCAATAAAATAAAAATAGAGAATGTTTTTTTGAGATTATGTTTTATGGATATTATCAGATACTTCTTGAAAAAATTTTGAAAAAACATTTTTTTCCATTACCAAAACGACATTTAACACTTAG
Source organism: Aromia moschata (assembly GCA_029963805.1). NCBI lineage: Eukaryota > Metazoa > Arthropoda > Insecta > Coleoptera > Cerambycidae > Aromia > Aromia moschata. Next base: position 302,971 of record JAPWTK010000053.1, on the reverse strand, counting down.
ATTGTATGTTTTCTGACGCATTGAAACCAAACATGCAAAAATATACAGGTTCCATTTAAAAAACTAGGATTAGTGCCATTTTCGGCGAAACCGGAAGTGAGCCATCTTGAATCCTACTGTCACTTGGTTAGAAAATAATTCTAGTATAAACTCCCCAAATTTAAAAAAAACCTGTTAATTATTTTAAATTTCAAGATAAGCATGACCCGACCTCCTGAGCCACCCGGTGTACCCTACTTTTTAATCTTTTACCTTTTAATCCTAAGTCCCAGGGTTGAGAGAATCGCGGATGTTCACTGGTGAACCATCCTGGGACAAATCAATAGACCTTATAAAACTGGGTAGAAACCAGCTGAGATAGATAGTAGGACTGTTTACAGGACGCTGCCCACTCATGCGACATCTCACCAAAATTGGGGTGAAAAATGATTGAAACACCCTTCCACATATTATGTGAATATAATTGAATGAATGAATATGTGAATGCCCAGCAATGGCAGCTGTTAGGCATTTGAACTTTGGGGCTACAACAATAGAACCAAAAGAAGTAACAGACACTCCACTATAAACTGTCCTTAAATGTCTTAAGGAAACAGAACTAATGGAATGACTTAGCCTGTGGGGCACAATTTGGTATCTCGGCAACTAGGGATAGGAAGGACAAACCAAGGAATGAGTGGAAAGCAAAAGCTATCGGTATCCTCCGCATTTCACATTTCGGAATGTTCGATAACAATCAGAAACTTTGATTATTTTAAGAATCGGAAACTTTCCAATTTTACATTCCAAATAGGCCCAACACTACAGAAGACAGTGTTATGTTATTTTACCACCCATTATTGTGATAGGGGCAATTGAAAGCCGAAGTGGGTGGAGCTATTTTTTTTACCTGAGGAAATTATTTTCATTTCTGATTGGCCAATTAAGTGAGGTTAAGTGAAACGTATTGAAATATAAAATAAAGAAATGTACAGCAATTATTTCAATCGAGGGTTATGTAGTACATCATAGATGTTGAACTTAACCCCTATAAATAAAAAAAGGCAATTGACAAATTAAAAATAACTGTTCTGATAATATTCGAGATATAATCTCTCATTAATTTTAATAGTAAATTCGTTCTGATTTTTACTGGAATAGTCCGAAATTGCTTCAACATCCAAGAGCGAGAGGTCCCAACAGGAAGATGACCTGTCTGAACCAGTAAGTCGTGCCGAATTGGACTTGGCCCTTTACATGCTTCATCAGAGAGATGTACGATGCGAAGAACTGACGATGGAACTGACACAGCTACTGGAAGAGAGGGACACTCTACAATTACGCCTCTCAAATGCCATTAGAGAAAAAGAGGAAATCAGGAGAAAATTACCAGGTAAATCAAGTAGTAAGTAAAAGAGCACAGTGACAAAAAAAACTTGCCGATAATGAGATGTAATGTAAAGGACAATAGAAGTAGAAACTGAACTTGTGTTTTATGCAGGATCTGAAGAAGTTGTGACGCCATCTGCTTCTGGTTCTTCTCCTGCCACACCTCTCAGCAAGTCTTCAGCCATATTCCTTGCCGCTTCTGGAACAGAATTGGCCACTGAACCGCAGGAAACTACCACTAGCGTACATAACCTTGAAAGCAAGTGAGTACCTGATAATTTATGTTAATTTTCAAAATTAATAATTGTGCCTCTTTTTAGGTTATCAGAACTAAAGCGTGTAGGATACAAGAAGGATAAAACTTTTGTCGATGAACAGGAGTTGAGGAGAATGCAACAAATGTCGATTATGCAACAGCACATACACGAAGCTTCAAAATTACCACCCGAAGCTGCTGCAAAACTAGTGGATGCCAGTTATACCCTCTGTAAGTATAGTAACGTGTTCTTAGAATGTTTCAGATTATTTTCTAACCTTCTTGAAGGTAGAACAGTTAAGGTGAACCCTTGATATTTTTTTTAGCTCGTGACGTGCAGAGTCCTCCAAAAGTACTCCTTAACTGGCTATGGGGTAGGAGTACGCCAAAGGTTAACGACACCTAACATCGGGGGGATTTTACCTAAATTTATACGTGCCTAGCAAAATCAGTATAAGACGCTCATGTTCGCAAGCGTAGAATTTTTTTATGTACATTTGCGAGCATGCTATGTAGAATTAAGTCCATGGAATTATCAAGCAGGTCCCCCGGGAATGGAAAAGGACGTATGCCAAGCGTAAATATTTAGTGTGATATAAAAAAATATTTGTTTTATGTGTTAAGTCCTAATTTGTACAGATCGTTTCACTTTTAAAGGCATTTATATTTTCTGTTGTAAAAAAAATATTTATAAAATTTTTACACATTATCTGTTACATCCTTGTTAAGGCCTTTGTTCCTTTGTTTAGTTTAGTAGGACTTGGAAGTTTAGACTTGATGGTATTTAATGTGATGGCAACAGGCAGTAAAAATATATGATCTTTCTTCACCACTTCATTGAAAAATATGACCTACTATTAAACATTTTTCCACATGAGGATACAGTCTGCGCCAACTGTCCAATGGTTCATTTTATTTTGTCTCGCTTTTAAATGGCTGTAGAAATGTTTTTTGAGTTATAAAATTCAGCAAAAAATCAGCTTGTATACCTAGTTTTTTTGTAGTTTAATGTCATATTTTCAAAAATGGTACAAACTATCAAATGTCTAATGACATAACCAATTTTTTTCTAATGGAACACCCTATACACGATGGAGACTATAACTGGAATATATTCGCTAGCGGGGTGGTGAATGATTTTTCAAAAAATTCCCGAGACACGTCAACTTTTAAATGTATTTACCTACATTTTGCAAGTAATGTGAAAAATATAGCCCTTCAGGGGTGGCTGAAACCACCCTCGACATGATTTTTTCAAATGCAACCCTATGGCTTGTGACCCCTCATTGTAAAGCTGGTGGAAATAGGAATCCAACGCACTGATCAAATTTTAATTTTTAGTATGTTTGTAGGGTTGCATACAATTAAAACGTAATTTTATAGTTTAATTTATTTTTAACGCAACAATTTCATACTCAAAATGTGTGTTGTTTAGTTTTGGAATGTAAACCTTACTTTTCATATGTCCCCACAAAAAATTCAAAGCAATTTTTTGCCACAACTGATACACTTTCGAACCCCTCTTAATTCACCTTCGCTTAATTCACATCCTCTCTTATTTCACCACGTTTCCCCCTATTATGTCGCGAAACCGTCCCGGTTAAGTCGCCGCCTGTAAAAGTTTTAGAACTACATTTGGAAATTGGATTCTCACATGAATGCAATTTTTATTGAAAAAAATGATTGTGTAATACATTAAATATGGACACCTAACCTTTAAAATAGGTTAGGTGTCTTTTAAAAATATTTAACCTTTAAAATATTCATTCAAGTGGAAAATTGAACTTTGTCACGCACGACTGGGTATACTTACATTTATGTTTTTGTTCAATTGGCTCATTTTTCGTTATAACAAGTGCTGTGGTATATCTCTAAATATTTCTTTTTGCAGCTAAAACACGGAAAAGTTGACGTTTTGATCGCGACTTAAGCGAGACTAAATTTCGCTACTTAAGCGAGGTGATGATGCACGGATTTGGTGAATTAAGAGGGGTTCGAGTGTATTTGTTATTTTTTGCTAGTGTTTTTACACGGCCGCAAAGAGTAATTTAGTTTGTATGCTGTATTCAGTTTGAAACGAAGTGTTATTTCAAATTGGTGAAAATGTCTTATTTAACTGAATCACTAAAAATCGAAATTTTGATGATGATTGGATATGGTGATAGGGCGCGAACTCAATGCGAAGTTGTTCGCTTGTTTCGAGAAACGCATCCTGACTTACCACCACTAAATCAAGGCACCATTAGTTAAATTGAGGCACAATATCGAGAGATGGGTCATGAGGAAAGTACCGAGTAAGAGGCAGGCTGTTGTTGATGCCGACACGAAGTTGAATTTGTTGCTTGGTCTAGAAGAAAATCCAATCACTCCAGCCCGTCAACTGGCCCGTGATAGTAATCTTAATCACAAAACAGTTTTAAAAATACTTAAATATGAGAAAAAACGCCCATATAAAATGCAAGCTGTTCAAGAGCTATTTGAAGATGATCCAGATCGACGGTTGGAATTTTGCGATTTATTGATGACTTGTATTGATCAAAACCAGTTATCTTTAGAGTGGATAGTTTTCTCTGACGAGGCTACTTTTACATTAAATGGGCACGTAAATCGCCAAAATTGTCGTTACTGGGCTGAAGAGAACCCCCATTGGATGAGGAAACTTCATACTCAGCGCCCACAGAAAACTAATGTGTGGGCCGGAATAATACAAGATAGAATTGTAGGACCATTTTTCTTTGATGACACTCTTAATGGAGCAAGATACTTGCATTTACTCCAGCACGAACTAATGCCAGTGCTATGTCATTTATTTCCAAACCCCTTAAACCCTAACTTGACCGACGAGAGGTTATGGTTTCAGCAAGATGGGGCCCCACCACACTATGCTGCCATTGTTCGTCAGTATCTGGACAGAATTTTTCCCGGTAGGTGGATTGGGAGGCGAGGTAATATTGAGTGGACAGCAAGATCTCCAGATCTTACACCACTGGATTTCTTTTTGTGGGGACATCTTAAATGTAGGATTTACATTCAGAAACCCAACAACATAGCAGATAAGGAAAGGATAAGAGAGGAAATCGGAAAAATAACACCGCAAATGTTGCATAATGTAAGGGACGAAACCTACCACAGACTGGGATGCTGCCAACAAGTGAATGGTGCACATTTTGAACAATTGTTACGTTGAAAATAAATTTAATTTTTAAATTGTTTTAATTGTATGCAACCCTACAAACATACTAAAAATTAAAATTTGATCAGTGCGTTGGATTCCTCTTTCCACCAGCTTTACAATGAGGGGTCACAAGCCATAGGGTTGCATTTGAAAAAATCATGTCGAGGGTGGTTTCAGCCACCCCTGAAGGGCTATATTTTTCATATTACTTGCAAAATGTAGGTAAATACATTTAAAAGTTGACGTGTCTCGGGAATTTTTTGAAAAATCATTCACCACCCCGCTAGCGAATATATTCCAGTTAAAGTCTCCACCGTGTATATTTTTAGCTACTAGAATAGAACTTTATTTATGATGTTACTATAAGTATATTAATGATATATGTAAGTAAGTGGAATTATGCGAAATCATTCACTTGTTTCAGTTAATAGTAGTATACTAATAATTACAGCCCGCAGGTTAATAATAGATTCCAGGACCGCTCTTAACGCAACTGGAATATTGTTATAATGAGCCACCCTAAAAAAACATCTTCAAATCTGGCAATTAATGAGAGAGATGGAAATACCGGTTATGTTGAAGCTCCAAACAAAACTTTGTTGTCAAATTTTTGACAGTGACTGTCACAATACTAAAATAAATAATGGCTGTCATATAATGTAACAGCATTGACAATTAAATAAATTTAAGATTAAGAATAGAAATACTCGAAGTCTTTTAATAAATAATAGTCTTTTTTACCCGGCCAACTTTGATGATTTTTTTTTGTATGGTTCGATATGTGTCACATTGATTAAGTACATCAACTCCTGTATACTGTGTGTGCAAAGCCGTCATCGGCCAGTTATGAAGAAGGTCAAACAGAAGTGACACGACAGATAAGAAGCAACCGCACAGGCACTAAAGGAAGTGAGGGAATAAGACCGGCCCTCTCACCACCTTGCTAGGTAGAACGAGAAGTTTAGCATTTGTCCTTTTTCACAACCAGCTGATGTCGGCTTTACGCATACTGTATATGTAGATAGCACAATCGTAGTTCAATGAAATAACGCCATCATATTCCGAAATATCACCTGTCTGCCATATTGTGCGCCACATTCTAATCAAGTTACAGTACGTGCCAAAGGTCGGGTCGTGAACAAGAACTTTACTTTATGTTTACGTTTAATTTTCACTTATTTTTAGTATTAGTTAACCTGCGCTGGTCAGTGCATCATTTGTGTGCATGAAATGTCGAAGTTTGTAAAAATGTCAGGACAGCGTTTGTTGCGTGTTACGGAAGAGTGTTGAATAAACTGCGGAACTGATCTATTATGACAGTGAAAACTTCATTTAACAGTGTGTGACAGTGTCAGTACACTGTCATGTAAGTGCCACATCAGTATGTGGCATGTACAAACTGCTGTTTTGCAGCATGATGCTACAGACAAACATAAAGCTCTGTGTAAGTGGTGATGTGAGTGCGCGAGTCAGACACAGATAATATAAATTCGATTGTCAAAGTGATGGTAGCATCTCAAGTAACAAGACACATATGGTTCGAGTGCCTTAATGTGATTTCGTTTACACTCAAAATAGCTCATTTTCATTGAGGTTAACTCAAAGTTTAGGCAGCACAGCTCAACGGCGTGTGCTCCCATCGGAAACGGTTTTAGGGTAGGGTATTCCAACTGTCTTTAGACAAACTATACCTTAGACTCTGCCATAATGGATACATATATCAATGGTTATCAGGGGGGTCCACATAAATAAAACATATAATTGGAAACTTTAATTATATTTTTTACAAAAAAAAAACTGTCAATAGATTTTTTAACTTGTAACAATTCCAATCATTTAAAACAGCTAATTAAAGAAAAAAATATATTTGCAGTGAACACAATCAATATAAATATGTCACAAAACAAACAAATTATCAATATTTCAATATTTACATAGTAATTTCCTATATAGAATAAGTAAAAAAAAAGTGACATTAAGTACAAAAAATTCAAATACTTGTCTTTCCTCAAAATTGTTTTACTGTAGTGTATATAGAATATCAGTTTAGCATTACAAACTAATTTGTTGGAAAAGATAAAAGGAACAATCTTATTTGTCAAATGAGAATAAAATAGTGCCAAATGAGAATAGTGCTAAACAATTTTTTTATACAGGAGGAAAACTGGAACACTTGGCATAGAAACTTGAACACTTTTCACCACTTAACAAGTGAGTACAAAAAAGTGTTTCAGTGTTAAGTGGTGAAGTGTTCAAATTTTGTTTCATTATATGCAGTGTAGAACAGGGTTGCATAACCATTATTAATGATTAGTCACCAAGAAGTATCCAAACTCCCAAAGAAAAAGCTTGAACACTTTTCACGACTTAACACTGAAACACTTTTTTTGTACTCTACGCGCATTTCATATTCGCATTATCAGGAGATGATGTCATCTTGAATCATCTCCTGATGATACCAACATTGTTGGCGAAACGAGCGTTGAGTACCAAAAAGTGTCAAGTTGTGAAGTGTTCCAGTGTTCAATTTTTTTTTTTATTATATGCAGTGCAGGTTGTATGATCAAATCCTAGTTCACATCAAAACCACTTTTAAATGATCAGTCACCAAAAAGTATAATATCCCAAAGAGAGCTAAAGTTAATATTCCTCTACAAATTTTATAATATACCAAACATAAAAACTCTAAAAAAAATGCAGTGATGTTACTACTCCATGCTGCTATGGCGAGGCAACATAGAACAAAACCACATTAAATGAATAATTCTTAACTATTACATGCATATGTTACCATAACTTTTCCCTTCATCCAATATGTCTTTTTCTTTGGGCCACTCTGTAAATTATTTTACTCAAAAAATTAATATTCCAGTATTCGTTCTGGTCAAACTATTGCAAATGAAGAAGCAAGCGACGTCATTTGGCAGTCCCAAACCTTCAGCTTCGAGGTTTGGGATCGCAATCAGTATTTGATTTTTCATACATAATATAAAGAAATTGACCTTAACATATTTACCTATTATACTGATGTAATTTCGTCTACAACTCCATTAGAAAGTCAAATGTATGGTCCACAAAAACAAATCCAACTTTTTAAATGTTACGGTGTGAGCTCATTCGATTTCGTGCTCTGGTTACAGTAACTCACAACTGGAGACTAGCATCAAAGTTATACATATATTTATATAAAAAGTTAAGGTAAGTTAAACTTCTAACAAAATAAATAGGGTATGTACAATGTATACAGGATGAGTGCGAATAGCAAATTGATTGCTATAATTATAAAAGAAAATAACACGATCGAATCTAATTTTATATTAATGTGTGCCAAAATGTACTATCATTGAGTAATTGCAAGAAAAATATTTATTACACAGTGCCTGCCACAAAGGACATCATAATATAAAAGCTCGGTAAATTACTTTTTGGTACATCAACGGAAGATGACCCTCTCCCTATCAATTCCAAAACCGCTCATTCCTAACACACCCTGTACACTATTTTTTTTTTTTTTTTTGATGAACTGAGAAATTATTTAATCCTATGTTTGTACGAGGAATGCGACTTTGGGGGGCTGCATTCATCATTCGGGGACCTGTCGCTCTTGGATGGGAGGGTGCGACCTCAGCCCCCCTGAGGAAGTGTTGGGAGCCACGGGGGCTACATTCACAGTCACATTGCATGGAGAGGTGTCCGTTCTCCAATAGGACACCCTTCTCCAGTTCGTTCATCTCCTCATTGCCCGGTATGCCTGTGGACGTCCTCTGGCGGCAGATGTAGGGGGTATTGTTCGGGGATGGAGTGTCCCGGCCCTGGGCAAAACCAAAAATGAATTGGTAAGAGTTAATTAATTCATGAAGGCTTACATTTTTTTAAATAATAATTCTTTGATTTGTCTCAGTTCAAAGAACTAATATTAATACATATATAAACCTATGTGAACTTAAACTTGTAGATTGATGTGGGTACTGTCCTCTTTTAAATTAATGAGTTGATTGATAGTTTGAGCAATTTCTTATGTCAGATGATATTGATTACAATTTCATACGTTAATTTTGGTTAATGCTTAAATACAGCAAATATGATAATGACTGCAAAATATGTACAAAGAGCTTTCGAAGACAAAGTACCAGACATAATTAATTTTCAAATTTTAACTGTTATGTAAAACATGTTCCTTCTTATGCAATTTTTAAGATAGCAATATATTCGGTGTGCACTGAGTACAAAAGTGCACACCACTTGAATATGGTATAAGAAAAGATGAAGATTTTTTATTAGTCTCAAGTTTGATGAGTTTTTCTTTTTGATTAGTTTGATATAAGAGCGGATCAAGATTCACCTCTGTTTAACTTAGCAGACATTTGAACAATTGAAATGATTAAAATACTAAAATATATATTTTATTCAGGGACATACAAAATTGATTGACTGATGAGTGGAGATAACAAAGACTATAAGACAAATGATGGACGGTCACAATAAATTACAGTTTATTATACTTGTATGTGCTCTAAGTAAACAATTATTATCAACATGAGAAACAAACTGAGAAAACTCAAAGTTCTATTAACCATTTTAAGACATTGCAAAGCAAACAAAAAAAAGTGATGGCTGGCAGTAACAAAAAAAAAAAACAAATTACTGTCTAACATTTTGCATATTAATACTTTTTTCAGATCTCAGGTTAGTTTTCAGTTAAAACTTTTTTTGGTCATTCTTACAACCACGCTGACCACGCATGAGTTCCACATTTTTACTTTTTTTTTTTTTTTTTTTTTTCATCTGAGGAACTCAATTATTATGTAGTGGAGCAAACAGTAAGCGGCACCCTAATGCGTACATAGGTGGATATTAAATACATATTAAATGATACATTTTTATGTCATAGTTAGGCGAATTTACTTGGGCCAGGGGGCTTGGTTGTACATAAAGTTAAGACGGGGTGTAAGCGGAAATCTAAAGAGCAACGTTGCCAGGACTAACTGTAACTCTTAACTCTGCATAAAGTCTTTATAAAAACCCTATATTTACAAAATGCATTGATGTACGATCAATTGCGTATCGCATAATAAAGTTTACTGTTATATTTTTCAACCCAAATACTGTGAAATAATTTTAAACAGTTAATATTACTTTAAACAGCTGTGAAACAATTTTAAAATATCTAATAGGAATATTATGTTGATATGACAACAGCGAAACAAGGCAGAACGAACGGTCCGTAGCGAATCGTAGCTCAGGTGAGTCGGGCTCAGGTCACTATTATTGCAAAGCGATACACAGAAAATATATCGGAATACATTAGTGAATATTCGAATAAATGTATTAGGAAGCGTACTATTACACGACGGTATTTAGGTGTGGTAATGTCAGTGGTCACGAAAAATGAAACTTAAAAGGACTTACCCATTAAAACTCATAAATTGTTTAATACAAAAAGTAACATTACTTTTTAACTAGCGTGATATTTTGCAGGGCATATTTTTGCAACTTTTTTCGTCTTTTGTTAAACAGTTGCAGTTTTGGAACAGCTGATTTTGTTTTGCTTAATTAATTTTACCTTTAATCTGACGAAATATTAAAGTCTTCCTTGTCTCAAAACAGGTATTATGGGAGCAGGATTTTGGAGCAGGTATATCCTGGAGAAACGAGTCTTCCTTAAAGGGCAGACCTGTTCCAGATATCCGTTTGGCGGGTATAAAAATTTGGCAAGTAAGACTCGAATATTTTGTTGGTTTAAAGGTAAAATTGATGAAATAAATTCTAATCAATTGTAAGGAAACCGCAATTGTCTAACAAGAGACGAAAGAAAGCAATAGTGTACTGCTATCACCGACTTGTGATCTATGGCAACAACACGTATCCTGTAATCCCCACTTTTATAACTGGTCATTAAAAATCTAACCGTCACAACTTTATAACTTGTGAATCAAATTTCTTCGCATTTCAGGTCGAAATTTTATGAGCTTTGTTGGTAAGTTCTTTTAAGTGCCATGTTTCGGAACCACTAACATTACCACACCTAAATACGGCTCCATTTTGTAATAGTTAGCCCCTTAGTACGTTTTAATTTTCTGTGAACTATCGTTTTGTAATAATAATGACCCGAGTCCAACTCTGTTTTCGCCGAAATCTGACGTAATCACCATGTCCATGTTAGTAGCATCTGCAAATGTCAAATTCAAACTGCGCCAGCGCCGCATAATTAAATAGGTACCATTTAATTATTTGAACTTTTCGTCAATGTGATAAATATCCATTTTTATTTTTATGAATGTATGTGGTGCTTCTACAATACGCTCGTAATAACGCACTTTTCTAATCAGACACTAGACCAGAATAAAATATAAAATGGTATTTCAAATTTTAACTCAAACAGCCCTACCGACAAACCGGATGCCTTTCATACGCCTGCGCTAGCGATTGTATCGCGATGTGTTCTCACCACATGTTTACATATACTCAACAAAAGAAGTTAAACTATCAATTTCCCTTCATTCAGCTATGTACGCATTAGGGTGCCACTTACTGTATATATATTTTATTTCATCTCATGTGTACAACAGTCTTCAATCACATATCCCAGATTTCAATCTGTAATATTATGATAGGCTTCTATATTACCCTTTATTAAATGTACTGATAAGATTTTTGTCTTTCCAAAAAGGTTGGCACAATCAGAATGTGCTATAATACACAAAAGTAACTAGTATCATTTCGTATGTTTGCCATATTTTTATTATGAAATTACATCACACTACTCAAAGTGTTGCATATAACGGAAGTTGTACAACAGCTACAGTTGTCACAGGACTACTACAATCTGCAATCCCCATCACATGCTACACGAGTTGCCTATGTGTTACGTCTTCTTATGTCAACTTTAGTCATAAACATACAAAATTCAGACAGCCAAAATGCCACCTTAATGCAAAATTACCAAAATTGTTATCCAGGAAAAGAGAGGACTATAAAAATTTGATATTGCCATATGTTGACTTTCTTTTCCAATTTTATATAATACACTTTTTTAATACAAAGTTTTGGTAAACTTTGACTTGCTTCCGATTCAAACAAAAAACAATCGCCAGCCATCAGCACTCTCAACAAAAAAAGTGGCAAGCAAAAATAAAACTCGTGTTACCATCGAAAACTGTTAATGAATGCGTTCTGCAACTTCGATTCTGACACTTAACTCAAGCCGCCGGTTCTTGACCAGCGAAATCATATCTACCTCTATTGGATTTGTTGATACCACTAGAGATAAGATGCACTCATTAGGAAAGGGAGGGTTTATGCCATAGAACGAGTGAACCTACCTGTTTCGAGGTCCGCAGCAGGTGTTCTTCAGACAGTTATCGTTTTCGTTATTAGTCTTGGGACAATCCAGGACACAATCCTCCGTCGCCTGGTCCGTATCATTGGAACTAGTAGGGATATCGGAGTAGTCTATAAACTCGGGCTGAATGGTGGTGGAGTGGATGCCCTCATTGTGGAAGAATTCCTTCACCTTTTCCGCGATCTTCATGTATTCAGAGAGATTGCGACACCTAAAACAGTCCAGTAATATAATAACAGTAGGTCTAATTTGTAGTAACTTATTTATTGCAAACTGTGTTCTAAGCACAATCCATAAAACTAAAAAACATTTTTCGGCTTAGACTTCTGCTCTTTTATTTATTATAATAATACATTTGCATAAATATATTTCTTCAGTCTAAAAAAAAAAAAAAAACAAACATATTTTCTGTAAATATCCAGTAATAAATGAATTCATGCCCTCAAGAAAATGCCTCATAATTCATAAAAAAAGGGGGGATATAAAAGTAATGGTTTATTCAAATTTAAGAAGCAAATGGAAAAAGTTAATGAGGTATGAGAGTAAAGGTATGTATGATTAATTTTATTTTATACAAATTTGAAAAAACATGACAATAAAACAAATAAATAAAATAAAAAATAAATGAAACAGATAGGTGCTAATAAATATTTAGAAAATTGTTTTTACTGTGATTCAAATGTCCATTTTTTGAAAAAATATTCAAAGACAAAAACATATACTACTTGGATAATAGTAGTTTTCAACTGCTTCAAGCTGTTAAAACCGTGTTCAGAGTTTACTACTCAATTTAAACAAATAAGTGCATCAAAATCAATGTATTTAAAACAAATTCAAGCGTCAACTGGAAAAATTGAACCTTAAATCATAACATAGTATAAAACAAAGTCGCTTCCCGCTGTCTGTCCCTAACTACCTATGTATGCTTAGATCTTTAAAACTAAGCAACGGATTTTGATGCGTTTTTTTTTAATAGATAGAGTGATTCAAGAGGAAGGTTTATATGTATAATACATGCATAATATAATAGAGAAACACTGATAATTTTAGAGGTTTCTAATGTGATGTCGTAAACCGTGCGAAGCTGGGGCGGGTTGCTAGTTAAATATAAATAAACGAATTATGAACCTTCAAATATATTTTGTTTAATGGTCCTGAAACTTTGATATATAGTTTTCTCCATCACCAGCAACCAGATCTTCAAGACTACTGTACTTCTTTTGTATATCAAATTTTATGATTCAATTATGAAGTTTATTTTTGTTTCAAAATTTCACCCTTCTATTATTTCCTTCCCAAATGAACATCAAAGAAATGAATTATATCAAGATTATATGAATTTAATTAAGAAAATTATATGAATTTCATTTAAAAAAATAATAAATTTACTTAAGAAAACATGTTTATATATATTTTTAATTGTTTTAATAATAAGGTTCAATTTTTTGCAACTGTGGTCTAAAGTACAATTGTGCATAAAAATCTTTAATAGAGGACTTAATCTCAAGAGACAAAAAAACCTTTGTTTATAATCTTTACCATGCATTTAAAAATCACACAATTTTTTTTAACCAGCTCACTGTATATTGTATAATTTCGTATATTATTCGAGGGTACCAATTTTAGCACGAACAGTGACAAAAACCGTGAACAGTTAAAACAAAAAATGCCCAACTTTTTTACTTTTCGACTGACTAAAACCCCTTACCTTATGTGAGCAGAGGCAATAATCCTATCACCGGCCAACTGCCAGACGTGGAATTCGTGCACAGCCAACACCCCGTCGACTTTCTGCAGGAGCTTGTTCTGGATGGCATCTACCTGTATATGTGTTGGAACCGTTTGCAAAAGGATAAGCGCAGAATCCCTAAGCAAGGGCCATACCGAGTGCAGGATGAGCAAGACCAGAACTATACTCAAAGCGGGATCAATGTAGTACCTGTATTTCCAGTCCGTCAACCAGAACACCTAAAATATTTATTTTCTATGTGAGTTTTAAAATCATAAATGGTATGAAACTCTTTCTATTATATATGTACAGCCTGCACTAGACATGTACATATACAATAAAAAATGTTGCCAGAAAATGAATCAGGCAGAAGTAAATAAAAAAATATTAAATATATATTAGGGTTGGGTCTATATACCATGAAAGTGGATATATACAGTGGACGCGCTTATAAGACTCACGGATATAAGGTTCAGTCGCCTATAAGACTCAAAATCACCAGAAACAGTCCGGACGTATCCGAATACATTGAAAAAAACTTCGGTTATGAGACTCACCACTTCGGATATAAGACTCAGTTTATGTAAAATATATAACTGAAATGATGTGAAAGTAACAAAAAACAAACAAAAATAAAAAATTTCTTTAAACCATCTTGAAACTTTGAACTGATTATGTATGTTTGCACGTATGTATTTGAAGAGTTACCTTTTTTTATAAGTAATTAACACGCTATTGTGTTGTATTATGTCTATTCACAGGTAAAATAAAGTTTGTGTATTACATACATTCTAAAATCTTGTTTTTCCCCCTTCGCTTATAAGGTTCATCCGCTTATAAGACTCACTTTTTTGCTGATCCCAAAGTGAGTCTTATAAGCGGCGTCCACTGTATATGTAAATCAGTCACAATCCGTGTTAAAATTACTGAGATAGTGTTCGGACTATAATTTCATGATATGTGTGTTCGGATTAACATGTATTCAGATTACCTAACGTGTGTTCGGATGAAAGAGGTCGTATTGTAGTGTTTTTTTTCGTCTTTTTCAAAATTGTGAGATCTGTTAAAAGTTATGGAAATTTGATCTTTATTTCACTCGTTTGTAAGATTTTGTAATGTAAGATGCTGTAACTTTAAGAAAAATTAAAATTTTTCACCACAGCATTTGAGGTATTCAGTGGTGGGGTAAGAAACTGTTTTGTTTAGGGGTAGATAAATCTGTCGTTTTAAAAATAACAAAACCTGCCCCTTTTAGTTAATTTAGACACATCCTATTTTCAAACATGGGTACCTCGACTATCAGTTGATTATTAATTACATTACTAAAGACGGGCACTGCAGTAAAAAAAAACAATAAACATTTATACATGGAGGCAAAAAAAACACCTTTGCATGAGGCAAAGGAGTATTTATTACAGTTTATTACAGTATACATCATTGGTAACTCCCGCCATTGGCGCAGTTAAATTACATCACACTGCAACTCTATTTTTTTACCTTCCATCGCTGGGGATAACATATTTCGTTATTTATTTGTTCGATCATACTAGACATTTAATCTAATAAATTCTTCTGTGTGGATATATTTTTGTTGCTTTTGTTGAGAAAAAAATACCTTAATCCGACTAGGGGCCAATCCGCGGTGACGGGTGTTACATTTGTACGCATTCTAACTGTTATAATTCCTAAATTAGAGACAAAATTGTCTGCGTTTTGAGTATAATTCAATTCATTTCAATGATATTTTAATTAAAACAAAAGCGTATTAGGAATTACTCAGGTGTTTAGATGCAATAATAGGTTTAAGCCCTGTGACGGGTGTTACTTGTACTTTTGCAAAATATACTACCTTGTTGGCTAAACATCAGAGTTCAGCTAAATTAAAAGTTTTTGTAACAAAATGAATAGCTAAGTAGAGAGATAAATGATCTTCATTTCTGATAATTGTAAGAGATTTGTGGATATATTGTTTTTTACATATTTTTTTGCAAGCAGAACTTGTGACGGGTGTTACAAAATTTGTGACCGGTGTTACGAGTGCAAATTAAACAAAAGCTTATGTACACTTTGAGGCTTTATTTATTAATATAGACTATTAAAACTAGTATTATAAGATTTTAGATATTTTCTCTTCTATGATTTTTATTGTTTTTTCGGGTTTCCTTTTGTTTCTTCTGTTCTTTTCTATGTCTTTGGTTTCTAATATGTTTATCGGCGAAAATATTGATAAATTTCTTTTGAATTATGAAAATTGAGAATATAATACCTGTTAATTTTCTATTTTAACATATATTCGCAAATTATTTTTTGCTCCTTGGTATCGATTACCGCGGAATGGCCCCTAGGTAAACACTTCTGGGAAAAATTTACCTAATGCACTTATTTTCAAATTTCAAAACGAACAAAGAAAGGACAAGATTTACTTATTGTTAAAAAAATCTTATTCACAAAAACAGTACTGTGAATAAAAATAATTTAATTAATTATGGATCTTTAAATAACAAGGGTTATTTAAAAATCCATCCTATTAATGATCCTATTTATTATATATATCATATATTAACTATGTGTACATAAACAGTAGCTGTTTTAAAGCAACTTCATGTAAAAGGGCACATTTTGTAAACTATTGTTAGCGCATTTTTAGTTTCAGCAAAGGCATCCACTGTCACAGGAAAATAAATTAATAAATAACAAGGGCGTAGCCAGGGGGGGGCGATGCCCCCCCCCCCAAAAGGTCAAGTAAAAACCAAAATACTCGGGGTATGCGGTTGCCGTTGCCTCCAGTGACTTTTTTTTTGGTTTTTTTTGTTTAATCTGCAGCGATCGCCCCCCCCCCCCCCAAAGGGTCAAGTAAAAACCAAAATACTCGGGGGATTGCGGTTGCCGTTGCCTCTACTGACTTTTTTTTTTTGGCTTTTTTGTTTAATCTGCATTGGGCGCTCCCCCAAACATAAATACTGGCTACGCCCTTGATAAATAAAGATAGCAAAATAAACATTAACAAAAACTTTACAAAAACGTTTTTGTAAAAATACCATATCTATAAAAACTATCTATAATTGTTTCTATAAATATTATTAGTAAAAAAGTCCACTTGGGCATTGCAGCAAAATAATTCATTTTTAAATAAAGTTAAAACATGAGGCAATACCCGAGAGAACGTCGTCAATGGAAATTTGCAAAACTTACGAGAGCCGAAATGATGACAATGACGGAACCGAGGGCGTCGGATAGGACGTGCAGGAAGACGCCGCGCATGTTCATCTGTCCGGCGGAGTGGTTGTGCGCCAGCACGTTCTCCTTGGAGGGTAGAGGCGGGGGGCTGGGGGTACGTCTCGTCGTTCTCGTTGTCGTCGGTGACGGCGAGTTGAGTGAGGCGGTTGCGGCTGTGCGACAGGCGGCCATGCGAGTGGCCATGTGAGCTACCGTGCTCTGTAAACAAAAAAAACGGCGTCTTTTAGACCAAACAAATGTTGGCATTTGTTGAGGTTAAAGAACATATTCCAAATATTTTCCAGAAGATTGATTTGATTGATGATTTATTATAGCCCTCTATTCGGGTATAGTAATCACTCCCCTTGATGTGATGTAGATCCCACGTTTTCTTACTTCTTCCATACCCCAAAAAACCAACACTATGTCGAAATTCGAATTGACAAGATTTTGACGGCAATTCAGGAACCTACAGCATATATTGAGAAGGACGTCGTCAGGTAAAAACCCTATCCCGGCACACATTAAGACCTCCAGAACAAGTCATGAACGTTTAGTCACTGTTTCATCCCTTCAACCCTTACCCCGACACCGTTAGCCACCCCTCTGCATTTACGCTGTGTTTTGTATTAATTACGCTGTGATTTCATTGATCCTAATGCTGCCAAATAAATTTGTGTGGGGTGCCACAACTCGCGTTCAGTCTTTGACAACTCAAATATCCAGCCTTACACCAACCCCATCTGGCTCCACCCCTGCTGAAGGCTGGGTGGGATGTCGTTTTGTCTCCAAGTCCAAGTCATAGTAGGTATTACTTGAAGGCTTTCGAAGTTGACTAGATCCACTGTGGATGACCGACAGAGCGCCAAAAATGAAATTCTACCTGCAACCCATCCCTTGCAAAGTTGCCGCACTGAAATTAGAGGAAACTGGTGTTCGTAAAAAAATAGAGGAAACAGGTGCTGTTTGGGTGGTCTACCTTGCAAGCGCTATCCCAGTCGAAAGTTCACGCGCCTAAGTGGCAAAGAACACTTGTCGAGTAGCTTTCACGAATTTCGCGATTGTCGATTCACACGAGTGCAAAGGAAGGTTGAACTCACGCTTAAGCCCTCTTTCAGAAATTTTCTAGAGGGGGTAAAAATAGGGTTATGGGACGCCTAAGAGGATTTGAAGGAGTCGAACGATTCGGGGGTGGGCGAAAAAGGTTTCGAGGATCTTCAGAAAGGCTTTCTGAGTCACCACACGCTTCAAAATCTAATTACAATCACTCAGCGAAGCAAATTTGCAGGAAGTGGTTTGGAGGTAGAATATCACTTTTAGCGCTCAATCGGCCGTCCACAGTGGGTTCCGTCAACTTCGAATGCCTTCAAGTAATACCATGACATGAATTCGAGATAAAATGACATCGCACGCAGCCTCCAACTGGGGCGGAACCAGGGGGTGGGTGGTCTAAAGGGATATTTGAGTTGTCAAAGAGTGAAAGCGAATTGTGGCACCCCACACCAATTTATTTGGCAGCATTAGGACCAATGGAATCTGCCAACAGAGGTCAAACCATGCAAAACCTAGCGTAAATTCAGTGAGGTGGCTTATGGTGTCTGAAAAGGTTGAAGGCATGGGACAGCGACCAAACGATCAGGACTTGTCGGAGAGGTCTTAGAATTCTCGTCATCTCGTCACCTCGACATCTCGTAGGTCTCTGAATTGTCCTCAGAATATTGTGAATTCAAATTCGACTTGGGGTTGGTTTTTGGGGTGAACGGCGAATCGTTGAGCCACCAGGCAGCGACTTTGACGCATTAAAACCAACCCTATAGGCTACCGAAATTTTAAAACCGCAAGTCTCTAACTCGAATAGAACTCAAATGGCGCTAATCTAGCTAGCGCTAGCAAAAGTGTTGCTAATTTTGACGAACAATTTACTTACATATACCGTATGTGTACCTCAATAGCTTCGATACGTATGCCATTGCTTCTTATCTGTCGTCTCACTTCTATTTGTCCGTTTTCATAACTGGCCAATGTCTGGTGTACACACACGGTATAGTAAGTACTCTATGCGTTTAGTGATTTAGTACATATGTATATTTGTCTCTTTGCATTGGAGTGTTTTAATTAAATATAGCTTAAATAAAACAAAGGCGTAATGATGGCCACTGGACGAAAAGGTTGGAACTATGTGTAGAACAAATTGGGACGTTTTGAGATTTTTTAAATTAAATTTTATTTCTTTTGCAGTATTTTTTTTTTAATTTCAGTTAATTTGTTTTTTTTCTATTTTTTTTGCCTCGTTTCTTTATTTCATTTAAGCTATTAATTAAAATAATTTCACAAATGTACAGTACTTGTTACTAATTAATACACGACAACGAACAATAAAGTCTAGAAATTTACAGGACAATTTTTATACCTCATCATACTTAAAGCAACATCCTACTAAAGCTATTATTGTAATAACTCCTGCAATTTCTCCTGACAATACCCAACCGAACGGCGAAAATTAAAAGACACTTAATAACTTTTACTGATGTACTAATTGGAAACTAATTGTAGGGTGGCTTTCTTACCCCAGCGGGTTGATGAGCAACGTAATTTGCAAGAAATACATACAGGGTGATTCTAAATCAACTGCCCAATCCGTTTACATCGCTACTGCGGTTTACCTCAGTCTACAATGCCTACACTACATCACTTTTAATTGAAGCTAATTTGAGTACACTAATCGAGAATATTAGTAATGTTAAATCAGTCGTGACATGACAAGACACAACTAACAAGTTATTTTGGAATTGTTCATATAATCACAATTATCATACTGAAGATTATGGATCTACTCTTACGATAAAATTTGGAAATCAAGCGGTTGATGCATCGAGTTCGACTCGCCCTGTATATACCGCAATTACCACTCGCCGATTGTCTCAGAGAAATTACACGTTTCTTGAAAAAACCAAAAACGACGCGTAATTGTTATTCAAACCGGATGACCTAGATAAGGAGAAAATTGAATAATTGCGCCTTATATAATAGAGCATAAATATATGTAGGTATACAATAGAGTTTAGAAACTGCAAATTACGAACATGCAATATTTATTAATTAGTTTACCGAGGTAGCGTAAAGAGAAAATACGTAAAGAAACCACTGGGAGGAATTTGGGTATTTTTGTGCAATGTTTTCCAGTACACAGAATGACTTATCAACAAAAGACATAAATTCGCCACTGACTGACCGTGAAATCAATCAAACAAAATGAAGTAACCGAAGGCATTGAGACATCACTACACGTTATTAAAATTTATATACTTGCGGCTTTTGGCAAACCCTATACAAAAGGTTACGGTTTTTTGAAAAATATTTATCGATTTACCAATTTTCAGATTGAGGAGACAAAGGGTTAAAAAGTTATGTAACTTTCAAAACCCCATGTCAAGTATATAGGAAATTCGTGTTTCAATGCAAATCGACCGCGCAATCGTAGTAGACTGACAACATTACATAATTCAGTTTGGTTTGACACATATGTTATGTGGCATATGTGTCAACGAATGTCGGTTGTTTGCTAGCGTTCATTGTGATTTTTTCAGTTCTTTCATTTACTTTCTAAAATGTCTTTGTCCAAGTTTAACTGGTATTCGCTGCCCAAGTATAGAGAATATGATATTGGCTTTGCGCACCGATATGACTAATTCGATCGACAAAAAAGTGTAGTACATATGTATATACGACACAGTTTGTCCGGAGCCGCCAGTGAATTTCGCTGATCCAAATCGTGCCCATAGTACGCTTTGACCAACGGCACCATTTTTGAAAATTGGCGTTATGTATGACGGATTTACCTACTCGTGACTGTCCATATAAGGACATCCGTCATGAGAATCAGATCTATCGCTGTCGGCGAATGAGCGAACAAAGCTTTCGTTCGACATTCCCACTTTCTGGGCAGTATTTCCTGGCATTTTGAACTTTATCATTTCCATCAATTCCATTGTTTGCCTTTTAAAGGTAATCACGGTCGAAAAATGGTTTTGAACCACTTCTTTCAATGGTAAATACATGACCACAAGCTTGGCGGACCTGGCATCGTCATCCTAATCGACGAATCCAAGGATGGCAAGCGGAAATAAACCGTGGTCGCCGTCACGAGGGCCACGAGTTTAGATGAAAGAAGAAAGCAGCCACAAAGACAATTTGTGTAAAGCTGACATCGGCCGGTTGTGGAAAAGGACAAATGCTACACCTCTCGTTCTAACGACAACCACAGGTGTGAGAGGGTCTGTCTTATTCCCTCACTTATGCGTGTGCAGTTGCTTCTTATCTGTCGTCTCACTTCTGTTTGTCCTTTTTCATAACTGGCCGATGTCGGTTTTACACACAGAATGTTTTAAAAATAAGAAAGCTTGTCGGCGGCATTAGGGTGTTGTCAAAAAGTTGATTTTTGAAACTTGTCAAAAATACCGCTGCCTCATCTAGCGCAAATAAATTTGTCTACAAAAAATGGCGACCGCTAAGTGGATTGCTAGTCTAGAGGTTTGCAAAAATTTATCGCTTACCTCAGCGCTAGCCCAGCGTCTGCACGATTGAACGCGTCCATTGCTTTTATTTTATCTAACCATAAATTCTCTAAAAAGCGTCATAGCTGACGTGCGAGATAGAAAGAGTATCTTCCTACGTCATAGCTCCGCTCGTACAAGTAAAATAAGCCAACCGTTTAGTTTATAGACCGTGATTCTAGGTTATGTTAGTTAGATTATATTGGGTTAGGGTTTTTGGTTTTTCTCAAAAATGCGACTTCCTCCATAAATATTATATTCGAACTTCAAAGTGATGTAACTTTTGAACCGTTAATCTCCTCGACCTGAAAGTGGCAGCAATAGATTCAGCTCGAAAAACCCTTTTGAATGATACCTCGCCCGGCCTCCTGGGGTGTGACTGGAGAAACGAATTTTTACCGAGAGTTTTACAAATTATTTTCAATAGTCGTAGGAAAAAAGCAAAAATCAAGAACAACTATCGTTTGGCAACAGCGCGGTTAAGCCGTAACGACGTCTAATCGCGAACGCGGGCCAAAGATGTGCAGAAAGTAGGTCAACATTCAGCTAGAAATCAATTTATAAAAAAATTATCCACCCGTGAAAATATAAACGAAAACATTTGCAGCTTAAAAAATACTTAAACTGAACCGGTTAGAAATAGTATATAAATAATGTTAAGAGATTTTAAAATATTTGAACATGGTCTAGAGTATTAAGTGGATCCCAAAGCCAAAAAGTATGCAAAAACCCCTCAGAACTTCACTCTATTTTTTACTTTTACACTATCGTTTATTGTATTATATTTTGATAACTGTATAATACTTTTCCTGAAGAAAAATATCGATATTTGAAGTAAATTCATAGGAAACAATAGGATCTCTCTAAATTTTGGCCCGAAGATAATAAACTCGAAGACATAATAATTGCTGGAACTTACCATGGAAAAGTAATAGACCTATAAGATTGACTAGAAGGCCGATGACACCGACTGCTACGAGCAGGCGAGGCTCATGGATCTCCTCCATCTCGATGAACCTCTTGCAGGCCTCTACGGTGATCGAAAAGCATAAAGCTACGAGGAATACTGCATTCACTAGGGCACCCAGCACCTCCGCCCTAGCCCAACCAAACGTGTTCTTCGACCACTTTTTCGGCGACATCTGAAAAAAAATGCACACCTTTGTCACAAATATTAGCAGTAGTTTTTGTTTCTAATTATTCAGAAACAGATTTAGCAAGGAGCTGTAAAATTTTTTGGGAATACTTTTTTGGTAATAAATAATCAAAAACATGCGCATTTTTTTATTCTAATTATAACGTAGTATTGATTTGGACAATTTTTTTAGTTATAGCCTAATTCTTCAGGGATGCCGTAATGGAAGTTTTTATTTTAAGTTTCAGTTTTAGGGTATACCTACAGAGTGCTTGAAAAGAAAGCAGTTTGGTACTTCATCTTTGTCTCACCCTGTAGGATCCCCAGGTGCACCAGCAGGTGTCTATCTAAATCAAAATGTAACCCTATATTTTTTGAACACATTGTTTTTTTTTCCACGTTTTTATATCCATTATTAAATGAAATACAAAATTTAATGTGAGCAAGCTAGTTTATAACAAAAAAAGTGAAACTGGTGACCGAACTCACCACGGACGAACGATCGAACCACTATTGAATGCAGACCATCTCAGAGCAAGACTGCAATTTACCAGGCAACATGTCAACTGTATTGCTGAAGATTGGGAGCGAATCTTATTTACGAATGAGAAAAGGTTTTGACTCTATAGTAACCAATATTCACCAAACCGAGGTATTTAAAGGAGGCTCTGTGATGTTTTGGGAGGAATTTCAGACATTGTCTCTTTGCGTGGAGGACCTCTAAATAGTGAAACATATTTCGCCAAGAGTTTGCCAGAGCATGTTGTCCCTTTCATTGGTTATATTGGGGATAACTTCTTATTGATAAAAAACAACGTAAGATAACACGTAAATGCAAACGAATAATGGAAGACTATTAAAATGGGGTGAATAATATCAAGACTCTGGACTTGGAATGAAAATGTTAGTATGGAAAGCATCAACTCCTGGCTGCCTCAATGGATGATTAGAGAAATACTGACTCTTTATGTATTTTCAATACTTCTGTTTTTACTATCTAGTACAAAATATTTATTTGTTTTAAATTGACTTCTGTATTTCATTTAATAATGGAGAGATGGAGCTAACGGAGAATGAAGAAAAGTCCTCCAATAAGATGGGGCTATATTTTGATTTAGATAGACGCCTGCTGTCATAGCTGGGGAATCCCACAGGGAGAGACAAATATGAAGTACTAAACTGTTTTCTTTTCAAAACCTTGTACTCTAAAACTGAAATTTAAAGTAAAGAAATTATCAACTTTGAAATTGAGCCAAATTTTAGTGGTGCGATAATTTTGATACGAAGTGTATACGATCTTGAAAAGATAATGTTCCCAATATGTGTTTTATAAATTGAGGTCAAATTCAGTAGCGATTTGATAAATAAAAATGAGTTTTAAATTGAAGAAATGGATACAAAACGAAAATGGGGTGACTTTGTGAGTGTTATTTCAATTAATGAGCAAAAAAAAAGACGTGCTAGAAAATGAGATGTGTGTTTGACATCTTTAGAAAAGTTCAATCTTACTTTAAATTCCAGTTCGCTAAATAATTTCATTAGGGTCCGACCGTTTCTTAAATATACGAGGTGTGTAAATTAAGTAATGAGACTGGTGAGACTGGCAACGTAGCGCCCAATCTAACAAAACTGTAGAGATGGGAAGGGCGGTAGGTTAACATGTAGTGCACCTTCAGTACAAGTTTGTTAGTCATTTGTTTGTTCTTTGTGTGTTTTCGTAAACTAGTTTTTTCTAGTGCGTTTTAAAAATGAGTGACATTTAAATCTACGCAGAAATGGTTCCAAAAAAACTTTTGCAGGAAGAAAAGGGCAACAGGAGAGAAAGGTGTCTTGACTTTCTGAAATCGATTGAAAATGATCCCCATTTTATGGAACGTGTCATTACTGGTGATGAGACTTGGGTGTTTGAGTACGACCCGGAAACCAAGCGCAAAAGCATGGAATGGCACACTTCAAGCTCTCCAAGACCCAAAAAAGCAAAATTAGCAAGTCGAAGATCAAATGTATGCTGATCTACTTTTCTGATAGCCAGGGAACTGTTCACAAAGAGTTTGTGCCTCCAGGCCAAACTGTAAATCAAAACTTTTACAGAGAGGTTCTTGAAAAACTTCGAAAAATGATCATGCGTGTGAGACCAAACATCAAGAACAACTGGATGTTGCATCACGACAATGCGCCTTGTCACACAGCCATTTCAGCAAACAATTTTTTAGCCAGTAAACACATTCCTCAGCCTCCATATTCGCCTGACTTGAGTCCTTGTGACGTCTTCCCAGATTGAAAAATCACCTCAAGGGACATCATTTTGGGGCCATAGAAAACATTCAAACGGCTGTAACCGATCAGCTGAAGGCTATTCCAGTATATATGTCCCAGCACTGCTATGAGGAATGGAAGAATCGTCTCCAACGCTGTGTGGCTTCCCAAGGAAGTTATTTTGAAGGAGACAATACTGAATTGTAATTCTATTCGAATAAAAAAATTTAAAAAAACAGTCTCATTATTTAATTTACACACCTCGTACTTTGGAGATTGTTTTAATACTCATTCATCTTAATTCCAATTTGAATCTTCATAAAAATCGTGGGAATTTTCCATTATTCTAACCTAATTTTGTTACTACAGAGAAAAGATGAAAACTAATCTAAAGCACATTCTCTAAAGGAGACTAAAATAATGCAGTTTCTCTAAAAGTGTGAGTGTAAGTTTTCTTTAAATATCGAGTGGGATGTTTTAAATACAAGATTTATATATGTATATGTACACATAGAGCAAAATAAGTGTACACCTGCACTCAAGTGTGAATTATGAATTCAGCCCTTAGATGTTGTCGATGTAATTTGCGGACACCCTGTATTACAGCACCCTAACCCCATTATTTATTTTTTATTTAATCTTTAAACATAGTTCCATTTTACCCACGATTTCTATGTATTAGGTATATTACTGTTATTGACCACAACTTGTGTCTAGAACCCAAAATGTCAAGAAAAAACCTTGACATCTAATTTATACGACCATGAGTAGTGACTCATTCCGTTACAAATGTTTAGAAAAAAAAATACACAAATATATATTCAAGGAAGTACTTTCTCGGTCGGCTGGATTTCACAACGCCGAACGGAGAAACGAAACGAAAGGTACACGTCAACCTCGGAAAATATGAACGAAAATAATAAAAAAACGCCACCCAGCACAATCTGGGAAAGGTTATTCTAGAATACAATGCGGCGTCTAATTAGAGAACAATAATTGCGAATCCAATCGGTTGCCTTGAGAGAAAGGAAACGCTTTTCTGCGGTTAATACACCGTGTGTAAAAAAAGTCATTACTAAGCACGAGAGACACGTTTTGTCGAGTCGTCTACGAAAGTGAAATTAACGTGGAAATCGAGGAGAAAATGGTTCGTACAGGGTGGATACGTGGTGAGAATTCCCACCGCCCTTTTCTCCATTATTTTTAGAGCTGCGAAAAACTTTTTTCACAGGGGCAACTTTTTAAATTCCATAATAATCTGTCAGGCGGTTCATAACTAGTAATCAAAAATGATACCTCGTATATCTTAGTGAATTTTAAGGGGTCTTTAATTTAAAGTTTTTATACAAGACACTTCATTACAGTGTTGTATTTTTTAAAAATCCCTTTATTTTTTGTTTAATATATGTATTTAGAACTAGTGAATGAATTAATTGGAAATTTGGAACATGGATTTACCTACGCAGTGTACAAAACTTGAGGCCTTTTCCAAAAATGAAGATGCTTCAGTGGCGGAGATACAAGGTGTTAGTGCGTTAATTTGTCTAAAAAAAATAGTAGGTATTGCTTTGTTGTAGCCAAAATCAAACTTTTCGAATGCATCTTCCAACCTCTGTAAATTAAAACTATTTTCCGATTTTCTAAAAGAGCCTGGTTTTAGAGTAAAACTTAAAAAACCAACTGAAAACAAATTTATCTAAATGACATTACTAACAGTTTTTTTAAATTATTTTATTCGAAGGAAGAAGAGAAATTTTAATTTTATTTAGGTGATTTTGGATACTGCTTATGAAAATCCATGTACCAAATTTCAAATCTGTCACTGAGAAGATCTATACAAAAAATAAAAGTGTTTTTTAAAAATTTAACACTGTAGTTATCTCTTTAACGAATTGTCTTAGATAAAAACTTTATATGAAAGATCCGCCCTTAAAATTCATCAATAGACAAGAGGTCTCATTTTTAGTCACCCTTTATGAATTACCCTGTATAAAGTAATATACTTGGCAATGTGACGTATTTTATAGCAAGCTGTGGTACTAAAGCTGGACGCTTGACTGGTTTTTATGTACGAGGTGAGATCACATAATAACCGAACTTTGTTATTATATGAACTTTGTTATTATGTTATTTGCACCATACAAACCAAGATAAATTAACCAGAATTTAATAGAAACATTGCACTTGATATGCCAGGCTTCTATTACTTTTTGGTTAATTTGTTTCGGTTTACATAGTCGCAAAATCACAACTTTCAGTTTATATGTGAGCTCACCTCACATATAAATCATTTAAATGTCTAGCTTTAACAATTGCTCTTTGTTGTCAAAAACAAACATAAAAATTGCTATTTTGGTTAGTTTCTAGTTTTAGTTCTAGCTTATATCAGTAAAACACACGTTAAGGTCTTTTAATCGGTTTGTTCTATTTGTTTATACGTATTTTGTATACGTATATATTCATATATGTACAAAATACGTATACAAAAAATATACAGGGTGTCCCAAAAAGCAACGTCAAGACCAAAGGGGGTTACAGACCACGTCCTAACTGGTCATATGATAAAAAAATTATTCATAAAAGTATATTTGTTCCCGAGATATGGCCACCTTTGTAAAATTGGAGAAAAATCGCTTCCCAAAGTCAATATTTTTTATTATTTTTTGTTTTTATACTGAGCTGAATAACACGTCATTTGAATAAGGTATCACATTTTACAACAGTCACGATACTTCCAAAATAAAAATTAGAAATTCATTTTTAAGGTTTTCGTTATATCATCATCCAACTTTGACTATTCACTCAAATAGGGGGTTACAGTCAGGACCTGGTCTGTAATCCCCTTTCTGTTGTAGATATATTTAAAAACTTCTCACACAATGTTTTTGTTTTCTTGCCTTTTTAAAACAGCCTTAAAACACTACACCAAGCCAATATATGAGTAGCTGAGGTGTTTGAGACACCAAAAATAAAGCAATAATTTGGTAACTCCTAACCTTCAAGATAACCGTTCTCCCTTAATCAACAATTAAAAATCAGTCCAAGACCAGTGTTTTCTTTTATATATATATAACGAGGTTCCTACGGCCTTAGCCGCATCCCGCATTTCGATCGCCATTTTTTCCTGTCTCCAGTCTTCTTCTATTATAGCCCTATCTACCATGATTTCCTTAATTCCTTCTATCCATGTCCTCCCCGGTCTTCCTCTTTTCCGTCTATTTTTTGGTTCGTATTCCAATGCTACCTTTGGCCATCTTTTTTGGTTCATTTTCCTTATGTGACCATACCACAATAGTTGTTTTGTTTCTATTCTGTCTGCGCTTGTAACCACTCTTCCTGTTTGTCTTCTTATTTCCTCGTTCGGTACGTGTTCTATTATCGATGTATACAGGCTCTTCGAAGATAGTCAATTTCGACTGTGTCTATTGTGTTTTCTTTTAACCGTAATTTAAAAATCTGTCTTATGATATATCACCCTAAAAGAAGCATTTTCAAAAGAAATTATAACATACTTTTTTTGTTTAAAAATTCTTGACTAAAGATATTTATTTACTGTAATAACAAAATATCTAAAGTGATACCCGTCAGCAGTAACTCTACATGTTTTTCCCGGATATTTTCATTGAAAATATTTGAGTTTTGGCATATATCCATAAGTAGAGTAGAATATTTCAGTTTTTTCATTTTTTTAAATCTTCCTATGAGTAATTTCTTGCGCACGCACATTTTTGGCACAGAAAATGTACTTTTAAATTCCTAAAAATATATTCCTCGATGTTTCTTTTGAACCTGAAACGTGTCGTACACATATTCCCGTTATGTTATATTTATATTTTGTAAGAATCACAAGAATTTTATTTGCATAAAGTTTATAGAGCACTTAATAGCGATTAAAAATTTAGCGCATGGAAATTCAAACAGATTATATGGATTAGTAAAGGCTTTAGAGTAATGAATAATCTAATGAGAAATATATCCCTATAACTGTATCATTCTACAATATTACCGACTGCAAAATTCTTCAAAAGTACCACCAGGAAACAGTTCCAGGTTAATCCCAGTCTCCCCTTCTTTACTAAAAATACAAAAGACAGTCAACCCCCTTCCTAACCGACACGTACATATGTGATTTCGATTTTCGGTTCAGTTTTCCAGAATGGGTGAAGCGACTTAAAAATTCAATTTCAATTTCAACGATCGATATCTCATTTCAAAGGTGTCTCAATTACCTAGGTAGAAACTGGTTGCTTTTATGAATGAATCAACAAATCAAAGACTATAACTTCTGTGTACTATTTGAACCAACAAGCGAAATTCGTGTAGCTCGGCTTGGAATTGACATGGAATCAAAAAGTTTTTGGTTTCTTAATTATCGTTCCTAGTACTACTAAGTTGGGGTAAGTGCGACAGAAAAGTGGTCAAGTTAAAAAATAGTGTTCCGTAGTAGATTTTTAATCATCAGTCTTTTTCTTTTCTTACAAGCATGCATAATTGCCCACGTTAAATAAAAAAACTTGGCTTAAAAATCACTGTTTCCGGACAAAACATTTTTTTTTTAAAAGCAATCAGCGTTTTTCGTGTTAAAGTGTAATGTACATATACAGGTATATCTTTAGTTTATTTCGGGGTAAGAGTCTCTTTCTTGAACCGTTTCAAAAGACCGTCTTTACAAATCTAAAACAGATTTATTCAAAAAAAGTTATAAACTCGTAAACCTGCAGTGAGTTGAACAAAAAATTACGAATATAAGAGTGAACTAAAACAGTGACATGAATATACTTATTTAAATAAATAGAAGTTTCTACTCGACAATATAACAACCAAATGATAATTGGAATGAAATTTCTCCACGCCTGCCAATTGTTGGAGTTAGTAAGATCATTACAATATCATTTTCTGTAATAACAGAAATGTCATCACCAGAAGAAAATTTAAACACAGTAAAAACACAGTTTTCGTAAAAAAAGCAATATTTAAATAATAATTCTTCTTTTATTCCAATACTTGGCCCGCATATGTAGTACATAAAGTGTTTTTTGCACAAGAATCCAGACTGCCACAGCTATGTCTGATAAATTCTTGGTGATTTTTTTCGGTCATTTCTCTTTCTTCTTCTTCCATTTGCTGAGCTATCTCGTCCTTAGCTTCCCGATCTTCTTCTTCATGTTCAATGTAATCTTCATTTTCATCAATGTTGCTGTCGGGAATGTTACTTGCTGTAAAGGTTTTCGTTCGAGATGGTTTTCCTTATCTTTGCTTCTATTAATTTTTTTTAGTCTTGTTCTTCTTTTCTTCTTTTTAATTGTTATCCTTGTTTTCTCTGTCTTTTAGACGTAATAAAACATCTTATCTAGTAATTACTTCTGCTCCTAACGCTATTCTCTTCTTAGATTTTTGCTCAGTCAGATCGTTTTTGTTGGCCACTATTTGCAGATGGCCACTATTTGCTTAAAGTGCGACCTATGGTGGACGCACTTACACATTCCTGCTTTTTGGGAGTAAGTGCGTCCACCTTGTTAAATAAGAATCAGTAGGTAAAATGACGTTACTAACACAATTAATCTAAGCTCTAATGGTATTCAATTAAATCTATTATCATAACGGAATTATTTTATGAGTGAAAATTTCAATATTATAAGGTTTCATAATTTGACTTACCTAGTCGCTCGCCAAATTCAAACAAGTAGTTTATGTTCAAATTTTAACAGATGCGCGAAAGTGTGTCGCGAAAAAAGATGCGCGAAAGGCGCATCAGGAAATATCAAAACTGTTATAAAATAAGTCCCTGACAAACATATTCTCATGGTATTACTAAGACTTCTTCTATATACCAGTCTTTGTAAATAAAATTAATGGTCGTTTTACAGTAAAATACCCAATATTCAGTCAGTGCCAGTGCAATCCATTATACACGAAAAGAATGTTGCAAATTAACGAACAATAAAAGACAATTTGCATAAGAATATTACGAAGATAACATGTGTTCAACAATGACACTCGATTTGTAATGCTACGAATAATAATAAAAAAAGACACTGATATCTCATGGTCTCATGTCGAGCTCGTTATAAATGGGAAAAACTGAGACAAAAATAATTTATAAAACCAAATGAAAAGGCAAATATTATACTTTTCGTAAAAAATACCACAATATTAACTTACATCGTTTGCTTCCTTGATCATTATACAATTATTAGACAAAAGGATATCACTGTTGTTAGTACTACTTCACTTTCAAAAACCGTTGAAATTATTGATTATTTACTTTGTGCAAGATTCCATTACTATAGGTTCGAAATTTCATTCATACATTTAGATCGTTATTAAATAGTTGCATTTAACAATATACATTCCGGTCCGCACAAATACCATCGGGAGTTCCTCAAGGTTCAATATTGAGATATACAATTACTTCCCCTATCCACACACAAACTATTCTAGAAGTCTTTAATAGTGCTGCGACGTAGTATTGCCGCTTATGTTTTTTGGGTACCTAAGGCCAAACTGTAAGTCAGGCATACTACCAGTAACTTCTACAAAAATGTAAAGAACGCATAAGGAAGAAACGCCTGGATCTGTGGAAGAACACAGCCTGGGTTTCCCATCAAAACAACGCTGCTGTCCACAACGGTTTGGCTGCAAATCAATTTCTAATAGATACAATAATCTCTGTATTCGGATTAATGGAAAGAATAAACGGGAGCACTACTTTACCCTAAAGGTTTCCAGAATTGTTTCAAACGATGGAAAAACATATGTAATGGTGTGTAAATAGGTAATCCAAATTAAACTCTATTAGGCTTACCTTCACTGACAGAAAGGCTATCACAAGTGCCGCCACGTCGCTGAGCATGTGGAAACTGTCGGCCACAAGGGCCATGGAGTTCGTTATGTAGCCAACGACTATTTCCACGAAGAAGAAGAAAGTCGTAAGCCATAACATAGACAGCAGCCTGCATTTTTTTCCTGTGAACTTCCCCATTGTATCTGCAACAAAAAAAATATATAAAGACCTCAGATACATCACTTTTTTTCTCAGGTTTCATCATTTATTTAGATTGTTAATTGTTAAATTAGGACTTTCAAGTTTTGCAACACAAGTGTAAACTGTAATATCTCACTGGCTGATGCTGATGCATCCCAGGATGACCTGGTTTTGATGCTTATCGGTTCGGTCGTTATCCCAAAATAATTCTTACTCCACGCTTGCTAAACATTATTATCTTACCTATGTTATAAACATTTTGTGAGAATATTTATAGTATGATTTTCTATGTATTAAGAATAATAATTAAGGCAGTTATCTAAGAAAAATTTATGACATTATTATTAAAAATACATTATTATTAACCTCAAACTCGAACAAAATAATATCGGCATGTTTTTTTTCTTGTTTTTACATCACTTTATTTTCATTGGCTAATAATTAACACATTTTTTTTTAAACTTGACAAAATCAATGTATCGTCAGTTTAAATAATGAAAACATAACATCATGGCAGTTCTTAAAAAGCCAGCGATTTTCTAAAAACAAGAGATGAAGTTATTTCAAGACGTTCCAATGATGTGATACTACTTATTTTTAACTAGCCTATGACCCACATTATTGCAACTTTTTTTTCTTCTCTTGTTAGACAATTGCAGTTTTCTTACATTTCGTTTGGTGTTACTTAATGAGTTTTATGTTCAATAAAAATATGCTTTATGATTAAAATGAAATTGAAGGATTAAAAAAATCCAAAGCACCAATGACATTGGAGGAAAAACGCCATAAACTTTTAACAAACCGCCAAAATATATAGGGGAAACGGGTATAGAACGGGGTACCGGGGTAGAACGGGGTACCACGTTTCAAATATTCGCGATCTACAAGAAGGCCGCCATCTCGATATATATTCACACACTACATCCTACGAATACATTGACAATATATTTGACCTTGTCGGTAATCATCCTAGAGCTGAAACGCCGAATGCACGTGTTCTGAGAGGATCCACTGCAACAATTGTCAAATTTGCAAACAACGGTAAGAAAAAACCACGATGCATGCATTGGGGCAGAATGGGGAGAGGCAGAACGGGGTATACCCCGTTCTGCCCCACGTGTTTGCTGACGGTTAAATTTTATTCTAGATATTATCAGTATTTTTTTTAATTCATTTTAATTATATATATTTTTTTAGTTACTTATTCTATTGTAGATGCTCCGAACATACGTAAGATAATCGGAACGACAAAATTGGCCTTCGGAGTCAACGCATCAAGCCGTTCTTGTTGTTTTTATTCGTGAAATGGGGTACAAAATAGCAGCGCAATAATTTGTTGTTGTTCCCCAAATCACTTTAGAACGCTACATCGCTAAAAAACGGCAAAATGGTGAAAATTTTAAAATTGACAAAACTGTTGGAAATTTTGGATGTGTTTTCACAGAACAACAGGAGTTAGAATTAGTGCGATACCTAACCGATATGGAAAGTAGATTGTTTGGCTTAACAATTACGAAACAACTGCAATAATAGATTCAACTGCAACACCGAAATGGCCGACGAGACGTGGATGAAAACATTTCTGAAGCGGCATCCTTCGTTGACGTTGAGGAAAAAAAAGAAAGAAAAAGCAAGGCTGCCAGTGAAAAAAAAAAAACAAAGAAAAGAAAAACAAGGCAGGCTTAATGTTTCCGATTCCGAGTCATCACCTGAAGAAGAGGATGCTGAGTGCCTATGTTGTCAACACTTTTATTCCAAATCTACGGAAGGGTGGGTCGCTAGCAGTTTGTGTCACCAATGGGCGCATTATTCTTGTGCAGGAATAGATAGCGAAGATGATGAAACTGTGTTTTCGTGCGAGCAATGCCAATAGAGGCACATGTTTTTGTTATTTCAAATGTTTTGTATTGTACGCAATGTTTTTTTAAGTTTTGTTATGCATCAATAAAGAGTATTGCCTGAGTTTTTAACGACTACCCCGTTCTGCCTCGCCTGTACCCCGTTGTGCCCCATAGGTGGGGCACAACGAGGAATATTGCAAAATTTGATAAAAAAACTAAATAATAAAATAGGGAAAAGGTATTAATGAAAGATGTTTGTAACAAACGTTGGAGATAATGTCAAATAAAATCTCCAAAATAATTTGTAAGGATCTGTTGGTAAATTTTCGCTAAAAATAATTTCAAACGTTAAGTACCCCGTTCTGTCCCGGGTTCCCTACATATTTTTTTTTAAATCCATAATTCAGCATACCAGTGGGGAGGTTAAAATTAAGTGAATCTTCCTGTAGATTAGTTTCCACCGCAGTTGAATCCTCGGTAAACAGCAATTGTTATTGTACTTACTAGGCCAAGATAAATTTTTAACCAGCGCAAAATATCACAAATGTTACGGAAGCGGTTATATACACAACGACATTATCAAATATGATAAATACAAAACAAAACATCACTCGATTTTAGTTAGTTTCGAGGCCAATAACACGCAAAGAAATATGCCAAATACGAACTAGATTTTCTAGTAATATATTATAATAACTATTTATTATAATCAGAATGTTGCGAAAAGTATAATTGAAGATGTCAGATAGAATAAGTCGGATGTGGACTCCGACTCGGCAAAACATAACAAAATCTCCGCATCTGGCAAAACATAACAATTTAACGAAAAAAATATATAACAAATTAACGATTGGTAAATTTAAACAACCTCTAATTCATAAAACGTACATACCTACTTGCGTTGAATTCCAATACGTACACCGACTTTTTAATCCAGTTCTTTGCACACCACAAAAGGTCGACCGAGCTTCAAGACTGAGCCGCTTTGACTAGATTTCTAATCTGATACTGATCGAAGGGTAAATTACCTTTTATATTTTTAAACAGGTATAAAATGATTTCCCTAATTCTAGAATATAGGTAGTGGATTCGTTATAAGGTCAACTTGTGACACGAACCCTTCACCTGACTCGAGCTGAGGTCAGAAGAGAATATCGGATAATCATTGAACGCGATTACTCAAACGCCCGCAAAAAAGTTCGCAGGGTTACATTAACAAAGAACGAACGTTTCAATTAAAAGCACCTGTATATACAGGTATGATTCGATAAACAAAAGGATCAGTCCTCGGATTATTTTTCACGAAAAAATTATGTGTAACGCATTACACGAATATATAGGGTGTTCTAAAACATGTGGTACAAATATTAAAACCTAATTCTCTGATGTATTTTTTTTTATTAACATTTTAGTAAAACATTTATTTGTTATAAATTCTGTGTTTTTGTGAAAAATCTGGAATTGCTAGCTCAAATTTAACTATCCTCGATAGCGCTTGTACATCACCACACAGTTTCATTACAGAAAACTTAGCGTTTTTCATGTTCTACGTTCCCTTGAAGTTAATTTTTTTACAAAGACTATTCCCGTTTCTCGTGCCTAATTTTATGCTCAATTTGTTCATGTCTTTCAATCTGCACCGAAAAGGACTGGACAGTTGGGGACATTGGTGACCATTGATTTTTCAAGGTCCTTATAGTAAAAAAAGAATCCACAGATGTGGGATTGTACTGTCAGCTAATAAGCTTCAATTAGTTCGTTGGGATAACAACCGGGTTATATAGAATTAGAACGCGCATAATGTATTAATAAAATGTATGCGAAAAAATTACGAAATTAAGACCAATTAACAGAGGTTAACCGGGTCGTCGATTAAGAAAAGACGATGCAGTTGTAACGAGAACTAACTGCGGCGATACCCTGTCCCAATTCCACCTCTTTATCTAGCCTAGCAACGATTACTTATATATTTAAACTTCGCACTAAAAGTTTCAACATAAATTTTAATTTTATAACCACTTCACGTTTCCTTCCCTAAAGTTGTAAATAAAAACCTCTTCCTAAGGAATCACTACCTCCACAAAGAATTTTTCCACTTTTCGTCATTCTTCAGATTGAATCTGAAAAAAGTGTGATATTTGAACTCACCTACTTGTAAAAATCTGTAAAACCATACGACCATTATGGGAATGGAAGTAAAAATGAAAGTAGAGACTTAACAATGTTATATTTAAATTCTCCTACCCAAAAACCTAATAGACGATACGTCACATGAATATCTTATAACTTATACAACACAACAACCGCCCCTCCCCTCCTGTACAAAACAACAGCATCAACCAAATGAACATAAATTCAATATTTGGTTTGGCTACACATAAGTTTTCACAAATTGTTAATATTTATTTATTAATGTTAATTAATGTTATAAGTGGTTTTGATGACCCTGTATGAATTCATAAATAAAGCCTTTAAAAAATCCCAATTATCCAAGAATTAATATTCAAATGAAATATAATGGAATTCAATTAGTTTAAGAGCAAAAAGAAAGGATTTTTTAGAAAACGAAGAGGGTCAATCGTACAAGCACAAATTGTTTCTCAAAAAACTTTCTTCGATTTGACCTACGGAACATAATTTGTTACCGTGCACATGAACAATGCGGACTTTTTCGTCCGTGTAACCTTTTTATCTATTTCGTTTGAATCACATGCTTATTAAAAAAATATTACAAAGTAATTTCTTCTTCTAAGGACATGGCCCTGTTAGCTATAATAACAGGTATATTGAAAAATTACTATGAATTTGCAACAAGATTATTTTTACTACTTTATTCAGCAGATACTAATCATTGGTTGGTAGAATTTAGTCATATTTAGTAGCTGATTTAGGTCTACCCAAAGTTCACCATTATGAAGATACACGAATTTCAAATTCTACCACCCACCACTATACAGGGTGTATCTAAATAACACCGAAACAATTTAAGAGGTGATTCTCCGATGAAAATTAAAGGGGGTTTTCGGTATACAATTTTACCGCTCCACCACTCCAAAAATTCTAAAAAAAATTGTTTTTCTTTTTTATCTTCCCTGTACGTTAAGCTAAAGAAAGAAAACTTGGTGAACAGGATCTGGTAATGAAAATATATTTTCTGAAAGGTGAAAGGTGAACTACAGGGGTGAAATTTTTTTTCACCCCTGTAGTATTTTTCTAAGGGGTTGAAATAATCAACCCCTACGATGTTTTCTATTGTAACTTTTTTTCGACAAAACTTTACATTTAAAAAGTATATCTAAAAAGCCATTCATTTACTAACTTTTTCATCTCTTAAGTTTTTTCGAAAAGTTAGAGATTAATGAGAAAACAAAGTAAATGTATTGCAATGCATTTTCAAAAAGACGAGCTGTTTAACGCAAAGGTTGTTTAAGAAGTGATTAAATAAAGGTGTTGATCGCGACCTATCTTCCAATTTATTGTTTTGAAATTATTTCATTCGATTTATTGCTTGGTTAGGTTAGTTTAAGTTGGGTTAGTTAATTTCAAAGTAACTTGAAGAGACAAATGACTAGGATAAGTTGGGAAAAAATAGGATTAAATAACATTTTATTAAACAACAGTCAACCAAATAGTTCACCTACTGATTCAACTAGGCTAAGACGTTTGGAACTAAGAACAGAAGTGAACATTAATAAAATGTATGAATAACACAGGTCTACAAAAAAAAGTTTTGTCTGCGATCAGACCCATCATTTTCTATGTATGTTGATGCACTGAAACCAAATTTAGCAAAAAAAAATTTTCTACCGCATCAATTTTTCTCTCCACCCCCATATAACCCCCATAAACTCTTGTACAGGAAATTTGAAAACAAAAAAATTAATTTGGTTTTTCGGGTCGCTGATCACGAATCTGAAGTCAAGAATAAATTTCGACCTAATGACAGCTGTCAACAAGCTGTCAAATTTCACTAAAAAAGTAAAAAAGTTGATATTAAATGAATATCATTAAGTTTTTTGGGTTGCTGATTACAATTCTGAAGTCAAAAATGATTTTTGACATAATTCATTTTTGACTTGTTGACAGCTGTCATTAAGTCGAAATTTATTCTTGACTTCAGATTCGTGATCAGTGACCCAAAAAACCAAAATATATATATATTTTTAAATTTCCTCTATAAGCGTTTATGGGGGTTATATGGGGGTGGAGAGAAAAATTGATACGGTAGAAAATTTATTTTTGCCAAAATTGGTTTCAGTGCATCAAAATACATAGGAAATGATGGGTCTGATCGCAAACTTTTTTTTTGTAGACCTGTGTAATTTAACCCTTTCATGGGCAGTGGGACATATACAGTCTCAGACAAAAGTTAAGCAACTAAGGCAAGTTGTACATATTTAATGGTATATAACACAATAAAATGTAAAAATCGGACAAAACATTTATCATATAACAGTAGGTCATATTCTTACAGGAAGTCATGTTTCAACAGAATTATGTTATTTGCACACTAGTAAGAGATAGGTATCAAATCAACAGTTATGATGGCTGTAAAAGAGGTGACAAAAGTTAAGCAACTTATATTAAATACAATCATATTAATAGTCTATTGCATAGCATTTATGTTTAATGACTTCAGCACACCTTCGGGGCATAGACTCAATCAACTTCTGAATAGTAAGCTGTGGTATCTGTGTCCACTCTCGCGACAAAGCCTCATACAATGCTTCAATATTGGAGTACCTGTTGTTATCCCGAATTCGACGGTTAACAATCTCCCACAGATTCTCAATAGGATTGAGATCTGGGTATTGCGAGGGCCATAAAAGTACTGTAAGTTGTCCACGAACCATTGTTTAACGATATTTGCAGTGTGCTTTGGATCGTTGTCATGTTGGTATATCCAACGGAGACGCATTTCCTCCTCTTCAAAGGGTAACATGACGTGTTTTAAAATATCCAGGTATTGAAAACGATCCATAATACCCGTTATTTTATGCACAGCGGTCCCATACCATTGGCCGAAAAACAACCCCATACAAGAACACTCCCACCGCCATGTTTTACATACTTACGGTAATAATGAGGGTCCAACCGCTTACGTCTTGGATGCCATACACGCTGCATACCATCAGAATCTATTAAATTAAATTTGGATTCATCACAGCGATGACGTCAGTGATTTATCATAGGTGGGACATACAGTGTCCCACCTATTTTTTACTCGTTTTTTTCATATTCCTGACACCTTTTGCCCTATCTATAGGTACAAAAGTATTTTTTTACCTATAGATAGGGTACCTCGGGTACCTACTTTATGAAAGTTTGGCGTAAAATTGCAATAATTAATTTATTTAAATACTTGTTATTTGTTATACACAATTAACATGAAAGAATGCTGTTTTTTCACTGAAAAATCAGTTTCTCGGTAACGCATATGGCTACAGCTCTAACATTTTTTTTATGTATTCTCCATATATAGGTGTATGAACATATTTCACATTTTTAGTCGCTGTTTTTTCAAAAAAAAATCTTAAAATTGCAAAAATCTCAATTTTTTTTTATTTATTTATACTTATTATAAATTATAACCGTTCACATTAAAATGTTTATTTAATTAAATAATTATAAAATATACTGATGTTAAATTTGTAATAACTGTATAAAAACTAGATGACTTGTATCATGTTAGATATAAATGTGTTGGTGCTGTCACAAGCACAAGAGCTGCAGTAAAAAATTATTTTTTTTTTATTATAGTTTTTTCTTTTTTTATTATTTTTCAATTATTTTCATAAAATATTATTTCCTGTCAAAATTTTGTCCGCCATATTGGATCCGCCATTTTGAATTTTGAAAATCTGATTTCGGATTTGTAATCAGCGACCCCAAAAACCTGTGTAAACCAAGTTTGGTCCTGATCCATTATTTTTAAAAATTTTGTCCGCCATATTGGATCCGCCATTTAAAATTTTGAAAATCTGACTTCGGTTCAGCGACCCCAAAAACCCCAGTAGTTACTCTTATTTTTATAATAGGTGTTAAGGAAAAATGTGCCCCTGAAAGGGTTAATGTTATAATAATTTAACAAAAAACAAAAATCTGTCAAATATCAACAATACTATCTACAAAAAATGTTGAAAATGATTGCCTTCAACTCTAATACAAGCATCTACTCTATTTCTCATACAATTGCGTATGTTTTGAAATATTCCTGGTGAATTTCTTATCGTTTCACAACCTGCTATAATACGATTTCGCAAATCGTCGATATTTCCATCTGGGCTTGAATAAACCAAGGATTTCAGATATCCCCATATGCAAAAATCCAAAGGCTTGAGGTCAGGGGAGCGGGCTGGCCAGTCCTCTTCGACCAATCCATCGATTGGCATACACCTCATCCAAGTGACTTCTTGCACGTATACCTACTAAAAATGGGCTGGTGCTCCGTCGTGCATAAACCATAACTTTTGCCTAATTTGAATGGGAATCTCTTCAAGAAGAACAGGTAATTCTTCTCAGGTAAGAACAGGTAATCGCAATGGAAGAAAATAGGAACCTATTAAATGATCGTCAATAATTCCGAGCCACACATTTAATGAAAATTGATACAGATGATTTCATTCAAAAAAGCCATGATGATTTTCCTCGGCCCAAGTGTGATTATTATGAAAATTTCTAATACAGTCTCTTGAGAAATTCGCTTCGTCAGTAAATAAAATATTTCTTAAGAATTGTGGCGCTTGGCCGATCTTGTTAATTAACCATTGACAAAAAACCACACGCGGTAAAAAATCTCGAATCAGTAATGCCTGCACCTATTGAAGATGATATGGATATAACTGTTGTTCTTTTAAAATCCTAAAAACTATCAAATGGCTTACATTTAGGGCACGACCTATTTTCCTGGTACTAGTTTCTGGTGATTCTTCGATAAAATTAAGTACGGCTTCTTCCAGAGCTTCAGTTCTGATTTCTCGGGTACGGCCAGAGTCATGACTTCTCTTTTTTTCTTCTCAAATTTACGAAATTCCCACAAGCGTTGGTGAATATTTGTGAACGTAGTATGATGAGGTAATCTACGTTCTGGGTACTGTTCAGAATAAATTCTTTGTGCCTTCAATGCATTACTGTTAGCACATCCATATGTAAAATGCATATCTGCCATTTCAAAATAGTTAACCATATTTTCGGTTTACCAACAACTTTTTCTTCACAAAATCATAAAACTTGCGAGAGAGTAAGAAAAAGTAACAGTAAATGACATTTCACAATCCCTCTTTCAATTGTTTCTATGCATTCCATTGTAAACAACCGGCAACTAGATCTTACGGCAAAATACCCTCATGTTAAACAGCTCGTCTTTTTGAAAATGCATTGCAATACATTTACTTTGTTCTC
Organism: Aromia moschata; assembly: GCA_029963805.1. Classification (NCBI taxonomy): domain Eukaryota; kingdom Metazoa; phylum Arthropoda; class Insecta; order Coleoptera; family Cerambycidae; genus Aromia; species Aromia moschata. Next base: position 261,714 of record JAPWTK010000053.1, on the reverse strand, counting down.
TCATTAATCTCTAACTTTTCGAAACAACTTGAAGAGACCAAAAAGTTATTTAATGTATGGGACTTTTTAGATATACTTTTTAAATGTAAAAAGTTTTGTTGAAACAAAAGTTATTAAAAAAAAACATATTAGTGGTTAATTATTCAACCCCTTAGAAAAATACAACAGGGGTGAAAAAATTCAGAAAGTGTAGTTTTATTAACAGACTAGCGACCCGCCCCGGCTTCGCACGGTTTACGACATCACATTAGAAACCTCTAAAATTATCAGTGTTTCTCTACTATATTATGCATGTATTATACATACACGGTGGAGACTTTAACTGGAATATATTCGCTAGCGGGGTGGTGAATGATTTTTCAAAAAATGTCAACTTTTAAATGTATTTACCTACATTTTGCAAGTAATATGAAAAATATAGCACCATTCACTTGTTGGCAGCATCCCAGTCTGTGGTTGGTTTGGTCCCTTACATTATGCAACATTTGCGGTGTTATTTTTCCGATTTCCTCTCTTATCCTTTCCTGCAGATCTGCTATGTTGTTGGGTTTCTGAATGTAAACCCTACTTTTAAGATGTCTCCACAAAAAGAAATCCAGTGGTGTAAGATCTGGAGATCTTGCTGGCCACTCAATATTACCTCACCTACCGGGAAAAATTCTGTCCAGATACTGACGAACAATGGCAGCATAGTGTGCCCCACCACACTATGCTGCCATCTTGCTGAAACCATAACATCTCGTCGGTCAAGTTAGGGTTTAAGGGGTTTGGAAATAAATGACATCGCACTGGCATTAGTTCGTGCTGGAGTAAACGCAAGTATCTTGCTCCATTAAGAGTGTCATCAAAGAAAAATGGTCATCCAATGCTCATCCAATGGGGATTCTCTTCAGCCCAGTAACGACAATTTTGGCGATTTACGTGCCCATTTAATGTAAAAGTAGTCTCGTCAGAGAAAACTATCCACTCTAAAGATAACTGGTTTTGATCAATACAAGTCATCAATAAATCGCAAAATTCCACTCGTCGATCTGGATCATCTTCAAGTAGCTCTTGAACAGCTTGCATTTTATATGGGCGTTTTTTCTCATATTTAAGTATTTTTAAAACTGTTTTGTGATTAAGATTACTATCACGGGCCAGTTGACGGGCGGGAGTGATTAGATTTTCTTCTCGATATTGTGCCTCAATTTTACTAATGGTACCTTGATTTAGTGGTGGCAAGTCAGGATGCGTTTCTCGAAACAAGCGAACAACTTCGCATTGAGTTCGCGCCCTATCACCATATCCAATCATCATCAAAATTTCGATTTTTAGTGATTCAGTTAAATAAGACATTTTCACCAATTTGAAATAACACTTCGTTTCAAACTCTGAATACAGCATACAAACTAAATTACTCTTTGCGGCCGTGTAAAAACACTAGCAAAAAATAACAAATACCAGTTGTGGCAAAAAATTGCTTGGAATTTTTTGTGGGGACATATGAAAAGTAAGGTTTACATTCCAAAACTAAACAACACACATTTTGAGTACGAAATTGTTGCGTTAAAAATAAATTAAACTATAAAATTACGTTTTAATTGTATGCAACCCTACAAACATATTAAAAATTAAAATTTGATCAGTGCGTTAGATTCCTCTTTCCACCAGCTTTACAATGAGGGGTCACAAGCCATAGGGTTGCATTTGAAAAAATCATGTCGAGGGTGGTTTCAGCCACCCCTGAAGGGCTATATTTTTCACATTACTTGCAAAATGTAGGTAAATACATTTAAAAGTTGACGTGTCTCGGGAATTTTTTTGAAAAATCATTCACCACCCCGCTAGCGAATATATTCCAGTTAAAGTCTCCACCGTGTATAAACCTTCCTCTTGAATCACTCTATCTATTAAAAAAAAACCGCATCAAAATCAGTTGCGTAGTTTTAAAGATCTAAGCATATATAGGTAGTAGATAGCTAGGGACAGACACCGGGAAGCGACTTTGTTTTATACTATGTTATGATACTGTTCACCAAGTTTCGTTTCTTTAGCTTAATGTACAGGGAAGATAAAAAAAACAATTGTTTTTAGAATTTTTGGAGGGGCGTAACTTTTCATGGGTGTTTTCAAAAAATTTTATACCGAAAACCTCCCTTAATTTTATCGGAGAATCACCTCTTAAATTTTTTCGGTGTTATTTAGATACACCCTGTATATAACCATGATTTAAACGCGAACTTTAAAGTTTTATTAACGTGAAAATTGCGGACAAAATAAAAAAGAAAAACTATTATGCCGCTACATACATACGTATGTACATATGTCTATACATAAATACCTCTGATTAAATTATTAATAGAAGACCTAAAAACTACACAATACTTCGACGAAGCCCTGACCTACTTGCGCTGTATGGAAAATTGGGTCACACCATTTAATTCGGATAATGCAAACATTATTAAAATTTCAATAAATCACCGTTGTGTTTGCGATAAACACAGAAAAATATAACCCAAAAAAATATTCGAGTTTTCCACATTTCGACCTCGTGTCCTGATGTTGACCATATAATGCAAAATGAGTCTCAATTATCTTATGATTTAAAATTATTTACTAAGACAAGTGTACACATAATAAATACATAATAAATGCGTAAAATGAACAGGTTAAAATATTTCACACAATATCTTCAGATGCCTTAAAATGATTAGGTTTGTTTATTTGTCCCGATTTAAGCAACTTCGAACCAATCAGCTAATAATTTGAAGTAGAACATGCTCTAAGCAGAAGACAAATAAACTTCAATTATCCTCAATATCATCCACTGTCGCATACAATTTTTGTTTAATATAATAAATACGAAACTTATATAATTCCGAATAAGATGAAAATTGCAGAATTAACCCCCAACCAATAAGTCACTTTTAAATTGCTCGTCAAAATTAGCGCAATACTTTTAAGATTAGCGCCATTTACGCTCTATCCGAGTTAGAGACTTGCGGTTTTTAATTTTCGGTAACCTCCTGTATATGTTACGTTGTGACTTAAACGGTTCGTCGTCCACACCCCAAAACAAGACAACCCCATGTCGAAAGAGTGACCGCAAATTTAGCCCGTTTTCTGGACCTCGCTAGAGAATCGTAGAAAAATGCTAAAAATATTTGGCAGATACCAAATTATTCGTCATGAAAAATCAAGATGAGCGAGTTTTTTATTTTTTTTTAATTTTCGAAAATCACCCCTATTTAGGGGTTGAAAATACCCAAAAAGTGAAACATTTAAATAGTATCAATTAAACTAAAAACAATATTCATTACATTTTTTGCCAATATTCATTACCCCTTCAGAAGGGTTGTTCTTATACAAAATAATTTGGAATGTACAGATTGAGTCGAGTCTACCTCCCTGTATAAAAAAATGGAATGTTTTCTCAGATTCGTATGGAAATATCTTACCTCCTGATGTTTAAGTGGCTTCACCCTTGGGGATGGGTTATTTTTTCATAAATAACGGTAGAAAGTAATTTTTTCTCAATTTCTCACGATTCAAAAGACCTAAATATTTTTTTCAGGTTTTTTTAAAAATTTTCAATTTTTTTTATACTAATACAGGTATGTAGGTATATTTCATATAATTTTCTATATTATTTTTTTTATACTTAATGAATATTGTTCTGTTGATTGATACTATTTGATACATTTAGTTGATCGATAGATTATTGATACTATTTAAATGTTTCACTTTTTGGGTATTTTCAACCCCTAAATAGGGGTGATTTTCTAATAGGGATGAACTAAAAACATGCTCATCTTGATGTTTCATGACGAGTAATTTGGTACCTGCCAAATATTTTTAGCATTTTTCTACGATTCTCTAGCGAGGTCCAGAAAACGGGCTAAAAATCAGCTATTTTTTTAGTCACTCTTTGAAATCGCAAGATTTGACGCCAATTTCAAAGACATACAAAATGAACTAAAAAGGACGCTGTCGCGTAAAAACTAAGATCTCCTCAATAAGTTCTGTGTATTTGGTCACTGTCCCATTTCTTCAACCCATTTCCAGACCCCTAAGGCACCCCTTTGCCTTTACACAGGGTTTTGCGTCGTTTGACCTCTGTTGGCCGAATCCATTGATCTTAATGCTGCCTAATAACTTGGTGTGGAGTGCCATAACTCGCTTTCACCCTTTGACAACCCAAGCAACCCTCTAAGCCACTCTGAGGGTTCATGAGTCCAAGTCACAGTGAACACTTGTCGCGCGTACCAAGCATCTCTCGCGAATTTGGCGATTGTCGATTTACGCAAGTGCAGAGGAAGGTTTCGCCTACGCAATTAGTCCTCTTTCAGAAATTTTCATCCACTCAAAAATTTTTCGGAGGTGGTCAAAGAAAGAGGGTGATGGGACGCAAAAGAGGATTTGAAGGAGACGGACAACTCGGGGTGTGCCAAAAAGAGTTCATTCATCCTCAGGAAAGCTTTCTGAGTCACCCTACCCATCAAGACCTGCTTACAATCTCTTAAGGTGACAAATTTTCAGGGAGTAGGTTGGAGTTGGAATACCTAGTTAAAAATTCTCAAGAAAAACGCAATCAAACATCAAATACCTGGAAATATTAAAACAAAATAGAACTTGATTTTAATGCACCGACATTAGTTGGCTTTGAAAACAATAACATTGTCGACTTTCGAACACCTAAATCTGTTAATTATAGCTTCATTTTCATTTGCATTTTTGGCGTAATAAATGAACGTTTTTCTTAAATAATATATTCTAATAAATAATATATTCTTTAATAATAAATTAAGGCCATGCCAATTTGGTCATTTATGCTATAACTCGGCATTTTTTAATTCAATACATGGAAACAAACGATGAAAAAAAAACAAAATTATGTATTAAAATTGACAGATTTATTAACACTCTTCCGAGAGTCAGTGATGTTCTTGTGTTCAAAGCTATCTAATGGGTGCATTATGGATGCATATACAATATACAGTGTGTTGCAAGCAACAAAAAGAAATTTTAACGTTAGGCATACTTAGACTTAACGAAACTAACAACGACTTACCAGAACAGTAAATTACACTAGGAAAGACTGTGGTTCTCAACTTCTCGCTATCGTATTTTGTCAAATAACATTGACCCAATTTTTAGTTACTTACACTTGTAAATATATATTTGAATATCTTTATTAAAGAGGGCAATTTTTTTCATTATGATGTTTCTACATTGATTTATGACACCGAAATTAAGAAATTTGCCGATTTCATTATTCAAAATGAGCGATAACATTTTAAATGCGATTGTTATTCACTGTTCAGATATGCAATGAAGATAATAAAAGTATCACCAAAACCAACTTTTGAACGGTTTCCTAACAGTCCAATGATTGTGAAAGTAAATACCAATTATCTATTAATAGTCACTTTTACTCAATGAAAGAAGAAGCTGAATGAAGAAAAAAATAATTAAAAATGTACATCTACAAAGAAGTATACATATCATATTAATTATATATTTTATACTACATAGTTGTATACAGAGAGGTAGTAAAATTTGGAATTTCGATAACTCTTTTGGGAAAGTTTTTACAAAAAAAATGGTTGGACGTTTGGCAAGTGAATTTCGTTATTCAAAAAGATGTTTTCCAATAAATGTCATTCGAAGACCGTATTTTCTCACATAACTATAATATATCATACAATACACTTTCTGATGAAATGATGTATACCTATAAACGATATTTGTGAAATGATAAGCAACAGAATGACAAATAAAAAATGTTTTTTAAATTATTTCTTGGCTGTAGGTTGTATTTGGTTTTATTCTTTATTAACAACTTTATATGTGGTCTACACCTTTCTAATTATTAACTATTATTAAAGTGCTCTTAAAAGCGGATATGGGTTTTATAAAACCATTCTGTTACTACGAGTATGGAGAGGCAAACATCTGGATCAAAATTCAGAATTGCATGATGTATGGTTTATTTATGGAATCTTTTGCACATATTTTTCGAGTTACGAATTTTATTCCAGACGTTTGCTTCTCACTGTATCACAAACCTTTTAAATGATTCCATTTACGCATGTCTGTGGAATGAGTCTAAAATAGTTTATTAACTTGTGTAGAAGCATACCTCTAACTTTTTACAACGATAAATCCGTAGATTCTTATTACCTTTTTCTACGATAGCCGCAAAACCATAAATTCGAATTAATCTATACGTAAAAAACCATAAACATTTATATTATATACATTTTGCAATTCAACGGGCTGGCATTACAGCTTGTATTACGATATTTTGTAACTACTAACGAGATGGCGTGCTATACTAGAAAAAAAAAAACAATTCGTAGTCCGAGAACCGCGGCAAATAACGATTTCGGATTTCCGATCGAATTTTGGAAGGTTGCCAAAGTTCAACGACCCCACTGTCAGGAATTACACGGTGAACGAAAAAAAAAACAAACGATTTTTTTAATACGCACAGCCGACGATTTTCGGGCTCTGCGTTAAACCGAAAGAAAAATAAAATTCTACAACCCCTAAGTTTTAAAGGATTTAACTAGGAAACAAGAAGTTTTGTATACATACTTGTAAGAATACGCTTTAAAAAAAAGTAGATAACTACTTAAGTTTTTCCTATTTTTTGTTATACTTCTGCTCTTGCTAAATAGCTGTGTATTTTCATTAGATGTGTAAAAATAATCAAATTGTCATATAATAAAATATAAATAATTGTAGTATATTATTTTATTTAACGACATTTTATTTAACGAGTTTGACTCGTTTAGAGTCAAACTCTAACATCATTATATTACAGGGTGAGAAGAAATATTCGACAAACTTTAAAATGTGTTAGCACAGAATTTCTGTAATGTGGACGATTTTTTGTTCTGTTGAATTTGCATATTTCTATGTACTAGTCGTTAATTTGAAGGTGTATCGAAACAGCAAGCGCCAATGCTAAACAACGGACCATGTTAAAAACATTTGCTATTTTAATTGATACAGGGTCTGGTTTATTCTGGAGGCCAGGACATCATTCAAGCGACATTTTTAGTTCTATATTGACACCCAATGCAGCCACTTCGAAAAACAATTTAGTAAGTATGTTAAATGAGAATAATTTCTATTCCCTGTTATACGTCATCAGAAATCATAGATCCAGATTTCGACCTTATTAGGTCTCATCAGTGATATATCTGATGACGATTAACAATGAACGAGACTCTCGGATTATTTCCTTGCCAGGAGAATAACTTTGGGGCTGCCCTCTAGTGAGCCTAAATGTTTTTCTTAATATATCACTAATAAATATCCACGTTAATGTTATATTTTGTTAGTTTTTCTAAATCTCACTCCATAATCCAAATTTTATGAAAACTGTTTGACCGGTTTCTTTATTTCTTTGTATTTCTTGTTACCCTGTAGCAACAAAACTTCTAGTTTTTTGACGTTTGAAGTTAATTAATTCTAAGTCTATATTGTATCTAATGCTCTCTACATTAGTTAGATTTAAAATATCATTTTGCAGTGTAAAATACATAGTGCATATAATATTACATAGTTGCAACGTTACAAGTACCTACATTTTTCATTTTAAAGCAAATTTGAAATTGAGTCAAGCTTCTGAAATAAAACCTAGTGGTAACGTAATAATTACCTTTTTTTTATAATAGTGTAATTAATAAATAAATTTCATGAAATAATGTCATTAGTAGAGCTCGGAGGTAATATATGCGTATTTTACTAGGGGCGACTTCAGGACCACTAGCAATAATACGAGTATTATTGATAGTGGTCAATGAATTATAATTGTTCCACATGTTCAGGAGTTAAGCTCTGGCGCCTTTCACTTAAAATAGCTGCCTGTGCATACATACATATGTGTCCCAACGAGTCACAATAGGCTCCGGTGGTAGTGGTGTCCTTGGCAGAACGTCCGAAAACTTTTTCCTTCTGGATGATGCTTTCACAAATACTTATTTCACATTTGCCAAAAGGTCGTCAACGTTAGGCAATTCGGGGCCCATGTGCAATTAGTATATATCCTTGAAGCTATCAAATGCCCTACCAAAGAATTTGCCTCATCCATTCCCCCAACCACTACGTTAGCTGTGTTCTGCCCTTTAACGCCCGCCGTATTCGTCAATATCATATAATAACATAGTATAAAACAAAGTCGCTACCCGCTGTCTGTCCCTACCTATGTATGCTTAGATCTTTAAAACTACGCAACGGATTTTGATGCGGGTTTTTTTAATAGATAGAGTCATTCAAGAGGAAGGTTTATATGTATAATATATGCATAATATAGTAGAGAAACACTGATAATTTTAGAGGTTTCTAATGTGATGTCGTAAACCGTGCGAAGCCGGGGCGGCTCGCTAGTTAAACCATATAAATTTATCGTGTAATTCCGAGACCATATTTCTTTTTATGTCCTTATAATCCGGTCAAATTAGACCAAAAAAAGAAGAGTAAAGGTACATAAATTTACAGCAAGCTGAAAGTGCGTGTAATTGTTTAAAACATAATTAAAAATAACATCTGAAAGTTCCTCATCATTCCGGTGCCTGGAAAAAAATTTATTCGAGGTCAAAGGTCAAAAATCTTGAAAAAATTGTTTTTTCGCGATTTTCAGCAAAACGGTAAGTTTTATCATAAAATTATCTCAGACACAAATTGTAGATCCTAAAATTCTCTATAAAAAATGTACCAATACTTTTTTTTTCTTAGAACCACCGTTTCTGAGATATAACGAGTCAAATAATTGTAAAATTTGTAAACGACATAATATGCATAAGTACGCCACGTAGATACATATCTGAAGCTGTAATATAACTAAAAATATTTACGATAAATACGTTCAGTATGTACGTAGACATTTTGGTGCCAGAATTACTGTAGTATTTGATGGCTATGATGATTGCACAAGAAATATTAAAGCTGCAGAACAACGTCGTAGAACTTTAGCAACATCTTCATCTTCCGATATTCTATTTGATGAACTTATGACAGTTCCTACCAGTCAACAGAAATTTCTTGAAAATACTCACAACAAATCTCGGTTCATTTCAATATTGAAATATAAGTTTATTGCCGAAAATATATTGGTTAAACAGGCTAATAACGATGCCGACGTACTGATTATTGAAACAGCTATAGAGCAATTTGATTTGACAAATACAACTATTGTTGTTGGTGAAGATGTAGACTTCAACGACTCGTACTACTTACTGCTCGAACTCCAGCTGAAAAAACTATTTTCTTTTTAAAGCCAGGAAAAGCTCAAAATCAAACGGAAATATATTCGTCAAAAAGTTTATCTACTTTTGCAAAGAGTCAAAATCATGTACTATTTTTACACGCAATAATTGGCTGTGATACGACGTCTGTATTTTACAGGAGGGGCAAAGCAACAGTCTTTAAAATGTTTGAAAAACAAGATTTAGTTCAATGTGCTGAAGTTTTCAAAAAAAGTAATTCGACTCAACAAGAAATTATAACGAACGGGATTCGGTTTCTTCTTTCTATGTACAAAGCTCCGAAAAAAACCACCTGTTTAGATAAGTATCGATATGCATGTTTCGTTAAAAACACTAAAAATAAGAAACAGGTGCAATTAGCTTGTCTTCCTCCAACCTCAGTTGCTGCTCATCAACATCTTTTCCGGGTATATTACCAAGTTCAAGTGTGGCTTAGTTATCAGCTAGACCCAAAAGACTGGGGTTGGAAGTTAGTCGACAATACATTAGACCCTATTCAGACTTTACTCCCACCTGCGCCGGAGAAACTGCTGAACACAATTTTTTGCAACTGTAAAAAAGGGATGCAGCGCTAAATGTGGTTGTAAAAAAGTTGGACTGTTGTGTTCTCTGGCATGTACACATTGTCAAGGCCAGTCATGTTCTAATGCTGAATCACCAATAGTGGAGGATTCGTTTGATACCAACGAGGAAACATGCGATACATCGCTATTGACGCAATTTACTTACACCCAGGATGAAGAAAACGAACAAGACGAAGATCAAGAAGAAGAAGAAGATCAAGAAGAAGAACAACAAGAAGAAGTATTTGAAGGTTATGAATCAGATGAAAAATTTCTACATTTTTTTTAATTTCAATCGCTTTTATCATTTCCAACCCTTCCTAATATATTTTATTATGCAAGTTTTCAATTAAACATAATCACAACAGACATGTGGAATAGACCTACTGGGGAAACCACGTTAAAAAAAACGCTCTAAGTACACTACCTCATAGGTGGCGTGGAAACGTGTGCATATTATGTCGTTTACAAATTTTACAATTATTTGACTCGTTATATCTCAGAAACGGTGGCTCTAAGAAAAAAATTATTGGTACATTTTTTATAGAGAATTATATGGTCTACAATTTTTGTCTGAGATAATTTTATGATAAAACTTACCGTTTTGCTGAAAATCGCGAAAAACCAATTTTTTTTCGAGATTTTTGACCTTTGACCTCGAATAAATTTTTTTCCAGGCACCGGAATGATGAGGAACTTTCAGGTGTTATTTTTAAGTATGTTTTAAACAATTACGCGCACTTTCAGCTTGCTGTGAATTTATGTACCTTCAAATGTCTAAGGCCTATTACACAGTGGTGCTATGTATAATCGTCTAAGAGTTGTTTCTGCAGGCAGACTAACTTCGCCGTATTTTCCACTCACAGCGTTCTGGATAACTTGTCTCAACTCGGGGTATATTCCGTTGTATTCCGGAATATAATGGCGATATTTGATCAAACTACGACTGTACTATATACATATATACAGGAGTTGACGATGTACTTTATTAAAGTGGCACATATAACAGTATTCCAGTCGCGTTAAGACCGGTCCTGAAATCTATTATTAACCTACGGGCTCTAGTTTTTACAATCAAGTTACAAACCTATTTATTTTATTACCTATTACTTATTTAATTTTCTAACTGAATATTTTTATGACCTGGATAAAAACAAACTAAATAAAAAAACTCTCTTACCGACCGTTCGGACTGCATTGAAATTGGCTATGTATAACGTTGGTTGCTTATATTTTTTTAGATCACGTGGTTTGTGATCAATCATATAGGATCTGTATTTATACAAATATAACTCATGTCTTGATCAAGCACCAAAATTTACTTGACAGTTTAAGATAAATATATATGGACAGGGTTAGTTTTTATAATTTGAGTTATTGAGTAAGTTATTGCGAGTTTATTATTGAAATTAGAATATAGTTCTTCAAAGTTACAGAGTTTTACATACATTTTTATAACAAGATGTAAGAAAAAAACAATTGAACATTGGAAATCATAAAACTGAAGCAAGGTAGTGTTTTTTTTTTTTAATGGAACACTCTGTATATTATTGCAAGTTCTAATTCCCCCGAATTTTTGCCTTTTCAAAAATATATAACATGTTTATGCTAACTTCAGTAAGTCGCAACATATTTCATATTTCTTTGTAAAAATAAATGAATAACTTCAAATTTTTACTATTCGCTAAATGTTTTTCTTGTTTTAAACAATTAGTATATAAATATAAATTATTGAAATATAGATCTATACCATTTAAATGACAGTTGTTGTTCTTCTTTTTTCTTTTTCGTTCTGTTTTTTTTTCTGATCCAGTCGTCAATGACAGCTGCGATCCGCTGTCGCTAATCACTTTTTAAATAAAATATATCTCATCCTTCTGAAGCAAACATAGATATGTTATATATTTCTAAGAAGGGAAAATTCAGGGAATCAGAATATGTAATAATATATAGAGCGTTCCATTTAAGAAAAACAAAACTTTAGTTCAGTTTTATGGTTTCTGATATTCAATTTTTCCCACGTCATGTTATAAAAATGTATGCAAAATTCTATAACTTTTGTTTGAGGAACTTTTTTTCTAATTTTAATAAACTCGTAATAACTTGTCAAATTGCGGAAGTTTTGTATTGATTTTTAACTGAAATATGTCGCGACCTACCAAACATGTTATATATAACATAAACATATATATTTTTGAAAAGGGAAAAACTCGAGGAATCAGAATTTGCAATAATATATAGAATGTTCCATTTTAAAAACCACAACTTTGATTCAGTTTTATGGTTTCTGATGTTCAATTGTTTTTTTATCATATCATAATCATAACATAGTACAAAACAAAGTCGCTTCCTGCTGTCTGTCCCTACTTATGTATGCTTAGATCTTTAAAACTACGTAACGGATTTTGATGCGGTTTTTTTTTTAATAGATATAATGATTCAAGAGGAAGGTTTATATGTACAATACATGCATAATATAGTAGAGAAGTAGAGAAACACTGATAATTTTAGAGGTTTCTAATGTGATGTCGTAAACCGTGCGAAGCCGGGGCGGGTCGCTAGTCGTGTTATAAAAACTTCTATAAAACTCTGTAACATTTGTCTGAATAACTATTTTCTAATTTCAATAATAAGCTCACAATAACTTCAAATTATAAAAATTATAAAAACTAACTCTGTACAATATACATATTTTTAAAACTGAAATCGCTAACATACAAAAATTAAAAACAATAATGCCCACAGAAAAATTAAAATCCGAATAAGAGAGACTGGAATGCAATATTTTCGTCCACTGTATAGAACCGCCAAATGGTGGCAGTTATCTGTCTATCCCAATTCTCTCTATTTGCACATAAAAAAATATTAGCAAACTCCTGTCAAACTATTACAAAGTAACACTGGACTGATATTTAAATATTTATTTAGCTAATTTCGATAATACCCACCTCGCAATTCGTTATTACTGAATTATCGATATTCATTCACTTCGGTTCTGTGAAGAACCGTTGCCTAATTAAAACCGTCGAGTTTCGTAACTTCCCGATAATGCCCATCTGGCCGGCGAATCGCGATGTAATGCGGGCGCGAATATTATTCATGATTTCAGTTCAGCTCTGTTTATTTCCAGTTATAATTAATATTATACGATCGATCGGTCGAGGTTACCACAATAAAAACTATCCGACATTATGTAATTTTATCGTCGGTTTACGCTGCGTATTGTCAATAAATTCGATGATACCCTGTTTTTATTAAAACGCCGCTGTTTGTTACTAACAAACGAAAATATCGTTTACTTGTCTTGTTAATTATTGACTTTTCCCACTACGTGAAACTACTTTAATTAAAGCTAAAGTAAATATTTTGATATACTAGATAAGATATGTTTATGTATGAGATTAGTTTTACATATTAGAAAAAAAATAAAATGATAACTCAAGTTATATTTGCAGTCGATTTTAAGATTGTCTTTTTTTATTACTGTTTTTAGTTTCGTATATCACAAAAATTTTTACTCATACCTATAGATATACAGCATGCATCCTTACAAATGGACAACTAATTTGAAAGTTATAAATTTGAGAAATTAGTTTTTTGAGTTTTAAGTATGTAAAATGTCACTCTAAGTACAATTATACATCATTTGCCACTTTCTGATTAACAATGTTATTTATTATTTTATTTGGGTACATCTTTTGATCTAGAATGCTTAGAATTTATTAAAACGTTTCAGTTCAGAGTCAAGTAGACGTAGAAAAATTAATGTCCTGTTTTCTTGACAGTTTTCATTTTAAATAAAGTGGTTTAATATTGTAAAGAGAATATAATTTGTCTCATGTTCTCATTTTTTTTAAATGGGCATAACATTATGGCTCATTAAATTTTTCAAACAGAGCTTTTTTTACCAACAGTTTTATATGACGCACTCCTACCTACATCTAATTAAGAATTTAAAAAAAAATGCAATCAAACATCAAATACCTGGAAATACTAACACAAAATAGGACTTTTGAATTTTGATGCACCGACATTAGGTGGCTTGACAACAAAAACATTGCTGAATCTCAAACAGCATACATACATATTAAATTATAATACATAATCAAATTCGCTTTATTTCGGTCGTTTCTTCCATGTATTTAAAAATTCAGTTGTAGCAGAAATTAGCAAATTGGCATACTCTTAATGAATGAAGAATCAAGAAAGAATTCTTCCGAAGCGGCTTAAGTTTACGCCAAAAGATCGGTAATAAGGTCGGTAACATTCTAGCTGAACATTATTTTATGTGCCAATTTTGACATATTTAACTCCATAACATCAATAACTAATAACGTTTTATTCACCAGTGAATTATTTTCTTTTATTTCACTGGTTAGTCTAACGTATGTAACTAATGAATGTCGGCAGTCTGGTATCTCCTGAGAAATCTGATGTTCATATCTATTTCCAACTTGTTTCAACACTTCTTTAAAATTTTAAATGCAAGAAAACTCGGACAAAGACGTTTGGTTTTAGATTTAACTATAAACGGCGCACAGTATGCGAAAACGACAAACTTTTTTCTCAAAATAAGATAACCCTCCACAGAAAACTCCGATCATTGTGATTTTTTTTTATTTTAGATTAAAGGAAAATTGGCCCGACACGCGGCTGAGTTTTAAAGAGGGGGGGGGGAGACACCCCATAAGGGACCCCATATCCCAGTAACTTTACAATTAAAGATTTTAAGCTCCAATAACCGCATACCTCCAACTTTTAAACCCCCCTGACCTTATAACATAAGCTTTCAAAACCCCGTGACCCCATAACTTGAAATTGTATACCCCCATAACCCCATAGCCTCAACTTTTAGACCCCCATCTCTATAAACCTAATATCTCTATAACCTAAACTTTCAATCCACATGACCCCATAACTCAAACTGTCGAACCCCCCATAATCCCATAACCTCAACTTTTAGACCCCCACGTACGAAAAACTCAATTTTTCGAGCCCGACAACCCTAAATCTGAAGCTCTTATGCCCCAATATCTATATAACCTAAGTTTTGAATCCCCATGACCCCATAACTTCAGCTGTTAAACCCTTATAACACCATAACCTCAGTTTTGAACCTTTAGATTTGATCTAGGAGGTGTTCTTTGTAGGAGTATAAAGCCATTGGTTGTAGGGTTCTAAAGTTTGAAAACTGAGGTTATGGGGTTATAGGGGTTTAACAGCTTAAGTTATGTGGTCATGGGGATTGAAAGCTTAGGTTATAGAGATATTAGGCATAAGACCTTTAGTTTTGGAGTTTTAGAGAAAATGATTTTTGTGTAGATGGGGGTCTAAAAGTAGAGGTTATGGGGGTTATGGGGGGATACAGGGGGAAGTTACTGGGATACAGGGTCCCTTATGTGGTGTCTCTCCCCCCCCCTCTTTAAACCTCAAACGTGTGTCGGACCAATTTTCCTTTAATCTACTGTCCAAAACCTGTAAAATAAAATAAAAATCACAATGATCGGAGTTTTCTGTGGGGAGCTATCTTATTTTGAGAAAAATTTTGCCGTTTTCGCCCACTAGGCTGGGACCGTTACCTTTTTTGAGATGAAAAAATTAAAAGCAGGCAACGGCTGGCTGTAATATATAGTTAAGGTCATAAAAAATGAAAAAAAAAAAACTTTGGAACTTGAGATGAAGGGAAGTAGTGAAATGGGGTGCTATTTAAGGGATGAAAACCGTTTTTCGTGATTTGTGGCGAAGCGTGACCTCCTAGAGAAAAGTGTTTCATATATATTCTTCAACATAACCTCTTGCGAGAAAATGACGAAAAACCGATTTTTCTGTTTTTATTTTTTTTTCTCCCATCAAAATTATTTAATTTAAATGAAACTTTATGAAAGTACGTAATTATGTGCATATAATAAGCATGAATTTTTTCAATTATGGGAAATAAACATTTTTCGAGATTTTACCATTTTTCCGAAAAAACACCCCTATATTCGGCGAACAGCTTTATTGATTTTTTTTGGATTTTGATGTTATACTAGTGCTCATTTTTTTCGTCGAGATGTCTACTTTCAAATGGTACGTCGATGTTAATGATTTATTGTCATTTAGCAGCAAGAAAAACAACAACAAAAATTTCGAATTTCTCGATTTTTTCCGTTATTTTCAATTTTTTAGCATCTTTATGTTCATAATTCATAATATTTTAATGAAAAAACTTACTTTGGTATAAAATAAATAAAGTTGAATGAATTTCATCACGGCAAGGTAGGGAAAACTTCATGAAACTTAACATTTACATGGGAATCAATAGTACTTTATTAATTTTCATAAGCTACAGTTAAGTTTCGAAAACTTTATATGCATATTCAATTAATCTAAATACATATGATAAAATACAACATACAATTTATTTATATTGGCTACGAATTCTTTAATTTATTTACAAATATTTCCTTTATTAATATTGGTTGTGTATAGCTTATAAAAAGAAAAAATTGTTAAAATCTAATCACTTTTAGGCCTTTTTTTGTTGTGGTTCGTTTTCTTCATCGATCAAACTCTCAAATTCTATATTATCTTCAAAATCATTGGCATTTTCAGGCTCTTCAATTTCGATATCATTATTCTTTGCTGGCTCTTCATCAATATCTTCAGAACCACTTAAATCCACGAATACTTCTTTGTCTCTATTTAAACAGTTCTCAGTGCATGTATTGCATAGATTGGTACATTTTAAGCCGTGTTTTAAGGCAGCCGTGTTTTAAGGCAGCCACACCTTTGATTATTGCATCCACTTTCACAAGTACAGCTAACGCTTTTTAACAACTTTCCGGGAATCAAGTCGGAACTGTCAGAGATGTATTTCGGCACGAGTCTTCCTACATTTTCGTTCCAGCCCCAATCCTTTGGTTTTTTGTTGTCCTGATCGTTGTCAAAATTACCCAACCAAGTTTGCAGTTGGTAATAGACTCTGTAGAAGTGTTGTGCAGCTGCTTCTTCAGTTGGAGAGAGTTTTTCCAATTTAAAAGTGGATTTGTTTGTAGCTTGCTGATACAGCTCAAATCGTAATTGATTTAACGAGTTATACATTTTCTTACTTTTATAAATACTAGCTGTAAATTGAGATTCAATTTTGCTATGGTTATGTGGTCTGCATCTTTTTTTGTTTGAATACGTAAACGTATTTTTTTTGTTTGTATTCAATTTTAGCGTGGTTTCCAATAACAATTCATTCAACTTTATTTATTGTATACCAAAGTAAGTTTTTGCATTAAAACATTATGAATTATTAACATAAATATGCTAAAAAATTGAAAATAATGGAAAAAATCGAGAAATTCGATTCGAAATTTTTTTTTTTCGGTTTTTCTTAATTTTAAGCTGCTAAATGACAATAAATCATTAACATCGATGTACCATTTGAAAGTAGACATCTCGACGAAAAAAATGAGCACTAGTAGAACATCAAAATCCAAAAAAAAAATCAATAAAGTTTTTCGCCGAAGATAGGGGTGTTTTTTCGGAAAAATGGTAAAATGTCGAAAAATATTTATTTCCCATAATTGAAAAAATTCATGCTTATTATATGCACATAATTACGTAATTTCATAAAGTTTCATTTAAATTAAATAATTTTGACGCGAGAAAAAAAATAAAAACAGAAATATCGGTTTTTCGTCATTTTCTCGAAAACTTTGAGGTTATGTTGAAAAATATATACAATAAAAGTTTTAGATTTTTTTATTATCTACAACTTTTGTATGAAACACTTTTCTCTAGGAGGTCACGTTTCGCCACAAATCACGAAAAACGGTTTTCATCCCTTAAATAGCACCCCATTTCACTACTTCCCTTCATCTCAAGTTCCAAAGTTTTTTTTTTCATTTTTTATGACAACTATATATTCCAGCCGGCCGTTGCCTGCTATTATTTTTTTTTTTTTCAGCATTAAAAATCCGTAACGGCCCCAGCCTACACTGTGCGGCGTCAGTCAACAATTTTTACTTTACCCTAGCAACATCTAATAACCAATGTCATTATAAATTGTACAGGCCACTTAGTTAACCGCTTTGTCAAAAATGTAAATACAAAAGTGAATTAAAAAAATGCCTGTTTTGGTGTAAAAAAAGTCAAAACTGAATAAAATATTGTCTTGAGTTAAATGTTTATTCACTTGAAGAAATAAGAACTAAACTTTCTTCTCGTGAATAAACAAGCTGAAGTAAATGGAAATAAAGCAATTTTAATTATGTATTAAAATTAACAAATGTATTTATGCTTTCGAGAGTCAGGAATGTTTTTGTGTTCAAAGCCACCTAATGTCGGTGCATTACAATCGATCCATTTCCAGGTAATTACATATTATAGTGTGACCCATTTCAAATGGAAACAAGCCTAGAAAAATAACATTATATGCTATGATTTATTTCTAGTTTTTTCTAAAAGTTGAAGCAGTAAAAACTTTATGATGGCGCAAAATATTAAAATGTGTTGTGTTATGTTCAATGCCTACCTCGATTTTTTTTCACTGTCAAATTTTACAAAAACTGTTTCGCGATTTTTTTTTATTTCAAATCTAACTACGGCACTGGATTCAGTATCTCCTAAATCGGTTTTATGCCAAATTTCGTAAATAAATATTTAATAATGAGAAATTTATAACAATTTAAATGTAGGCCTCATTTTTTTAAATACTTTTAGAGTAATTTTCTAAAAACAAAATACTGACTATGAAAAATTATTTTAAAAAATGAGAAATTAATTTTACGCTTTTAATTCATCATAGTAGGCGTAAAAAATTATATTTAACGGTTAATAATATTTAAGTATTTGAATAAATAAATAAAATAAAAACGGGAAATTACAGCATTACATTAAAATAAAAACACGACAATACAGTTCATTTGAATTTTTAAATCACCATATTATGTCGATGCACATTTGAAATCGTTTACAAATATTTTTTAAATGTAGTACTTGTTGCGAAATGACTGATTGATTGAACATCGATTGATTTAATATATCTATTTAACTTGTACACCAAGAATAGAAAACTGATAGAGTGCTATGAAAAACAAATTATTTTTGTAGTCAAACGTCATCAAAATATTTAAAACACGTTCATTGTCATTATCATTCAAGGGCGTAGCCAGGGGGGGCGCCCCCCTCCCAAAGGGTCAAGTAAAAACCGAAATACTCGGGGGAATGCGGTTGCCCTTCGTTGTAGTGTATCTTTTTTTTACCTTACTTGTTTGAACTGCATTGAGCGCCCCCCCCCCCCCCCAAAGATAACTACTGGCTACGCCCTTGTTATCATTGTTATTAACATTGGGAATGCGTTGATTTCCATATTGTAATTATGGAGACAATTAATTTTAAAGAAAAATATGATATTGTGCGGCTTATAGGAGATAATGATAGGACTGTAAGAGAAGTATGCCGAATATTCAATAACAGGCACCAGAATAATAATAATAATAATAATAATTTATTTGCAGGTTGTATGCTTATTACATAATTTTAAATAAGAAGGGGAAAAAAACACATATCAAATTTAAACACAGACATTCCGCAAAATAGACCAAAAACAACATAGTGCAAAGCACCTGCTGAACAAAGTTTCGGCCTAGCAAAGAAATAAATATTATATTACAATATAAAAAAAAGACGAAACTTTCTGTAGTATTGAATAATACACAATAATAATGACAATAATAAACAAAAAAAATATATATACCAATGTATGTAACACAAAGAAGATCAATTACACAAAACACAAAACGAATCAATCAGATAGGATCTGTTTTAATTTTATTTTAAAACTAGTCAGAGGAAGATCTTTAATTTCAGTTGGCAGTTTATTATATAAGTTGTAGACATTATAGGTAAAGGATCTGCGAAATATGGTTAATTTATGAGGAGGTGGCGATATTAGACCTTTAAACCTCAGATTTAATGTGTGTACGTCAGAGCGAAATTTAATTTTATTATACAAGTATGGAGGGCATTTATTTGTAACTATTCTGTGAAAAAAACACTAGCGAATGATACTTGCGTCTAGTAGCCATATTAAACCATCCTGCGTCAACTAACTTATGCGAGATGTGCTCATATTTACGAATACCGTAAATAAATCTCAAACATGATTTTTGAACCTTTTCTATACGATTTTTGTCTATATTATCTAAACATGAATTATATAGTACATCACAATAATTGAAATGGCTTAATACCAGTGCATCAGTTAATTTTATTTTTAAAGAAACAGATAGTACGTGTCGATGGGCATATAACATTTTCAAATTCAAATACGCTTTTTGTAGACACTTGTGCTTTTTGCAGAAATGTGCTTTTTAAATCTTAAATCCGTATCTATTTCAACGCCAAGATTTTTTGCAACATTAGAGCAAGACAATTTTGTACCATCTATAATGACACTAATATTTTGCTCTACAAAAGAACGTGACCTACCAAATACCAAAAGTGTTGACTTGTTGGGGTTCAGTTTTAAACTGTGTTGTTCAGACAATTTGGTAAGTTTCTCTAATTCTCTATTTAAAGTAATATTAACATTTTGTAAATCAGAAACAGTAAGAGCAGTGTATATTTGAGTATCGTCCGCATATAAGTGAAATTTTACGTGTTCTAAGTTGGATGCAATATTACAAGTATATATACTAAATAATAATGGACCTAATATAGAGGCCTGAGGTACTCCACACTTAATGTTGCCTAAGTCGGATGTACCTTTTGATGTTTCCACATACTGATATCTACCATCTAAGTAGTTTTTAATTAGTTCGATAGCACTGTCCGAGAAACCAATAAAATGTAACACTGATAGTAATAGCTCATGGTTGATAGTGTCGAGGCCTTCGAATAATCCAAAAGTACCACTACTGTGGTTTTACCATTATCCATATGCCTAAATATATCATCAGTTATATTAAGCAAGGCTGTAGCACAGCTATATCCTTTTCGGAAACCAGATTGATAGGTAGGTAAAATATTATAGTCCTGTAAATGCAAACAAATTTGTGAATACATTATTTTTTCCAAGACCTTTGACAGCACCGGAAGAATACTTATTGGACGTAAGTCAGTAAAACTACTTGCATCACTTTTTTTAGGTAAAGGCACAACTCTTGAAATTTTCCAACAATCTGGAAAAACCATTTCCGTCAGGCAGGAATTAATTAGATCTGTCAAGTAAGGCAAAATATATGGACAACATAATAGTAGCATTTCAATATTAATTTCATCTGATCCTGTAGAATTTGATTTAATCTCAAGCAAATACTTATAAACTGTATTTTCAGATACAATATCAAACTTAAACAATGAATTAAAATTACATTTCAAATTATCGTAATAAAACTGTAAAATCTGATTATCAGGAGCTACACTTACAACAGAATAATGTAAGAAATTATTATTAATATCATTTGGCTTATTTAAGGCTTCAGGAATCGATGAGTTATTAGGTTTATTGTATATATCTAGTTCTTTTAATTTTTTCCACAAAATTTTAATTGAATTATGATTATCAAAGTTTTGAAGACATGCCTTTTTTTCATTTCGAATAGCTATGTTTGTTTGATTCCTTAAACTTTTGTAATAGTTCCAATGTTCTAAATTATTTGTTTTGTTAAATTTATTTAGTGCCTTATCTCTCAGAGTTCTTAGAAGTTTGACATGCAGGCCCCGACAGACAATAGGCCCCGAATAAATCACAGTAGGTACCGTTTATAAAATAACCAAACTTTTTAATGAATGCAGCGCTGTGTCAAGACGTATTACAAAAACGGATCATGTGTAGTCCTTCTATTTTTAATTGAAAATGATAAATACGCCTGGGGAACAAAAAAAGCGGTGCAACTTTATGATTCCATGGGCGTGCATATATCTTTTATAAATTCGAAAATTGTGAAATAATTTTTTTTCATTCAAATCAATATAGGAGATTAAAATTAGCCTGCATACAAAACTCTTAATATTTTGTAATATAATTTGCTGTAAATAATGCTCATTTAGCCAGACAATCTCAAAAAACTGTCTGTTTTAATAAACCTAGCTGAAATACACGTCACTGGCGTCTTAAACAACTCAGAATTCCAAATGTCGTAAATCTTTTTAACGACGTCGTAAAAATTTTATGGCACAGTGGACCGAACAAGTATTAGCAATGTATTAAATGCAAAGTAATCTAATAGTCTCGTTGACCGGTGTTACCGCCAGTGGTTTACTCTGTGCCGCCAGCAGCCGTTGCCGGCTCTTCAAAATTTTCTTAAGTATAGTAATATACATAAAGTTGTTTGAATTTATAATTATTTTTTCCAGCAATTTTAAACGCTTTATTTTAATGCTAACTAATAAATTTATAACTATGTATTTTTTTTTAAATATTTCCAAACTAGCTTTCTAAGAACGTCACGAACTAACAGTTTACTGAAGTATGAAGTATACTTGTATAGTGAGCTTAGCAATTTTAGAAAATATATCTGACAACCTTGCTTTTTTTCTACCTATTTTCAATTTAGAATGGAAATAGAATACATTTACCCAGATATATACCTCGTATAATTTTGCTCAGAGAAAATATCCACCGACGCCTCTAAAAAAAATGAAATTAAATCGTTCAAACCCAAGTTTTTATACACCTTGGAACCTGTTGATGATGAGAGGAGGATGGAATTTTGTTTATGGGCTCAAGGAGAGTACCTCAATAATAGGAATTTTCTAAAAACTCTTCTATTCAACGATGACGCAACTTTTACAACTAATGAAGTGTTACCGTCACAAATCTCTGGGTACTGGGCTGCAGAAACACCAGAGTGGGTTATTAATTTAAAATTGTAAACGACAATATTCTCAAAAAGTTAATATTTGGTGTGGGATACTCAATGAAGTGATCATTGACCTTTTCTTTTTGAGGGTAATAGAATAGTGTACAGTTTTTGCAGTTCCTAAGAAATTACAGAGTGTACAACAAAGAGTAATTCTTCATTTTCAGTTTGATGGATGTCCTACCCACAATGCAAGAGAGGTAACTTTCCTAATCGATGGATAGGTAGAAAGAGACCCCTAATTAGATGGCCATCCAGGTCCCCAGACTTAAGGCAGTTGCACTTCTTCTTTATCAAATCCAAAGTTTAAGGTCACGCCCAAGCAATAGAGAAGTTGTATGCAAGAATCAGGCAAGCTTGTAGCCCTGTGAAGTTGGCACCCCTGAATTAGAAAATAAAGACTTTCGTTATCTATATCGTTTGTCCATCGTATGCCCAAGTTTGCCCAGTAGACAATATTTTTTACCCACCAACTGAAAACGAAAAAAATCAAAAAACAAAAGAAAAAATTCCGAAAAACAAACATTAAAAAACGTGGTTTTGCTATACCATTCGTTGCCCACGTTTGCCCAGCGAATAGTTTTATTTGCCCACCTTTCAAAAAAAAAAATCGAATAAAAAAAATACATCAATGAAAAAATAAGAAGAAACGTATTTCCTTGAGACGATTCGTTTGCCTAGGATTACCCAACGTATGCCCAAGTGTTACATTCGCTTTCCCAATTTTAATTAACCATAAAATGGGAAAATAAGATTCCTCCGCAGAACGGCGACAGAAAAAAAGTCTCATTAACCAAAGGAATTCAAGCTGGACAGACAAAATTCTGGTCTGGCAAACGAAAATGAGACTGGGCGAACGTAAATAAACGCTGCCCATGTTTTCGTTTGCCCACTCTAAATTTCGTTTGCCCACCTCGAATTTCGTTTGCCCACCCTGAATTTCGTTTGCCCAGCCCTTATTTTCGTTTGCCCACCTTAAATTTCGTTTGCCCAACTTTTATTTTTGTTTGCCCGTCCTGAATAAAACTACTCTCTGGGCATACGTGGGCAAACCCTGGGCAAACGAATGGTCCCAAGGAAATACGTTTTTTCTCATTTGTTCATTGATGGAACTTTTTTTTTATCTTTCGATTTTTTTTTTTGAAAGGTGGGCAAATGAAACTATTTACTGGGAAAACGTGGGCAAACGAATGGTGTAGCGAAACCACGTTTTTTTTAATGTTTGTTTTTCGGAATTTTTTTTATTTTGATTTTTTCGTTTTTAGTTGGTGGGCAAAAAAAATTGTCTACTGGGCAAACATGGGCATACAATGAGCAAACGATATAGATAACGAAAGTCATTATTTTCCAATTCAGGAGTGCCAACTTCACAGGGCTTAAGCTTTGAAGAAGTTACCCCGCAACAACTACAGAATGTTCAAAGAAATATTCGTAAGCGAATCGGAAAGTGTATCGAAATCAATGGTGGCCTTGCAGAGGCTACACAAATTTAATATCTCATTGTATTGTACTTAATTAAATTTATTGTATTATTGCATTAAAAGCGTAAATAAATTTCTCATTTTTCTTAAATCATTTTTCATAGCTTTCTCATTTTTTTTTTTTAGAAAATTACTAAAACTATTTTATTAAAAGTATTTAATAAAACGAAGCCTACATTAACATCCCTCATATACGAAATTTGGCATAAAACCATTTTAGGGTATGCTGAATCCAGTGCCTTAGTTAGATTTGAAATAAAAAAATCGCTAGTTTTTGTAAAATTTTAAAGTGAAAAAAATTCGAAGTCGGCCTTGAACATGGAAAACGAATTTTAAAATTTTGCGTCAGAATATAGTTTTTACTGCTCCATCTTTTAGAAAAGAAAAAAAACGAAATAAATCGGATAGTAAATACCATTTTTTTAGGTCTGTTTCCATTTGAAATGGGTCACACTGTATTTGAAATTTGATTGCGTTTTTTCTGCTTAAGTATGTATTGGAGCATATGACATCAAAGTGTTGGTAACAAAAAGCACTTTTTGAATAAATCTTATGAGCCATACTAAAAATTATTGAGAGAACATTAACATTCTTTTCGCCATAGTTAAACGTTTAAAAAATGAAAACTGACAACAAAAACAAGATTCCTAAATTAATTTTTCTACGTCTATTTGACTCAAACTGAAACCTTTTAATAAACTCTAAGCACTCTGTGTGATTTAAGAAGTAACAAATAGGGAACCATTGTGCTCAGAATGGTATCACCTTAAGTCAAAACAAGTGAAAATAAACATGATGTGTCATTAAAAATTTGAAAGTTGGGACCATGGGAAAGTAAAATATGACGATAATGTCAATAAATGCGGATTTATATCTAACAATCAATTCTAAAATTTGGGGCCAATTCTAAAATTAGGGGAGTGGGCCACTTTCGAGAATCACCCGGTATCCGTTAAACCGCTTCTGCTCATGAAAAGTATTAAACACATATTGGAAGAGTGAGGTTTTGCACTAAACTGCAACTTATAGAAGGTATTCTTAAAACAACAAGAGAGCTATTTTTGTTTTGCAACTTGATTCCGAGATTTCCTTGACATACTATACAACCTCGATGGAGTTTTTAACAGAGATGACGCACGACATAGCTTATTGTGTTCTTGGAATTCTGGGATTTCTTCAAGGTTACATCTTCAGCTACATATATTTAAATAGACAATGTAAATACATGTTAATCAATTCCTATATCAAAGTATCGTACTTGATATTTTGATCAACTCATTTAATGTACCTATGTATATGTATGTAATTCGAAAATATTGTCAAGGTGTGATTTCTACGAATTCAAAGAACGTTGAGCCACGGAAATTGTAAATACCTGCACCCAAAATAAAAAGCGATAGTATTTGATAGGTTCTTATTTTTTGAATACAGCTAGGAACAATTCAGTTTGATGTTCAGAATAAATAACATTCTTAATTGTGTTTTGCCTTTAGTATTGTTTCTATACACATTTCTCATGTATTACAGTATTCGGCAGATAAAAATTACATATGTACATGCAAAATATGCCATCAAAATACACAGGGTATCCAGAAACTCAACTAACAAAGGGAAACCGTAGACGATAGAAGTGATTTTAAGTAAATTTAACCCATTTACCTTAGTTCGAAAATGTCTCCTAAGGAAGCCTCAAAGGGCTCCACCTTTTGAAGATGATATCACCCAATTTTTTTTAAATATCCTTCAAATGCCGTTATGCAAAAATTTCAAAGGAACAATACTTGGTCTTTGTATATTGAAGCACATACTGTCAATACACTTTTTATATTGCAACCATTAGCGTGTCAATTGAGGGGGCAACGGACATTTTAATGTCACTTACTACAAATTAATTGGTAATGAATTGGAATTGATAAGCAATGAAACATTAAAAGTTAAAATTGAATTTTCTCGAAAACGGTGCATCATAGCGACTATAAATAAGAGTATAGTCCATCTATTCTGAATTGAAAATGATAAATACGCCTGGGGAACAAAAAAAAGCGGTGCAACTTTATGGTTCCATGGGCGTGCTCGAATAATAACTTTTAGGGATAGGTAATAATAAGTAATTAACGTCGCTTTTAGGCATTCATATATGTTTAAAATAATACGCTGACTTTGACAATGTATGCCTTTATTTTTAAATTCATTGTACTCGACCGTTTCGACATTTTCGCCGGTTATATCTGAAGCTACGTTACTTTCATCCGTTTCGATTTCGAAAGGCCTCCAGAAAGCCATATTTATGAAAGAGGTGTTGATTAAAAATATCGAATTTTTAATGATTGAATTATGACGCAAATAAAATAAAAGTTTGTATAATTTAAACATTTTAAAAACTCACTTTGCCGTTATTGTACGCGCACAGAATATAAGACATCAAAACACTCACAAAAACAACGTTTTTTTGTATACAGTCGGTTAAAGATAGCGTGGTTATAACCCGTGTTTTACCGCCAACGTAATCAACTGGGTCGACTGGGTCGTCACGAGATTTACTTGTGTAGATAAACAAGAATGTAATAATTATGTAGCTTGATCTTGACATAAGAAAATTTAAGAAAAAAACGTATGTATTTTATAAAATAGGTAAATACATCTAGACTGTCTGATGGCATATTTCCCCTTACCAGAGTAGCGAAAATGACCAATGGAGTGTAGATTCCGCCCACTTCTTACGTGACAGGCCTCGTCAAGTCAACGTGGACTACGATACGGCATATACGGGTAACAGATCAGTATAGAAACGCGTATTTAGTTCCATACGAAGTGTTAATAAACTGATATATCTTTATCCTACCTCGTATAAGTACCTATTTTCAATTTAGAATAGTGTAAAGTCAAAATTTAAAATTGAAGAAAAAAATATATGTTTGAAAATGTCCGTTACCCCCCTCCCCCCAAATGGCACGTTAATGGTGGAATTACAAAAATTGTATTTATAGCATATGATTCGGCATGTGAATATTAATTATCGTTCCTAAAAACGGCTTTTGGAAGATATTTTAAAAATATGGTGTGAGGACATTATCTTCAAAGAGCTCCAGTTCCTTTAAGATGCATTTTTGGACTAAGGTAAATTGGGTTCGTAAATATGGACGTAAAATCGCCTCTAAAATTTAGGGTTTCCGTTTGTTAGGTGACTTTCTGGACACAGTGTATAACAATTAATCAAAAAAACATTTAGATCTTTTTCTGGAAAATAAATGAAGAATGCATTACTCCAGACTTTTTGCCAGGCCCTGTATAATACGATAAAATTGTTCATTTTACGATAACTAGTATGTATATTGAACATAATACAAAAATTATTTTCTTCTTGCAAATTTTATTTACATTTATCATTTATTAACTGCACATTTATAGTTATCTACAAATACAGTATGTACAATACAGTATGTGTCACGGTAACAATAAATGTTTACAATGTATAACATTTTTGTCTGCATTAATGAATTTATTAAACTTGCTTTATCGACTCTTTATCACCTAATTCATTTATTACTCCAATGCCATGTTTTCACTTTTTATTTAATAAAGATCTGCAAGAATATTGATTTCTTTGGTTCTAGTTTTATAGAGAAACAAGTTTTATGCAATAAGCAGATGGGAACAAAAAAAATACCATCAAATCTGGCTGAAAAAAACACTGCTTTCTATTTGTCTTTAACATATGAAATGGACATATGATATATTGACAGTTAAGTTGAAAAATTGTAATGAAACAACGAAATGCTTGAAAAATGGGAATATTATTGCAGAAAAGAAAAGTAAAATGATAAATTAACGACTTATACTTACGTAAAAATCAGGCAGACAGGAAAAACAATAAAAAAAACGTTAACCACCTAAAATAGAGCATGAGATCTCAATGGCAACTCCAAACTAGAACAAGTTTAGTGGTATGTACTTACATACATACATATGTATGTACATTTATGCACGTTGATTGCTATGGGCTAAAATTTAATGTTTGTAGCACCATGGCAATAGAAATTATTAAAAGAATTAATTTACGACGACAAAGAATGGCTGAAATTGAATTGGAGTAGCTATCGACACAGTGTCGCACCCAAAAAAGAAGGGTATAGCATAGTATATATTGAAGAAAGCCAAATAAAAAAAAATCGTTACGGTAACATCGAGAATAATAAGAATTCAGTAATTAAATTCGTGCATGAAAACAAAAATTGAAAATATAAACAAAATATAGCATACCTATAACGAAATGAGATATTATGAAACATTTTATTTGATTGTTTCATGGAGAACTGTTTAAGGCTAACAAGTTCTGTGATACACCTCTGCTCATCTCTATT
Organism: Aromia moschata; assembly: GCA_029963805.1. Taxonomy (NCBI): domain Eukaryota; kingdom Metazoa; phylum Arthropoda; class Insecta; order Coleoptera; family Cerambycidae; genus Aromia; species Aromia moschata. The sequence continues at coordinate 233,210 of JAPWTK010000053.1, read as the reverse complement.
TTTAAATATTTGCTCCCTCACTGGTTGTTAATTGATTTTGCATGTTGTAATTTCCAGTTATTTTATCATTGTGCACACGGAAAATATGGTATTATGCCTATGTATCAAAACATTTATTGTCAGCATAGATAGCAGAAGTACATGCATACATATGTATGTATATAAAACTACAACACATGTTTGTACATAAGACCAATAATATGTTTGTTTACTATTTTACCTATGCTATTTTCAACGTGTCGGTGAAAATTATTATTACAAGTTTCATCAGAAACAATGGAAAAGTGATTTTGTTTTAATTCCAATAGCAAAAGTAGACTTGCGTGAAAATTTACATCAGGAAATATCGGAATAAAAATTACGAGGCAATTAGTAAAACCTTATGTGTATATATAATAATATGTACAGCGTGTTTGAACATAATTATCCCATTTCTATCCCTACACCATTTCTGGATACACACCAGAATTTTAAAACAGCTCCAATTTTATTAGAAATAATATTTTATGAGTTTTTGTGCGAAAAGATATAATTCCTAGAAACGTTACAAAATGTATTTGGAATTTAGGTAAGGTCAAGTGGGGCATGTGGGGTAAGTGCGTTGCACCCTTCTGATTCTTTATAGGCATAAAATAAAAAGAAATCTGTCATGAGAATCTTTTAAATGCGATTGGTCTCGACTATACTCCAAAAGATGGCGCTGCCTTACTTGATATATAAAATTTTCTAGCTCCCATGGTCAGCCGGTAATATCTGACCTACAAACGCGAAGTTGTATTTTGATGTTATTTTGTAATTCTCAGTGATATTTTGATCTTGCACGTTCATTTCCGGTAAGTTTACGCTATAAGCCATGTGTTAACTATTAGCATAATTAGTTTTTACTAAACTAAGCAACAGAGTTTTAAAACTGTCTACTCTGCACTTGCTCCATGTTTTACCGCTGCTGGGGCAAGTGCGGTTCATAAGTCGAGGGAAAGTGCGCAGTACTATGCACTTACCCCCGCGATATATAGACATAAAAAAAACGTCATCAACTCTGACTATGAACGAGAGAGATGGAAATAGCGGTCATGTCGAAGCTTTTCGGTTATGTCAAACTTTTGACAAGTAAATAAGGTTATAAATTCGATTAAGAATAGAAATACGTCTTTTTTTTCTCGGCTAACTTTGATGACGTTTTTTTTTTGGGTCTCCATATTTGGTAACATGTGTCTGTTGTTTGTAGATATTTTTATAATATTAATGGTACGGAATTACATCCGAAAATCTGATAGAGCCAAGAACTATAGCAGGGAAACACTCCTTCAAGCAATAGACGATGTCACAAGTGAAGAGAGGTAAAAGAGAGGTAGAAGAGGTAAAAAGTCAGTCATTTGGCCGACCCACAGTATTATCTCTCGAGGATGAAAAGAAATTGGCAAATTGTTTATCTATCATGGAGAAGTATGGTTTTGGGTTTTCACGCACATAAGTGATGGATTTAGTGGGACAGTATGTTAAAACAAACAATCTTAAGACACCATTTCGAGATGGTATTCCTGGAAAGGATTGGTTGCTTTTCTATATGAAACGCCATAAACTGACAGTCAAAAAACCGGAAAATGTGGAGATTGCAAGAAGGAAGAGTGTCGATCCTTTCATAATAAATAACTACTTCGATTTAGTACTAGAAGCTAGCAAAAATTTGGGTATTGAAAATAAGCCACACTTAGTTTGGAACTTAGACGAAACAAGCTTTTGCTCAGATCCCTCTAAGACGAAGGTGGTGGGTAAATGAACTACAAGCAGTTCCGGTAGAGAAAATACATCAGTACGCTTTGCTTGCAGTGCTAATGGGGATAAAATACCCCCTTTGGTGATTTTCACGGGATAACAAATTTGGACCCACATTATGCCAGCCGAAGGGATAGGATATCCCGGCACTACATATAGATATTTTCCTTGTGCATGATCTTTGAGATTTAACTTTTCTATGTGAATGCATTTGTTGTTGATATGCTTGTTTATTTAAAGGAAATATATAAAGCCTTTAATGTTCTGTAACTTTTTATGAAATAACAATTTTTTAAAATTAAAAAAAAAAAATTTTGCCAGATACGAAATGATGCACTTGCCCCTTTAAACCTGTATGTAGTGTATATTAGAATTTACAGCAGTTAATGCACTTGCCCCTTTGAAAGGGGAAAGTGTGTAACATTTGCATTTTTTTTTTTTTAATGCACTAACTTTTTCAGACTTTTTTTATTGAACTTTTCTCTTTAGAAAAACATTGTCCAATGTCCAAATCATAGGCAATAAACATTTTGTTTTGTTTCTATACAAAGTGAAGAAACACCACTCTGTCAAACCGAACTTACTCAAATCTTACTCTGCAGTTCCCCCACTTGACCCTATACATTTATATATAATTTTTACATACAGTCTTGACACTAACCTACAATGAATTATGACACGCTGAATAAAAAAGTGACACGTGGTATAAAAAAATAAACACAATGTAAAAATATCTTCACCGTCCATATATATACAGTAAGCAACGAAAGTCATCACTCACCCACTTTTTGAAGTTTGCTTAAATTCTGATAATTTTTGTATTAGAGCATTGATTTTTTTTGCTTCTGACAGGATTATAGCTTGTGATATTCTGCGTCTAATAAGCCGAAGTTGAAGGCGGTATGTCGATTGTGTGAAAATATATCGCTAAAAAAGTAAAATTTCAATGTTTTCAAAGAAACGTAAATAACTTCGAAAATAGTACTATAAATCCCTTTCGAAGTTGTTGGACTCGTATTAAAGGGAAATCTTCTGTGTATCTATTTGACTAACTGAGTCATTTTGAAAAAAAAATTCCTAGACATGAACAAAATCTAAATTTGAACAAAAAAATATCACGAAAATCCAAAAAAGCCCTGTACGCCACACATTACTCCAACAAAAATTTAGGATTATATCCCTCTAGATCTCCCTGAGTTTTATTAAAATTTCAGAAACAGTGATTTTTACGAAAACAATACTAAGGATGGTAGAATTTTGAATTTTCGTGATATTTTTGGTTCAACTTTAGATTTTATTCATGTCTAGGAATTTTTTTTTCAAATTGACTCAGTTAGTCAAATAGATACACTGAAGATTTCCCTTTAATACGAGTCCAACAACTTTGAAAGGGATTTACTATTTTCGAAGTTATTTACGTTTCTTTGAAAACATTGAAATTTTACTTTTTTAGCGATATCTTTTCACACAATCGACATACCGCCTTCAACTTCGGCTTATTAGACGCAGAATATGCTGTAATACAAAAATTATCAGAATTTAAGCAAACTTAAAAAAGTGGGTGTATGATAACTTTCGTTGCTTACTGTATATATTCACCGTCCATACGTTATTGTCATATAAGAAGGGTTCAAGGAAATCAGATTAAATAAAAGCAAACTCGTAATTGTCTAACGCGGGCTTTTCACACGATACGCATTGTGAATACATTGTCGGGTCGGGTTGAACGAGATTTGCTTTGGCATTATCGTATGTTCCAAAAATGCACACGGCACACCATCGAATGGTTGGCTGATTAAAAAAAGTCGCCCTTGAAACCTCCAGTTAGTACATTTTATCACAGGATCTTGTTGATGAAAGCGTGCAATAATGTTGCGCAATATATGAATCATTATGAATTTTCCTCGGTTTTTCTTTATTCACAAAAAAATACAAATAAACAGCTAAATATTTCTGTATATAGAAAAAATTAAGAACCTTTAATAAAATGTGTTCCCCCTAATATCACACAGACTTAGGTTTCATCAGCTATAGCAATGGCAGGCAACGAATCTTAAGGGATTACACCTATTTGAAATTTGATAGATTTTAAAGACTCTAAAAACAAACGATTATTAAGATTATTTAACAATTACGATTTTTATAAACGTTTAAATGTCAATTTGTTGTTAAAAAAAGAGAAAAAGGTCTTTTTTTTCACCTATTTCCGCAACAAACCAGTACAGGGCTGCGTTATTGGCATATTTTGTAGTGACCAGATTTTGATCTTGCCAAAGACGGACATGTTCAGCTAGTTCATATTGAAGCTAGAGTTAATTTTTCGCGCCGTGAGGCGCAAGGTAAATAGCGGCGCAGGCGAAAATTTTTAAAACTTTCAAGGTCACGCGTTTTCCTGGCGCTTCAGAATTTCAATGAAAAATACATTTACATAGAAATATAGACTTTCACAAGGATACTTTTTGGAATTTGATGCCTTTTTGAAATACTAATATTTAAACACGATCGATACGATACGTCGATACGTCGATACGTCTTCAGATTAACCTAGAAGATGTAATTACGGACATTCTAATAAAAACATTTCAATGACGGACAGTTTGACGGACTGCTCTTGAAGACGGACAAGCTTTCTGAATGACGGACTGTCCGTCATAATGACGGACTGTCCGTCATAATGACGGACGTCTGGTCACTTTAATATTTTGTAGTATTATTCCTTGACGAAATATTTAATGAAAAATGTTCACATAATTATGTAGATATCCCAGAATGCCCCAATGGTATTGGATACCCAAGTATCGATTTACTAGTTGGCTGAATTTAGGCTTCAGATAAAATTACTTACATACATACGTACGTACGTACATATGTAGAGTGAGTCACAAAATTATTCGTACCCTTCCAAAGAATAAAATTAACGCGAAAAATCCAATGCCAGGAAATAGGAAGAACTAAAAATTTTTAGTGTAAATGTGTTAAATCTTAAGGGAGTATCCTGCTTTAGGAGGCCTAAAAAAGCGTTTTTGTGGGAATTTTTTTAGGACAGAAAAAAAATAAGCGTCTAACGAACTTTTCAGATTATTTTATTGCATATTTGAACATTAAAAGAAATTCGAGAGAAAAATATGCAAACGCAGCCGATTTTTATGCACATTTGTGCAACACCTTGTAATTGCAGTCTCCAATCGGCGGAAAAGATGGAGCTCGTAATTTTCGTCTGACAAAAAAAAATAAAGAAAATTTTAATTTTCATGTATTTTTCTTCTAGATGAACTAAAAAAAAAAAAACAAAAAATTGTGAAATTTAAAATCTTTCTCAGGTTTGAAAAAAGTGCTTCCAAAACAAAACAAAAATAATTTCAACTTGCTTAAAAAATTGTTTACATTTTTTTTTGTACAATCTTTTTAGATGAAATAGAAGAGAATGCAAAACTGAAGCTGTCAGGCCTTGGTTTGTTTTTATTGAATGTCTAGTTTTCTTGCGATCTCGCCCGCCAGTTTAGAAAGATCATAAAAACAAAAACTCGAGAAAACGCGCTTTAAAGTTTACCGTTGAGAGGACCGGTCTTATTCCCTCACTACCTTCGATGCGTCTGCGGTTGCTTCTTATCTGTCGTCTCACTTCTGTTTATCCTTTTTCATAACAGGCCGATGTCGGCTTTACACACACGGTATAGTTCGGAGTTATTCGACCGCGAGAAGGAGCGCGCGCTCCCAGCTCCAACTGCCCGAGCGCCCGTATATTGGCTTGACACACACCTGCGTTTAGTGCTGTATCTATAAAAATATTGTAAATTAGCCTCTATAACCTTAGATACATTAGGAATAGATTTAATCAATAAAAAAAAACGATTTATTGAGCCTCCTAAAGCAGGATTCCCCCTTAAGCAAGGAAACATACAAGTTTGAAAGACTGAACAAAGATTAGAAAAATAAAAAAAAATTACTGAAATCTGTAACTAGTACAAACATTAGGTTACAAATTATTCGTACCCTACAAATGTATTAATGTAAATAAAAATTAAAGTACAATTTGATATTTTGTACGTCCACAGCGTGCAACAATTATGGCATTTAAATGGGTTGGCATACTAGGATATCTATTAAGTTTTGAGTGATGGCAGAGGATGTATCATCCCAAGATTTTTTCCTTTACCAAGTGTTTACTTGAAATGTAAAATTTTCATGGCCGTGATTTCATTTCAAACCACAAAATATTCAATTAGGTTAACATGGGAGCTTTGAAGTGGCATATGGAACTGCTGTGAACTGTTATACTACAGCCATTATTCAATACCTGGCTCGATGTTTCGGGTCTGTTAGGTTGAAAATAATAATTTCCTTGTAGTTCTAATTTTTTGACGCTTGGTGCGATAGTTTCATGTAGAATATTTAAATATATCATCTTGTCATTCAATCATTAATGAAAACAGCGTCAACGAAAAATTCTGAACCGCAAAATGAAGAACTTAAAACCAATTCTCAAATACGGTGGGGGTTCGTTGATGAGGCAGGTTGATGAGCTTAGGCTTGTATGGCAGGGAGTGGCGTCAGGAACTTGTTTTCATTGATAAAGTAATGTACAAGATGGTACATTTAAACATTCTACATAAAAATGTGCACCATGTGCCGCAAACTTAATAATATAACTAAGGGCTATGAGGAAACTATTATTTTCAATCTGACATAGACCCGAAACATCAAGCCAGTTATTGAACAATGCCTTTTGTCTAAAGCTTCCATGTTAACCTAATTGAACATTTTGCGGCCTAAAATGGAATCACGGCCACGCAATTTTTTATTTCAAGTCAACACATGGTAAAAAGAAAAAATCTTTGGTATGATACATCCCTTGTAATCACTCAAAACTTAGTAAAAATCATGCCAACCCATTTAAATGCCATAATTACTGCACGCTGTGGACTTACAAAATATTAAATTGTACGTTTAACTTTTCTTTATAGTAATAAATATGTAGGGCAGTAATAATTTTACGACCTAATTTTTTGTACTCCTTTCAGTAAAATATGTTTTATTCTTCTAATATTTGTTCAGACTTCCGAACTTGTTTGTTTCATTGCATATAACGTGACACATTCGCCCTCAAAAAATCTTAGTTCTTTCTATTTTTGTTAGTATTCGTCTAATTTTAATGTTAGGAAGGATCCGAATAATTTTGTGACAATATGTATGTACAATACGTATGTATGTACAGTCCTCCCAGCGTTGCGCCTCCCGCGAATTGCGCACAACGAACGTAGTACGATTTAGAACGGCCATACCCGAGAGAGTACTACGCAGGTCTTATCATCGATCTGTACAATACAAGCGACAAAATAATACGGCGACAGGAGCAATACAAGCGAGCAAAGGATAATTTACTATCTCCTATTTATTACGCTAGTTTATACAAGTACTTTTAAATATTTATTCACTTTCATGACCTACAGTCAAAATGTGAATTTTTTAAATAGCACTTCAGAAAATAATCTTTTGTAGAGTAATTACAAGTACGTTATACTAACAGTATTAAATATGCCATTCTGTAATAGGTTACCCTTGATCTAAGACCAGGAGTACGCTACCGCCACGTAAAATACAAGTATAATACAAGTCCATTATTAGGGTTCGGAAAAGTGTGCTACTACGCAGGGCTCGGCACTATAAAACTCTGTGATAATGAAAGTATAAACTGTATTTTTTAAGCGCCTTGTAAATTATATATATGGGTATTTCTTGTCCCTGCATACGTACGCCACTAACCGATCTTGCCAAAGCGCTAGGACCCGCGTATGCGTAATATTCTAACGCAGTTTAACGCTCATGAATGTCTCGGGTAAAAGATTTGAAAGATTCGTTTGGAATAAGGCAAAAATCCTAATATACTAGAATTGGGCAGTGACAATCATACAAATTGGATACACTTAATAAAAAGCTAATAATTAATCAAAATGACACAAACAATTACTGATTATAAATTTATATAATGTTATATAAATTCTCGTATGTTTGTAAGTAAATAAGATATCTTAGAAAAGGCTTGCAAAATCTTTGCCATATATATTTTTTTCACTATTACCAATTCTATATTAAAAATTATTATTTCTAATTACCATAACTTACAATTACAATTTTGAAATTTCGAAAAGTACAAGTATAAAAAAATTTAATGATTATGAAAAAAATATATATTTCCCAAATATTTTGCACTGTTTTCAAGATCTTCGGGTGAGGCACTCGTTTTTTTTTTTTGTAAATTAAATTTGTTTGCTACTATAGCCTTCCATTTAGGGGTCTAGTAATAATCCACTAAAATCTAGTACCTAATTACGCCTGAAAATATGATATAATAAATAAGTCCCATGCTCCGTTACAAAAAGACGAAAACGTCAAATTCCACAAGCCATAACTGCCACAAACAAATAATTGTTTTCTAGATTGCAGTTCTCGAAGCGTTCACAGCTGCAGCTGCAGCAGAAATGAGCTCAGACTTCAGACACAATTTCAGGTTTTGTCTACTGCGCATTCCGCGGCCGGAGGCAGAGACAAATTTGCTGCACTGTAGATATAGTTGATGTATGTGTATAATACGCCACTGGTTGGTCATTTTTTACTTTAGATTCTTAACCATAACCGAGTATATAAGAAAAAAAGTTTTACATAAATTAATGAAATTAAAATCCGATAATACCTATAACTTTACAAAATTATTGTATTAAATATGTACCTTGCTCAAATTTACGATTGTTCAAAAAATCTATTACAAATGTATGCAAGAATGTTCTATTACTGTGAACTATACAACAGAGAATATTTTGATTTCCCAGAATCTTATCTATAAACCTTTCAAACTTTGATCGCATCTCAGAAAAAAATCCTGTTACGCTAAATGTTTTACGACAACTAAATGTTTACAAATACTATTTACAAAATTGCATACAAAAATAACACCATTTTTAGAATGCACAAATTAGTATTTGTGCAATAGGTCTGGCTAAAAATATTTTCAGTATGTAGGATATATGGTACAAAGGTGTCTTTGTAGCAATAAACTTTTTTTATAAAATTAGCAGAATGCTTAGCCAAACAGTTCCCACCTGTCACATTCAAATGGGATATTTTTTGAAAAGGTAAATTACCTAGTTATCACAATGGTATAATATTTGAACAATTTCATTGTTTTCCTAAACTTCTGACACTGTATAAATACACTTCCATTGTTTTGCACATATGTACATAGTACTTACACGCTCGTAATTATAATTGCTAGACAGCCTCAAGGCTTTACCACAAACAGATAAGCAGGGTCTTTCTAGAAAAATTTATAGGCAATACTTGTCCACTCACTTTTTTGGCAAAAGTGTCATATCCATATCCACGTAATGGAACAAAAATATAGTATTGGCCACAAAATTGTTAAAATATTTAACTGTTTAAAATTATCTAAAACGTTCTGAAACACCCATAGTTAGGTTCTAGCTAAGAAACTCTGCATGTCTCTTCTTGTTGTAGGTACATGATACTTTCTAGCTGTCTAGATTTTATCAACGATTGTGATCAACTTGACCCCACTGCGCTAACACACCCAGTTATGTCCAAACAGAATTGTCAACTTTGATAGACGAGACTCGAACCCGCTGACAGAAACAGTGAGTATATTATATAATAAATGGTGGATGGAAATCATTATCAATCTGAAGTGGAAACTTCAGATTATAACATTCTGCTACCATCCACTGGATATCACCGCCTGATGGATTTCAACACGTCAGAAGTAAAACAATGTAAAGTTGTTATAACAGGTCCACCTAGGAAAGTGAAAACACGCAATACTTGATATCGACTTTGTGTGTGTGTATTATGTCATCATGGCGCTGGATAAAAAACCAACTGGCCAGCTACACTTCATTGTTCTCTCCCAATTGTCAAAATTTAACCCATGATTTAGTAAAGTGCTATATATGTTATATCGTACTCCTTGCAATCCCATTTATGGCTTCAATACTTGGCAAGACCTTAATGCTTTTACATGAATAGACCAAATATATGATATAGATTTTATATAATGCAGTTTGTTAAATACCTTTAGAATAAACAATATAGATAGTCTAGAAAAAAATATTTAGTTACTCGATCATGTAAAAAATAAATAATATAAACCAGGTATTTGTCTCGAGTCTGAATTAAAACACATTGTATTTTAGTTTTATGCCAAACCGTTTATAAACGGCAGCAATTACAATCACTCAGCGCACGCTGATTTTTTGGTTCACTTAAAAACAATTTTCAGCTGTTAAATTAAAAAGGCGATTATGTAGATATAATAGAGAGCAAGATTTCAAAAAAAAATATGAATTTGATTAGAAAAGGCAAATCAGTCCTGAAATTCTGGGTAGGTGTTTGCAAAAGCAAAAATCGATAAAATCAATAAATAAAATTAATACAACCTAAGCATAATAAAAAAGGCCGCAAACAGTTCGGTATAAAAATAAAATAAAATGAGTTCTTGGCTCACACTTGGGGCTGTTTGAATATTAGTTTCTTAAACGCTCGGACAGTTCGGCTTGAACCACTTGGAATGGATTGATCATCAATACCTAAAACTGGTTCATTAATTTTATAATACTATAAGCAGGACGCGAGATTTCCTTGAATATATCAGAGACGTACTGAATTATTTTCGGTCGTTCATAATTCAGTAGCAAGAACACACAAACAAAATAGAAATGTGAGTAAGTCGATGAAAAAAAAAAAAATACAACGGTCGATGAAGAAGGGTAAAAAAAACTTTTTCTGTGCTTACGTAAATCGATATCCTCGATCTGCCCCTGATATGTACGAGTCAATCTTGCAACTAAACTGCTCGTCAAAATTAGCATGAAGCTATTCGGACTAGAAAATGAAAATTCCGGTAGCCTATAGCCTATAGGGTCTGACGGCAATTCAGTGGTTGTTTCAAAGACTAACCCCAAAAACAAATTCCGTTTATTTTTACAATATTTCAGCGTCGACTTCAGTCCACTATACACATTACGATGTTTCTCAAGACAATTACCCACCACAGCTTATAATAAAGTTCACCGCATACTTACAGTCGATTATTTTTTTATGAGAAAACAAGTGGGTATTTTAAAATCAACTTTAAAAAAAACTAGCGACCCGCCCCGGCTTCGCACGGTTTACGACATCACATTAGAAACCTCTAAAATTATCAGTGTTTCTCTACTATATTATGCATGTATTATACATATAAACCTTCCTCTTGAATCATTCTATCTATTAAAAAAAAACCGCATCAAAATCCGTTACGTAGTTTTAAAGATCTAAGCATACATAAGTAGGGACAGACAGCGGGAAGCGACTTTGTTTTGTACTATGTTATGATTATGATATGATAAAAAACAATTGAACATCAGAAACCATAAAACTGAACCAAAGTTGTGGTTTTTAAAATGGAACATTCTATATATTATTGCAAATTCTGATTCCTCGAGTTTTTCCCTTTTCAAAAATATATAACATGTTTATGTTATATATAACATGTTTGGCAGGTCGCGACATATTTCAGTTAAAAATCAATACAAAACTTCCGCAATTTGACAAGTTATTACGAGTTTATTAAAATTAGAAAAAAGTTCCTCAAACAAAAGTTATAGAATTTTGCATACATTTTTATAACATGATGTGAGGAAAATTGAATATCAGAAACCATAAAACTGAACTAAAGTTTTGTTTTTCTTAAATGTAACACTCTATATATTATTACATATTCTGATTCCCTGAATTTTCCCCTCTTAGAAATATATAACATGTCTATGTTTGCTTCAGAAGGATGAGATATATTTTATTTAAAAAGTGATTAGCGACAGCGGATCGCAGCTATCATTGACGAGTGTTTCTCTACTATATTGTGCATGTCTTATTTATACTATGTTATGATTGTTATTTTCCTCGCCAGAGAGCTCCGATAAACGCGTGCGATCGCTGCTAATCATAAAGTGCTATAGGACGAAGCGCGGCCTTCGACGCGCTATTTATTATCTTCGAAAATATTCATTTAAATTACATGCTGTAAAGGGCCATATTGATCTATGTATATTAAATGCACAATGTATTTAAGGTACTTATGGTGGGTTCATGCAGAAATTGTTAGTAATAAGAATAAGAATAGTAATAAGAATAAAAGTTAAACCTTCGTTTTATAATGACCCAGTTCATGCAGTAAATATAATTTTTAGTAATAATTTTAAAAATAAGGATTTACTGCATGAATTGGGTCATTATAGAACGAAGGTTTAACTTTTTATTCTTATTACTATTCTTATTCTTATAACTAAAAATATCTGCATGAACCCACCTTAAATTGGATAAGGATTAATGTTGTATTGCTTAAAATCGCTTCGTAATTAAGCCAATATTTCTCGTAAAGGATAAAAAATGGTTATTGTGGGTTATTCCTAAGAGATAGACATATACCATCGCGGACTTTTTTTGTAGACCTTTTTTAAGGTGTACAATACTGTAGTACATTATTTTGATCTAAGTTCAGCCAGCGTTTGCAATGTAAGCGCAAAAAATGTGTTTATTTACGACATCACATTAGAAACCTCTAAAATTATCAGTGTTTCTCTACTATATTACGCATGTATTATACATATAAACCTTCCTCTTGAATCACTCTATCTATTAAAAAAAAAAACCGCATCAAAATCCGTTGCGTAGTTTTAAAGATCTAAGCATACATAGGGACAGACAGCGGAAAGCGACTTTGTTTTATACTGTTATGTTATGATTATGATAATACAAATGCCATAATTTGGGAATAGTGGAATTCTGTGTAATGAAAGAAATTCAATTTCTATGCTTTTGCGGTTTTGTCACACCTACCTAATTGATCGCAGGATATCTATTTTTAGTCGAAGCTGCATAACAGATAATTTGTTTCGAAGTCCAAACAAAAATAATAAGTAATTTTAACGATCTGTACTCAAAATACTCGTACATTATTTGACCTAGTTAAAAGAAAACTATATAAAGTTATCTAAATTATCTACCTTAGATCGAATAATATTTAATCGACCTACATTCTAATCGGTTTTTTTTAATTGAAATCCGAATTGTAAAAGGTATAGTATCGCAAATATAGGGTAAGGTCGGACGGTTCCAAGATAATCTTAAAATAATGCTAAGATAATCTTAAAAAAATATATTTGTGCTGATTTCTACCATAAATAGTATGCATGTGTAGCAAAATTAATACGTACAGGATATTCATTTATATTTTGACACCTACCTAAAGAGTTTATTATACGAAACAGAAAACAACTTTTAGTATAAATGTTTTTTAAAAATATAATAAACGTTTTAAGCCCATCAAAATGAAAAATTTAATATTGAAAAGTCACAAAACCCCAATTTGTTTAATAGAACACACTGTATATTTTTTATTTTTCTGTAAGAACATCTCCCCTCCGATTTATCAATTTTACCACCGGCGCCTGCGTCATTTTTAATAAAATTTGCCGTTAACACCTTCCCCATTTTTGAAAAAGTTAAAAATAGACTGAGCATTAAAAAAATATTGTTTGTTGACCACTCACCGTAAAGCACCCTGTATATTATACGTATATACATACAGGATAACACATTGTATATCTTTATACGACAAAGCGTTTCTGCGCATATGTTCCTCCCATAAAGCTCCACCTGTGCCAAACCGTGCGTCCGAATGCCGCGGCATGCCCAATTAATGTTCAAGCGGTCGGCAGCGGACCATCTGCGTCACCAATTCCGCACCTCCTTCCCTTCTACACAGAATTTTTTTTAGGTGATAATATTTGTTCTATCTACTGTACATCTAAGATTGAGGGATTTTTTAAGGTCGAATATTCGAAGAATTATGTCCTGAAACTGGGCAATAATTACACTTTTTTGAAATTGCGTTTGAAATATAGCAATTTCAATTGGAATTTAGTCCTGGAATTTAGTAATGTTAATTTAACGTAGGCCTCTCCAACACGAGCACTCGGTGCCTGTCCACTGCCTCCTCACTCGTCCGCAGCACAGCCGCCTTTGCGCGACAGACAGACAGCATCATATTCTTGCATTTAATTCTGTGCTTGGCCGGCGCTCGGCGTTCGGCCGGAGCGGCAATGGCACCAGAGTTGGAGAGGCCTGATTTAACGTGTAAAACATATTCATATTCAATCATTCCCGTTAAATGTTCACGGAAATGAAAAACGTTAATGAATAAAGTTACCTGAGTACGGACCTGAAATGTCACTAAAAGTATTTACTACTATACTAACTATTGCGACCCTTGGACTTATAGGTTTGAACACTTTAACAAACAATATTTTATATAAAACTTGTATAACTGAACGAAAGTATAAATATACAGGGTGAGTCACTTTTTGTAACAGGACTTTTTTAACTTTGGATAGAATACGATATTTTGAGAAAAAAAGTTCCTATAAACATATGGTCTATCTAGCTTCATAAGGCAGATACAGGGAGATACAGAGTTTCAGTTTTTTTTTAAAGATTTTTTTACAATATATTCTGAACGAAATGGTATTTTCGCTTAATATTTTACACACGCTTTAACCTCAATAGGATCAACAATTTCTATTGATTTTGTCGAAAACTGTACTGTTGGTTGCTTTTCTCGGGTGCCCAGGTTATTTAGATAAAAACATTAAAAATGTTGATCTCATCCATATTAAGACATGTTGCACCGCAAAAATGAAATTTTACCGCCCTGTATCTCCCATAGGAAGCTAGATAGACCATAATATGTTTATAGGAACTTTTTGTCTCAAAATATCCTGTTCTGTCGATTGTTAAAGTCCTGCTACAAAAAAGTGGTTCTCTGGATTCTTGAGAAAAAAAGTTCCTATAGACACATGGTCTATCTAGCTTGCTAGCTATAGAGGGTGTTAAGTTTCATTTTTTACTATGCACGACATGTCTTAACATGGATGAGACAACATTTTTAATGTTCTTATAGAAAATACTATACTGGATGTTACTTTTTTCGGATGCCCAGGTCACTTCGTTATAAAATAAAATGAAAACCAAAAATAAAATGTTTTCGTTGCCATGTAAGGAGATGCACTATCAGACTAAAAATGACCAATATCTCGAAAACCGTCACAGTTAGCGCAAAATTAATAGCGGGATCAAGATTGTAGCTAAAACAGCATTCTTTCATAAATATTTACTCAAATAAAGTCAGTGGCGGACAATACAAAAGTTCTGTTAATCTAAATAACCTGGGCACCCGAGAAAAGCAACCTCCAGTATAGTGTTTTCAACAAAATCAATAGAAATTGTTGATCCTATCGAGGTTAAAGCGTATGTAAAATATTAAGCGAAAATACCATTCCGTTCAGAAAATATTGTAAAAAAAAAAACTTAAAAAAAACTAAAACTTTAACACCATGTATCACCTTTATGAAGCTAGACCGTATAGATAGACCGCATGTTTATAGGAACTTTTTTTTCTTAAAATATCGTAGTCCTGCTACAAAAAAGTGACTCACCCTGTATAATCAAACATAATTTCAATATCACGTATTTACATAATTTCAATTATCAAATATTGAACATATAAGAATCTATAGCGGTTTTTGAACCAGTTGATAAAATATATTAGGTATGTTGTTTGTTGAATACTATAACAAAATAACCTCATGTGACATTATTTTAAAGTAATGTAGGATTAGTGACCTATTTCCTTGTAACTGTAGTTGACTAGTGGAATGAGGTCAATTGTTTCCAAAAAAAACTATTTTCACTTAGTCGACGTGTCGCAAAATTTATTTGCATCCTCAGGACTGATCTGATAGCCGATGCACGTCTGTGTGACAGTACGTTGTACCTTATTATTTATAAAGTATCAATGTTTCATTCATATTTATTTTTACCAACGACAATAAAAAGCTAATTCAATTAGTCCTGAGGATGCAAATAAATTTTGCGAAACATCGACTAAGTGGAAATTAGTTTTTTTTTTTTGGAAGTAATTGACCTCATCCCACTAGTCAACTACAATTATTTTAAAGATCGATGATACGAAACATTAACCAGAAGGAATATCTAACTGTCATCAAAGTTGGCTGAGCAAAAAAAATACGCATTTCTATTCTATCTTAAATGTATAACCTTATTTAATTGTCAAAGCTGTTATATTATGTGACAGCTATTATTTGTTTTAGAATTATTGTGACAGACACTTGTTAAAAGTTTGACAACAACAAAGTTTCGCTTCGAGCTTCGACATAACCGCTATTTCGATCTCTCTCGTTCATAGCCAGATTTGAAAATGTTTTTTTTGGATGGCTCTTTATAATCGCTTTAACAAAGTAGTAGGTAACTGTTGGTAAGTGGTTTAAATACATTTTTATAATTTTAAAGCGAAATGGAGGCCAGGAAGCTTCATGAGCATATTATACTAATGTGCAGCCAAATATCGGTGAATTCCGATAACGTACAATCTTATGTTTTTCCAATACCGACCTACATATGTAGATACTAGATAGTAGCTTAATCTGTAACTTGTAAAATACGTTCATGGTAAAAATATTAAACATATTCGTGATTGTCCTTGTAACTAAAGCTTAATCATAAGACAGATTGTAGTACATGTAATTTTGAAACAACGGTCTTTTAATAAATATTAGGGTGCATTTTCATGCAGTCGCTAGTCGCTCGTTTTCAGCGACAAATGAGGTCACGTGGTACGATTTTGAATTTTCCGCCACTTTAAGAATTGTAGCGAAAAATTGCAGCGATTAGCGTCAAATTTAAGCGACAAATGAAGCATATGTATCAAGTGGCGGACTAAGCCTGTCAGGGGCCCGGGGCGGCAAAACTGAATGAGGCCCCCGGTCTTAGAAGTTGATGTATTTTTACAAGCTTTTTATTCAGTTCACATTTGTATGTACGAGTGTGTATGTTTAGTTCAAATCTTGCAAATTAAATTCAAACCAGTTCCTCCAATCACTTTTGCTGAAATTTTGAATAATTATGTAAAGTCGGTGACAATGTAATGTTAAGGTACCATGGAGACGGAAGATGGCCATAAACATTCTTTAACTACACATGATAAACCCATCGTGTTTAGGCTCGTTTGATTTGTCTTGATGGGAGTACTGTCAACAAAAAAAGTTTGTAATAAAAATTAAATGTATATGTATATAATGTGTGTCTATGCTAGGCTCTAGCAGATAACTGTAATTTACTTACATACACATAGGTACATAGAATATAGATATGGATGAGGAAGATAAAATACGAATCAGCAACAAACAATATAAAATGTAGTTTTTATTTTCTGTAAGTATGTAGCTATTTCACATGTTTTCGTGCCTTCATTTTACCGAACTCCTCTCAATAACTTAAGTGAAATCAATTTCCTTTTCCCAAACTTTTCTTTCAATTGAAAGCATGGACAGATTGACGAGTCGCTCTTGATTCATTTTAGATCGAAGATAATTTTTGATAGTTTAAGTTTGGAAAAACTTCTCTTGCATGATGCAACTGAGGCGCAAATGGTCAAGAAGTATTAAGCGATATACAGGGTAACGATTAGCAGTAGAAGTAATTGTAATTTAGAAATTATAAATCACCGGTATTTATTTGTATTTACGGGGCCTCCAACTTCAAACTGCCTCTTACTTAGGTAGGTACCGCATATGTTTTAGCCTTGTTTAAGATTTGACCAAAAGAACTTGTTGACATTTGGAGGCCCTCCTGGGACCAGAGGCCCGGGGCGGACCGCCCCTTCCGCCCCCGTTAGTCCGCCACTGTGTGTATCGATTCATCGAAAGTCGAGTACCACTATATTGTAGAGGTATATGTATACAATGGTAAAAAATAAATATGATACTTGTAATATATTAATAGAGAAAATCATGTCTAGTAAATATGATTATCAAATGTGGATTTATCAGTGTCAAAAAATTATCCAGAAAGCGCAAATTAATAGGCTTCGACGAAATAGAGTTATAACCACGCTTTTACTTAATCATATTGCTATTCATAATAAACAACAGTGATATAAAAAGAACAGATTTTGGGTCCATCCATTATATATGTAAATTGCGACGAGAATATGGATTTTTTTAAGCTGTGTTCCCGACACTTTCTTCTTACTCTTTCGATTGTTCGAATTACGTTGACGCTGGTACTATGTAGCGATGATGGTAATTGTAGCGATAAAGCTAAACAAAATTTAGCTTTATCGCTACAATTCTTAGTGGCGGAAAATTCAAAATCGTACCACGTGACCTCATTTGTCGCTGAAAACGAGAGACTAGCGACTGCATGAAAATGCACCTTTATGATTTAAAAAAATCCCAAAACATGCCTGACAAAAGATCAGTGACAATAATTATGGCATTGTCGCAGTTGTTAGACTGTTTTTTATTTATTTATTAGATACTTATTTACGCGTGTCAGTTATTCTAAGAAATAATTTCGCATGATATAATGGTCGTTGTATTCGTTATAAGCGGATTAATAACAATATAACTGATAAAAATGGGGTAATGAACTTTGCAGTGGTCAAAATAGAAATAAGTAATAGGAATTGGTGTTTGTGTACAGTATGCTATTTTCGTAGCACTGTAAAACTAGGTGCTCCGCTTGGTATGCGGAAAAATTCATATATTTTTCTATTTGTAAATTTTTTATTTAAAGAAGAAATATTTTTCGGATTCACGCCTGCTTGATTAAAAAATAATTTTACTCACATTATTTTTGTTCACTAAAAATCAAGTGGATACGGAACAAATATTTGAATAGATACGTAAAATGTATTGTCTAAAATCAAAACATTTAACCTTTGTTTGAAACACTGGGGTACAATCAACCCCACGTTAAAGTGGTATATCTCAAGCTAACCCATCTGAATTTTTAGCGATTTTTATCAAAAATTAAAAAAGATAAATTTGATTAAAAAGATACATTTTTAATCAAATGTGTTTTTTTTTTCAGTTTTTTTGAGTATTCCAATTTTTTTAACATACTTACTTTTAATATTTTACTATATAACTTATACAGTCTTCAAAAGAAACTTTTCAAAAGCCTGTAAAAAAATTCTCAAGTAGAAATATTTAATATTTTATTTTTTATGATGATTTTTGACGATGGGGTACAAAAAACCCCAGTGTGTCAAGTATGCTATTCTAGAGAAGTGTGTCAAACAAAGGTTAAAGAAAAATCATTTACAGTAAAAAATTATAGAGGTATGTAGGTATAGTCCTTCTAATTTTAATTGATAATGATAAATACGCCTGGGGAACAAAAAAAGCGGTGCAACTTTATGATTCCATGGGCGTGCATATATCTTTTATAAATTCGAAAATTGTGAAATAATGTTTTTCATTCAAATCAATATAGGAGATTAAAATTAGCCTGCGTACAAAACTCTTAATATTTGTAATATAATTTGCTGTAAATAATGCTCATTTAGCCAGACAATCTCAAAAAATTGTCTGTGTTAATAAACCTAGCTGAAATACACGTCACTGGCGTCTTAAACAAGTTGAGCGCCTAAAGTCGTAAATCATTTTAACGACGTCGTAAAAATTTTATGGCAAAGTGGACGGAAGAACTATTAGCAATGTATTAAATGCAAAGTAGTCTAATAATCTCGTTGACCGGTGTTATCGCCAGTGCTTTTACTCTGTGCGGCCAGCCGCCTGAGCCGCCGTTGCTGGCTCTTCAAAATTTTCTTAAGTATAGTAATATACATAAAGTTGTTTGAATTTATAATTATTTTTTCCAGCAATTTTAAACGCTTTATTTTAATGCTAACTAATAAATTTATATCATGTATTTTTTTTTAATATTTCCAAACTAGCTTTCTAAGAACGTCACGAACTAACAGTTTACTGAAGTATGAAGTATACTTGTATAGTGAGCTTAGCAATTTTAGAAAATATATCTGACAACCTTGCTTTTTTCTACCTATTTTCAATTTAAAATGGAAATAGAGTACTTCTATTATGTTAAATTTCACGGAACTATTAACCACCTCTGATTTTCGGATTTTTCGGTATATTATATATACATACCTACATATTTATACATATAACAAACATCCCAGATTTTTTTGTTCATTGATGAAATTTTAAATCACATCAAAAGAAATTATTTAAAATAAAAATAAAACTGACCAAAATTTCCTCAAACTATCCAAGAACGTCAATTCTTCCAAATTGCTTAATTCTAAATAACTATAACTGAATTTATCGATATTTTGTACGGTGTCTTGTACAGATCGTAGGTATATTGTGTACACAAAAGTACTTACCTAACTAGAAAATTAAACTGGAACAAAAATTAAAAAAAAAAGTTGGATGTAAGCCTTTAAGTATTTAGTAAGTTACTAAATATCGTAAGATATTTATCATAACTTACTTACATTTGGTAAAAAAAAAACATGGCAAAAATTACTTTTTTAATAAAACAGGTTCCAAAATAGATTCCAAAAGGTTCCAAAAAATTTCAACAGCTAATAATATTGGACTTGTTTTTCAACTTCCCCCCTTTTTTTCATTTATTTATTAAACACGTTGTATATACCTACCAAATAATGGTCTATTTAAAAATGAAGGATAAAAACACTTATTTTCTCTTTACTTCTTATTTGGTAAGTACATGTTAGAACTAAATTGTGCTTTGTGTAACTTTGACATGATTTTGTCCGTTTTGCAAGATATCAGCAAACATACGTGCTAAAAAGTAAATTATGTGTTAAATACAGCGTATATATTATTCCCATTGGTCACAAGTGTGACCTATCTGTGCCCTATCTGTGTGTCACATACCAAATCCCAGAGGAATATTCTAGGGGAATTATCTTGTAATATACATACATACTAGGGCTAGAACAAAATTCTCGGATACCGACCGTCTTCCAGGCGGCCGCGTATCGGTATCCTGTATTCCAGGTGGCCGTGGCTCGGCCAGCGGGTCGGGGCCAGGACGACTGCGACGCGAAACAGGTTCCGTATTTATTTAGTCCTTTGAAGGTCGCGCGCCTGTAATTGTGCATTACTGATTGTTATACTTAATTTATATTATAACGGTGGTTAAAACGCCAGCCCCAATTGCTTATCAATTAAAAAAAATTGTGCAGGCTTTTCCAGATTTGAAGTGTTAAAGCTACCACTGTGTACTGTGAAATATGCAAGTGTTACTTACATGTTTACAGAAAAGGACATTGTGAAAAGCACGTAAAGTCGCTAAAACACCGAGAAAATAAAAAGAAATGGAATCCCAAGAAGTGAATTCCTATATGAGGACGACGAGGTGTAAGAGTGTGACAACAGATGCGGGAAAAGTAAGAGAAAACAATATTACTTAGTAAGTCACTATTTATTCACTGCAGCATGCATGCTCAAGTTCGACCCTGGCATGTACCATTTGGTTCTAGCCCTAATACATACGTAGTTAAGTTGCGCAAAGCACCATTTGGTTCTAACCGTAATACATATTATGATTATATCAATTACCTCTGGACTCTAGATTATATTTTATATTCCAATACTTACCTCGCCTCTAAAATTCTTGAAAGGTAGGAGAAATTGGGTATAAAGTGGGTTTTAGCAATATGTTGTGTAGGTACAAATTTAATAATGTTAGAGTAGGTATAGCCCAAAAGTATAATACGTACTCTATTTCCATTTTAAATTGAAAATAGGTAGAAAAAAGCAAGGTTGTCAGATATATTTTCTAAAATTGCTAAGCTCACTATACAAGTATACTTCATACTTCAGTAAACTGTTAGTTCGTGACGTTCTTAGAAAGCTAGTTTGGAAATATTTTAAAAAAATACATAGATATAAATTTATTACTCAGCATTAAAATAAAGCGTTTAAAATTGCTGGAAAAAAATAATTATAAATTAAAACAACTTTATGTATATTATTATACTTAAGAAAATTTTGAAGAGCTGGCAACGCCTGAGCTGCCGGCAGCCGCGAATGCACCAGCAAATGCCGATCATATGTACTATAGGATTGCTTTATATGTAATACATCCAAATACTTATTCGGTCCACTGTGCCATAAAATTTTTACGACGTCGTTAAAATGATTTACGACTTTAGAAATTCCACGTGTTTAAGGTGCCAGTGACGTGTATTTCAGCTAGGTTTATTAACACAGACAATTTTTTTGAGATTGTCTGGCTAAATGAGCATTATTTACAGCAAATTATATTACAAATATTAAGTTTTGTATGCAGGCTAATTTTAATCTCCTATATTGATTTGAATGAAAAAAATTATTTCACAATTTTTGAATTTATAAAAGATATATGCACGCCCATGGAAACATAAAGTTGCACCGCTTTTTTTGTTCCCCAGGCGTATTTATCATTTTCAATTAAAATTAGAAGGACTATACTTAATATTTAAATTGATTTTGTTAGAAATCTATGGTACCTCGGCATTTTATATAACTCGCCTAACAAATGCACATTGCATTTTCAAAAATTAAATAGATACATATACAAGGCCGGCAGCGGCGGAGCTTTTTTAATACTTTATTATACTGACAAATAAGTATTATGGTGGGTGGGACCTGGGACCACTGTGAGGGTTGTAACTTTTATTTGAATAATTTGGTATGTCGCCATCCCTCTAATCATTGCATTACAATTACAATTCCACCAGATGGAAGATGTGACATTATGCGGGTAAAGTAATATTATAGTAGGTCAAGGTAGGTACATATATTATAGTAGGTCAAGAGGTAGGTACGTATCTAATTAAAGGTTTCCTAATCGCAAGTGGAGAGAACAGGTATTTACGATGATTATTATATTAATGAGAAATACGTTCCTACTACATATACAAATTAAAATACCATTAGGTAGCTTTTTCGTGTTCTCAAGAATCGTTGAGAATTAAGAATGAACATTGAACCTTTCACTTTTAAAATTGGCAGGAATTAAATATCCTGGAAATATTTCTCGTCATAATCTTTTCATAGTTTTTTTTATGCCGTATACCTACTTTAAATACTGCGTACTTATAATATGTAGGTTTTATATGGTACTAACATTTTAAATCAACACGTATTTACAATGACTATTATAACGAGCCATCCAAAAAAAACGTCGTCAAAGCCGAGAAAAAAATACGTATTTCTATTCTTAATCGAATTTATAACCTTATTTACTTGTCAAGACTGTCACATCATATGACAGCCATTGTTTATTCTACAAATTGTGACAGTCACTTGTCAAAACATTTTGACGTAACCGAAAAATTTAAACATGCGCTATTTCCATCTCTCTCGTTCATAGCCAGAGTTGACGTTTTTTTTTTTTTTGGATGTTCTTTATTAATGAGAAATACCTTCCTACCACATATGTACATATACAAATGAAAATAACATTAGGTAGCTTTTTCGTGTTCTCAGAATCATTGAGAATTAAGAATGAACATCGAACCATTCACTTTTAAAATTGGCAGGAATTAAATATCCTGGAAATATTTCTCATAAGTCATAATCTTTTCACAAGGTTTTTTATGGCGTATACTTTGAATATACCTGCATATACATATATATGTATGTAGAAAGTTTTATATGGTACCAACATTTTAAATCGCGATATTAATAGCCATGAATACATCATTGAATTTTATTTGCTTGGCAGATATGGAAAATACATGGTTAAATTACAATAGGCACCTACAATGTACCCATTGTTGACTATTAAGTTACCTTAATATAAATTAATTTTAGTGTAAATAACCGGAAGAAAAAATTCTACACTCGCATGTAGTATTTAGAGTAGCCCTGTAGACAAAAAAAAAACAAAGAGAAGAAATCGAAACAAAGAAAATTGTGTCTAAAATTACTTACCAACCCTTTTCTTTGGAGTCTAAACTTTTAACAGCATTCTACGCCCCGGTGTTTAAAAGTCACGTACATAATTTCCACGAAAGTCAGACCAAAATCGTTGTGGAAGGCACTTTAAATTTAATTAAGCCACTGTACAGCAATAATTTTGTACCTAAAAGTAATTTTAGACGGCGAAATGTCAAACTTTAATGTCGGTGACGGTGATGGCAGGTTCACTTAAATATCCACTGGAAAAATGTCAGAAACAAAAAACCGTATTTACACTAACCACTCGAACGCTCCTTACTACTACAATGGTTAATAGGTACTAGTTACAAAAAAAAAGTACTGGACGCAATACTACCATATCCTGAACAAAACATCTAGAATTAGTATTTGCTAGTGCCGTGTGCCATGCCATGCACACTAGCACTGGAGGGGGTTATAGAAGGGTTTGGCCATAGACTACAACCTTTGTGCTTTGCAGGTTTGGCTCAGCAATAGAGAATAAGACGGAATGAGTTCTCTGTCTCAAGTTACGTAAAGATGACTAGTCCGTAAGTGTTAGTAAACTACGATACGCTTACGGTAGATGGAGCCTCAAAATTGTTCCGTGGTAGAAATATGTAATGGCATGTCTCACTCATAATAATCAATAAATCATCGGTCATTATTTAGAACATGGACTTATTACTTAGCGACAAACAAAAAATACTCACATATAATCCGTTATATCACAAACAAGATGACATACATTAAATGTTGTGCAAATGTTCCTGAGTGTCACAAAAAAATTGCGAAAGTATAAGAAATTGAATTGAGCAGGTGTAAATCATCTGCTTCACTGATTCCTTTCCTTGTCTAGAACTGCCCCTAGACAAGGAAAGGAACTGTCACTGTTGCTAAGTCACAACTTCACTATCTAGCGCGAATATTCACGTAAAATTTCCCTTGCCCTTCTCGAACTCAATAATATAATATAAATATTTTTTTTAAATTATACTTCACGCATGCATATGTAAAATTTGTACTATTTACGAAACATTTCCCTTGCCCTTCTGTGACGATTCACCGCTTTCATTTTGTCACAGAGGTTAGGAAGCACCCTGTAAAATACGAGTTAGACATTTGCACAAAGTTTAACAAGTCGCAAGCTACTTCTAATAGTGTATACTACACGTCACAAAAAAAATTTCGTCAAAATACGATAAGTCCATGTTCTGAATATTTACCAAATCATCCATTTACCAATAATATAAATATTTCGACCTTCATAGTAAAAATTGCGACTGACGATCGTAGGCCAAATGTAGATTGTGTTACGTGATAATCATCGTTCACACCAGGTAGCGCTTCAAATGATAGAAGTCTTTTATCTGTGGATAGAAGTTAGTCACCAAGCAGATGGCAGATGGTTCCCTTTGTAATTCGAGATGGCGGCAGTTATGAAAAATATATATGTGTGTGATGCTTTTTTTCATATCTCTATCGTCGTCTCTTAAGTCTATTTCATATTTTTAAAGAAAGATAATACACTCGAACCCCTCTTATTTCACCTTCGCTTAATTCACATCCTCACTTATTTCACCACGTTTCCCCCTAGTATTTTACGAAACTGTCCCGCTTAAGTCGCCGCCTGTAAAAGTTTTAGAACTACGTTTGTAAATTGGATTCTCGCATGAATATGTACAATTTTTATTGAAAAAAAATGATTGTGTAATACATTTATTGATTTAAAATAGGTTAGATGTCTTAAAAATATTTAATCTTTAAAATATTCATTCGAGTGGAAAATTGAACTTTGTCACGCACGACTGGGTATACGTACATTGATTTTTCGTTCAGTTGGCTCATTTTTCGTTATAACAAGTGCTGTGGTATATCTAAATATTTCTTTTTGCAGCTAAAACACGAAAAAGTTGAGCTTATGATCGCGACTTAAGAGAGGATAAATTTCGCGACTTAAGCGAGGTAATGATGCACGGATTTGGCGACTTAAGAAGGGTTCGAGTGTATTAGATTTTTCTTGCCAACAAGAAAAAATGCAGCAATTTTTATTCACGCAGGCGTATTTAAAAATTTCAAGCCCGGAGCTATAATTATTGTGGCTTTCTGCAATTTTACATATTGCCAAGTGTTTGACATAACCTCAACGTTCAACATGCTGTGTCATCGTCATGAAATATATACATAAATGTATGGATAATAAATAATGATATGTAACTATAAATATATATTTATAACTAATAATTTTATTATTCTGAACAGTAATTTCACTGAAAAATAGTGTACTGTGTATCTAAGTGTAAAGCAATATATTCCCGGATGACCATGAAAATTATAACAAGCATCGTAGTCTAGGAATGTCATTTTACTATTAGGTACACATACTATTTTTTTCCGAAATTGCATTAATAATCGTGGCGAAATCGTCAAGAACATGATGCACCGCCTGGCCAACTTAACAAAACGAGAGTGACTCAGCGACACATCAATGCGTAGCGAAAGCCTCTCGAGCGTTCCCCAGCTTCGAGCTCTTTCGAGCGGAATGCTGAATATAGGTGTAACGGCCAATGCGGTATATAGAGGTATATCGACGTAGTGACTTAGTAGTCTCTTGAAATAAATCGTCGAGAACTTCGTAAAACATTTGAATATAAATTGTACATAAATAAAGTAGGTAGTGTTAGTTAATGTGGTGCTTAATCCATATTTGTATTTATTTAAATAAATCGTATTCGTGAAAGTGAGTGTCTGATTTGTCACATCTAACGAACCCAAAGTGGACAAAACGTTACAATATTATTATAAATTACAGAATTTTTATTGATATCATAAAAATGCGTAACACAACATAAACATAAGCGATTCTGGTATTTTACTCAGTTTCTAAGCAACTATCAAAAAGCAGTATGGGAATCGATACTTTCCCGAATGTTTTTGATGTTTGCTTAGCAACGGAATAAAATATTAGAATCGAGTATTTTAAAAACTGCAATTGAGCCGAGAATATAAATGTTCTTGACCTATTTCAGAACGAAAAACGTGTACTTCGGGGTTAGGTTTATCACTTAAGTTTAGGTTATCCGTGATCATAGATCACGAATGTTGGATTCGTCTGCTACATTTAAGCCTAGTTCTCAGAGCTTCGTTGTGTCGCAGGCGACACATCGCCGACCAATAAAAGCGTTTTATGAAAATTTACATTCAACATCCGCATATCCGAACTCCACATATCCGAACTCACCATATTTTCGAACTTTTTCTCACCATATTTCCGAACTTGTACTTCCACACAACCGAACTGGTCGCTGTCGAATGTCAAATGTCGCTGTCGAATGACCAATGAGCCAGAAAAACCCTTTGCGCATGCGCCAGAAGTTCGGTTATTCGGTGACGAGAGTTCGGAAATGTGGAATTTTGCGACGGTGTAGTTGAATTTTTTCAACTACATTGGGCGCTTTCCATTTATCGACACAATTCGACACGAGTCGACTTGTGTCTCCGAAAGTGCTTTCCATTTGATTTGTGTCGCCTTGAGTCGACGACACAAGTTACCTCAAACAGACCCGCTGAGTCACCTCAAACACTAGCTGAGTTCACGCTGAGTTTGAGTGTAAAAGAAGTGAAAATCTAAACGAACGCGGCAAAGCATAGTATAGTGCGCAGTATAGTGGAGAGTTAATGCGAAATCTGATTGAAGAAAATGAAGGTAGGTGACAAATGTAATTATTTGCAGTAACTACTTTCAACAACTTTTGCACGAAACTACTAGTCTAGCGAGCGTTCCATTTATCCATTTGATAAGAGTCAACACTAGGTTGACACGAGTATACACAGGAGTCGCTGGCAGTCGTGTAAATGGAAAGCACCCATCTGTCGTCAGTTGGTGCTTTCCATTTACATCAAATGGGTAAATGGAACGTTCGCTAGGTTAGTAGTTTCGTACAAAAGTTGTTGAGAGTAGTTATGGCAAATAATTACATTTGTCACCTACTTTCATTTTCTTCAATCAGATTTCGCATTAACTCTCCACTATATATTCTGCTTTGCCGCGTTCGTTTAGGTTTTTTCTACTTTTACACTCACACTCAGCGCGAACTCTGCTGTCTAGCGGAGTCTGTTTGAGGCACCGATTTACAATACATACTCGTGACGTCTCACTTACCCCGTGACACCTCTACTTACGGGAACCAGCAATATAGAGGTATTAAATATATGGTTTATGTAAATCGCCATTTTTGCATGGTGTCTCGTTTGGAAAAGCTGAAATAGATCATCCAACAAAGCCATTTACAGCTCTTCAATAGAAATAATCTCGGCAAAGGACTGCGCATGTTTTATATGGAAGTAGCTCTTTCGGTGAAATTGACTGAAAATTTGGAAAATGTTTATTTTTGTATCCCTGATCAAAAGTCTCAATGGGGTCAAAGCTTGAAATGCTCATCTTTAGACAGTACGGCCGTTTTTAAGGAACACAAATGGCAAAAATACAATTTTTGTATGTACTGTGTTTAATTCTTGAATGGTCTTCTGAGTTGCTATATTATTGATATATAGAGACATCCAAAAAAAAAACGTCATCAACTCTGGCTATGAACAAGAGAGATGGAAATAGCGGTCATGTCTAAGCTTTTCGGTTATGTCAAACTTTTGGCAAGTAACTGTCACAATTTATAAAATAAACAATGACTATCATATGATGTGACAGTTTTGACAAGTAAATAAGGTTATAAATTCGATTAAGAATAGAAATACGTTTTTTTTTCTCGGCCAACTTTGATGACGTTTTTTTTGGATGTCTCTATACTTTGCATGTGTATGTTTTTTTTTGAGTCTATGTGTGAGTTTGTATTTTTGTGCACGAATGAATTGTTTGTTGCATTTATTAACTACAATAGGTGCTTTCCATTTACCGACACAAGTCGACAAGAGTCGACTCGTGTCTCCGCAAGTGCTTTCCATTTGATTTGTGTTGCCGTGAGTCGACGACACAAGTTACCTCAAACAGACTCCGCTAGACAGCAGAGTTCACGCTGAGTGCGAGTGTAAAAGAAGTAAAGATCTAAACGAACGCGGCAAAGCAGAATATATAGTGGAGAGTTAATGCGAAATCTGATTGAAGAAAATGAAGGCAGGTGACAAATTTAATTATTTGCAGTTACTACTCTCAACAACTTTTGCACGAAACTACTAGCCTAGCGAGCGTTCCATATTTACCCATTTAATGAGAGTCAACACTAATTGACACCAGTCGACACAAAAGTCGCTGGGAGTCGTGTAAATGGATAGCACCATATTTCCGAAACTTTTTCTCACCATATATTCGAACTTGTATTTCCACACACCCGAACTTGTCGCTGTCGAATGGGCCAGAAAAACCCTTTGCGTATGCGCCAGCAGTTCGGTTATTCGGAGGTGAAGATAGTTCGGAAAAATGGAATTTTAAAGTTCGGATATGTGGATGTCGAGTGTACAACCTGGGACTAACCTAACCTTAAAAGTGCCATTAATACACTCGAACCCCTCTTATTTCACCTTCACTTTCGCTTAATTCACATCCTCTGTTATTTCACCACGTTTCCCCCTATTAGGTCGCGAAACCGTCCCGGTTAAGTCGCCGCCTGTAAAAGTTTTAGAACTACGTTTGGAAATTGGATTATCGCATGAATATGTACAACATTTATTGAAAAAAATTATTGTGTAATACATTTATTCATTTAAAATAGGTTAGGTGTCTTTTAAAAATATTTAATCTTTAAAATATTCATTCAAGTGGACAATTGAACTTTGTCACGCACGACTGGGTATACTTACATTGATTTTTCGTTCAGTTGGCTCATTTTTCGTTATAACAAGTGCTGTGGTATATCTCTAAATATTTCTTTTTGCAGTTAAAACAAAAAAGTTGAGGTTATGATCGCGACTTAAGAGAGGCAAAATTTCGCGACTTAAGCGAGTTAATGATGCACGGATTTGTCGACTTAAGAGGGGTTCGAGTGTATGTAAATTAGCATTCATTAAATAGGAAACACGTTCCTTTTTGTATATAAATGATCATTCCTTGTATATTGAGAAGAAACTAGAGAATGTGTTAATGTCCCGCCATTAGTAATTACTATTGCACAAAACACCGAAAACAGTGAAAATGTTCAAGGGCACGACGTGAATTTAGATAGTTGAGAAAAGTGAGGTTAAATCCACAGATCACAGAACATTAGAAGAGAGGAACACAATGGCCTAATTGGTAACGTCGGTATTTCTTCCTGTTTTTAGCAACTCCTAGATATTCGATAGGTATAGGCGTATACCAGTTGAATAATTCGTAATTCCATTTCCCGTCGGAGTACTAATACTAAATAATAAATAATACTACTAATTTTTATCTCTATATATCGAATTAGTTGCTTTCAATTTACTATCGAATTATTCGAATTATTTAATTCGGATTTTCGCAACACTGCCATATATGTGTTTCGTGATTATCGTGATTATGGTTTTCTATAGCGTTGGGAATAATCGAATTATTTTCACTATCGAATAATTAGTAATAATTCATATTTAAAAATCGAATTAATAATTCGAATTATTTAGTACGGGGTGAAACCACCGAGATGTATATATAAATAGAGGATCAGTACAATATTCCACTGCCTGATCAAATTGGTTCTGCGCACGGTATTACTGAGTGTGCGCACTGCATCCTTGTAGTTGCGCGAATATTTAAATTCAAACTTCTCCAGATAAATGAATTTTCTAACCACGTTTGAAATATGTGAGGTACATATTTAAGATTCATATGACATGGTGCATAATTATATATAGAATTATATGTGAAATATAAGGCAACAACCTACATGATCTTACTTTAGTTTGTTGTATTTTCATTGAATAGGAACAAATTAAAGTTGTCGCCTTGCATTTCGCACAGAATTCTGTAAATAATTATGCAATGCGTCACATAAGCCTAAAGTGTATAATAACATTAATAACACAAAATTGCATGTATATGTACTAAGAGGATTAAATTTAATATATGACTTACAAATAACAATCTATTTGAAATTCATGATTTTAATACAATTACTCTCTATTTTTGATTCCAATATTCAAATTATGTAATTATAAGTAATGCAATACATTTTCGATTTCTCCGACTTCAAAGTCCTTACGTACCCAGTACTTACCCTTACCTTTACTTACCCAGTATTGTTCATTCTTTTCAAAGATCAACAGACATTTATAATAGTTGTAAGGAATGAAAAAATGATCTCAAGTATTTTTTATTTCATTTTGAGAAATAATACACAGAAATAATTTAAAATAGTTTATAACAATAATAATTATAAGCGTAACTAAGTAAATAAATAAATCGAACATATAGCACTCAATTTTGAAAAATGTAGTTCATTTAGAGTTGCCACCTCCATGAAAATGACCCGGAGACTCCGGGTTTCCACGAAGTATCTCCGGGCTCCGGGTTTCTTACGTTATTCTCTAGGTCAGCTTTGAAATTGAAATTTGTATTTATAATTTTATATAATTGTGAATCATATATAATAGTTCCATGTATATGTCGTTTAAAATATAGATTATTTGTTTGAATTCGGGCGCGTTTCTGTCTCTAGAGGGCAGTATCGGTACATAGTGCAATCTAGAGATGTTAATTTACTGTTAAATTAATTAATTTAACATTAAATTAACCCCCCCCTCTCCCGCCGCGGACACCAATCTCCGGGTCAGCGGTCTCTCTGAGGTGGCAACTCTGCGGTGGCAAGTTCATTATGTAATTTTTTAAGTGATCCCACAATATCAAAATTGAATAATAGAATATTAAATTAAAACAAACCTGATAAAGCTACTGATTTTTTAAATAATATTAACTTGGAATAAGTTTTTCTTATGAGTTCTCCGCACTCACTAAAATAATAATAAAATCAACTCATATGGAATGTTACAATAGGTTTTATCCAAAACACTTAAAGCATCTTCACTAATTAGATTTGTGTCTACTAGCTCCTTAATTACATCTTTTAGATGGTCCAATTTATCAGATAGCCGTTTTGATCGTGCCTTTGAGACTTAATTCTTGTTTAAATTTTTTTATTTTCTTCCCTAAGATCTCCTACTTGTTTGGTCAGTTTTCTTAGTGATACTCTAAAACAATACATTTCAATATATTACTTTTTGTAGAAAGTACTCGATATGATTAACACAGAATTTAATTTGCCTAAACTAAATACTATTAAGTATTAAAAACTATTATTATACTTATGACATATTAGTCACAAAATTCTTACGCATAATTGTCAAATGTTCGTAAAAACTTCCGTCTTCTCTTAGAGCTTCCAGTTAAACCTTCATTATCTGTAGACATATTGCCTTTTTTTTTGCTGGAGATGTGGTTGAGCTCTTGGAGAGTTGATCCAAATAATGATAAACTAAAATGATAATAATATAAGATGTCATATAAATATGGTATATAGATTACATTAACTATTAGATTTATTAAGATAGCAGACAGTAATTTTAATTATAGTAGATAGTAGCTATAGTAGACAGCAGATAGTAAATTAAAATTAATTAGAATATTCATTAAACCCTTTCAAACATATTTACAAAATACAGGATAAAATTATCTCAATTCTTTACCTGCTTATGAAAACATAGGTGTACGACTTAGTACGATATATCGTTGCCAGCTTCTTTTTTATGAATTCTTTAGACACTTTTGTAACGAAACTTGTCGATGGTGGGCTGATGTCTAAATCAATACCACCTTCTTGTAAAGTAGACCCATCACTTCTAAAAAGAAAAAATCTTAAAAATTTAGAAAAAGACTGTCAAATGTGGGTATACATAGGACACACTTGCGAGACTGACAGTTTTCACTTCAGTTGAGATATATATTTAAATTTGTATACAACAAATTCTCACCGATATTCATGAGAAGTTCGTTTCACTGGTTTTAAATTAACTGATAGCAATGCAAACTTCTTCAAAACTCTCTTGTCATCAACGTATATATGTGAATCTTGTGTAAAATGATCTGAACAAATAGCATTGTGTGTTATGGACAAATTTTCCTTGGGATCTCTGCCAATTGCTTGCATCCATGATTCATACCGTTCAGCAGTTAATCTAAAATAATGATTAAAATAATTAACACTATTTAAGTTTTCACAAACCGAAATATTTATTTACCTGTAGTAGGCAATATTTTTAGTTTCACCTCGCCGATTTTTGCAAAAAGCAACAATACACTTCGGTTCAGTAATATCTAAAAGTCTATTTATGCACAATGTATAAAGACTTGGGCTCACGAACGGAAAGTTTTGCAGCCATAACAATACAATATAATTATGATTCAAAACTAAAGTAAACACTAAATCTCGGCGAGAAAACACAAGAAAACAATTAAAACGCACAAGATTCAAGATGACAGATGACATTAAATATATTAAAATGGCTATCTGCATTGTCAAATAAACCTAATGTCTTAAATGCGCATGAGCAGTAATACCATAGTTTTTGACAATTATCTCTCAATCAGAATTAAAATTTTCTTGCGCATCCCCATTCACTGCTTATCTAGTTTTATTATAAATCGGTGGGTGAAACTAGCATTCACGACCTCGCAACACGCTATCAGTGCAATGTTGCCAGATGCACCTTAAGTCGTAATAATTTCAGCAACACTCTGACGCGATATTTCGTTATGTTAGATATATCCCCTTACATGCATTAAATAAAGTAAAGTAAGTCAAACTAGACATTTTGAATAATAATAATTACAATAATAATACTTTTCAGATTAAATAATTGACTTTGAAGTTGGCATATTTTTTATAATTCCCCAAATCTGGGGAAAAATTATAAATAACGAAATGGCCGCGTGGTATCGGTGGCGGCAATCCCATAGGTCTATTTGCCTAGGCGATCCATATCCAATAGAAACGCGGCATTTTAATTTAAATTTTGATTGTTGTTGTTTTAGGAAGCGTCCCTAATGGAAAATTTTGATTCGCATCAAATTATTTTGTGCATTATTTTGTGATAAAACTATTATTTCTTTTGGAATTGGCATTTAAGGATATAATATAAATTATTCTACTTATTGGTAAGTAAATACTGTACTTAAATTACTTATCTAACCTATAAATGATTAGTATATTACAAGAACATAAGATGTGCATGAAAAGAATAAAAAGATACGTGTAATTTAATTAATTCTTAGGTTTAGCAAAGTTCTTTCTAGTTTACTGTTAATATGAAATAGTCTTGTAAATGAGCTTGTGTACATATTAAATAATAGAAGTTTCTCAGCGTTTGACCTTTAAAATGGTAATAAAATATTATGTGTTTTTAGAGTGTTCTTCACTGTATAGAGCCATGCAACAACAAGCGTTCTACTTCATCAATAGGAAGTATGTTCACGATGTCCAGCAGGTATGTCCAAGTTAAATACAACCTAATCTCCTTTGACTTATTTTGTTTTCAAATAATTTTTGTTTACTATGTCAATATGTTTTGATAATGTATTGTTTTAAATGTTTATAATTGTAGAAATAAATAATTTCAAACAAATTGTTTTTATTTATTCCACCTTGAATGATAAAATCATAAAGTGGGGTATGGTTACAAATCAATTTTTTTATGCAGCAACAACGAGTTTGCTGTATGAAAAATTGAATTGTAAAATGAAGTTGGCGATGCCAATTCACGGCTACGCATTTCGATTGAGCGTCGCGCATGCGCATTATGAAAAACTGGCCACCGGTACATATGGTGGCCCCGATGCGTGTTTCCCTCCTTATCTATGGAGATTGCCCTTCTTCTATTTAGATGTTTTGTGTATTTAGTAGAAGCCAAAAAAAAGTCACTACAGGCAAAGGCAACCGCATTCCCCGAGTATTTCCGTTTTTACTTGACCCTTTGGCTACACTCGACCTCAATCGTATATATTCGATAGGTATAGGCGTATACCAGTTGAATAATTCGTAATTCCGTTTCCCGTCGGAGTACTAATACTAAAAAATAAATACTACTAATTTTTATCTCGATCTATCGAAAAAGATAATCGAATTACTTGCTTTCAATTAACTATCGAATTAGTCGAATTATTTTATTCGAATTTTCGCAACACTAGTTTTCTTTGCTTGTATGTCAAATTTCTAACCTACAACCTAGGAAATCTTGAAATGGTATAATTCAAATTTTTAATTACTATTGCACATGAAGGTTGTTCGCTAACATGAGAAAATTCATCTTCAGTACGATTGGATCAGTTGGATACATTATTAAATATGGTTGTGTGGCCCATTGTACTTTTGAATACGTAGGGGATTTTGTGATGGTAATTTACGCAGAATAACTCTTTAAGACAGTCACTTTATTGTGATTTTTCATAGTGTTCCGGCCCCTCTATGGAACCAACGATATACTCCGATGACATACTGCTCACTGAACACATTTCAGCACTCACCCAAAGGATCAGCCGAGGCGATATAATCATCGCCAAGTGCCCCACTAATCCAAAGCAGCAGATTTGTAAGAGAGTCGTTGGTCTTCCAGGGGATAAAATACGAGTTGGATTTGCTGATTCTCGCATTGTCCCCGTGGGGCACGTATGGCTGCAAGGTGACAATACAAATAACTCCACCGACAGCAGATCATATGGTCCTGTGCCACAAGGGCTAATAAGAAGTCGGGCGTTGTGTAGGGTTTGGCCTCTTAAGAATGCCTCATTGCTTACAAATTAAATGGAAATAGAAACATTGTAGTTAATTGAACTGATAAGAAAACATTATGTTTAATATTTTATTTATTCTTAGAGATGTAATAAATGATATAAAAAATAGTTATGCAAAACTTGAATAACTTGATTTATCACAAACAAATATAAGCAATAGGGTTTGACAATAGTTGTTGATTTACCTTAAATCAGTTATTCAATTTTCCGTCAATTATATGTGTGTGTAAGTGGACATGGAAAACCTATGCTATACGTAGCATAAGTTTTCTATAGTAAGTGGGTTAGAGAGTAGTCTCTGGTAACATTTAGGGTCGGTACTTTTACTCCCGGTTAAGGCCGAATTAACTAACCAGACGCTAAGACTGAGAATGTATACAGTACATTCTAATATATAGTCTTATCGTCTGGTTAGTTAATCCGGCCATAACTGGAAGTAAAAGTACTGGCCCTTAAACTTCTCACGTAATGATCTATTTATACCTACATATACACACCATGTAAACTATGTATTAGTTTTCATTTTCATTATTCTTTATTTTAATTCACTGACAATTTATAGGTATGCACTCATATTATCATCCATTAGTAATCTTGGTTGCATAGCAAATGCGGGTAGTCTTCTATACTCACCACTAATCCTATACCACCGAGATTTAGAATCTCGGTGTCCTATCTATACTAACAGTCCAGATTGGTATACATACAGATTAGTGATACCCAGAGTTTCTAAAGATGTGTTTTATTTCTCTCTAACTGTAAGTATACAAAGAGGAAAGAAATACTTTTCGGCGAAAATGATGGATTCACCGTTTTTTTGTTAAAATTGCATATCAAGTGTATCTATACTTGTACTTACTCATAGAAAAACCTTTTTTTTGGTCTGTATTTATACTTTATATTTTTCTCTTAAGATGTTTTATTATAGTCAATAATACTTGTGTATCTAGGCGTTCTATTCTAGTTTATTTTTGTAAGTTAGGTATATCAATAGTAACCGAATTATCTACTCGGGCACTAAGTAGTCATGCATTTAATTCCATTACAAATTACTTTTATTAATTTATTTTAAATAGGTATGTAGTATGTAGGTATTAACACTAAAACTAATAACTAATGCCACTATTCTAGTTTCATTAAATGAGGAACACCTCATTGTTGGCGTTGTTATACGTTTGGCGATGGAATTTCTGCAGTGGAAGTCACGTACAGTTCCACATTTACGACTTTTATAACCAAAAAAAGATTGGATTTTGAATCATCATCCATGGAAAAAAGACCAATCAAACTCGAGTGAGGTCGCTGCATGTCGCTTGATGCGGTTAAAATCGGTTACCGAGGTTGCCATATTGCCGAGTTGGCAGAACACCAATGCATAATAATGAATTAGGGACTGAACCAAACGTTAATTTGTGCAATTGAAAACTGATTTTGGTCCCTATTTTGCCAGATGGACTCAGTAAATACGTGCTGAAAAGTCAATGATCTTGCATACAGCGTTCGCATTCGTACCATAAATACATATACACGTGTGGAACTTATATTTGGAAGCATATAAAATGCTGATATTACCTAAAATAATACCTTCCACAAAATATTGCCAAAGCCTCACCTATCAGAACAAGACGACTGTATTCCCCTACCGCGACCGGGAAGCTCCGCCTTCGACTCTGCAGCAGAGTTTGTGCGTTTGAACGACGCGCGGACTGTTCCGCCAATGTGCGCTTAGGTGCCGCCCCCCGTTATTGCGCATGCGTCAGTTGTCCGTGCCGTCTAACCGACTTCGTCAGTTTGTCTGCTTAAACATTGTAGGGGAACATTACGTATGACATCGGGTCCGCCTATCTACTGCTGCGACCCCTACCAATAGTCCATGCATTTGAAATACATGTAATAGAATCTCCTATGCTTCCAAATTTAAGTTCCACACGTGTATACATATGTACCTACCTAACATGTCTGTGATTACGTCAAGGGAAGAAAGCGACATCCTTCCAATGCCAGAGGAATACTCTAGCTAGGAAATTATCTGGTGGTATCGTTAAGTTGCACAAAGCAACATTTGATTCTGTCTTGATTTTGTATAATTATTTTGTCTTGATTTGTATAATTAATTTTAGGGCATTAATTACGATATTGTTATATAATATATTAAGAATGTACGTTTCATATATAAGTATATATGATAAGTTTCATACCCAAGGCAATATGTTTTAAATTTAATTAGGGATTTCTTTACGTCTACAGCAGATTGTGATATTCGGCAACATTGCCTCCGAGGTTTGGTGCGTTTAGACTTGTTTCGGCTCCTCCGTTGTCTTATAAAATTGACAGTCGCCGTCGTTGCGCTATCGGTAGTTCGTCGCGAACGGTGGTGTGCTGAAAGCTGGAGGCGTCGCTAACAAACAACAGAACTAGATAAACAAATTGCTGGAAGCCGGCTTTCTAGATTTTCTCAATAAGACCGGCTCTTTCCCGCGACTATTTCACTCATAAGATGTTATGAATTTGAATTGTAGCGGTGCACAACAGCTAGATTTTATCGGCGGCTCGGTGAAGTGGTAGTTGTAGCAATTGTGTCGTCGAGGGTGTTTTGGATTCGTCCACGTCGCGATGTTGACCAGCAGGATGAAGCACTACATGCATTGTGTGCTGTTCTTGACTGTCATATTGTTTTTCGAGATATTTTCGGGCGCGATACGGTTGTTGAACGTGGGCGCTTTCGTGCCCTCCACCGAGATCGACCCCTGGGTGCAGTATGGCATCGTGGGGGCGGCCATCCTCTACTTCCTGAGACTGATCACGTTCCTGCCGCTACCGCAGGTGCTATTCAACTTCGTGGGGCTGACCTTCTACAACGCCTTCCCCGACAAGGTCGTGTTGAACGGCTCGCCGATACTCGCGCCCTTCATTTGCATTAGGGTGGTAACTCGCGGCGACTTCCCCGAGCTGGTCCGCAACAACGTGAACCGGAACATGAACAAGTGCCTGGACGCGGGCCTGGAGAATTTCCTCATCGAGGTGGTGTCCGATAAGCCCATCGGACTGGACCATCACCGGCGCGTTAGGGAGGTGGTGGTGCCGCCCCGACTACCGTACCAAGACGGGGGCGTTGTTCAAGGCGCGCGCCCTTCAGTACTGTCTCGAGGACAAGGTGAACATCCTCAGCGACAACGACTGGGTGGTGCACCTCGACGAGGAAACACTGTTAACGGAGAACTCCGTTAGGGGTATACTGAATTTTGTGATGGATGGAAAGCACCACTTCGGCCAGGGGCTGATCACCTACGCCAACGAGGAGGTGGTGAATTGGATCACCACGCTGGCGGACAGCTTTCGGGTAACGGACGACATGGGAAAGCTGAGGCTGCAGTTCTTGCTATTTCACAAGCCCTTGTTCAGCTGGAAGGGCTCTTTTGTTGTGACACAGGTACTTATTTGCCTCTTTACGACATTGTTCTGTTTTTCGATAACACCCGATATGTTACTTTTTCGTTTTATATATGTTTTTTTGCAACGCACTTGTTACTTGCTTTATTTCTTCTTTTGCTATTCCAAGTAAAGTATCATTTTTTCAATAAATGTCTGCAAAAAAATATACCGGGAGTCTACAAAAATAAGGTACACTCAATTACTTTTGAAAGGAAAGAGATACGTGTTTCGGGTTTTCACTATTGCAAATAACCTGAAATGGGGTCTTTTAAAGTTTTTCACGTTTTCCATAGCCAACAAGATCCGAGAAATAAATAGGAATTTTGAATTTTTGAATTTTTAACTTTAATTCATGTGAGCAAGAAGGCGGCAAAATACATAATTTTTATGATCCATTTTTTTTTCAAAATTTTTAATTTTTTCAATATCGATAGCCTCAAAGCTTGGGCTCGAAAAATATCATTTATGTAAGATTAATTACTATAATTACCCTAATAAGTTTGGTATCATTGGAAATAGGACTTTTCAAAGATTTGTACCTTTGGTGAATTGATTAAAGTGACTGTGACTCAGTTAAATGACCACGAAATTAAAAATTGCTCCTAATTTTACAGTTTTAATGAAAGTCGGTTTTTAATATTTTGATGTTTTACTTCATCAACAGAACATAAAAAAATTAAAAACTGATATTTTGGAGAAAAATTCTAATACACATTCTTTTTTTTACTCTGAACAACTTGTAAATTAAAATTATACAAAAATATACACGGTTTCATTTAAAAATAAAAAAGTCCTATTTATTTCTCAGATCCAGTTGGTTATGGAAAAACATGAAGAATAGTAAAATACTCCAAATTGCTAGCCATTTGCAACAGCGAATCCCGAAATGCATATAATTTCCATTCAAGTCGTTGACATTATACCAGTTAGGTTAGCACCAGTCAACTCACGCTAATTTACTAGCCTTTGTGAATGTGTTTACATATTAGAACTAGTCAGTTATTGAAAAATTAATTTTAGAAATTAGAAATTGTTGAATCTTTTTTACTTTCTTAACTTTTTTTCCACGTGTTATTTAGGTGTCTCTAATACTTTAACACAATTATTGTCAAATCGTTCTAACTAATTTTACGTTATATGTATTCAAGTGCACTATTTCGCTAATTTAGATTTTTGTAATTTCCATCTCGAATATTCCACAATACTTCACACTATTATAAACCTAGGTATGTACAAATTTCGTTGACATTTTCCGTCCAACTGTTCGTTGGTGCCATTTTGTACGACACCATTTAAGCACGACACTAGCGCGAATCACGGTTTATGTAGGGACTTATGCTTGTAACAGTTGTAACATTCCAGTCTACTGGCGCTAGTTGACTGGCATTAGCCAACTGGTATAATGTCAACGCCGCTATACAGAATTAAAAATAAACCTATTATTTTAATTGAACTCTCTATTACTTCCACATCCACCTGGTATATCCTAACTTCAAATGACTGATGAAAAAAAAAAAACAAAAAACGTCTTCCTTATCAGAAAATCTTGGGAACAGTTTGTAAAACATTTGCGAGATAAAAATTCAAAATTCCTTAACTTTAACAGATATCGACATTTCGAAAGAATCACAAGCAAGGAAATACCCTTTATGTATTTGACGATTAAGGATAAATATTTGAGAAATATTTTGCAAGTCGTTTTCACCATCTTCTGGTGAGACACCTGGTAAGACATCTTAGGAAACATTTTCTGATTACTAGAATCTCAAATTTCATGAGCCGTCACTGTTATTAAAATCTTAATAATTATATTATAACTTCTCCGTATCATTAAAAGAATATAATTTTATAAGTTCAGGTTGACAGTTTACGAAGCGTTTTACGTAAATACGTAGAAAAAATACGAAAACAATTCCAAGTTAATTTTTTTACATTTATTAACCTCCACTCAAGGCCGTACACGTAATTTAGCGCAATACTGG
This sequence comes from Aromia moschata, assembly GCA_029963805.1. Taxonomy (NCBI): domain Eukaryota; kingdom Metazoa; phylum Arthropoda; class Insecta; order Coleoptera; family Cerambycidae; genus Aromia; species Aromia moschata. Next base: position 192,402 of record JAPWTK010000053.1, on the reverse strand, counting down.
AATAGACCACAAAACCAATGAATTCACACCGCCAGCTACCAATCCAGCAAATATGTATGTATGTACAGGCTTAAACAGTATGTAACAGGCTTAAAAGTTCCGTTTTGGTGTAAAATTACGCCAGTTAAAATTTGAGCCCTTAATATTAATATTAAGATTTTAGTGTATTACAACAAAATTAATGGTTTTATCGAAAATATGTAGCCAAAATTTTATGTCAATTTTAAATTTGGTCTTTTAGAAAATGTTAGTTAACAATTTTTCGCTATGAAAAGAAAAATCAAACAAAAAAATGTTTTCAGTTGAAATTATTAAAATTTTTATATTTTTGAAAGAAAATTGCGTCTAGTAAAATATTGCATTTGATTGAGCGAAAAAATTATAAGAGACCTTTTTTATAGAGCGTTCAATTCTGGACATATAGTTCAATTTTTCCATATAGTACACTATTAGCAAGCAATAAAAATCAGAAGGTGCAAAAAAAAATGTTCCCATGTTATTCTTATGGAAAATAGAAAAGTGCGATGCGCACTATCTTAATATTAATATTAAGGGCTCAAATTTTAACTGGCGTATTTTTACACCAAAACGGAACTTTTAAGCCTGTTTGCAAAAAAAAATAAAAAAAATGTTTTTTTTAATTACCCTAGTATATATATGTATGTACATATGTATGTATGTAGTATGTAGGCGTTGGTAATGTACATATGTATGTAATAACCGAATAGCCGTCCGCAGGCCAATAATATGTACAGTACATACAGTGAGCAACGAAAGTCATCACACACCCACTTTTTTGAAGTTTGCTTAAATTCTGATAATTTTTGTATTACAGCATTGATTTTTTTTTGCTTCTGGCAGGATTATAGCTTGTGATATTCTGCGTCTAATAAGCCGAAGTTGAAGGCGGTATGTCGATTGTGTGAAAAGATATCGCTAAAAAAGTAAAATTTCAATGTTTTCAAAGAAACGTAAATAACTTCGAAAATAGTAAATCCCTTTCGAAGTTGTTGGACTCGTATTAAAGGTAAATCTTCAGTGTATCCATTTGACTGTCATTTTGAAAAAAAAATTCCTAGACATGAACAAAATCTAAAGTTGAACCAGAAATATCACGAAAATTCAAAACAGCCCTGTGCGCCACACATTACTCCAACAAAAATTTAGGATTAATATCCCTCTACATTTCTCTGTGTTATTAAAATTTCAGGAACAGTGATTTTTACGAAAACGATACTAAGGATGGTAGAATTTTGAATTTTCGTGATATTTTTGGTTCAACTTTCGATTTTGTTCATGTCTAGGAATTTTTTTTTCAAAATGACTCAATTAGTCAAATAGATACACTGAAGATTTCCCTTTAATACGAGTCCAACAACTTCGAACGAGATTTACCTACTATTTTCGAAGTTATTTACGTTTCTTTGAAAACATCGAAATTTGACTTTTTTAGCGATATCTTTTCACACAATCGACATACCGCCTTCAACTTCGGCTTATTAGTCCTGTTGCACAATTGAGCTAACCACAACCATAACCATAAGCATAACTGTAATTTTTATGTTTTGTCCACAACAAATCTGCGTAAAATCGTGTGTATTTTAAAACTCCCGCATAGAGGATTCCGTTTAGCCAATTTCACTAAATTAAACATTTTGTGTGAAAAATCAGAAACGACACTGGAATTAGAAGAAATGATGGACATAGAATTGTTAACTAATATTGTAGTAATTTAGTAATTAGTGTTAGTTACTACTGTATTTAGGGTAACACTTAACCCATATTTCACGAGAGTACAGACACAAGGTTGGTATAACTGGCAAAACGTAATTTTAAGCGCAAAGATAAAATAATTTCATCTTTATGTTTACGGTTATTGACGATTGAAGGTCATTCTTAATACTAATGTTAACTGAATTAGTTGTAGACAAGAACATTATCTTCATATACTCCATCTTTGTGGTTGTGGTTAATTGTACGTTTATATTAATTGTGCAGGGGGCCTTAGACGCAGAATATCACAAGCTATAATCTTGTCAGAAGCAAAAAAAATCAATGCTGTAATACAAAAATTATCAGAATTTAAGCAAACTTCAAAAAGTGGGTGTATGATAACTTTCGTTGCTTACTGTACATACATATGTATGTATGTATGTACTAGGGCTAGAACCAAATGGTACATGCCAGGGTCGAACTTGAGCATGCAGTGAATAAATAGTGACTTACTAAGTTATATTGTTTTCTCTTACTTTTCCCGCATCTGTTGTCACACTCTTACACCTCGTCGTCCTCATATAGGAATTCACTTCTTGGGATTCCATTTCTTTTATTTTCTCGGCGTTTTCGCGACTTTACGTGCTTTTCACATTATCCTTTTCTGTAAACATGTAAGTAACACTTGCATATTTCACAGTACACAGTGGTAGCTTTAACACTTATATTTGGAAAACCCTGCACAATTTTTTTTTAATTGATAAGCAAATGGGGCTGTCGTTTAACCATCGTTATAATATCAATTATGTAAGTATGACAATCAGTAATGAACAATTACAGGCGCGCGACCTTCAAAGGACAAAATAAATACGGAACCTGTTTCGCCTCGCAGTCGCCCTGGCCCCCGCCGCGCTGGCCGGGCCACGGCCACCTGGAATACGGGATACCGATACGCGGCCGCCTGGAAGACGGTCGGTATCCGAGAATTTTGTTATAGCCCTAGATACATATGTACATACAGGGTGTTCCACCTAAGGCGGATTCATCCATAACTCTGTTATTAGAAATTTAACAAAAAAGTGCTTTGGGTGGTAGTTGTCTGGAATAATTGTGCATATGAGGAAAATATCTTCAATTATATAGGGTGCTCCGTTTATTCTGCACGCCACCTAACTTTGTTATTTTAAATGGAACACCCTGTATATTTTTACATTTTTTGATTCCCCGTTTAATTCTAGGTCGACTTTGTTAAGGGTTCCCTATACCTATCTCTTATAATTTGTGAGATATTCAACTGTCTTTGAAAAAAATGACGATTTCAGCTCTTTGAATGAGGCCCAATATCATTTAAACCATAAAAAATAGAAACCTGCGGTTTGGACGATTAGATTTAGCACGAATTACCCTATCTTTTTCACTATGGGCAAAATGGATACGTTATTCAGAGCTGGAAATATCGGACCCTACATTTGACAATTTTAAAACGTGAATACTATTTTTTTTTCAAATGGCATGACCCATATTAAATAGTGCCGTTGGATGCGAAATTAAATGCCCTTTCTACTGATATCGGGTTATCAATACTTATCTCCAACAGTTTTCCAAGAATATTCGATTCTTTCTAAAGTTTGCAAAAATCGGGATGTCTACAGCGTCACGTAGGCGTTGCAATTGCGTTGCTTATTGCACTATTTGACGTATAAGCCAAACTAAACGTCACTTTAGGGTTGACTAGCTTTGACTTATTTTTCTGTGAAAACGTGGTAAAGTGTATCATAATATTTGTGTATCAATGTCGCTGACGCAGGAAGAAATGGCTGATATGGTTTTTGTTCTTGGTGCTTGCCACTGAAATCCGTTATTGGCATCAAGAGTTTATGCACAACGCTATCCGGACATTCTTTTCAAAAACGAATCCACGTGTGTATTAACCAAAACGGAGAATATTTTGAGCAGTCGTTGTAAATCAACAGGCTAAGTTTATGTAGTCTTTTCTTGATTGTGTGTCCTGTCTTTGTTTGAATTTCGTTTCACTTGTGTTCTATTTTAGTTGTTGTTAGTGGTTTAGTTTTGTTTGATAAACCACGTTTTAAACATCATTTTGAGCAGTTGTTGTCATTCAGTAGGTTAAGTTTATGTCGTTTTTTCTTGATTGTAGAGTTTCGTTCCATTTGCGTTCTATTAGTTGTTGTTAGTGGTTTATTTTTGTTTGCTAAACCACTTTTTAAATATGCCAGTAAGTATTATTACTGCCAGTCCCAAGCCTGACAAAATGTGAAGAAAAAGTGATTTTGCAACGCCTACGTGACGCTGTAGACATCCGATTTTTGCAAACTTTAGAAAGAATCGAATATTCTTGGAAAACTGTTGGAGATAAGTATTGATAACCCGATATCAGTAGAAAGGGCATTTAATTTCGCATCCAACGGCACTATTTAATGTGGTCATGCCATTTGAAAAAAAAATAGTATTCACGTTTTAAAATTGTCAAATGTAGGGTCCGATATTTCCAGCTCTGAATAACGTATCCATTTTGCCCATAGTGAAAAAGATAGGGTAATTCTTGCTAAATCTAATCGTCCAAACCGCAGGTTTTTATTTTTTATGGTTTAAATGATATTGGGCCTCATTCAAAGAGCTGAAATCGTCATTTTTTTCAAAGACAGTTGAATATCTCAAAAACTATAAGAGATAGGTATAGGGGAACCTTTAACAAAGTCGACCTAGAATTAAACGGGGAATCAAAAAATGTAAAAATATACAGGGTGTTCCATTTAAAATAACAAAGTTAGGTGGCGTGCAGAATAAACGGAGCACCCTATATAATTGAAAATAGTTTCCTCATATGCACAATTATTCCAGACAACTACCACCCAAAGCACTTTTTTGTTAAAGTTCTTATAACAGAGTTATGGATGAATCCGCCTTAGGTGGAACACCCTGTATACATACATATGTATCTTATACAATTATTTGGAATTTATGAAAGACAAAGGAAGTATGTAGGTAGGCGAATTTTTCACAAATAGTAAACAACTATAAAACCGACCACTATCGTTCCTCGTGGCCTTGTTGTGAATCGTCGGCGTATTTTTTTTTAATTATAACTTGTTTTGATTTGGCCGCTGTTTAGCTGTACGTGAACTGTTTTTGGCGTGGAGGTATAAGATTACGTAGTTTTATTAACTCACGTATTAAAAAACGACCTGATAATACCAATCAGGAATTAAAAGCAATTAAAATATTGCTAATCTTTTTCTTTTTATCTGGCTAAATAAAATTTGATAATAGTTAATTCACGTCTAGAGTTTCTAGAATAAAACATACGAGGTGTTGTGATAATGTGAAGAATGGAGCAGTGACCGAAATGATATAATTTTAGGTAATTAAACATTTAATTTCAATCTACATAATAATATGTACATACATATATGTATGTATGTATGTATGTATGTATGTATGTACTTATATGTATTCTGACCTAAGGCCTTGTAAGGTGAATAATAAAATACAAGGGTTCAAAATATTACACTTTATAAAAATAAGGAACGCCAGGTATATACAGCTTTCGGTACAACGGTTAGAACGAGAATCATCATAACCCTCCGTCTCTAAACTACATCGTCATATTCAAAATCAGAGGGGACCCTCAGAGGCGTAGCCTACAGGCTCGAGCTGCGATGGCCCAACATGACTTCTTAAACGAATCTAACATTCGGCCAACCTGTCCCTTAGCCTGTCCTCAGGCTAAAAGCACTTTGCTGGAAGACTAATCTGAAAAACAAAAGTCGCAGGCAATTCACAGTAACCACGAAAGTCGTTCTTTCTCCATAACAACTAGGTAAACCTAACTTTTAAACTACGTTCATTTCACGCAAGCATCCTTGGCGAACCTAACGTTTAAAGCACGTTCATTTAACGCAAGGATCCTTGGTGAACCTAACGTTTGAGATACGTTCATTTCAGGCAAAGATCTGAGGTGAACACCTAATAGGGACCGTACACGATCAATAATACTGTCAATATTTAAAAATAATGACTGTTTTACTGAACGTGTAATTTAAATTACGGATGGAATGATTGTTGGATTGATGCAGATCCGGATATTTTGATATTCACGCATCAGTATTAATGAAGAGAGGGGATACTGTCAATATTACTGATCGTGTAGCATGTCGTGTAGGGCGTGCATGTCAGTACATGTTTAGCATTTGCATGCATCTGTACAGGTTTCTAGTGAAAATGAGCGACGCCGACGGTGGAAACTTCCTAGACGGTGAAGATGAGGAGGAAACTATAAATGAAATTGAGGTTACAGGGGACGAAGGTACAAAAAATGAGTACCTTCATAACTTTATAAAAACTTATGAAATGCTTCAAAAATTATGGAATACTCAAAGCCCGCACTATGTGAATAAAACTAAAAGAAATGTGGCACTTGAGGAATTATTATTTATTTATCGTAAATTAAAACCCGAAGCCACACGTGCAATGTCCGCAAAAAAAATTAATACACTCGTCTAAAAGGTCCGGAGGTGGCACTGAGGACGTGTATCAGCCAAAGTCATGGGTGTTTTATTAAACCTACCAGACGTCCCGTTTTCTACGGGACAGTCCCTTTTTCAGAGATTTACGTCCCGCGTCCCCAAAATATTTACGGGGACGGGTAGTTGTCCCTTATTTCAATGTTCTGCCTTTTTTTCAATTAAAATGTGCAGTAAAAGCGATTTTTAAATATTATTTTTGTTGCTGTGTTATGAGGCTATTTAGTTGTTTTGTTAATTTCTTTTTATGTAGGTATGTACATTGTACCTATACCTATCTATACCAAAAAATAAATATTTTATTTCTAGTCAACACAAAAAGCATTTTACTGTGGTGCATTTTTCTTTCTTTTCTGTGTAAAAAAATAGAAGACACATGCCACAGGTACCGTCCCGTTTTTTTATGAAAAAAAATATGGTAGGTTTATGTTTTATGCTTTAAGGTTTTTACATAACTGTGAGGAACCCGTCAATGCAAATATTCAATTTCATCCATTAAAATCCAATTTCAAAATTCAATTTCATCCACACACGACGCTTAACACGACATTTCATTGTCATTGCTAAAATTATAGCTAAGCAGGCTTTCTTTCTCGAGTCCATTTTTAGATATATGTACCTGTATGTATGTGTATAAAGCACTGTAGACTCAGTTGCCTGTTATATTGGTACTGAGATAAAATATTGACATTAATACTGTTCATGTAAGGTTTAAAATAAGTGACTTGAATATTGATGCGATATTGACATTATTTATTGAAGTGCAATAGTGACAGTATTACTGATCGTGTACGACCCCTTTAACACTTGAGATACGTTCATTTCACGCAAAGATCTGAGGTGAACCTAACGTTTAGGATACGTTCATTTCACGTTCATAGCCTTCAATGGTTCCAGGCAGGCTTTCCAATATCGTCCTTCTCACTCATGTTACTGTTTCATTTGTAAAAGTGACATTTGTGACAGCTGACATTTATTAAGTTTTATAGTTTACATATGATACAATTTTACAACGCATTTTTTATGCAAAAATTAAATAAAAGCGATTTCGGTTTTTAATAGCATGAAAGTACAAGTCTTCGCGAATAAAATGAGCCCACGATCGTTTCTGTACGATCATTTTTGCCTCTGTAAAAGCTGATTTTTGAAAACGTCTTTTTTTTTTTAAATCGTTATAACTCGAAAAAATAAATCTTTTTTTGAATTTTTGAAAAAATGGCCATTTTTCGCTTGTCGGGCTGTATTTATGGTTAATAAGAAGTTTGTTCAAACAAAATTGGAATTTATACAGCAAAAATACGAAAACGCGAATTTTGACGTTTTTAAATTTCTCTCAAATTTTTATGAACCGATTTTTTTCGTTCACATCTCATTCGACGCGCATTTTTAAGACCTACAACTTTCTAATTTAACTTTCTTGTGTAGGACTTGAAGCTTTTTTTTATTTGCAAATAACCGTTATTTTGAATTTTGCGAATTTTTTTGGTTATGTTCGCCATTAAAACTCGAGTCGCAAAAAACGCTATCTTTCTTCGAATTTTTTTCTCTATACGACCATATTTTTTTGTTTGCTGATAACAATTAGGGACCGGTTTTCTCCCCTTTGATTGGGCTAATATGTACATCAGTGGCGGTGGGCTATAAGGTGCGCTGGTGCGCGCGCACTACCAACAATTTAGCATTATGAAGGAAACACGGAGAAAAAGTTCAAAATAATTTAATTGAACCTGGATACGCAAGTATTAACAATATATTATTCGTATGTATATTCTCGTCTAATATGTATCGTAGCCTGTTGTTGACTGTCCGCTCTGTAGTCCCTCACTTTGAACGGTGTCTCTCGGATGTCGTTTTGCCATTTCAGCAAATATCAGGCATCCGACGGTGGCCTTGGACCCCTTGAGCAGTCATCAAAATTGCGGATGACTACAGTCGGCCATCCTGGTTTTCCAAGTTGTCCTCAACTTGGTTGATATCTTAAGAAAAACAACAAATCATGTTACTACCTCTGCACTACAGGCATAAAAGCGGATAAATTCATTTTTATATCGTAGTCAAAATATTTGTCACAAGCCGTCACGAATGTCTTTGACATATATTACCTGTATTATACTCATTTTTAATACTATTGTTGTGAAATGTCCGGACATTTTTGAAATCAAGTCGTCAACTTTCAGTAGGCAAATGTTTTACATGTTACATCAAACACATTTCGAACATTTCCCCACCGATCTCTCAAAAATTACTCATCGAATGGAAGCGCTACCGTTTTTGGCTTGCACAAGTCAAACAATCCTCATATACTTAAACAATGAATAAATTTTTGCATTCAAAATCAATGCAAATACTCTCTTCTTCTTTATTCTCTTTTTCTTAACAGTGTCCTATAAAAACATAAAAAAAACATAAATATCGCTCGGCGACCCAAAATCTAGCAGCGTCCACATTTTTAGGTAGCAGCGTTAGAGCAACGCTACTTTAATGTTAATATAACCTACATACATACATATGTTTCGAGTGTCTTCTGTGTGGTAAATACATATTTACCACACAGAATGTATGTATTGTACATACGACTATTTCTAACATTCTAACAACTATTTGGCCAAATAATTCCCTACAAACTATACTTCGAACTTTTTCCTAGATATACGAATGTGTTACGTGTAGTGATCAAATACACGTTTCGAACATTGTACATAGTTTCACATCACACCTCGAATGTTTTACATGTGTATATTATATACATGTTTCGAACATTTTGTGTAAATAGATTAGGTAGTCTCGAATGTTTTCCATGTATTCAAAATACATGCGAACATTTTACTTACCTCTAAATGTACATAGTATGTATCACATGTTTTGTCATATCGATACTATTGCAGTATTTTATATGACACGCATGACTAAGACCTTTTGACTATTATCTCGAGATATTTCATCTATTGTGCATCGAATACGTATTTTACACAATATCAAAACGCTTTTACTGGGTAACTTGGAAATATGACTTATTCTACTATCTTACAAAGAGTACTTATGTAGATCGGTTCGACTAAGTTCGCCTTGAAGAACAACATTTCATAATTTCGATTCTGCCTGCGTCACCCCGGAGGAGCCCGTCGTTTCACATTGTGCTGTTCTGCCCTGGCAGCATTCTGTCTTCTCAAACCTCATCCTCCTCAGATCTACAATGACGTATTTATCTCGGCTCATAACGCCTCTGTTTCAGATCTTGGTATACCACATACGTACACCTTACTTACGTATGTACTCTTCAAATATACCTGCAACATTCAAGAATTTCGCCATCATCTGTTTCTAACTTTCCTAGTGAATATACTTAATAACATCAAATTCCTATATGTGACGCCTATGGCTATTTCTCTAAATATGCGAAACAAAATATCGCTAAAAATAATGTTAATCTACTACCAATTCTGCTTTGTATGTGATTAAAGTTGATCATTCATAACTTTAAACATCAACAATATAACAAGGTTTACATTAACTTCAGGGCTTACAATTCGTCAAAATAATATCGTTCGTAGTAGGAATGAGTCATAAAATAAACTGCCAGATCGTTTTGAAGGACCAATATTAACGTGAATATAACATTCCATAAGGGAACCTCATCTCTCTAAATTCAACTATTCTGTTTTTGTGTATTTGCAATATTTTTCTAAACAATATATATTTTATTAATTAGAGCTCAACTATTATTATTAAGTATAATTATTATTTTTCACTCTACTAGGGTAGATGGATATTTGATTATATATTATTTTTAGAAGTTCTGTGGTTCGGATTGCTGAGAAAGCAATATCACCTAAAATGAACGATTTGTTTATAATTAAAGCATACCCGGTTTTCGAATACTTACAGGGTTGCTTCACTAAACTTTACAAGCCAATTGACTTTTCTTTTGTTTGCACTTGCTTTAAATTATATTTTTCATTAATTACGTATCTAATATTTTGATATAGCTGCATAAAAATTAATCAATATGTTAAGTTTGTAAACTTAATTTGTTCATCATAAGATAGTATAAAACAAAGTCGCCTCCCGCTGTCTGTTCCTACCTATGTATGCTTAGATCTTTAAAAATACGCAACGGATTTTGATGCGTTTTTTTTAATAGATAGAGTGATTCAAGAGGAAGGTTTATATGTATAATACATGCATAATATAGTAGAGAAACACTGATAATTTTAGAGGCTTCCAATGTGATGTCGTAAACCGTGCGAAGCCGGGGCGGGTCGCTAGTGAGTAATAAACAAATGAGACTCATTATTAAATACTTTGTTTAATGAAACAATTTTTCAAATGAATTTCCATAACCAGTACAACTTAGTTTTCATGTAGTATGTAGAATAATATAAAGCCAACAGTCTTAGACCAAAATTTATCCAGTATCATTAGCCGTGTTCAACCAATCGAAAGACAAACAACCTGTGACCTTCACAGTTCAGGAAATCATTGTATCCCTCTACGAAATACTACAGATTACCACTTTGAGAATAACTTGTTAGTACCTTTTTTACTTTTAGAATCTGGACTAATCTGACCATACCTTTAATTATTGCCTTACTTGACCTGTTCGCATAGACATTCTCTCCTGGCGATCACCAACAGGTTTTTCATAAAGGTTTTCGTTAAACGCTCCCAGAGATGTTTTTTTCAAAACAGCCTTGATTTTCAAAATATTTTTGTGAGACAAGGATATCTTATACAATTGATAAACTATCGACTTTTCCACGTTTAATTACATACATACGTAGATATGTATATGGACATTTCAACGTTTGTTTTGCTTAGGATTTTTATCACAAAACATATAGTATAGTTTTTATAGTCGAACTTTAACGCAAGCTTTTGATCTCCATTTAATTATTTCACCGATGTTAATTTAAGTGAAGCCTATAATAACACATATATGGTCTCATATTGTTTTGTTGTTTATTATTTTAATAAGTGGCTCCGGACTAGATCTAAATAAACGCGACCCTGATATTTTTGAAGGGAATATGCTATTCGCCCAATAATATTAATCTAGTCCATGATCGTGATTTACATATGTATGTAAATACTTTAATACGCAAAGGCCCTCACTCCTTCTGTGAATAAGAAATTTAGTTAGCCTGTTTTCTATAAAACATAGGGATATTTAAACTAATTTCGATAGTGAACTTTGCTAAAACATATTAAACATTATGCAATAAATCTTTTGCAGACATTACAAGTCCAACTCGTACTGTCCTTCAGTTTTCAGTTCATGTTTTGTTTAGACCAGGAATCTCTTTAAACAAATCTACTTTTTAGCGGAATTATCATTTTGTTTACATACCTTAAGTTTATTTGGATTTATTCGATCTATTTTTAGAGCTCGATTTGCTGAAGCACTATTTTTTTGGTGCGACTTATTTTTGTTTTAAAACACGAACTTGTACTAACACTTTTGAAACATTCTTTTACACGGTGAGTTTGGCCGTGATTGAAACAGATACTAATTATTTCTAAATGTTAACCTTAATCGTCTTCACACTATTTTACTTGTATAACTGGATGTTATTAGCTTACATCGTACCTTACAGAAATGAGGCCTTATGACTTGAAATTTATATGTATATCAAAACAAACATACTCTACATGACTTGTCACTTGTTGCTAATATTCCTCTAATGATTCCTGTCTTCCAAGAGTTCAAGAAATGTGTATTCCAAGAGCCTTCCCTTGCAGACAAAGTAACTAAATCACATTTAATTAAACCTTTCATGACACTGTCAACCAAGTATTTGTCAGAAATTGATATATGTATGTAGTTCATTTTCATGTGTGTATTTTTGGTGGAAAAGCTATTTTCATTCATCATAGACCGTTGATTGCATCAGCTAGTAACTTAGGTACCAAAAGGGATTTTCTGATCTTTCTGTCAAAAATTTTACTATTTACTAGTCTTTTTACCCCAACTTATTTGTTATCAACTGAATAACTATTAACTCTTTCTAATCACGAAGCTCTTAACTTAGAATCATAAGCTCTTAAGCTTTCAACATTTCTACCCAGTCATTGGCACTTAAATCATTGACAAGAATGTCAATACTGGAAAAACAATTTTACTTAAGGTAAATATACCTAAAAAATCATAGCTTTAAGTGCCGATGATCTTTCTCTCAACAGTTTACTTATCTGGCTTTTCAAGTTAGCAATCTTCTGTCACTATTTTAACATCTCCTTGTGAGATGATGGTGTAGCAAGCCTTCGACTACTTCATTTGTGTTTCCCTTTGAAACATCTGGTCCTGGACGTTCACCTACATCTTCTGTTCGAGGATGATGGCCTGTGATAGTCTATGATGAGAAGGATGTCACGTTGACACCCTTGCTGACACTGACGACGACGATCGTGACCTTTCTTTGTATGCGCTTGCCCATCGCAATACAGCATGGGACCTCCTTACTTTTCTTTGCAAAACTTTCACAAGTCACTTTCTTAAATTTTCACTTTCTTTCTTTCGGCACGAGGGAGTAATAAATATGAATTTCTATCCCACTTCTGACTTGAAGGAAACACGGAGAAAAAGTTCAAAATAATTTAATTGAACCTGGATACGCAAGTATTAACAATATATTATTCGTATGTATATTCTCGTCTAATATGTATCGTAGCCTGTTGTTGACTGTCCGCTCTGTAGTCCCTCACTTTGAACGGTGTCTCTCGGATGTCGTTTTGCCATTTCAGCAAATATCAGGCATCCGACGGTGGCCTTGGACCCCTTGAGCAGTCATCAAAATTGCGGATGACTACAATTAATAATTTTATTTAGTAATTAATGGATGCATTCTTAATTTATCGCCTTGCCGCATCCCTAGCGTTAATACCATCTGAATATTATTTGGCCGCAGCGTTACGAATCCACTAGACGCTAGGTCTATCTCTAACGCCTAGGGATGGGCGATATGATATCGATATTTCAAACTATCGATATTTTGTTTTGATATTTCGATATTTTATATCGATATCGGAACTAACGATATTATCGGATATCGATATATTTTATTCGATAAAGACAAATATCGAGATTCTTTTTTTTAAAATTTCAGAGAAAAAAAACAAGAATTAATTTTTTTTTTTAATTTTAATTGCCATCTTAGTCGCCCTTCGCCATATCGAAATTGTTTCTTGTTTTGTTGATGAAAATTACTAGTTTATAATCGATGTCGACGCTAAATCGGTGTAAACGCCGTAAACGGTGTTTCGTTTCTAGGGAAACTGGGAAAAATACGATTGTATTGTCTTACTTCTTTTAAAACATGAGATAGAAAGAGAAGAAAGTGCTTCAAAACTGGAAACCTAATACACTTTAAAATGATGTTTTAACCCCCATAAGAGTGGCATATTTGTTCGATGCTATGAAAGGATGTTCGGGAAAAGATGTTATATTCCTGGAATGCTCATATAGAGAAATTAGTCGGCGAGTGATTTTTATATGTGCAATACAAATGTGAATATAACCAAGAAAAATGGCTCCACCGAAAAGTGAGGTTTGGAAACATTTTATTCGCGAACACGATAATTACTCTCGGTGAAATGTGTTCAGTAAAGGTCGCGACATCGAAAAACACCAGTAATATGTGGTCGCACATAGAAAAACACGGGATTTAATTATTTTTATTGCCATTTTTTACTATTTAAAAAAAAAGTAACTTTTTATCGATATTTTTAATTATCGATATTTTTTATTCAATATATCGATAATTATTATCGCATCATTCGATATATTGCAATACTAAATATCGATAATTTTCCTTTCGATTCCCATCCCTACCAACGCCACTGGTTTCCGATCGCGGCGCGGGAGTCGACACGCGCAATACGAAAAAGCGGCACGACGATCATGCTTCCGTGCAATACGAAAAAGCGAACGCGTATTGTTACTGCTTGCCCCTCCACAATTATTACGTGTAGTGGGCGAATCCTATAGATATGAGGTACGGAGTTTAAGAGTGCACGAGAGTTATCGATCGGTTGGTTTGTGAATTGTTTTCGTATATTGCGATTGCTGTTTTATCGCTCACGTTTTATAAATATAAACTCGGTTACAATCTAGTTTGGAATAATGAATTATATTCAAAACTTATTAAAAACTCCATTCTCTAGCTTGAGTTTGGAGGAAAAAGTGCAAATTAAAACTCTAGGTAGGCCCACTCCACAAATTAATTTAAAATTAGCCGTGAAAGGAAAAAGTAAACGATTTGTAAGAACATTTAATAATGACTTATTTAAAAAACATTTGTGGTTAAGTGGATGCGATGTATTGAACGCAGTGTTTTGTTTGGCGGAGAAACACCTTGGACCAAAACTGGAGTAACGGATTTAAATCACATAAACGAGAAAATAAAAAAAAAACATGCAAATTCTGCTGGACACATGAATAATGTTTTGAATTTAGCCATGCTAGGCACTGCAAATATTGCGACAATGCTCGATTCTGCTCATCGACGAGCAGTGGCAGCACACAATGAAGCGGTTTCAAAAAACAGGTATGTTTTAAACATTATTATTAACTGTATTCGTTTTTGTGGAAAATTTCTATTTAAAACGAATAAAGACATTTTTGCGCAACACCATGTGCCAGGAAAGACTGTCGGCTTTGGCTATACTCTCCATTGAAAAAGACTTTATTACAAATATCGAAAATTTTAACAACAAAGTAATTGAAAAATTTGCACAATGTAAAAATCGCAGAATTGAGCTCATTTACAAAGAAAATTAGGTAAGTTTTCAAATTAATAGAGTTAATAAGAATAACCTTAATATGAGATAAATATTTATATCATATTAGGGATATTCTTATTATTCTTATGATTATCGTTATTTTTATGTATGGTGCACCCCCAATCTTAGGATCACGCACCGCCACTGATGTACATACATGTTACGCAGTGCTTGGATGTTTTAGTACGAAATGAGGCTTGGAATTTCTGTCGGCTGAGCGTGGGTTTATAATTCTAAGTAATTGTCGACTCTCATTAATTTATGTTTATTTATTTGAGAGGTCATTTTCTATTCACGCAGAAAAAAATATTCCGTTCTTAAAGCGTGTGTGTGTATGTTTCCAGTTTTTTGAAACGTGAAAACAAGTTGTTCTTCTGTGAATTTTGTAAAATACTGACGTCAGTGGTAACAGGAAATGCACGTCACACCTTGGAATGTACGTATGTAGTACGTACACATGTATATACATATGCACCGATGTGGATTTACCAGCAGTTGAAATATCTGTATATAAATTCACGTAAATAACTGTCACTTTGTTTCGTTGAAAAGCATTTGAAAACTAATTACTTACCTTGTCACGAAAATGTCATTCTTACTTGTGTACATATGTATACCTATACGTTTGAGATAACTACATACTGTAAACACCTCTGGGTATTTTATGGAAAATAAATAATAAACGTATCAAGTACGGCTCGAGAAAGGTTTATTCTAACGGTCTGAACTACACTGACTATTACACGGTGGAGACTTTAACTGGAATATATTCGGTAGCGGGGTGGTGAATGATTTTTCAAAAAATTCCCGAGACACGTCAACTTTTAAATGTATTTACCTACATTTTGCAAGTAATGTGAAAAATATAGCCCTTCAGGGGTGGCTGAAACCACCCTCGACATGATTTTTTCAAATGCAACCCTATGGCTTGTGACCCCTCATTGTAAAGCTGGTGGAAAGAGGAATCCAACGCACTGATCAAATTTTAATTTTTAGTATGTTTGTAGGGTTGCATACAATTAAAACGTAATTTTATAGTTTAATTTATTTTTAACGCAACAATTTCGTACTCAAAATGTGTGTTGTTTAGTTTTGGAATGTAAACCTTACTTTTCATATGTCCCCACAAAAAATTCCAAGCAATTTTTTCCACAACTGATATTTGTTTAATAGATACACGGCGGCTTCACTGACACATATATTACGTTATCTTACAAGTGGTTCGAAAACAAACAGTATTAGGGGTACAAGTACTACTCTACGTAACATCGGGTAGCGTTCGACGAGCGTCACCGTCTCTCTCTCGCTTGCTCTCGCGATGTCGGGCGTTGCCTCCCGGTCCTGCTGGTGTCAGCATCTTTTTAACACACTGGCGGCACTCAGGGGGCAGAGTAGCTTACAGCTCGGTCACGCTACCCTTCTCCACGTCCTCGTGGGGTACCTAGACAAAACATAGTTAATATTAGTACGTTATATATTTTTTTTTTTTTGTTAACTGAATCAGTTCATCCTCTCGTTGAGGGTTCAGTATCGTATTCTTGGTGCACATGTGTCTTAATTATATCGTACTACATAGTAGTTAATGCCTATACGTTCGTGGGCATGCGTGTTGAGTCGACTCAGTGAGTTTCGTGTTCACTATTATTATCATCGTCAGTGATGTTTTCGTCATCACTCTCAAGAGCCGTATCGTATGGCTTCAATTTATCTATCGCTATTACACCTTCGTAAGGTTTTTGGGATCTCGTTGATCCTGGCAAATCTTTTACCACATAGCGATCATGATCTAATATTTTCGTAATGACATAGGGACCACTAAATTTGGGCAAAAGTTTTCTGCTTTTACCATCGTTTGTACCTATTGTCTTGCGGATCAGTACGTGTTGACCCACAACGTATGTGTTTGGTGCCTTACGTTTGGCATCATATCTCTGTTTCTGACGGGACTGCAGTGACTGTATACGTTTAGAGGTAGTGGCTCTCGTCTCTAATAAATTTTCGTCTCGCTTAGTAGAGCATACCTCAGCACTTAAATAAGCATCGTTTGCTTGGCGTGGCTGGAATCCCATCAGTAATTCACATGGCGTTTTATTGGTCGTTTTATTTATTGTCGTGTTTATACCCCATCGTATCTGTTGTAGGGTATCGTCCCATCGTCTTTCATCGTCAGAAGTACTGGCAAGGGATGCTAAAATTGTTCTGTTGTATCGTTCTGCCTGGCCGTTTGCCCTAGGTGTTGCCGTTGCATTATAATTTACCTTAATGCCTAGACGTTGGCAATATTCTGCAAAGCTTTTGCTAGTAAAGCAACTTCCTCGGTCACATATTAAGCGTCGAGGTACACCAAACGTGTTGATGACTTCGTCTAGAAAAGTCAATACTGGTCATACCTTAGTGGAGCGTACAGCTTTGATGAATAAGAATTTCGTGAAACCATCAATAGCTGTTATAATGTGCGTGTTTTTCCGTTTACTTGGTACAAACGGACCCAAATGATCCATATGCAGCGTATGCATAGGGGTATCGAACTTTTCTATGGGATGAAGGTAGCCTGGTTGCTTACCTGTACTTTCTTTATTGTATAGACAGGCTAAACAACAAGATACATATCTTTTGGTATATTTCGTCATATTTGGGAACCAGTATTTTCTTTTGATTAAGTCTAATGTCTTTTCAGTGGCAAAATGACCAACGTTGTCATGATGGTTAAATACTATTTGGCTCCGAGACATTTTTGGTACTACCCATCTGTTTCCAAGTGGTGTTTTCCTATATAGCCGGTTATTTCCTATGACAAATTCTTTATGATGTCGCTTTTCTTCAGCAGTTTTAGCTTCTCGTTTTAGCGTTTCATATATATTCTTACAATATTCGTCTTTTAGTTGTGCAGCAAGGATCCAGTCACTTTCGTTAATGTCTACTTGCAGTATTAAACTTTCCTCAGGGGGTTTACAATTTTCAATAGGATTTCGGCTTAGGGCGTCAGCGTGCGCCATCTTTTGACCCGGTCTGTATTCGACTTTGAAGTCGTATTCTTGTATTGCCATCCACCATCTACCTATTCGTGGTATGAGATCTCGTTTTATCATCGTATTTCGGATGGCACTACAGTCCGTGACTACTTTAAATGAAATTCCTACTAAATATACCCTGAATTGTTGCATGGACTGCACCATGGCCAATGTCTCCAGTTCGAATGAATGGTAGTTCTTTTCGGCTTGTGTTGTCTGTCTACTGAAGTAACAAATGGGCTTTAATTTACCATCGGACTGAGTTTGCATTAAAATGCCTCCTATTCCGTTTTTTGCAGGCATCTGTGTGTAATTCGGTTGGGGCGTCTCGGTCATATACTGCCAATACAGGACGTTCTGTCAGCTTCGTTCTAAGTGTTTGGAATGCATTTTCTTGTTCTTCACTCCATTTGAATGGTGTGTCCTTTTTGGTTAAGGAAGTTAATGGTCGTGCTATTATGGCGAAGTTCTTGATAAATTTTCTGAAGAAGCTGGTTAGTCCTACGAACTGACGAACTTCGTGAACATTGGTTGGTCGTGGATAGCGACTAACAGCTTCAATCTTCGTTAATCCGGGTCTTATCCCTTCGCTACTTATCTCATGTCCCAAATAATTGATTGACGATTGGAAAAAATAGCATTTTGACAAGCGAAATGTCAAACCAGCTTTTCTAAACATCTCTAATATAAGACTCAAAGATTCCAGTCCAGAGTCAAATTCTGCTGATGGTAATAGGATATCGTCGAGATACGCTAAGACGGTGGTAAATCTCAGGTTACCTAAAACTGAATTGACAGCCCGCTGAAAGACGGCTGGTGCGTTTACAAGGCCAAATGGCATCCGGAGATATTCGTAATGGCCGTCCGGTGTAATAAATGCAGTTTTGGGTACGGAGTCTGCAGCCATGGCTATTTGGTGATAACCTTGGGCCAAATCGAGTGTTGTGAAGTACTTACTGCCCCGGATCCGATCAAGGTATTCATCAATTCGTGGCAAGGGGTATCGATCCTTAATCGTCTTGGCATTTAAAGCTCTATAGTCCACGCACATGCGGGTTTCTCCTGTTTTCTTCTTCACGAGTAGGATCGGACTCGAATATGGTGAGGACGATTCTTGGATGATCCCATTGTCTAGAAGATCCTGGACCAAGGCCCTAACGTTCTCTCGTTCGGCGAAAGATAAACGGTATGGTCGATAGGTTACCGGTTCATCAGATAAAAGGTGTATTTGCATTTCAGTGATGTTTGTTTTTCCCAATTCAGTCGTGTTTTGGGCAAAACAATCACGAAATGAGTTTAGGACATCCAACAATTTAGATTGACATTCGGAAGGTAATTTACTGTCTATTTGAGTGACAATATCTTCTGACTGAAATAATTTTAACTTACATCTATCAACATGTAAAACGCTTACCTCTTGGTGTAGCGTCTCAGGCTGACATGGGCGACCTCGTACTAGTAACTTGGACTGCTGAATGGCCATATCGGTGGGGGAAAGATTTCGCAAGGAGATGACTCCACCACGGATAGTCGTGATGCAGCTGAGTATAGCGTATTCGGATCCAGGTTCAGAGCTGTTTACTTCGTCGACGTAGACCTCGCCGTTGCAATCATCCGGTCCATAGACCTCTATGAAGCCAATGGTGTTGGGTGGAATCACCACAGCGTCCTTCGACCAGAGAGGTATCTTCCTTGGGGAGAGTTGTTCAATTTCCGGAAGTGCGGCTAAACAACTTTTAAATAGCCTAAGGCGGTTGTCTTTGATGACAACCGTTACGTCGCTTTGGTTGATAAATGTCTGTCCTATCATGAGTGGCACTGACTGTACCGAGTCAGAAACCACTACCACTTCGACACTGGCTTGGATCAAATCAACTTCAAGGACTGCATTTGCTTCTCCGAGGACTGGTATGATGCTTCCACCATAGCCCCTTAGTATTTTCTTGGAAGAAACATACATCAGTTGAAGGCTTTCGGCATCTGATTGCCGTATTGTGACAAGTCCACAACCCGTGTCCACGTAGCCCCTGGTTGGTTGTCCATCCAATGTGCAGTCAATAAAATAGCAGGAGTCTCTATTATTTTCGTCGACGAGCTTGACGTCTGACTCTTTCAGTTTGGGACGTCTTTTGCAATCCTGTTCGGTATGACCCAAAAATTTGCATTTCTTGCATTCCAGTCGTGGTTTTGGACATCTACTGGATACGTGACCAGGAGTATTACAATTGTAGCATTTTATAATTTTGTCTTTGGTCGTATCTTTTGGTCGTCGATAGGGGTAAAATCTGTGAGAGCACCCCTTTTCTGTTAATCGTTGTCTATCAAATGGTCGTTTGAACTTTTTGTCATCTTCAGTATCAATCACGTTATCATCGGCCAGAGTGGATAGGAACTTTTCGTAAAGATGCTCTGGAGTTTCGTATCGTCCAGCCTTAGCACTATTTTGCAAAGCTCGATCCCCAATCCCATCAATTAGACACGATACTGCTTTCGTACCGGTAATCTCGCAGGCTTGTAGGAGTTCTAGCTTAGCAAAATAGTATTGGGTCATCGTTTCGGTGGCTAACTTGCTCCTATTGACCAATTTCCTTAACGTAGCAGAAAAATCGTGGTGGTCAGGAAATGTACGTTTTATTAGTGCCTTCCACTCTGTCCATGAATAGTTGTACGTAGGTAAATTATCGTACCACGTTCGAGCCAGACCCGTCAGTCTGCTTTGCATGTGATAAATCCTTAAATGTTCGTCCCATTGATTTATCTGAGCTAATTGCTCAATTTTATCCACCCACTTCGTAGACGTCAAATTTGGGTTTCCCGGTGCAAATTCGGGTATGCAATCGGCTTTTACAGTCATGCGGACCATGGTTGAATTACGATCACTTGAATGAGAGTCGCGTCTCAGTAAACGTTCCACCATTTCCTCAAGTTTCTGTATGCGATCGCGATCCTCGTTGACAGTACTATTTTCTCTTGGCCGCGTACGTGTTTCGTGCCGCGATCGAGACCCATGCGTTTTCAGGGCATCTTTCCGCGCTAAAACGTTCATAACGCGTGCTCGCCCGCTTATCGGTTTTGTTGCGTGAACGCTCGTCTTTCCCCATTGTTTATTTACCACAGTATTACGAGCCTGATAGATTTGTTTAATTTTTTTTTTTTTTTGAATGCGTGATTGAGAACTCTCAACGGAGTGCTAGTATATACAGAACTCTTTATCACTGTTTACAATAAAGAACTCCGAGAGCGATTTATCCGTCCCGCGGCTAGATTGTTTATATTATGGTCACACACGAGAATCGTCTCAGCGGTTCAATGATGTCACCGTTTCACGATATACATATGTACAAAGGAAAATTATGTTTGTGTGTTGTACAGAGTAGATACCGATTATTTGTTCACAAATACAATAAGTGACATTCAGAGTACTCACATGTCTCTTCACTGGCACTGTCACTGTAGGTTCCTTTTTTTTTTTTTTTTTTTTTTAGTGTCACCAAGCACCCACTGGAGGCCTTGAGTACCTTCAAGGTACGCACCCGCGTAAGAAAACCTCAAAGGTATCCCACCGCTGCACTAATAGATAGGCGGCTTCACTGACACATATATTACGTTATCTTACAAGTGGTTCGAAAACAAACAGTATTAGGGGTACAAGTACTACTCTACGTAACATCGGGTAGCGTTCGACGAGCGTCACCGTCTCTCTCTCCGCTTGCTCTCGCGATGTCGGGCGTTGCCTCCCGGTCCTGCTGGTGTCAGCATCTTTTTAACACACTGGCGGCACTCAGGGGGCAGAGTAGCTTACATGTTATTTTTTGCTAGTGTTTTTACACGGCCGCAAAGAGTAATTTAGTTTGTATGCTGTATTCAGAGTTTGAAACGAAGTGTTATTTCAAATTGGTGAAAATGTCTTATTTAACTGAATCACTAAAAATTGAAATTTTGATGATGATTGGATATGGTGATAGGGCGCGAACTCAATGCGAAGTTGTTCGCTTGTTTCGAGAAACGCATCCTGACTTGCCACCACTAAATCAAGGTACCATTAGTAAAATTGAGGCACAATATCGAGAGATGGGTCATGCCAGGAAAGTACCGAGTAAGAGGCAGGCTGTTGTTGATGACGACACGAAGTTGAATTTGTTGCTTGCTCTTAGAAGAAAATCCAATCACTCCAGCCCGTCAACTGGCCCGTGATAGTAATCTTAATCACAAAACAGTTTTAAAACTACTTAAATATGAGAAAAACGCCCATATAAAATGCAAGCTGTTCAAGAGCTACTTGAAGATGATCCAGATCGACGAGTGGAATTTTGCGATTTATTGATGACTTGTATTGATCAAAACCAGTTATCTTTAGAGTGGATAGTTTTCTCTGACGAGGCTACTTTTACATTAAATGGGCACGTAAATCGCCAAAATTGTCGTTACTGGGCTGAAAAGAACCCCCCATTGGATGAGGGAACTTCATACTCAGCGAACACAGAAAACTAATGTGTGGGCCGGAATAGAAGATAGAATTGTAGGACCATTTTTCTTTGACGACACTCTTAATGGAGCAAGATACTTGCATTTACTCCAGCACGAAATAATGCCAGTGCTATGTCATTTATTTCCAAACCCCTTAAACCCTAACTTGACCGACGAGAGGTTATGGTTTCAACAATGATGCACATTTTGAACAATTGTTACTTTGAAAATAAATTTAATTTTTAAATTGTTTTAATTGTATGCAACCCTACAAACATACTAAAAATTAAAATTTGATCAGTGCGTTGGATTCCTCTTTCCACCAGCTTTACAATGAGGGGTCACAAGCCATAGGGTTGCGTTTGAAAAAATCATGTCGAGGGTGGTTTCAGCCACCCCTGAAGGGCTATATTTTTCATATTACTTGCAAAATGTAGGTAAATACATTTAAAAGTTGACGTGTCTCGGGAATTTTTTGAAAAATCATTCACCACCCCGCTAGCGAATATATTCCAGTTAAAGTCTCCACCGTGTATACATTTTATCTCGAGAGCTTGGCTTGTGCCTTAAAAAAACATAATCTATCCTAAAATATACAAATAAACAGATAATCCCTGGTGCGACTAAAATCCGAGATAAGCACTCCCTTAAAACCGACCACGGCTATAAGTGCCCCGGTTGACAGCTCTGGCCGTTCGGGCACGTACAGGGCGTTCTTTTAGTTTTCGGCCGAAGGGTCCCACCAAGTATTCTACAGTCGGCCAAACCTGACATCCTTCGCGTCCCCGTGAAGAATGTCTCTCCTTGTATCTGTAACAACAAAACAATTTCGACTCACATAAATTGCAATCACAGTTGCACGTCCTCGCGGTCAGCGTCTGACTCGCTCGAGCTTACAACTGTTTTAAAAAGTTTCAGTTTCGCAGCGTTCTGCACCCGCCAGATCCTCAACCACGTAGCGATCGTTATCTAGCACTGTCGTTACAGAGAAGGGCCCCTGATAACGTGGTTCGAGCGTCTTACTTTGTCCATCATGTTGAACATGTTGTTCGTTGGACTAGGACCTGTTGTCCTACTGAAAAAGTTTTCGTCTTGGCATGCCGTTCGTCGTACGATTTCTTTTGTTTTTGCTGGCGTTCAACAATTCTTGCAGATACCTCTGCTCTCGTAGTCAAGAGGTCAATTGGTTGATCGTCACAGACCTCAGCTGTCAGAAAGGAATCATTAACACCGCGCGGCTGATAACCGAAAAACAGCTCATAAGGTGATTTTCCTGTCACAGAGCTCACAGCGGTGTTAATACCCCATCGGATAGAAGCTAAGGACTTGTCCCAATGCACGTCGTCATCTACGCTGGGCATTAGCGCAGATAATACGACTCTGTTTACTCTCTCCACTTGCCCGTTGGCTCGAGGTGTGGCCGTAGCACAGAGTACCCGCTTAATACCTAAGTTGGAACATAAGTCGGTAAATATTTTGTTTGTAAAAGCGGTTCCTCTGTCACAGATCAATCGTCGTGGTACCCCGAACATATCTATAATCTCCTCTAGAAATTGTAACACAGGTTTCGTCTTTGTATTAGGTACAGCTTTAAGAAAAACGAACTTCGTAAAGGCGTCGACAGATACGATTAAATACTTGTTTTTTTCTCGCACTCTTCACGAATGGACCAATGTGATCCAGATGGAGCGATGGCTTCTTATTATACATGCAAGCCAGATAAGATCCAATGGAGTTCTTTACGTAATTCCCCCCTCGATGGAAACCAATAACGCTTCGATATGGATTCAAGAGTTTTGTCGACAGCAAAATGACCTTCGGAGTCATGATAATACATTGATATTCGTCTCCTGGATGACTTAGGAACCACCCAGCGTTGTCCTTGAGGTGTCTTCCTATATAATCGGTTGTTCTTTAGTGTATATTCCTTATGGACATGTTATTATATTCATTCTCGTCTAGTGGTAGTCGTGACAGAACTGCATGCAAATCGTTACACCACTGATCCTGCAGTTGTGCTGCCTGCACCCAATCATCTTCAGCCACATTGACGTGAAGAATGTCGATTTCCACGATGGCGTCGTTAGCAATCATGGGGTTGTGGCTTGTCCCCGCTCTATGTCGAAATCAAATTCTTGTGTGGTGAGCCACCATCTGCCAATGCGTGGAATTAGGTCTCTTTTCATTAGCGTGGAACATAGCGCATTACAGTCGGTAACTCTTTTAAAATGTATGCCTATGAGGTAAACACGGAATTTCTTTAAGGAACAGACAACAGCAAGGGTTTCCAGTTCGTACGAATGATATACAGTGGACGCCGCTTATAAGACTCACTTTGGGACCGGCAAAAAGTGAGTCTTATAAGCGGATGAACCTTATACGCAAAGGGGGAAAAACAAGATTTTAGAATGTATGTAATACACAAACTTTATTTTACCTGTGAATAGACATAATACAACACAATAGCGTGTTATTTACTTATAAAAGAAAAGGTAACTCTTCAAATACATACGTGCAAACATACATAATCAGTTCAAAGTTTAAGATGGTTTAAAGAATTTTTTTATTTTTGTTTGTTTTTTACTTTCAATCATTTCAGTTATGTATTTTACATAAACTGAGTCTTATATCCGAAGTGGTGAGTCTCATAACCGAGTTTTTTTCAATGTATTCGGATACGTCCGGACTGTTTCTGGCGATTTTGAGTCTTATAGGCGACTGAACCTTATATCCGTGAGTCTTATAAGCGGCGTCCACTGTACTTGCTCTTCTTTTGTTGTTGCCCTACTAAAATACTGAACGGGTTTTAGTTCACCGTTACTTTGTTTTTGAAGGAGGATTCCACCTAAGACCCATGTACTTGCATCGGTGTGCACTTCGGTGGCAGCTTCTCGGTCATAGATGGCTAGGGTTGGACGAGTGGTCAGTTTTTCCTTGAGTTCGTCAAAAGCGCGCTGCTGTTCGTCAGACCAAGCAAATTCTGCGTTCTTCTTAGTCAAATTTGTAAGCGGTTTTGCAATCGTTGCAAATCCCTTCATATATGTGTATTTGCGGAAATAACTCGCCATGCCTAAAAATTGTCTTATAGAATGGACGTCCGTGGGCACAGGAAAGTGTCTGACCGACTCAATTTTTTTCGAACCCCGGCTTAAAGTATTTTCTTCTTCAAATAAGTACATTTGTCAAATCGCAATGTCATACCCGCCTCATTCATAAGTTTTAGAATGATTTCCAAATTTACCAAGCCAGTTTCGATATCTTTGGATGGTATCAGAATATCATCAAGGTACGCCATTGCCGTTGTATAATGAAATGAACCTAAGGTTTGATGAATTGCATGCTGGAAAACTGCCGGCGCATTAACGAGACCAAAAGGCATCATCATGTACTCGTAATGACCATCTGGTGTAACAAAAGCTGTTTTAGAGATGGACTCCTCGGCAACAGGAATTTGATGATATCCTGATGCAAGGTCTAGGCTAGTAAAATAACGTCCCCCTTAAGTCTATCAAGCAAATCGTCAATTCGTGGTAACGGGTATTTGTCTTTAACGGTTTTTAACGGGTATTTAGGGCGCGATAGTCCACGCACATTCGTATCTCCCCATTTTTCTTTCGCACTAATAAAATAGGACTAGCATAGGGTGACAATGACTCTCGAATTATATTATTCTCACATAGCTCTTTTACTATTTCTCTAACTTTATCTCTCTCCGAAAAAGACAGTCGATAAGGACGATATGTAACAGGAATTTCATCAGTTAAATTGATCGAGATCTCAGCAACATTTGTTCTACCTACTTCGCTCAGGTTAGTAGCGAAACAACTTCTGTATTTATTTACTAAATTAAGTATTTTCGTTTTACCTTCCTGGTTGTGGTCATTATCTACACGATCGTTTAAATCAGACATCGCAAAATTATTATAACTGTTACTACTAACTGTTAAACATTCGAGATTATGTATTTCACTGCCTGCAATGCAAGTGACAGCCCTTGCAACTACACTATCTTTTTCATACAATATATCATTATCGGAGGTGTTCAATATTGGTAATACACCTTTTAACTTAACTTTAACTTTAACTAAACTTTTTAAACTGGTTACACATCGGGGAATCATGTGAAATTTATTTGGCCATGGCCTATGTTGCAAGTCAACAAAATCGTCGTCACATTCTTTAGAGGCATACAATGGTATATGTCCTATATGGTGAGGAGGAATGACAGTAGCTTCTTTAGCCCAGAGAGTAATTTTGCGAGAAGGTAGGACATCTAGGTCTTTCCAATAGAGTTGCAAAATCCGTATGATCAGGGAAACTTCTTTTTACCAGAGCTTTCCATTCATCCCACGTTAAGTTGTAGTTCTGGAGACCGTGGTACCAACTTTTGGCCATACCTACATACATATAAGCAGTGACTGCATGTGGTATATTGTAGTTGTCATCCCACTTGTTCAGTAATCTTAACTGGTCAATTTTCATTAGCCATTGCTGGGCAGTTAATGTTTTATTTTCCGGTAAAAACTCCGGGATGCAGGCACTCCTAACGCTTAGTCTGGGTGCTTCAGACTTCTGACGTTCTGGATGGTTTTGTCGGCTCGGGTTCACGATCATCGTCTCTAACCTTTTGAGTCTCTCTTCCGTGGTTTCTGGTTCGGGAGTTCTAGGCGAACGTGAAGTCGTAGGCAAACGTGTACAATACAGACATATGTATGTATATACATATTATGAATGTCTCACAGTGGCCAAATAGAAGTTAACACCTATTTTTTTTACTTTAACTGCAAAGGTTCTTCCTATATAAATACTGGTCACGAATTATCAAATGTGTTGAAGTGAAAAAAAATTATCATTTTGGAACAAAATGGCGGCGACAGAGCGAATTTTCGAAATCGAGTTTTTTTTGAAAAGCCATGGCGGGAGAATGGATTTCTCGCGACCTATGAGACCTGGAACAAAAAATCAAAAATGTTCTTAATCTACATATCATTGCATACAAAAGTACGTAGGGATTTTTTTTTTAAATCAATTTTTGTAAAAATGGTGCACTTTTGAAAAGAAAAAACCGCGATTTTTGACCAAAAAATTAGTCTTAAATTCTTCAAAAAATCTTATTTATTATAAATCTTATTCTATATACGCGTGTATTTCTTGCCCATGCATACGTATGCCACTGACCGTGCACTGGGACTAGTACCTCACTCCCTTGCGGATAGTCGGGATCGTGAATGCAGTTTAGCCACTCTGAATGCGCCGATTCCGTAGTGTTTTACTTTAGCTCGATGTGAGGGGTTCGCCGGTAGAACGCCGAGTGGATAATAATTTTATGTGTCATGAGTGACTAACTCGTGAGTTCGTGTAGTAATAATGACACAGTCGTTACCATTTGCGATTACATTGGTTGAAAATTACGACGATTTTACAATAAACGGATCACATATTTTATGTAGTCCTTGCAATCGTCGATATATATTTCGTGATCTCCGAGAGTGTAAAACATTTAGATTCGAATATCCATCAACAAAAAATTACTGATACTAGAAAAACGATTTTAAAGTTTTACGAACACTTAAATTCTTGAAATTCTCATTTTTTTTTTCACTATAGGACCAAGTGAATATAATTTTTGAGACCCTAAGTATTGTTTAAGCCGAAAAAATCGATTTTTTCAAAATTCTAGAGTGGCGTTACTCCTTAAGAAAAAGTGGTGTTATCTTTTATTTGGCCACTACGATAACCCGCATCATTTATTAAATGTTAAGTTAAAAATAACAACTGTTATAATGATGGTTCGGAACACTCTTGACAATAAGGATTACATATTTGTCAAAATTTACTTTTAATGAACAATGGCATGGTGCTGTCGTTTTGGAAAAAAATCAAAACCGCTGTCCATAAAACAGATACTCAACTAGTAGGAAATTTGACAAATGCTGTTTGTAAACACCATGCACAGCCACCTTTGATAATTCGTGACCGATACTTTCATAGAACGAACAATTTCCAATCAATGTAAAACAATTTTAGATGTTAACTTTTACTTGGCCACTACGGTGTATGTAGGTACATACATACATAGGTATATCATTTTTCTAGGTATATACCAGAGTTTTCACAGCAAAACTTACTGAAATACGTACACAAATATCGGGTGTCCCAGAATGACATTAACAGACAATATCTCCGTTATTTGAAAAGATACGAAAGTGAACAAAAGAAAACCTGCAAATGGCACAAAAAACTACCGTTTCATTGCAACTCAAAATCCATGTTGCGTTTTACCCTGGAACCCAGTGGCAGCTCGTCAGTGGAGACAGAGGAGGCCTCCCCTGTGAAAATTACAAATATTTTTTTTATATACCTACTATACTTTAATTTTATTTAATAAAATTAAAACTTAATATACTACCTTTAATACTTTAATTACCTTTCATTTTTAAATTCATATATCGGGTAAAATTAATTTCTAAAAATAAAAATATTAATAAACATATGACAAAGGAGTTCCTGCACTATTATTTGCAACATATTAGCCCTCATCAACGACTAATCTATCGCCGTGGTGGCAAACCTCAGATGCCAATGTTTTCACATATGTATTTATATGGAATTAACCTTTAATTCCAGTGGCATTAAAGCTCATTTAAAAAACTGTGGTGGAGGCAAACACGCCCACCTCCCACCTCTTCTTACACGTGACAGCGCAGAAAGCGAGTTATTTGATTTCATGAACCTAACAACCTAACCTACAAAATTTAATATCTTTTATTGTTCTGTGTTTTGGAAATTTTTTACTTAATTGTAAAATAATTTGACGGAAACTCTACAGCTTCCCTATGGTTTTGCTGAACTAATAAAATATATTAGGTACATTATGTTAGACAAATGTACTTAATATATTTTATTGACCAAGTAGAGGTCCTTCTCCTAACTGCGGCATATTACTAATACTATTTACAGTTACCAAAAATTTAAGAAACACAACTTTTTAAAATATGTCACCCTATGCCTCCCCCCCCAAAAAAAAAAATGACGAGCCGTCACTGCTGGAACCCATCCCTAAGTTTTTTTTTTCAAATCGTACCCTTTGTAAGTAAACAGCTAAAAGTCGCCACACCATTGCAAGTATAATGATTAGGGCCTGGAAACTATGTTACAACGCAGGGTCGGACTCGTAATCCGTCATGTCATTGACGGATGGACATACAATATGAGCGACCAAAAAAGACAGGAGTAAAAATTGTTAATAATGTACATACCTATAGCTTGTGTCATTCAGAAACACGGACTGTCTCCATTGCTTGAGCGTACGTTGCCACAACCAGTAGTCTCTGCATTTATTCTCGTTAAACGCGAAAAATGTATAAAAGTAAATATTGTCGACCACGTTCCACGAAAGGCTACATGCGCAAAATATTATGCACAAATCAAACCAACATTCCTCTTTTCTAACAGTACCAGCATTATTTTGTGGATGGATATTCGAATCTAACTGTCTTTCATGTGATCCGTCTATTGTAAAATCGTCGTAATTTTCAATCATCTTTTTCAGTCTATTCACAAATGGTAACCACTGTGCCATTGTGTACCAAAAATCCACACAAAATCAGATATGTAAATACACTACACGAACTCTACAAGAAATACGTACACGGCGCAAAATACGTATGTACACAGGTTTATTAGTTTAGTTGTCACTCATGTCTGTCAAACGAATAACGGAACGCCTGCTACGTTATATGAATAATTGCATACAGGCTTCCCTCGATCTCGTTCCGGGAGAGTCCAGCGCGTATTACCGGGCACGATCAGTAGCGTACGTATGCACGGGTAAGAAATACACGCTTACATAATTTCCAAGACGCTTAAAAAATACGGTTTATACTTAGTGTTATTTTTAGGTTTATTTATAGTGCCGAACCTACGTTGTAGCACACTTTCCGGACCCTAGTAACGACATTTTATGACATGACTTTAGGACATGGACCATTATGATTTAATCATTCAGATCATAAGGGTCCATCAATTAAAATTTGCATTGTACGTTGTATTTGGCACAAATTTGCTCGTGTGCATGTGTTGAAATCTTTGTTAGTGTGGTGGACTGTGTGGAATTCGTCTGTAATTTTATTTCAGTGATACATAAATACATATTTTCGTTTTTTTTTTTTAAAGAAATGTGCATTGCTCTTAATTATATGGGATTATCTACTTATCTACACCGCACAAAGATAGTGAATAAGCGTAATGAAGAACAGCGTTACTGACAACGAAGCTTATTTTATTATATGTAGGGTGACTTTTTAGTGCGTATTTGCGGATATGGTTTGAAATCGACGCGCAAAGCAATTGAATCAGTGTATGCAGAAAGGGCGTTAGTCATGTTTAGGTCTTGGTATGGCATAAGAAAATCAAATCGTTCACGTGTATTTGTACATTATATGAAGAAATGGCGTAAGTCTCATAAGCGACTAACATTATACAGTGGTAGGCCGGTTGTTGTTATATGCAGAAGTGGCGTTAGTCGCTGACTATAAACTAGTTTTTTTCGCTTTTTCTCATAACGCAGTTTAGTGACTTACGCCCTTTCTGCATACACCGATTCAATTGCAAGACTACCTCTCACGTCACGAAGTAGCCAAATCATTATACTTATACCTATCCATATACATACATTAATATGATGGTGAAATAGATATCATGGGTAATTTTATAGTGATTAATGAATAAATATTCTTCAGATTCAGAGGTACATCATATTTCTGATACCTGCGCGAACAAATATTTGAAAGTTCAAAATAATATTTTCAAATGTTGCAAAACATTTGAAACTACATAAGTCATTCACTAATAATCACTAATTCGATAACTCTCCAAACACTCATAACTAATTCGATAACTCTCTTAACAGTACTATGTATATAGTTTGTTTGTTAATACATATGGTTTCCCCATTTTTCGGCGATTCGAGTTAGTAAATCATGTGTAGCTCTGTAGCTGGTTGTTTCTAGCTACAGCTACAGCTACTAGCCGTAGCTGTTCGCCGCAACTACATTTTTCACAACTACTAGTTGTAGCTATTATTTCAAACTACAGCTACTGTAACTTCCATTAAAGTAGTTGCAGCAAGCAGCTACAGCTAGTAATTGTAGTTGTTGTTTGCATCTACTCAAGATGTAGTTCAGTTGCCAATCACTATTTCGACCTAATTACTACAAGCAGTAAGGTTGAAAGTTGTAGCTTTACTTTTAATCGAGTAGCTGTCATTGTAGTTAGCTACTGCCCAACACTGATTTACGACCACTATAACTTAATACGAATATGTACATACGAGTAAAATAGTAGATGTGTTACTTTGCTCGGTACTGTGATACCTTTGGTTATTTACTAAATTTACTTTTAAATTTCTTTGGTTAATGACTAATTTGGCTGCGCTTTTAAACGATTCCTTTGTTTTAAGAGAGTTTACGATGCCATAACTCGAATTGGAGTTATTAAGCGTATAACGTATAACCTTCAGGATCTATTTTTGCCAACTGTAACCAGGCAAAGTTGCGCAAAGTTCAAAAAGACGTGCACATGTTTTCCGAGTAAAGCTGTAACTTTTTGAAATAGCTTTATGTACTTCAAAGAAGCACATAATGTACCACAAACGAATAAACAACGATGTAGAATATAGAAAATATCGAAGTGAGAAAACCAGGGAGAAAACAAATCGATTAAAAATCCAATATGGTGTCTGTTTATGTGCACAAATTTTCTATAAAATCCTCAATGAAATTGCAACGATACACAGTCAGAGGCAAAGGTCTAGAATAAGATTCGTAATTTCATTATGGCTGGTTTTTGGAGAAATTGCCAAGATAGGTCGATTACAACTTTTGCGTATATTTTCGAATACATATTTCTTTTACCATTTTCAGATTATGACGTCTTCGACATAATTTTTAAAATTATAACCCCTTCCTTTCGAGCAGAAAATATAAAGTTGCAGAATGAATTATAAATTAAAATTATAAAAAAATATAAAACAAGTATCTCTTTCCTTTCAAAAGTTATTGAGTACTATATCTTCCTAGACTCCTGGTATGCTGCTTGCCCTGTGATTTCGTATACATACGCATGTAAATAAATATTATGTACATATGTATGTACAGATATGTAAGGCTTACAACAGTTTTCTCGGATACTCATACTATGTCATACGTTTTCATTTCATCATAGGGTCAATCGCTCCTGATATGTAATTGTTTTAACACTCTGTACTAGTACTAGGTACATTTAAAATATACAAAATACCATGGTCATTTAGTCATTTTTTAACGGAGATAGACTGGGGGTTTCTATTAGTCACCCTGTATATACGTAGAAGTAAAAGTACACTGACAAATATTTGAGAGCCGCAAACATGTTAAAGTCAATTTTTTTTTCATGTTACCTTTGGTAGATTTGAACCTCATGAACAAAAATGGGGAAACTGCAGATAGTAAATCATTATGAGTTAGTGTCCTTTGGTCACTACATTTTGATTTTGTTGGATGTTCTGTTGTAGAAATAAAAATTACAACACGTAAAGCTTTGACCTTTGGCGTCTTCCAACGTCAGAAAATGTACGTTTTAATATCAGCTGTTCCTTTAAGGATTTATTATCTTGAATATAATTATCTTGTAAAGCGACTTGAATATTGCCGTTTTCGGTCATTTTCGGTCTTTGACCTAGCATTTGCGAATGCATATCCGGATTTATGACGATAATTTATGTCATCGAAAATACCTGGTGGAATGGGCATTCGAAGGATATACTATATAAATACATACAAGTTCTAGACTCTAGTGTTTTTCATAAAATTAAGTATAAATACAAATAGTTATATATACATATACATATACATATGTATGTACATACACCCTAGGAAATTGCACCTTTACATATTGGCGATACATATGCAGAAGAGAATAAGTTAAAAGACACCAGTAAGGACAGACAAAGACAGTTAGATGCTACATTGTTTCACGTTTGTGCACGTATTAGAAACGTATGAGACCTAATAAGTAGAGAGGGATATTGCCTACACGCCTATCGCCGTCGCCGAATTTGAGTGGGATTTAGTACTTTTTTCGCAGCTAAGTGGGTGTACATCGACTTGGCTGTATGAAACGAAATTCTTACGTAATTCTGACTTACAATTATCCCATACACTTAAAAGAAGTGTACGAACATAATTGTATTTATTTTCAAATATTTGTATTCCTTAACTAACCGGTCTGCAAGAAAATAAAATTAAAGTTCTATAAAAAATAAAAAAAATAAAAATATAAATCAAGCCGGTTATAAGACGAAAGAAAGATAGAAAAAATGCCTATTGACTAAGTGGTTCAAAAAATGTCGCCCCTTTGTGTTTTGCAAAAACCTAGTCTATCGTAAAACTCAGTTCTTACGCGTTCTAACTAGTGTTGTAAATATTCGGATGATTTTAATATTCGGATAATACGTAATAGTACCTACTAAAAGTAGTACTATTTGCTATAAAAGTACCTCTTAATGCATTAAAATTGTCCACCAAATTTCAATTTGATACGGCATTTTCTAATTATTAAAGGAAAACCTGCTTGGAATACAAATTTCAACATCCCGTATTTTTAGCCGTATTTTTAAAACGAAGCCGTTTAAGACCTATATTTATAGGAAGGAACTTTTTGTCTTAAAATCAAGTTTCATTCTTTGAAGTTTGTGTACATACTTAATTAACACCCTGTATATAATATTGCACATTTTAACAAAGATCAAAATTTGAGAACCCCCCTATAGCACCAAATCTGATCGTGATAGCCACGATCTGTTTTAACGATGTAAGTTTAACAAAAAAAAATATGTAGCTCAGGACCTGTATCAGAATTTTGATATATTATCTTACCTATAAAAAGGTCTAAAATGGTCCACAACATACATATAAGACAAATGTGATCCAATTTAACCCTTTTTACGTCTCTTCCATATTGTCCCTATTCTAGATATATGTAAGATTAGATCATCGCAATTCGTATCTCTAGTTAATAATAGCAACTAAATGTTTTTCTGTATTTTTTTATGGCCCAGATTTTATTTATTGTTTTAGTTTTTGGAAACGTAAATCTATTAGATTAGTCGGTATTATGGGTATATGTATATATTGATAGGTTTATTTTATATAGGTATTTATTATAACATTTATGATGTTTGGGAAAAAATTCTAGAATAAGATTATATTAAAACAGTTAAGTGTGTAAAAAAGTGGTAATAAAATAATGATGTATGTATATTACGGGATATAAAATTGTATGTATACAGGGTGTGGCGTGAAGACCTTTAAGTAAGCGTATGTGGAAAACGACAAATACCGGTATTTCGAAAATTTATATTTGTTAAACGGTGTGATCTCTTTGATGAAAACATTGACATCGATAGGGTACTTCCGATTAAATTGCTGTCAACTTTTTAATTTTAAATAGAACTTTAAATTTGTATTTCAAATTCTACGTAATATTTTAGGCTGAAAATCATCAACATACTCAATATCAAGAAAACTGTGGTCTAACTATTTCGATTTTCAATTCTTTCGACTAGAAATCATGATCACGCTATCTCAGACAATACTTGGATCTAGAAAGCTAAAATGTCAGGATTACTAATGTTGTACAGAATATCTGACGTTTCCATTAATTTATGTACATTATACAGAGCATTCAATACTAACCACCAGTTGTGGTAATTTCAAAACTTAATAACTCGCTTATTTTAAATAGAACACCCTGCGGTTATGCGCCATTTGATAGAGTTTATTATCCACTTTTGATCCGTATTAGCATTTCATAAACCTAAATCCAACTGATTATTGTGAATGAAAATATATTTAAACATTTGTTAGGGAGATGGAAAAACCTGTGAAAAAACCTCCTAGACTAGGCAAGTGAAGTAGGTAGGCTGTGGAAAGCAATTTATTAATATTTATTTATTAGAAATCATATATCATTCCATGGCATTAATGTACTGACGGCAATTTGCAGCCTTTTGTAATTATAGAAAGTTAGTTTTAGGTAAGTTGCAGGTTTTTCCATCTCCCTAATAAATATTTAACTATGTTATAATTACTCAGATTTGGGTATAGGGAATGTTAAATATAGATCTAAAGAGAATAAAAAACTACATTAAATGGCGTCATAAAACATCGATTTAAATAAGCGAGTTATTGAGTTTTGAAATTGTAATAATTGGTGACTTAATTAGGTATTTAACACTGTATAATGTACATAAATTAATGACTATATCAGCTATTCTACAAAACCTTAGTATCCGCCTATGAAATTTTGGCCTTCTAGATCAATATATAGATTGTCTGAGACAGCGTGAATGATTTAAAAAAAAAAAAAAAAAATTGAAAATCGAAATAATTAGAACACGGTTTTCTCAAATATTAGGTATGTTGATGATTTTAACTTAAAATATCATGTATAATTATAAAATGAAATAAAAATAGCATGTACCATTTAAAATTGATTGCATAACAAAATTGACTGCAATTTCCGGTATTATCGGAAGTTGCCTATGGATCCTATTAACGTCAATATTTTCATCAGAGATCACATCGATAAACCCCCCAAATACAAATTTTCGAAGATTTATTTATCTAGAAGAATCGTATTTGTCGTTTTCCATATACGGTCAACTAAAGGTCTTCACTCCACACCCTGTATATGTAATAGGAGAGACGATTTGCAAGGTGATACTAGACAGGACTATATTTTATTAAGTCGCGATGGTAGAGAAACCGAAATATGTAATCAGTGTTTTTAAAAATTTATTTTAGAGTCGAAGAGCATCACTGGCCGAATTATAATTTTAGTTATAAAATATAAAATAATTATGTGTGTCGAAACAACAACCTAATAAAACAAGAAAACAACCTAGTAAAAGAAAAGATGGATTGAAATATTTATTTCACAACTTGGAAAATTATGCTTTGGAAATTCCCAAATTTCAGATTTTAATCTTAATATCCTTAAAATTAAAAAGAGGGACGTTTTGAGGGTGTTCAGTTCCCTGTGGTCACTGGGTATATATTTTTTTTTGTTTAGACAAAAAATTCCGTAGTCACAAAAATTCTATCATCTCGTGTACAAAATAATAGGAATAAGTATTAATAGGAATAAGTATAAATATAAATTTCTTTATTTTTACCTGCCTTAGACTCAGTGACTCAGACTGATTACTAGTTACTGTGCAATCTGACTATTTAGAGTACTTAGACGAGACCGTTTAGATAAAAACTAAATAGGTATACTACGAACTGAACGAATTTTATACATTTCTTAATAGATTTCTTAAAAACACTCAATGTAACGGTTTAAAAATTTCCAATATAAGATTTAGACAAGAAGTCCACCCAAGATTGTAGTTGGAGAAATTAAGTATTCAGTGAGGTACAGAGCGACATCCCAATAAATTGTCCGCGTCCCATTGTCCTCTAAAAAAAGTATATTATTCCTATTATACAGAGTGTTTAGAGACTACTAGATCAAACTGGTGACAAAAAATTAAAATACGTACGTAACGTATGTCTCAAAATTTTTCTTCAAAAAGGTATGTTGTGACCAGCCAATTTTGAGTTTCGCGTGCATAATAGGATGAGGCAAAGTCCAGCCGAAACATAACATCATCTTGAGCGTGATTCTGGTGTATAGGATATTATTTTCCACAATTATCAGATGAAGTAAAAAAACTTGCTATGACTTAAACTTGGTATAAAATATCATAA
The DNA here is from genome assembly GCA_029963805.1 of Aromia moschata. Classification (NCBI taxonomy): domain Eukaryota; kingdom Metazoa; phylum Arthropoda; class Insecta; order Coleoptera; family Cerambycidae; genus Aromia; species Aromia moschata. Next base: position 155,097 of record JAPWTK010000053.1, on the reverse strand, counting down.
ACGAAAAGCTGATATGAAATACAGATTAGAATGTCCATTACTTCAACAGATCTCGAGATTTAAAAAAGATAACAAGAACAAAAAACCTCTGCATTCACTTGGCGATTAAGAAAAAAAAAACCGTTTCCTAGATTTTCTGGTGAGGCAGACATTTTTTTGAAAGTTTCATTTGAAGTTTTTGTTTACTGTCATAACATTCTATTTAGGTTTAATAATCACTCCCCAAAATATGATGTGAGTTATACGTTTCACACGAAAATACGAGAAGTCTAAAATGGTCCACATATATTGTACGTTTATACCTACAAGACAAATCTGATCCAAGTAAATTCTTTTACGTCTCTTCCATATTGTCCCTATTCTAGATAAGATTAGATCATCGCAATTCATCTCTAGTTAATAATAGCAACTAAATGTTTTTCTGTATTTTTTATGGCCCACCTTTTATTTATTGTTTTAGTTTTTGGAAACGTAAATCTATTAGATTAGTCGGTATTATATGTACATATGTATACATATATTGATAGGTTTATTTTATATAGGTATAACATTTATAATGTGTGGCAAAAATTTCTAGAATAAGATAATATTAAAACGGTTAAGTGTGTAAAAAAGTGGTAATAAAATAATAATTTATGTATGTATATTACGGGATATAAAATTGTATGTATACAGGGTGTGGCGTGAAGAACTTTAGTTAACCGTATGTGGAAAACGACAAATACAAACGATGATTAACAAATTATATTTGTTAATCGGGATCACCTTGATGAAAATATTGACATCAACAGGGTACTTCCGATTAAATTGCTATACATTTTTTTATTTTAAATGGAACATGCTAATTCTTATTTCATTTTCAAATTCTGCGTAATATTTTAGGTTGAAAATCATCAACATACTCAATGTCAAGAAAACTGTTCTAACTATTTCGATTTTCAATTTTCTTGAGTAGAAATCATGCAATATTCACGCTCTCACAATACTTGGATCTAGAAGGCTAAAATGTCACAGGAGGATTACTAATATTTTACACAATATCTGATGTGGGCAGTACTTTCTGTACAGAGCATTCAATACTAACCACCAAATATACCAAACCACCACTATAACAAATTTGGCATTAATTCCCATGGCCCATGTCAAAATTTGAATTCACAAGATTTTACCGGCAATTTCAAAGATCTACTGGATGGACTGAGAAGGACAAGATCCCCACCCACCCCCTCTTGCCAATCTCTCGAAGTTGACGGGGCCCACTGCTGATGGCCGATTGAGCGTCAAAAGTGAAATTTAACCCCTTACCCACTCCCCGAAAATTTGCCGCACTGAGGGGTAGTAAGCAGGTCTTGATGCGTGGGGCGACTCAGAAGTTTTCCTGAGGATGCTCGAACCCTTTTCGACGTACCACGAGTCGACTGTCTCCCCTCAAATCTTCTTTTGCGTCTCATCAACCTCTTTTTTTGATTCCCTCCAAAAAATTTTTGAGTGGGCAAAAATGCCCACCTGCACCTGCTTCCACTAATTTTACGAGCGAAAGCATGTTTGGGTGGCCTACCTCACAGGCACTAACCCAATCGAGAGTTCATGAGCCTAGGTCACAGTGAACACTTGCTGCGCGTACCAAGCATCTCCCACGAAGTTCACGATTGTCAATTCACACAAGTGCAAAGAAAGGTTACTGCTACCCAACGAGCCATTCTTCAGGAATTTTCACCCATAAACAAATTTTTGGAGAGAGTTAAAAATATATGGTGATGGGACACAAAAGAGGATCTGAAGGAGACGAACGATTCAGGGTGGTCCGAAAAGGGTTCGGAGTATCCTCAGGAGAACTTTCTAAGTCATCACATGCATTAAGACCTGCTTACAACCTCTCAGAGGGGCAAAGGACAATGTTAAAAATAGTCGTTTTTCTGCCCCACCTGGGAACGACCGAAACCCACCGAAAACTATCATTTGTAGTTAGAAGAAGTCAAATATACTCATTGGCAACCCGGAATGTGCGGGGAAAAACTAGTACGTCATCAGTAACGATGATAGTTCAAAAACGAATAATCGATAATTCTAGGATAATTAATAATAACTAAAGTCAGTGAGTACAGAAAGTATCCGGCATACAAGAACTACCCCAATTACAGGGGTTGAATGTACGTGAAATACATACTTCACCTGAACCTTCCCGCACCTCTCTACTATTCTCAACGTGTAGATTTCACTTCACGTGTAGATTTCGGGAACACAGAATGTAGCTGAATGATCCTTGAATGATATGTAATCATCGTTAGAAATAATTATAAAAACGCCGTAATAGGCCCGTGAGATCTTTACGTTGAGAATAGTAGAGAAGTGCGGAAAGGTTCAGGTGAAGTATGTATTTCACGTACATTCAACCCCTGTAATTGGGGTAGTTCTTGTATGCCGGATACTTTCTGTACTCATTGACTTTAGTTATTATTAATTATCCTAGAATTATTGATTATTCGTTTTTGAACTATCATCGTTACTGTGCTGATTAATTAAAAACCTTATTACCTGAAGTAAGGTAATATATATACTCTAGGGATGACGTACTAGTTTTCCCCGCACATTCCGGGTTGCCAATGAGTATATTTGACTTCTTCTAACTACAAATGATAGTTTTCGGTGGGTTTCAGTCGTTCCCAGGTGGGGCAGAAAAACGACTACTTTTATCATTTTCCTCTCCAGGGGGTGGGTTGGAGATGGAATATCACATTTGGCGCTCAATCGGCCGTTCGCAGTGGGTTATGTCAACTTCCAGTGTCTTCAAGTAATGCCACGACATGAATTCGAGACAAAATAGCATCCCACGCAGCCTCCAACAGGGACGGAACCAGATGAGATGCAATTGCCTTTAAAATCAGTTTATGATTTAAAAAAAAATCAGTATTTCAATGATTTTCAATGCTGAATTCAGTGGTATATTCAAATTTTTGTATGAAAAGCATTAGTATGATTTATTGAATTGCATCTTGAAAAAAATCACAGTAGGCATTGGCCTTACATTTAAAAAAATCCGGTGGAAATCAGAAATTGAATAGAAGATTTAGAAGGGAGTCCGGATCTTAGAGTCCGGATCCAGAGTCCAGATTTTAAGTAGTTCATATTGTAATTATTTAATGCACTATTATACTTGCTTAATTTAGGCGATAAATCTTTACATTTTCTTTAATCGTGTGTGCTACGATTGATTCTTACAAATTAAATTTCAATTAAAACATTTATAAGCAGAATTATCAAAAAAGTTATCAAATAATTCGGAGAGTACGGCTCTGGCCGACTTTTAAGTCTGAGAAATTGCTGAATGTCGGCAACTCCCACACTCTGAAGGTCTTTAAAGACGAAGGTCGTCTGTTATGTAATGGACATCCACGCGTCTTTCGTCATAGCAGTGCTGAAGAAAATCGTCGCCGAGCTGAGAATATAAAACACATAAAACTGCTTAAAAGCACTTGTAAAGAAAGTGATATATTTCGTAAATATATTTTTAAGGTCTAGTATAACGTATACCCTTTCACCTTTTAAGTCTAATTTAACTTATACACTTTATTTACAATTGCTTCTAAGCAGTTTTATTTATCTCCTTTAAAACTTACATATTATCACATTGGAGACATTCTCATCTCGGCGACGAAATTAAAAACGGGCCAGGACGAAAAAACAGACATTAACCTAGATACAGGGACTCCTATGAGCGCGAAAAAAAAATACTTAAATATACTTTTACGTCAAAGTACCACAATAAATACTGGGGTATTTCTTATTAGATCAGAATGTACAGGGTTAGTCGCCTAAGATTGGCACCATCTTTATTTATCTTATATATTTATATTATAACTACACATTTTTTTTAATCTTTAGAATACCTAAATAGATTTTAAAAAAAATCTCAAACTGTTAGGGTACGAGTTTTTTTTTAATAGAACATCTTTATTCTTTAAATCAAACTTAAACATGTTATCCGTAGTTTTCTGATCACAAAAATGTATGATTATTGATTACTTCTAATATTTTCGAAATATATCGAAAAATTTGCAAGTTTAACGCAATATCATAAATCAGGACAGCTATATCAGGACGTTACGTTAAATAAATATCCATTGACATTTTACCAATAGCAAAAACTCATATAGACTGGTGGTAATATTACATCCAACAGTGAAACAGTTTTAATACGAGTGTGTATGGCATAACGAGCTACAAATACTTCGCTGTAGTTCTTGTTCTTGTATTGAAATATTGAAAACTAAAAGAGTTGCAATATGTCTAATAGATGAAAATGTATGATTAGTGCGTGCTAATTATCTGATTTATTGCTACTTTGTTAGACCGTGTATTACAGTATAGACAAATTTTAAAATAAAAAAATTGATAATTGATACTAAATAAGTATTTCTTAGTTTCAACTATAAGCGACAATAATGTTAAATTATCTTCCCCCCCCCCCTCCCCCCCTCCCCATCTCAGGCAAATCTCATGCTATACGAGTTGCCTCTCCGTAAATCAACTTTATTTATATCAACTTTATTTATACTCCGTAAGTCGCGTAGCCATAAGTTTTATTTTATATATATACATATATATATAAATAATACATATATATACATATAAATAAGTTATATTTTATTAATATAAGCCATTTTATATTCTTTGGAGATATAAAAAAATATTTAAACTGTGCTGTTGCTACTCTGTATAACATATATAATTTATCTCTGTTTTATAAAACTTAAAACTGTAGCACTAACCAATACTTTTCTCCAACTTATGTATTTTTTCTTACAAATTGGCAAATCAATAAATGATTGTTATTAAAATATATCCAGAGATATTCTATTCCCACGGAAACATTTATTATATCTAGAAACTCTTCAAGTAAAGGAAACTATTACATCCAGAGAAATATTATATCCATAGTTGCCAGACTGATATGTCATTTTAAAACTTTTATGAGCGTTATTCTCTGTCTTTTGTGATAGGGTAGCAATAAAATTCTGTAGGCGGGACGCCCCACCCATAAATTATAATGCGCACGTTTGAATTCAAATTCGGCGGTGGGCCGTGTCAAATACCCCTCTCCAGTTTCTATGACGCGCAGGTCTCATACGTTTCTAATACGTGCACAAGCGTGAAACACTGTTGCATCTAACTGTCTTTGTCTGTCCTTACTAGTGTCTTTTAACTTATTCTCTTCTACACATGTATTGCCAATATGTAAAGGTGCAATTTCCTAGGGTGTATGTATTCGCCGGCACAAGTACAGCTCCTCTAGGATTCAAAATTCTGTAGTGACATTTCTTGCACAGCGATTGTGAATATTTGTTACTGTTGAAGTGAACTACTGATGAAGTGAAATATTTTTATAATGAACCTAAAATTGCAAAGTACAAAAAATGTTGACAGTAAAAAGTTCTAACATTCTCACATTCTTCTTAGGAGAATGTGAGTTTTGAAAACAATTTACAGATTCCACAATTTAAAATAAATACGAAAATGTGAGTTTTATACCACTTTAAAATGGTGTAGTTCCAATCCATACCAAGATTTAAAATGGTGTAGTTCAACAAGATGAACAAGATAGCGCCACTAACTCTATTTCGAAAAATTATGGATAATGTGAGTTTTGCATCTGTACCCCTCAAGTGTTCCTACCTTTTAGTGGGGTAAACAACAATATACCTTTCTCTTTCTAGCAGTAAGACGAAATTTACAAATTTATACAATTGGTATAACTGGCACGTCATGACAATTAATTAAAATTCCCTAAATAATTTGGAAGAGAAGATATTTCTGTGTGTTGGGACATACGGAACTGCGTTTTGCGGATTATTTTCTTCTTTTGTTCCTTAATTATTTGTCCTTAAGGACACACTTTTATTGTGGATTTTTGGGAGAATATTGAGTCTCGGCAAATTTACCAGATAAGACTACATATAAGCCACACACGACTACAAAGGCCTTTTTTCTTTTTACTTTCTATTCTCATTCTGATACACTCGCTTCTTCCTACCGCTTTTCTTCGCCCCTGCGGGCGCAGCTCACTGCTCAACACCTGCCGTCACACTAGCCACCAGCATACTACACTTGCTGTACACATAACTTCTCCCTGGGGGGCACACACTGCTTTCGGAGCCAATATAACCTCACATCCACCACATGGTCAGGAACCGGGGGACATCTAAAGGACGTTAGACCGCAACCGGACCTCAAGTACCCATACGGCCCTGGGACTAGAATCATAACAAGGTCATTTCTGAGAGTTTTTAGTGTTTAATTAACCTAAAGCCTTCGTTCACTGTTACTTTTATTTTATATCTTATCCCGATAATTTGAGTTAATATTTGGGATTAGGTTATAAGATCCTACTTGGTTTGTTCAAGCTACAGGCTTAGATTGCTACCTAGAATAAGGGCATATTATTTAAATCTTAGATACACCGTAGCGCAGGTAATCTTAATTGCTAGATATACAGGTACGTAAGGAAACATGAGACCAACATCATATTTTAGGTAATAATTACTTACTATATCTAAATAGAAAGCTATAATAGCAAAAAAAAAACACATGAAACGTGCAAACATTTTTTGCAAGTTTCGAAATACTCAGTAAGTAAATACAAAGTCTGTATTGATTTTTTCAAAATCTCGAGAATTGTTAATTATGAAAATTTTAATTTCTATTAGATGCCGGCATGTCATTTATGATTATTTCATATGGATTTAAGTTAAAATAATTTTTTTATAATCATTTGATAAATGTAATTACCTTTCCAAGCCATTTCCAAGATTTTCTGATGAGGCCGATATACATACTTACCTATTAGATCTTTTGAACTTTCTTTGCTATTAATAGCCTTCTATTTAAGTCTAATAATCATTCCCTAAAACATTGTGCAAGTTTCACTTTTCCTTATGAAAATACGAGTCTTTACAATTTCACAAATCGCCACCGTCATCTGCTTCCCCTTAATACGCCCCTGTTAGGTCTCACGATTCCTCGACTCTAGGAATAAATGACTCCGTAAATGAGATACTTTTTATTATACCAGTTCATATTGCAGTAAATAATCATAAAAACTGGATAATTTAACTGATATGAAGTTTTTAGTTAATTACACTGAACTTTAATTTAAATAAAAGAGAAAATATTTATTTGAGCAAAGAATAAACATTATGGAGACTGATACTTTTAAACTGTAGTAGTTATACAATGCGTTTCTAAAATATGCGGTAAAAATTACAGGACGTGTAGATCAAAAGGGAAATGAAAGCCTTTTCATGTTTAGTCTTTTTTAATACCCCGCCAGTGACCTACAGAGACAAATAGTCCAATCAACGAGCGAAAGCCCCCATGTAAATTGGTCACTAATTGTTATCAGCAAACAAAAAAATATGGTCGTATAGAGAAAACAATTCTAAGAAAGATAGCGTTTTTTGCGACTCGAGTTTTAATGGCGAACATAACCAAAAAAATTCGCAAAAGTAAAAAGAACGGTTTATTGCAAATAAAAAAAAGTTTCAAGTCCTACACAAGAAAGTTAAATTAGAAAGTTGATGGTCTTAAAAATGCGCGTCGAATGAGATGTGAACGAAAAAAATCGGTTCATAAACATTTGGCTCTCTGAGGTCGTAGGACCTTCATTTTTTTTAAATGCGTGTTTTGAATGGCACTTTTCAAATATGCAACGGCCAAAGATGTAAAACCAAAATTAAAAAAGTTATTCGAAAAAAAACCGGTTCGAAAAATGATACAATTTTACAACGCATTTTTTTATGCAAAAAATTTAATAAAAGCGATATGGTTTTTTAATAGCATGAAAGTACAAGTATTCGCGACTAAAATGAGCCCATGATCGTTTCTGTACGATCATTTGTGCCTCTGTTAAAGCTGATTTTTGAAAACGTCTTTTTTTTTTTATAAAATCGTTATAACTCGAAAAAATAAAGCTTTTTTTGAATTCTTGAAAAAAGGGTCATTTTCCGCTTGTCTTGGGCTGTATTTCTAGTTAATCTGATCTAAGAAGTCTGTTCAAACAAAATTGGAATTTATACAGCAAAAATACGCAAACGCGCATTTTGACGTTTTTTTAAATTTTTCTCAAATGTTTATGAACCGATTTTTTTCGTTCACATCTCATTCGACGCGCATTTTTAATACCTACAACTTTCTGAATTAACTTTCTTGTATAGGGCTTGAAGCTTTTTTTTTATTTGCAAAAAAACGTTTTTTTTTTACTTTTGCGAATTTTTTTGGTTATGTTTGCCATTAAAACTCGAGTCACAAAAAACGCTATCTTTCTTAGAATTTTTTCTCTCTATACGACCATATTTTTTTGTTTGCTGATAACAAATAGTGACCGGTTTTCTCCCCGTTGATTGGGTTAAAACAAATCAACACCCACGCTTATAAATTTGGCGAGAGATACTTGTTACATAATAATCTTATTTTTTTAGACGATCTATTCCCAGATCTGTTGTACCAATTTCTGGAAAGTCTGAAATCCCCGTATTCTTCACTTTTAAGGTTTCTCCTAATAGAGATTAAACTTAATCAGAGATTGCGTAAAATCACTTGGTGGGTGCTCTGAGATTTACATAAATGCTTTGAATGCCGTCGTGCTGCTCTATATTCCTTTTTTCTGCTTTGTCGTGATTAGGTTCCACAATAATATCGCGAAAGGACTAATTAGCCGCAGTTTGTTTTATGAAAAATCTTATGAAATGCTAGGAAAAAATTGGAACAACTGGTTTTATTAATAAAAATAATACACATTTGCATTTTATTATAATACTATACTTAATCAATAGAAATGTTATGAGTTTACAGTTTTAAATTTTTGAGTCTTTTTGTAATGCATTCACAAGAAGGATTAAAATATATAAAACATATGAATTAGAACGCATTAAAAATATATTACAATGTAACCTCTTTTTTTCAACCCTACTACTTTTACATCATTTTCCTTGTTACTTTCATCCATCTACTTATTTTATACCGTATGATATTTCGTTATTCGTGTGATATTCCATATTCATCTCGAAAGCGTATTAGAACTCCTTTAAAAAAGTAACAATTATTCCTATGTATTTACCTTACGAGATCACTATACAAATAATTCAATTACAATTTTAATTAAACTGTATTTACATAATAATGTCTAGAATTAACCCAAGTCCACTTTTGTCTTGTCAAAAATTTATTTGAACACACATGAAGTTATTTATTGAAACAATTCAATAAACAAATTAAAATAGCTCGTAGGGCTTATGACTCTCTCTTATCCAGAGGGCCTAAGGCTTTTTAAAAGTATACCAGACGACAACTTTCTTCGAAAATTGCAGCCCCCATTATCCGTAAAAGAGACGGATCCGTCTGCGACACTAACACGGAATGTGCCAACGAACTCGTCAAAACTTTCCAACTTGCATTTACCGATGAATCTCCAGGCCCAATACCCTCCCATCTGGTGTCCTGGAGTATACGAGTCCTTAGAAAACATCACATTCACGAAAGAAGCTGTCTGCGCACAATTAAAGAAATTACCAATCAACAAATCGCCTGGTCTGGACAACATTACATCAAAGCTACTAAAGAACTGCGCTGACGATATATGTACTCCACTAGCACACATTATGCGAACCTCTTTTCTTTCAGCAAAGTTGCCCAAGATATGGTTAACCGCCACAGTTACTCCTATATTCAAAAAAGGAGACAAATTGGATCCTAATAATTATCGACCCATTAGTCTCACACCAATTTGTGCAAAAGTTATGGATTATTGTTGAGTCACTGCTAAATTTTCTATTTGCGAACGAAGTGATTCCAATTATGCAACATGGATTTCTTCCTGGTAGATCCACGTGTACAAATTTACTCACCTGCTTGAATTCTTGGACATGTATGATTGATCACGGTTTGCCAGTAGACATTATATATTTAGACTTTTCCAAGGCGTTCGACAAAGTACCGAAGATAAGACTCCTTCATAAACTTGAACACTTTGGAATAAGGGGTAATATTTTAACCTGGATATCTGCTTTCTTATCAGACAGACAGTTCTCAGTAAGAGTTTGTCAGGACCACTTTTCCGTAGGACTTACGATGAGAGGTTGAGTATACTACATTTACCTCCACTAAGTCAAAGAAGAGCCCGAGGTGACCTTATGTTAGCATATCGGATCTTACATAACACCTATACTCTTAATCTGGCTCACTTACTGACACTGAATGGAGACGAGAGACTAAGTTGACATTCTTTCAAATTAACGCGAGAACCACAGCAGCACACTTCGCAAGAACTTTTTCTCCAATCGGATTTTCCACTCCTGGAACAACCTTCCCCGACACCGTGGTCACTGCACCGACCATCAACACGTTCAAAAACAGATATGATCTTCATATTGCCAACTGAGTGCGCGAGTGTCCTTTCGGGTGGGGGGTAAGGTCATTTTTCGGACTTTCAGTGCACTAAGTGGTGGTAGACAATTTTTCTTTTATCTTGTAAGCTTAATTATTGTACCTGTATGAAGCATTTCTTGTTTAGTTTAGTTCTCAGAAACAGGTTTAACATTTAATTTCAATATTTTGGTTCACATCGGTATAATTTTCGCATTTACTGCTATTGTATGTTTTGCAAGGTTCATATTTATATCACGTGTCAATGTAATTATTGCTTTATACGTAAATTGACGTATAAGAAATGTACTTTAAGTTAGTACCATGTTTTTTTTATAATTATTGCCATTTGGGCATAATAGATGTTAAACATCTCTGCCCTTATTGCCTGTTAATAATAGTTATAATAATAATAATAATTTTCTATAACCGTCTATTTTTGGTAACGCTTTTTTTTATGAAAATATAGGTATATACCGTATGTCCCCGGATGGAAGAGGGGTACCGCACTCTTGTAAACATTCTTATTCATTTTTCGAAAAAACATCATTCTTGTCAAAAAGTTATGCGATAAGTAGCAATCAAACTTGTGATAAAATGTAACGGGTGTTCGATAAATTGAAAAATGTAAAAAATGCCTTTATTTTTCATTTTTTATAAAACTGTATTTAACAAAGTTGTTTATAAACTGAAGGAGCGCTTAAATGCGGAATTTGGTCAAAAACAACAAAAAATCAAATTTGACAAAAAAATAGACGTCACGATTGTTTAACTATTTGATTTTATGAGTAATTGAAGACTATGAAAAGCGATTCAACATTAGTTTTGTATTTATTAAAAAACGTTAAGCAGAACGAGAACTTACGAGCTACGAGAACTTGTGCCTAAGAATGGGTGAGCTAAATTGGATTAAATGCTATCATTAAAGTTCGGAAATTTGTGCTACAACGCAGGGCTCGACACTATAAAACTATGATAATGAAAGTATAAACCGTATTTTTAAGCGCCTTGTAAATTATATACGTATCATATGTATTTCTTACCCCTGCATACCCACGCTACTGACCGATCCTTCCCGATGTCCCAGGACTCACGTCTGCGCGACAGTACGCATTCTTCTGCGGGAACGCTTGACAAGTAAATGCAGTTTTACATGCGGTAAACCGGGATTTCCCGACTCTAGTTATCATGGATAATTTTCTACTTACATGTTGAATAGTTTTCGTTTTAACTTAACTATCTACTTTGCAAATATTTAAGCTTAAATATTTACACTTACTACAAAATAAATGAATTTTTATATTTTAAAATTTTACTTTTTTCAGTTTAGCGAACATCTTGTAAATTTTGTCACAAATTTGACTATGGCCTATGACATCTCAGGATAAGCAAAACTTTTTTATCAAAATTGGCGTTGTTCTCGAAAAAATAGTACAAAAAGACTACACAGTATGTATTCAGGATAATGGAAATTTCACAATTTTACAATCTTTGTAAGTGTAAGTACGCCATAATCTAAATACCATAGTTTGATAATTGTCCACAATACGTATTTCATTACATTTTAAATATGTATTACCATAAATAAGCTTCAATCTTATATCATATTCAGTTTGCAAATTTGAGTTAGTTTTGCATTAAAATCATACATATATACTGCATTCACTTTTTTCAACTATCCTGAATTCGTGACGGAATAACCCATCATTGCCCCATTTTACTGTTACTAAAAATACCTGTTTCAAAGAACTAATACATCCGCAACCCAAAATGTATATAGTTAATACATTTGGGGAGAACTCTGAAGGTGCTGGTCTCGTGTAGGTAGTTTAAAAATAGTCACATTTTAAACATTCCTAATTTTACACCACTCTCTTTTATAAAGGTATTTTTATTTTATGGCTTTCATGATTAAATTCACGTCAGGCATTATCAAATGAAATAAAATTTCCAACCTGGCCGTAATGTATGTATTTACTGTGGAGAGATTTACTGTGGATAGATAGAAATTTCGTACATCTGCATAGATGACTACAAAAAATATTAGGTAATTAACATAATCGGTGTCCCACATAAGAATGTGACTTGTTTGATATGGGGATTTCCTAAACTATAAAAAAAATACAATAGGGGTTGAATTATAAAAAAAATTGAATAAGAGCGAGAACAATAAAATGCCGTCGAAAAATTTATCAGATCTTTAATCGTTTTCGAGTTTTTTGGAAAAAAATCAAATTTCGGAAACCTTTTTTTTTTTTTTTACTTTATTTGTAGGTATTTAACAAAATAAATGTTACTTTTTCTGATGTTTCGGTTTCTCGTTACCATCATTAACTTACATTTTTTAAATAGACTAAATTTTATTTTATAATTATTTAATTCCCCTTTTTATTCTGAATTAAATGATGTACGAAAATTAGTATTTATATGAGTTTCGGACCAAAAACTTTTTAAAACATAAGAGCAACTCTTATGACTGCGAAAACAAAACATTTTAAGTGAGTACATTTGAAACAAAATCATTGGGTAAATCAGGTCATCATAATTGGTTAAATCAGGCCTCTCCAACACGATCTCTTGTAGCGCCTCCCCAACTCAATCTATCTGTAGCGCGACGCATGAATCTCGTATCCGGCTTTAAGGTGAAAACAACAGCTGAACTTGAAGGCCTTTATGTGATTGATCGTCAAATAATCGATATATTACCACTGCTTTTAAGGCCATTTGTGGTATAATTTCCATTATACCAAAAATGGCCTTAAATTAATTACTATATTGAAATATATACGGGTTCCTTATCGATTCTTTTATACAATCAAGTAACGAAACATCCTAGTAAAATGTCCTTAAATATCCGACATCACCACCAAAGTGAAAAAGTTGTGATGCCTTTGAAAACATCAGCAACTGATCGAAGTTATCAGTGTTTAAATATCCAGACGCCGATCCGGATAAATCCTTATATTGGAGAAGAATATTTCAACATTGAAAGGTTGCCGCCAACCAGTAGCACTCCCGAAAGTCGGCCTAGAAAAAAACAGCGACGGATTAAATCCTTTAATACACTTCAAACTTTTTTTGCACGAACTGCTTTGGAACCTGTGGCAATATTCAGGATATATGTACCTATATGGCAGAAAACATACATGAAGTGGAAGATATGCAGATAGTTCTCGAAACAACAACAGTAGAAACCAAGAAAGAATAATACAAGTACATACATACACCCTAAAATTACACTTTTACATATTGGCGATACAGTGTAGAAGAGAATAAGTTAAAAGACACCAGTACGGACAGACAAAGACAGTTAGATGAACAGTGTTTCACCTGTGAGTATTAGAAACATATACCTCGTTATAGAAAGTGGAGAGGGGTATTTGACATGGCCACCGCCGAATTTGAGTGGGACTGATTTTGACGTTTACAATTATCCCATACACTTAAAAGAAGTGTACGAACATAATTGTATTTATTTTCAAATATTTGTATTCCTTAACTAACCGGTCTGCAAGAAAATAAAATTGAAGTTCTATAAAAAATAAAAAATGAAAATATAAATCAACCCGGTTATAAGACGAAAGAAAGAAAAAATGCCTATTGAATAAGTGGATTATTTGCACTTTTTCCTCCTTAGTGTATACCGCCATCGTTATTGTTATTATAGTAAAAACGTTTAATTACAATATGAATATTTTATTTACGCATACACTGCTAAACTGATTCCTTATTTCGGTTACTTTAGACTCTAGACAAGAATTCAAGTCACACGTGCGCATTATAATTTATGGATGGGGCGTTCCGCCTACATAATTTTATTGGTTCCCTATTGATGTAAACACGAAAGACATAGAATAAAGGAGAAGAAGAGACAGAGAATAAATCATAAATGTTTTAAAATTACATATCAGTCTGGCAACTAAGGATATAATATTTCTCTGTCAGTTCCCTTTACTTGAAGAGTTTATTCTTTTCTATCTTTTAATGCTCGGCTTTGAAATCTTGGACTTTCTAACCCTGTATATGTACATTTAGTTCCGCTTGCCGCGTATCTAGCGCAACTGTAATAGGGTATGGATTGTCTCAAACAGTAATACTAACAAATTGTTTATTATTTCATTATAAATCAATTTAAATTCGTAATCTATTTTTATTAACACTAAAACATGCTTGATCATATGTGTATTTTGTTTTTTGATTTTTTTTGAGAAAAAATGATACATTTTTTGACCTAAAGATTAAATCTTATTTGAGAATTACTAAATATTGCTAATAACTAAAGCCGGTAGATCCGGGCGTCGGGCCATAATCGGTCGCGTCATACTACTTATTGTATGTGCAAAAACAAAATTCATGAAAACAATAAACTGTTGCAATTTAGAAAGAGATGATGTGTCTTTAATTCCCTTTTAAACGCCCGGGCGTCTCTAACACAGCATCCTATGCTGTGTCTCTAATAAAATTATGTAATTCTCTTAGCTAATTAAAGAAGTGTTTTCGACTTTTACTATTTATGATAAATGTGAAATCTATGATAATTAAGAAATTACAGATTGTAACCATATGGTTACAAAGGCTTTAAAATAATCCACATTTGGTAGTAATGTCTTTTATTCGTTGTTTTACAAAAAGAACGTTCACATAATGAAACAGAATTAAATTTTACTTATTTGGGTGAAAGATTTTGAAGTAGTTTTTAGTAGCTGAAAGATACAACCTGGAGTCACACTTGTCACATTTGATATGACTCATACCTTTGCCACAATATCTGTAACGTCGTTTATGTAAATACAGTACGACCTCGATAATCCGAACTAATTATTGCAAAGTGGTGTTCGGATTATCAAACAGTTATTTGTTTTAAACCAGGCCTCTCCAACTCCGGTGCTATTGCCGCTCCGGCCGAGCGCTGGGAATTAAATGCAAGAATATGATGCTGTCTGTCTCTGTCGCGCAAAGGCGGCTGTACTGCGGACGAGTGAGAAAGGCAGTGGACAGTGTGAACGCTTGCGGGGGACGAGCGCGCCGCCGGCTGCCATGTGACCCGTGGTCCTCTTGACACGGGCCTTCCGTCGAGGTGGTGTGTCCTCTGTTCGCTTCCTCGGGTTGCTGTGGTTGTGGCCAAACTTCCTGTGGGTTCGGGGCTTCCGCGCTGGAAGCCTCTCTTCTGGTGTATCGGTTACCGGAGAGTGGTTGGCTGTCGAGGTAGTTACCGACAGAATCCATCAAATTTAACGGTACCCCCTCGCTCGGAGATCCGGGTGGCGTGGTCGACTCGCCGTCGTACCCCGTCGCTTCGGAGTAGCTGTCGGCGACGTATCCTAGGTTGGCCGGGTATCCTCCGTAGTAGGGCCCCAGGTATCCGGGATATACGCTGAAGACGGGCCTCAGGTGACTGGGATGTCGGCTGGGGAAGGGCCCCAGGTGTGGGAGGGGCTGGCTGGAGATGGTCCCCACGTTGGCCCCATGTGAACGCTTGCGGGGGACGTGCGCGCCGCCGGCTGCCATGTGACCCGTGGTCCTCTTGACACGGGCCTTCCGTCGAGGTGGTGTGTCCTAGGGTTGCGGAGCCGTGGTAGTGGTTGGAATTATTGGAAGGCTCTGGGATATCCCCCTCGACGTCGCTCTTGCGTCTGCTCCGTGTAGGCCGGGTCTGGACATCTCAGGGACTGCGGAAGCTTCGGGTCGTGACGCTAGGGCGAGGTTCACTCGTCGAGTCGGAAGTTTGGCGTGTCGTTCCACTGGGAGGTGGAGTGCGAAGTCGGTCGGAGGTCGGGTGCCGTCGTTGGTGTTCTGGAGATCCGATTTGTGGACGTGGGGGACCTGGAGAACCGATGGGGGGACCTGGAGATCCATTGGATGGACGTGGGGGATCTGGAGATCCGATGGCGGGACCTGGAGATCCGATTTGTGACGTGGGGGACCTGGAGATCCGATCATGGGATCGGTGATGGAGATCGGATGTCCGGGTCCTGGAGATCCGATCTCCAGGTCCCCCATCCGATCTTCAGGTCCCCCACGTCCATCCAATCGGATCTCCAGGTCCCACCATCGGATCTCCAGGTCCCATCATCGATCGGATCTCCAGGTCCCATCATCGGATCTCCAGGTCCATCTCCAATGTTAAAATTGACAAGTATCGGATGTCACGTGACTCCATTCGAGTAGGTCAATTTTCATCACTTTTAAAGCACCAGTTAACGCCATTAACTGGTTAACGCCATTAAGTTAAATTTCAAAAAACTTCGTTTATATACTTATTTTCCATATTATGTTCAATTTCTGAAAGACACAGTATAAATTACTTATACACACCTATGTATGCATACACCGTATGTCTAAAGCCGACATCGGCCAGTTCTGAGAAAGGACAAACAAAAGTGAGACGACGGATAAGAAACAACCGCATACGCATCGAAGGTAGTGAGGGAATAATACCGGCCCTCGTACCAGACTACGTTAGTCGTTAGAAGTGTACTTTTCACAACAGGCCGACATTGGCTTTACATACACTGTACATGAAAATGGGATCAAACATGCAAATACACGGTGATCAGATCGTTCTGACGTTACGTCAAATGACTTGGTGTGATATCGCATCAGAATAATATGACTATGCCTCAAGAGACGTTTTAGAGTATACGGGACTGCATACCAAACATTAGAATATAACTTGAATATAATCATAATCATAATCATAACATAGTATAAAACAAAGTCGCTTCCCGCTGTCTGTCCTTATGTATGCTTAGATCTTTAAAACTACGCAACGGATTTTGATGCGGTTTTAATAGATAGAGTGATTCAAGAGGAAGGTTTATATATATAATACATGCATAATATAGTAGAGAAACACTGATAATTTTAGAGGTTTCTAATGTGATGTCGTAAACCGGGCGAAGCCGGGGCGGGTCGCTAGTAAGATTTATAATGTTACCAATTTCTTATCCGCGAATCCTTTTTTCAAGTGGTATTAGGCATTAGCTATTTATTTTTGATATATGTATTACATTTTCATATTCTGGTATTTATTTGTGCTGTGTTTTTAATAGTTCAGGACACTAAAGATGTACTTGGCGTACTTATTTTTTTTGTACATATATGATATTTTCAAGCTTTTATTTTATTTTTCACCTTACAGTACACAGGAAATCCGACTCTCGAAGGCTTGTGTATTAGGTAAACAAAGAAATGAATTTTTACAATGTCTGTAAACATCCCTTCATCTATAGAGGGCTCTTGTACTACGAGATTGTAAGTGGAATATAAGGGAGCAAGATACGGTACAGGTCCCTATAAAAGGCGGTTATTTTCCGTTATGAATTCAGAGTTTTAGCGTTACCTACTCGTTATATTCGACGACGTGTACGAGTCGTCGATCATCCGGTGACCTCATTATTATCAGGCATCGCATCAGTTATCACGTTATCACATCACACATCAGTTTACGTTGCGCTCACGGAAAAGGGGGAGTTCCTAGTATTACCGTTTGTTGTTTTTTGTAGTCATTATCTATAAATATTGGAATATAATGGTCCCCACCTTCAATAAAAGTCGCCGCTTACAGCATTTTACCAATACTCGTAAAAATAGAGTACAAAGCATTGTGTTCGGAGCTAAAAATATCTACTGATTAACACGTTCCAGCAATGTCGATCTGTCGTGTAAATTGTCCTCAGTGATATCATCATTTTTGGAGTTAAGACTTTGAAATGACTGATGTGATGACTAGAGCCCGGAGGTTATTAATAGATGCTTACTTTACCAGGGACGGCTCCAGGATACTACGTATACAGGTCTTTACCGATACATGTGTTGGTGACTGTTGTAGCCCAACCAATCGGCAAAGGAACCATAGTCCCAAAACACGGTAACCGACACTATAACGCGTCCGTACTGCCACTCTTGGTTCCATAAATTATCAGTAACTGTTTCATATGTTCAGGAGTTAAGCTCTGGCGCCTGCCACTTAAAATAGCTGCCTGTACCCATCTGCCTCAACGAGTCACAATGTACTGGTACCCTTGGTAGAACGTATGAAAAATTTTCCTTATTAATGGTTTTCGCAAATACTTGTTTCACGTTCGCTATAAGGCTGTCTACATTAGGAAAACACTCCCTAACAGTTTTGGCAATTCGGTGGAGTTCATGTGCCAAACATGCAACATGCAAATATGTAGTCTTTGGACCAAAAGAAGGATCCCGAGACCTTAAATGTCCAGACATTTATAGTAAAACTGGGTGCACACCGGTTAGTCAAAACAAGACACAGCAAGGCAAGCTTAGTTTCTGTTGTTTAGGTTGATATTTATGGTATATAACACAAATCGGTTAGTCATTGCATGCATGCAAATTACATGTTTTGTTTTGGCTTGCCTTGACTAACCGGTGTGCGCCCAGGCTTTGTAACGAACACACGACAGCCAGTTTGAGGATTCCCCGGTGTTCAGTTGGGGATTCCCGGCGTTTGGTTTTCAGCAGTCGGCACGCTTAATACGCTCAGTTACAATAATAATAATAATAAGATATTTATTTATATTACAAGCTTTACAAACCATAGACATATGTACAGTTACAATTTGTTTTATTTACTATGAAACTTCGATCAAAATCAGGGGATCAAATCTTAAATGTTCTTTTGAACTTATTTTACTCACTATGTTTAATTTCATTATTCATCAATATATTTCTTGTCGTTTCGTATACAGACCGTGAAAAGTACATATTCATTATAACGCCCACTTCGTTATTCATCATAGGACAGACCAGGCGAATTTATGCCCGAACTCTAATAGTGACACCGACTTGCTTTTTCCTACAACGAACACCTGCGAATTAGTAGGTAGGTAGGAACTACTTGGACGGTGAGAGAGTGAATTTGTTAAAATAATGATTTAACATGTGTTTCAAGACAGCCGAAAAAGTTCAAATTGTTTCGTGGTATTATCAAGGGCAGTCAAGGCGATAACACGATAACATTTTCTTGGGAATATTGTTTTTACCGATGAATTAACTTTTTCACCAATTAGTAAACATAATCCAAACGATACACGATATTGGTCGCGAGAAAATTTACATAAATTTTATGAACTTCGTACTCAGTAGGTAACCTCAAAAACTTAATTTTATTATTGGACCATTTTTTTCGATGGCCAACTCAACTGGTACAAAAAATTGTTCTATTATTCAGAAATTAGTAGGTGCTAAGTTTAATGGAACTTGGTTTCAGCACTATGGTTGCCCTGTGCATAACACTGTTGCAGTTCGACAATATTTGGAGGGAATATTTCCGAATCGGCTTATTTCTGGACATGGTGGAGCTACTTAAAATAAAAAAATATGGTTTTACGGAAGATAGACCCATTAGTTTGCAAGAACTTCGATTAAATATTGAAAATGCCTGTCAAACTAATACCCCTGTTATGCTGAGAAATGTTTACCAAAAAGTGTATAATAGCATGGTATATTGCAAATATGTTATTTACATGCTACTACAACATCGAAGTAATTTTAACGATCTTAAGAGAAACACACTATATTATTTCCCCCAATTTTAGTATCACTTATGGTATTCTCTGACGTGAATAAGTTTCGTTTCCCCTACGGACGGTCCTGATCTTTCTCTTCCTACGAACAATCTAATCTAGAATGATTTAGCTTCTGATTTAACTAACTGGATGCCTCTATCAATAAAAGAACCGTTTATATAAGGGGCTGAAACGACGATCAGATCTACAAGGTCACTAATTTTACCATTAAGAAATTGAAGTACATAATAGATATGAGTAATGAGAGTATGGAACAATATAGAGAAGAATATAATGTATCGATAACGATAGATCGCCGTCAGGCGTCATTGGACGCCAATTTAGATTATTGTATCGCTCGTATAAGTTTTTTTACTAGAAAAAATAAATTGGTGGTATCGGAGTAAAATAATGGCCACCTAGGAAAAGGCAATTGATGAGTGGCTAAATGTAAAAATAAATATTATCAGCTTGTAAACATATTAATAATTATACACCTGTACCCAAAGATAGCGGGGAATGATAGAAATACTTTCTATAAAAATCGGCTAAGTGCCTAATGCGTCATAGGCTGTAGGATAAGTCCGCGAACAAGAATAATGATTTTTTTATACATTCACACGTTAGTTTTCTAAACAGCATGACACATATCGTTATTTCAAATTTTTATTTTATGGCACATAACTTTTTTCTCGGTATAGACGCAAGGACAGTTAACGGTTTCTAGTTTTTATTAGTTATCAACACAAACACTTTATACGACAACGCTAAGTGAGCTACTCTCCGGCCGGTATATAAGTTAGCCCATGATCCCGTTCCTGGCCGACTATCCCGGCGACCTTGACGCGAACTAAGCAGTTAGTTCTGTCCAGAATTCGACAGTTTTTAGTTACGCTGGCCACGCTTATGAATATATGTACATGTCCTTGTTTTCGGTACTAATTATAAATTGTGTTTCTGTGACAGATTATTGTTTTAATGATATTTTTCCGTTTTGCCATCATATTAATTATAAAATAAAGTGCACGGCTTCGTTGTATGACAAATTATCTAAAATGGTTCGTGGCCTTCCTGACTTAAACGTCCGTAATGGTCTAATATACTCTATGGTTTGTGAAACATTTTTGAGGTGGTGGTATAGACTCAGTGTGTAAGACATTTAAAATGCACTGCACATTGCAACAATAAACAACGTGGTATTCATCAGTGGCAGTTCCAGTTTGATTTGTGGTTAATGCTTTGCGTTTGCCAGTTATCATTTCAGTTAGTGGATAAAGTACATTTTCAACAATTTATGGAATAAGCTCCGCTTATCTTCGCCAAAATTTTATATCGCAGGTGGTCAAAAGAATCATGAATAAAATAAAATCAGTGTTCGAAATAAATATGTCTACATGACTGTCAATGAAACGACAGATCGGCAATTGAATAAAGCGGTACATATACTTGTACGATGTTTGGAGTTAGTTCAATAGAAAATTAGTGTATATTCAGACAGACGTAGTGTAGCTATTCGGAAAAAATGCAAAACTATGATAAACAAGAATCCAGGATATTCAACAGTGTTACGGATTTGGGATGAACTTAAGAATTCCAATGGTGTCAATGATTTTAAACAATTTTATTCGCATGTACCTCTTACTTCTGTTGACGTAGAATGGTCATTTTCGATTTGTAAGACTCATGCGGCCAAATCGTATGAATATAACTGAACAATCTATTGAAGCTATGTTAGTCATCTTGTAATACTGTGATTCTTTGACACAACCCTTTAGTGCACCAATAACACAATAATCATTGAGTTTGTTAGTGTAAGTGTTTTATTGAGCTTTATTGTTCTTGTTTATGCTAATTTCATGGAACCTAAGTGCGGCCCTGGTATGCAACAAAAAGATTCTGTCTCTAATAGGTACATAATATGTTTCTATGCACATTCATAACTACTCCAACATTATCTATCGACGTGAAGGTCTTCACATCAATTAATACAAATAAGTGTATAATTTAAGAGCTTATAAAAATATATAAAGCATACAAACTGTTTGGAACGCCCCCCCTCATTGTGTTCTTATCTAGATATTTTTAATCGAATGAAAATAAAAAGGTGTTTTTGATATATAACGAATAAGGTCCGGTGTTATTGTTGTATGTACATGATGTTTTTGTAAAATAATTTTAAATGCCATTTTTTAGGATGGTCACAATTTTTTTTTTTTTTTGGAGAAATAAAAATGTACTTAGCTACATTTTGCATATCTTGTAAAGTAAATTGCTTTATTTTACCTTATAATAATTTCCAAAATTGTTTTCCTCTTTATATAATTTGGACATTTTCAAAAATTGTATCAAAAGCTCTGATCCAAATTAACCCTCTGAATGTCCCCCCCCCCCCACACGGGACATGCTGACGAGGAGAGAGCTCAGTCGTCCAGTAGTTTCCTGGCTGTTCAAGACGAATGCAAGGTGAATGTCATTTAGTCTACTTTCATCCTTTAACCTTGGTAAATTACCTTTTTTGCATTTGTGATTCGCAATTTTCTAGTTGCACTTGAGAATTTTTCTAGATTTCACTGTTTATTTTGTTGCCTACCTGGCTAAGTTAATTACTTAAGTACGTACTACTTTATTAAGTTTTGAAAAAAATGAGAAGTTGATTTTGGATGTGAGAAGTTTAAGATTATTTTTTCATTTGGAACATTTTCTTGTTAAGTATAATTTGACAAGTTTTCACGGTTGAAACATTAAATTACATTTTTTGTGGCTTGACGTGTTTTTCGATTTTCCATTGTGTAAAGAGCGAATTTTAATGTTTTTGGTGCTAGGAATCTCAGATTCTGTCGTACCACAAAGTGTGAAAAAAGCATGAAGTCGGTCAGAGGGGTAAAGAAGGTGAATAAACAAATGGAGAGTATGTAACTGAATAACATATTCTATTATAGCACGAGATCCGACCGCATGCTTTCTGTCCTCATAATATTATGACGACAGAAGAGACGCATCATATTGTTATGTACATATTTCTCGTGGGTTCTTCAATTAATTCCACAATAACTTCAAACACTTTTATTTCTCGTGATCTTTACAGTTCAACAGCTCATAAACAACTACATAAACAACTCCTAAACAACTGTCAGGGGTGTTTGGCCTACTTATATACCCAAAAACTATACAATTCCAGAATGACATCAAGAAACATCTAGTAAAATCCTGACATTTCTAAGTTGTCAAAATGATATATCACAGAACAACGAATAAAAATAAAAAAATAACAATAGTTCCATTCATTGACCCTGGCATTTCTGTGACAATATAATGTTATAGGATGCGTCGGAAATTAAAGGTGTATGTTTAACCAGAGCCAATTTCTCCGAAAAAAACTGCTACGCACTACAAAAAGGACAATGCCGGTCCTTGCTCGGCTGGGCGAAACAATTTTTATTCCTCTTAACTTTTTTTGTCAGATTCACGATTCGGCAGAAAAATTGAAAAAAAACCTGTGATAATGAAAGAAATATTTCTGTGTTTTTCGAGTATTTGAAGCCGGAATAAATAGTGGCGTCTGTGAGTCGGACGAACATTGATCTTGATTTACTCGGATCGAGAGTACCTCCCCCCAGTTTTCGAGGATGGTGAACCCGATGCCGGTGTCAGAATGTCTCTTTGGGATTGCGCAACCCCCCAAAACGGCCAAAAACCTACATCATTTCCCCCCCTACATAATTTCCTTGTAAAAAAACGTATGTTTCCCCGTTTTCGAGGATTTTGAGCACGGTGGTGGTGTTGAAGATTATTTCCGACCCCCCACCAACCCCTCCACCGGTCAAGACTCACCCCCCGAAAGGGATATTTTTTTTATATCAGCGACAAACCGTCGGTCCTCCCGTTTTCGGTGGTGGTCCATTTACTTTGTTTCATTTAAATGCCATTAAATTGGTGGAAAACGTCTCTGAACACCGCGCAAAATGTTCGGCGGCGCGCTGACAGCCGAGCGAGGTATAGTAGGCGGGGAAGCGAGGGGAAGCGGCGGCAGCGACCAGCAAATTTCGCGCGGTGTTCAGAGGCGTTTTACACCAATTTAATGGCATTTAAATGAAACAAAGTAAATGGACGAATTGTAGTTTCCACTCTGTAGTTTCCGAATCCGTCGAGAAAATGTTATTTAATCTATCGCTCGACGTGTTATGGAATATTCAAAATACGATGTAAAAAACTTTATTCGACTATTGTGCAAAAACTATTCATCGGACATAATCCAGTTTTTGCACACTCATTCTTCGTGATATTACCTACATTTTCCCACAAGATTGACTCTTCTAATGCAAAAATACTCGAATTACGAATTTATTAAGAAAAGGTAATTTTTTGCGTTTTTTCCGAGTTTTCTCAGCGAAAAATGTATCGATTGACTTGATTTTTTTTTCATTTTAAACGTTTTTGAATTCTCTACAACTTTCCTATTGGATGCGATGTAATTGCTTCAATAGCTTTTCTTCTATAAGCAAAAAACTGGAAAAACTCCATTTTTTTCACTAATTTGTTGTTAAAAAAAAAAGTGCAACTATTTCCTAGACCAATTCATATACGTTTTCATCTAAGGACTGAACTTAAAAGTATCCCGTAGTCGGATTTCAGGTATCAATCATGTCATGTCAAAAAGCTCTATTGACTGGCCTATTGTGATAATAGAACTAATTATAGCAGATAGAAAAGAAGGGTTGTCGTTTAGCCAATTTTAGCCAAGCGGAAAAATATAGAAGAAGTAAAGCAGGCATCCAGAAGTTATGTAGTCAATATGCCAAGTTTAACACGGTCGAAAATGTGGGAAAAGGGGAACCCAAACGAAAAAACAGTATTAAAGATGATGCTGCTATCATTACAATTTTACGTTTATGCAGGACGATGCGAAACATAAGGCTCGCTCTACGATGGAATATTTAAAGAGACAAATAGTTGATTTGCTTGAATGGCCTCCGCAATCACCGGATCTTAACTCTCTGGAAAATATTTGGTCACAACTAAATGCTGATATTTCTCCGAACTGCAAACCAATAAAAAAACCGTTTTATTCTCGGCTCATTCATTACCGTGGAATTCTGTACCAAAAAATTACATAGACACGTTAGTGCGCAGTGTGCCTCGGCGATTACCTGTCATTGAGGCCAAATGTGGGCATAATATTAAATACATTTTATTGTCAGAAAATGTACGGGCCACTTAATTGTGTCCAGCAGATTGAGGTATTAAGCAACTGTTTCTAATATGCTGCCAAAAACAACTCTAGATATTACCCTCATAATTACTGTAGTAGGTATAACTTTTAAACTTGTTGCTTCTTATGTTATTATACATTCTGTTTAGGAAATATATACTAATTGAGTTCTTATTGTTTTATTTTTTTAAGGAGTACTGAGCTCTCAATTCTGACCAGTACTGTTTACACCACATTTGCCTTTAATTCCCGACACATTGCATTCTATAATATTTTGAGGACAGAAATCATGCGGTAGGATCTTGGACCATTATGATAAATACAAGTGTAAGCTTTTTATGGTAATTATATTTAAAACAAATCACAAAACCATTACAAACGTACAATTATTGGAACATTACGGAAAATATATTACAGATCTGTCATTTCCGACAAATATCTCCCGAATCCCCGCTTCCTCGTTTCCTTGGTTCCTCCAGAATGTTTGTTTTATTTCCAGGCACACCATAACTCAAACATTCGCGCGTGTCCACTTGAGTCATAGGCCGCTATCTACTGCTGACACGGCCCTTCCTGACTTTCACGCGTCCCTGCGTGTAATTACGGCGGAAAAGCCCCTGCTTGTGAAATAAATAGGTTTGTAATTACTAATTACAAGAGTAGTCCGTGACAATTTTTCTTTGAGTCTTGAGGCGTCCCCCAGACATTTTTTAAAACTCAATACTACTGAACTAACTATTGCTACCCTTAAGGCCCTTCACGAATCCTACCGCGGGCAACTATATTTGACTGTGTAGTCAAATAAGGCCCTTCACGAATATACCGCGGGCAACTATATTTGACTGTGTAGTCAAATAAGGCCCTTCACGAATCCTTCCACCTTACCTTCCAGATACAGTGAGTGTGTCCGCAGGTTTAACCCGCAACATTTAATCCAGCCATCTGTCCAATCTTTACCTTATGACTTAATCGTTCTTAAATACATGGATGGCAAGTTAATATTTCTGACTCCTCAGTTCCTCAAAAGAGCTTATACGTTACGTTAAAGGAGCTTATTCCATCCAAACAGTATTTATGTCCCTTTTATCTCATTTTCTGTATCCAATTCTGATGACTATTCCATGGGTTCAAGGCTACCGCCTTTGCTGAAATGGCAAAACAACATCCGAGAGGAACCGTTCACATTGAGGGACCTCAGAACGGACAGTCTACAACAGGTTGCGCTTCCAGGTGCAATCAAAAGATCCTGAACCCTTCCTCCGTTTTTCCTTTTAATATTTCTGAGCATTTTCATCATAACTTTCATTGAAGAATTCATAGATACTCTGAAACTTAGAATTTCCTTAAGTGTCACGTTTACATAATGCCATGCAAAAGATTTATTAACAACTCCTTTTTATCATATTTAATTCACGTCAAAAAGTTTGTAATATTGACAAGATCTTTAAAATTACCTATCCAGTGATAAATTATTTAATCGTAATTGAAACTCACAAAACAATAAACAGTTTATACAAATGAATAATATTATAGTCTATAGCCACTATCAATTCGGCGCTCAATACATAAATAATCTAGAGTTAATGTTAGACTTCAAGAAACAATCAACATAATGCCATTCTCAATAATAAGCTATAAACATAAATTGCTGAGTCAAATTTTCCAACAGCCTAATACCATAATTAGTTTAAATACTACTCGAGACCCGTTCTGAATCTTTTTGGTCTAGTTACAATAGCTTAAAATAAATCACAACATTAATATTGGGACTTAAATAGCTTAGTCAGTATTTTTGAAGGGACTCGTCATGTGATCCACTGAGAAGAACAATAATAGTCTACCAGTCGGAATGGTTCACAGTTACAAATACTTGATTTTTAAATATGAAATAAAGGGTGATTTCGCTTGGTTTGTTTTATCCAAATCGGATTTCTTTCTTATGAAATTATAAGATAGTTTATCACATAACACATTCACTTATATTGTTTAATTTTTAAAAGACTTTATTTTAACAAAGTATAATCAAACTTAAGGTCTACTATCTGAGCTGAAGTTCAAAAACAGAATGAATTTCCCCTGACTTTTTCATATCACAGTTGTCGAGGCATACATATACTAAATCTTAAAACTAAATCAATTATTGCCAGCGCCTTCAAAACCTAAACAATAACAAAACATTTCCATGCAGCACATGCGAACCATGATGCGTCACCATAACTTGAAATGCCTACACTTACTCTTTTGATTAGTTTCCAATGCCTAACCAACCTTTATTTTAGATAAATAGATGCAAAACCTAAATTATTTTTGATTAAATATATTCAGTAACAATATTTTGTAATTCTAAAATTGAAAACTATACAATTTATTTTTCGGGACATTAATTCACAAAAATAGACTGGAAAACTTGAAAAACAATCGAAACAATCAAACACAAATGTGAATATATGAATACATTTGTAGCTTTTATTTAACCTTCTATGCACCGCAAAGTCTGGATATCTCCACATACTTACATACATACATATGTAAACAACACCTTTTTCTAATCTAGCAATTGAATTGGCATAAACTATATACACATATCCTTTGACAAGACACTGTGTGCCTCTTGTAACTAAAACACCACTACCTCATGTACATTGTATGTACATACATGTACAAGACAAGTACAATGTATGTATATACCTTAAGTCTGGTTGCTTATCTTCACATCACCTATGTATGTATGTTAGTAATACCTATGTACATACATATGTATGTATGTATGTATCTTCTCATCAAAATATGTTATGCAAAGAAACTGCAAAGAACCCCTGTATATCGATTTATAAAAATGCTTAAGCAACAACACTATTTTAGAACGAAATTCACCATTTGTTGATCGCTTTTAAACTCTCAACTTCAACTACATATAACTGCTAAATGTATGTACATACATGTAATATAACATATAACATATACATAATAAATGTATGTATATACATATAAATGTATGTATGTATGTATGTAAACAGTAAAATACCAGTTGATACCTTTCTTTGTTTAAAAACATTTCTCCAAGAACGGAAATATGCATTCAGAATATTTATTTATCTCAGGAGGATCTGCATCGAACTAAAATTACAGTGTGTCTAAAATAATATCCATGGGCATGAATGAATTTAATGAATTTGACTTTAAAGGTTTACATATATATGTAGATTCCACAGTATTTAATTATCCAGTAGAAACATCACATATGTATCTACATATGTACATAGTATATGGCACCCTTACGAGAATAAATACTTAGTACCAATTTCAAAACAAATACGTACAAACACAAAAACCTAACAATGCATAAGTATTGCAAACTATGCGTTCAGTTGACAATCAGATGAACAATACCTTTTACATATCTTTTTTTATCAACTAACTGCTGGAAGTAAGGTTTCCACACTTCTTACAATACACAACTTTTAAACAATACACTAGACAAAAAGGGTGGAACTACCCTCAAATACATGTCATACATCAATCTCAATAAAATATGTTAAATGATTTATCTCCAGTACATATCAACATATATACCAATATTACTTAGGACTCACTGTGCATTTTTCCAATTATTTTCAATAAATATTGACACTAAGAAATGTTACATTTGACGTTATTGGGCATCAGTAAACATATTTGCTCCTTTCTAAGCCAATCCAAATATGTATAGGTTAATGTATTTTGATTCCACATTTGACTACCAGGCAATGATTTGTGACAATCAAGCTATTTAATTTAGTATTTACCTAGGTGGCATCACTCTATTAAACCATAAAACAATAATACTGAAATTTGGGTTAACACTTACCAAGTAGTTGACACATTTTTTTTCTCTAAAATCTGGACTAACCTGCCCATACTTTCAATTACAACCTTACTTAACCTATTTGAAAGGCTTGCTTCTTCATATCGACATTGTTTACCAAGACCTTTCCTCCAAGGCCCAATTAAAGCATACATTTGATAATTTTCCCAACATTTTGGACAACAAAACTAGACCGACTTTCCAGAACTGTCTATTTATCGGTATGCTCCACGGTAACAAACCATCAACGCATCGTATCTCATCATATTCACAGGACAACCCATTATGTTTTCTCGAATCATTTATTTAAAACCACCATCGGCTCTTTAAACCCATGTTTCCATTACTTATTACCCACGTCAAGGAATAAATCCTTAACCAAAACTCTCTTCTTGAACTGTGGCGATTTTTTTCACAATCACTTTTTCACTTCGCGTACCAACAAATAACAACAACAAGGACGAGACATTTACCCCACTTCTGATGTAAGCTTTTTTATGGTAATTATATTTAAAACAAATCACAAAACCATTACAAACGTACAATTATTGGAACATTACGGAAAATATATTACAGATCTGTCACTTGCGACAAATATCTCCCGAATCCCCGCTTCCTCGTTTCCTTGGTTCCTCGCGAATGTTTGCTTTATTTCCAGGCACACCATAACTCAAACATTCGCGCGGGTCCACTTGAGTCATAGGCCGCTATCTACTGCTGACACAAGTAATTGAAGAATCGTCGAACCTTGAAATGAAATATTACTTTTTCGAGACGATGGCTATATTTTTTACATTTTATCTATCAAAAGTTTTCTTTAATTAAGATCATCGCATAAGTCGAGAGGCTAGGCGAGAGATAACTGATAACAGAGATAACGAATAGTTTTACGCATGACATTTTTTCTTTTGTCTAATAATATGATATTAATCGGTAGACTTCAGAAAAAATTAAAATATGTAATGAATGGACGTGCAAATGCAAATAAAGCATTAATTTATATTTATTCGCGATTAAATAAATTCATGAAATATACTTGGGTGCTTGATGTTGACATATTAAACGTTTGGGTTTTGGTTTCGGCAAACCAAAAAAAAAAGGAAGAAAAAAATTGTATGGAGCTTTTCAGGGACGACGTAGATACTCATCTGAAAAAGAAGCGACTTTCCATTTAAAAAAAAACACTACCTCGATTAAATTATATGATTTCTGACGATCAATTGTTTTTTCTTATATCGTGTTATAAAAATGTATGCAAATCTCTATAACTTTTGTCTGAGGAACTATTTTCTAATTTCAATAATAAACTCACAATAACTTGTCAAATTATAAAAATTAACGCTGTACATATGTATTATATGAATTACATATGTATGTAGACAGTATTACTACAAAATCCAGGTCTTAAAACCAAATCTCGCAGCCAATTTCAGTTAATCTGGGCTATTACTTGATTACTAAAAATGACGGGTTTTATTTATCTATTTTCGACTGGTTTTTCGTTTGTTTAGAATAGAACAAAAGGTGACGCGATATCAATCGTTTTTAACGTAAACATGTAGGTAAGTATGAATTATACCCGCACATTTCATTTACGTGTCCTTTCAAAATAAATACATATCTATATGTTCTTACACAACACAATTGTACATATGTATGTATGTATATCGATTTTCGTTTTTTTCCACGACATATAGTTGTCCTATTTACTAACATATACGAACAATACGTATTTGCTTTCAATGGGATGTCATTGTTCAATGTTTAGATAGCCCCTACAGGGTGAATGCCGAGAGAATACAGAGAGAATGCCCTATATTTGGTGTTGTAATGTCTTACAATTAATTTCACCCTATAATTTCAAATTATCTGTGCGGAAGGAAGTGGCTATTATTATTATTTTGCCATGGCGCACGACTTAAGATTATTTCGGTAACGTTTGTTTACGTTCTGAGGGAACCCAGAAAACTCAGAATTACCAAATTAGGCTGTGCGGTGGATTGGCATCTATGCATCCACATCTTCACTTTTAGTGGTTGCATATCAAGCCCTGACAGAGAAAGCGAAACATTAAAAATCTCTTCCCAGGCTAAAGTTCGCGACTGTTAAGTTACGTGACAGCTCTAATATATGCAAATATATGATTTTTTTTGTAATATATAGTAGACTCGCGGTAATGTGAACTTGCGCGTTATGCGAACGACTCAGTAATGTGAACAGCAAAATATTTCCATTAATACTCGGTAGTACGAACGGCCAATTTTTCGTTAATGTAAACAAAGTGTACTATACAAATGGTTTCTTAAGCAACGAAAAATAAACTTTAATGCAAGCGACGGATGGCTGCAAAAATTAAAAGGCGATATGGAATAATACTTGGAAATCGAGGGTGAAAAACTGTCGTTGTAGCCTGAACTTAGTCCATTTACAGTAGAACTACTTCGAATCCTAATGAAGTGAACCGAAGCAACACCAAGTAGTCTACAGTAACAGCAAAAATGCATGGATCACACAAGAAATTTTCAAAAATTGGTTCTTTAAACACTTTTGTACTCGAGGTAAGTTAACAGAAATTTATCTCCATGAAAATAAAAATCTATAAAACATTTGATTATGGGTCAAAGCATTCCTGAGAAAGGAAAATTTGCCATAAAAGGCCATGCTCCTTTTAGATAATGCTCCATCACATCTATCGTCAGTTATTCAACCTCTAGATCAAAACGTTTTGAGACTTACTAAACAATATTATAGGAAGAGCTTGCTAAGTTCCGTCATATCCAAAGGTCAAGGTATAGCAAATGCACTTAAAACGATAACTTTAAAAGATGCTGTGATACATTTGCATATGGCCTGGCAACGACTGGAAGCCTTAGTAATTATTGAAACATGTTGGCATAACATTTTGGGAAAAACATTTGTGATGATGAAGACGAGACGACTTACCTTTGGCAAGACTTCGAAAGTTGGCAAGACTAGAAACTGTGATAAATGATACTATCGATTTGTTGCTAGCAGTTGAACCAGCTGAGTATAGCACAACGGATATCGAGGAATGGAATAAATACATTATTCAGACTGATTCGGGAGACGATGATGAAGATGAAAGTGACGATTGTAAAGTTGCGGAAGTACAGCAAAAAAAATCGCATCATAAGGTCATCCAAGCATTAAAGGTGGTTTCCCTATGGGTAGAACATAATCATATCGACATCAGTGAAATAATAGCTTTAAAAACTAAAGAAGAAAAAGCTGTGGCAGCAAGTTTGGCCGGCAAAAAAGTTCAAACCAAAATTACGTCATATTTTAAATAATAAACATATTATTATAAATAGCTATTCAAAAAACTAGTTTGTTTTATTTCATTAATATGTGTCAGACATGACTCAGTCTGTCGGCATCACAAACCCCCAGTAGTGTGAACAATCTCGTTAATATGAATATAGTTATTTTTTTTGTGTTCACATTAACGCGAGTCTACTGTAATATATTAAATAGGTAATAGAAAATAAACATGCTTTTTTGTTTAAATTAACAATAACAATATGTAGTTGGTACTACTTCCCAGGGTACTGCCTTATTAATTTGGTAACGTTTATTTTTGATCATTTCTATAATTACTAGGTATATGTGTTTATTATATTGGGTAATTCGGAACATTCCTTATATGAGCACATCGGTGCGTTTTATTCATTAACCAACAAAAAAGTTCACTTTATGTCTGAATTTCCAAAATCAAGTGCTTCGAATTTCCTTCCTGCTAAAATAAAGCCCTACTCAATCAGTTTTAAATTTTAGGTTTGTATCCTGATTAAGTTTCTGTGATGTGCAATACTAATAAGCCCGGGCGCACAATGGATGCGGAAACGTGTGGATCTTTGAGACGCGCGAAAATATACGCTTATATGCACACGAATCAACCTGCCAGTATTGTGAGAACAATGTAGATTAGTAGGTTGGGATCATCACTATCATTAGTGCCTTTTGGCGCGGTAATGGACATTCGCACTTTTCTGCACCCAATGCGAGTCCGGGCTAAAGATATGATATTTCGCAGCATATAACATAACCTTATTCGCAGAACTAGTCTATTTGTACTAGTCTAGAGATATTTTTTGAAGCGTTTGAGTCGAGCAATCTCGGATTCCAACAGAACCGCACAAAGGCAAGGGCGTAGCCAGAGGGGCAGATGGGGAGATCACCCCAAAGGGTCAAGTAAAAACCAAAATACTCGGGGAATGCGGTTGCCCGTTGCCTGTAGTGACCTTTTTTTTTTTTTGGCTTTTATGTTTAATCTGCAGCGATCGCCCCCCCCAAAGGGTCAAGTAAAAACCGAAATACTCGGGGGAATGCGGTTGCCCATGGCTGTAGTGACCTTTTTTCTTGGCTTTTTGTTTAATCTGCAGCGATCGCCCCCCCCCCCAAAGGGTCAAGTAAAAACCGAAATACTCGGGGGAATGCGGTTGCCCTTGGCTGTAGTGACTTTTTTTTTTGGCTTTTTTGTTTTATTTGCAGCGATCGCTTCGGGCTTTGTGGTTGCCGTGTGGGCCTCTACTGACCTTTTTTTTTTTTGGCTTTTTGTTTCATCTGCATTGAGCCCCCCCCAAAGATAACTACTGGCTACGCCCTTGCACAAAGGAGTAGGCAGCAGTGGCAGTTGGAGGAATTAAAAATTTTCGGATTTTCGTAAGAAAACGTTGGCTCCACATCATATCTTGGCGAGTGATTGTTGCACTCAAATAGAAGGCAATTATAGCAAAAACAACTTCAAATAAACTTGGAACAAAAAATTAAAAAAAGACGGCTTCTTGCTCACCAGAAGATATTGGTAACGACTTTTATTTTTTTTTCTTTAAAATATGTTTTTTCCATAGTTATCAAGTGAAGTATAAACACTTGTTATAACTTAAACCTTTTATAAAATATAAGAAACGAGATGCTGGTATGAAATACAAATTGTGATTCCCATAACTTTAACAGATCTCGATATTTCGAAAAAGTAACAAGAATAAAAATAATTTCTATTTACTGGTGGTGATTAAGAAAAAAAAATGTATCGCAAATATTTTGCAAGCCGTGTCTAAGAATTCCTGGTGAGGCTGACATTTTTTGGAAAGTCTGTATTTTTTTGCTATTATGACATTCTGTTTAGATTTAATAATCACTCCCTAAAATAAGATGTGAATCCCATGTTTCGACACACTATTACACGGGGTGTCCAAAAAGTCTCCTGCCAAACGGAAACCGGATACTAGACATGATTGATTTTATGTCGATTTAACCTAACTTACCTATCCAAAAATGCTTCCTAAGGGAGCTAGAGCTCTTTGAAAATGCGGCGCCTTTAATTAACAATCAGTCATATATTAAGATCAAAAAACGCCTTGGGGGCGGAAGGTGTTAAGACAGATACAGTGGACGCCGCTTATAAGACTCACTTTGGGGCCAGCAAAAAGTGAGTCTTATAAGCGGGTGAACCTTATAAGCGAAGGGGAAAAACAAGATTTTTAGAATGTATGTAATACACAAACTTCATTTTACCTGTGAATAGACATAATACAACACAATAGCGTGTTATCTACTTATAAAAAAGGTAACTCTTCAAATACATACGTACAAACATATGTACATAATTAGTTCAAAGTTTAAGATGGTTTAAAGAAATTTTTTATTTTTGTTTGTTTTTTTGTTACTTTCCATCATTTCAGTTATGTATTTTACATAAACTGAGTCTTATATCCGAAGTGGTGAGTCTTATAACCGAGTTTTTTTTCAATGTATTCGGATACGTCCGGACTGTTTCTGGCGATTTTGAGTCTTATAGGCGACTGAACCTTATATCCGTGAGTCTTATAAGCGGCGTCCACTGTATTTTAAATTATAATTTTGTTATCTTCGACTTGTTTGACTTCTTTTCAAATTTAGAATACTTTCGAAGTTTTAAGGTATTTTATAACAGTAATGTACTTTTGTTCGAAATCGTTACGATACAACGTTTTCGAGAGAAATCCATTTAAACTTTTTGCGTTTCTTTCATAAAATCCCGTTTAATTGCTAAATTATGTAAGGTTGGCATTGACAACAAAACAAGCAGCAGAATCAGACATTCCGTCTCAGATGGGGCTCGCTTCAAGCGATTAGGTATTAATTTTTTTATACAATACTTTGAGAACAAGGACAAAGGATAAAATCTCTAAAAAAAAAATAAAAAAAAAAACAAAACAAGATTTACAGTTACCTAACTGAAAAACGAAAATAAACGGCATTTAACAAGAACAACAGATCTAACTACAACACAATGACCATCCTGTAAAATGTCATTACATAAATTTATTCTTTTCTGAAGAGATCGCCCCATTTTTCCAAAATGGGGAAATTCCATAATTTTCTTCAATTTATAATTAATTTCATTACAAGCGTAACGAATTCTTGCCCAAAGCTGATTACGTTTTCTGGAACAGCATTAACTTTAAGACTATAAGTAGCCCCAACCACAGAATTCACATGGATTTTGATCTGATGATTTTAACAATCCAACTCTTTATCGGTTTGTTAAAATGTTAAAAACTCGTTTCAGCTTGGGCGAGAATTCAAGACACTTATGTGGAATTTTATTGGCAAAAATGAGGCGAACTTTACAGTAAATATTAAAATTATGTAAAAATACCTGTACTATATTTCCGTTCTAAATTCAAAATAGGTAGAAAAAAGCAAGGTTGTCAGATTTATTTTCTAAAATTGCTAAGCTCACTATACAAGTATATTTCATACTTCAGTAAACTGTTAGTTCATGACGTTCTTAGAAAGCTAGTTTGGAAATATTTAAAAAAAAATACATAGATATAAATTTATTAGTTAGCATTAAAATAAAGCTTTAAAAATTGCTGGAAAAAATAATCAAAAATTCAAACAACTTTATGTATATTACTATACTCAAGAAAATTTTAAAGAGCCGGCAACGCGCTGGCCGGCCAACTGCTGGAGGCTGGTGGCGCAACGTAAACCACTGTCGGTAAATCACTTTGCATATAATACATTGCTAATATTTGTTCGGTCCACTGTGCCATAAAATTTTTACGACGTCGTTAAAATGATTTACTACTTTAGGAATTAGGAACTTAAACTACTTGTTTAAGACGCCAGTGACGTGTATTTCAGCTAGGTTTATTAACACAGACAATTTTTTGAGATTGTCTGACTAAATAAGCATTATTTACAGCAAATTATATTACAAATATTAAGAGTTTTGTATGCAGGCTAATTTTAATCTCCTATATTGATTTTAATGAAAAAAATTATTTCACAATTTTCGAATTTTTAAAAAGATATATGCACATCCATGGAATCATAAAGTTGCACCGCTTTTTTTGTTCCCCAGGCGTATTTATCATTTTTAATTAAAATTAGAACGACTATACATAGTTGGTTGTCATGTAGAGCACCTGTTGTAAAATTGGTTGTTTTTATTGTACAAAAATTAACAATTTTATTCCTTGCAACGAGTACCATGTGGCATTTACAAATATTTGACATTTACAAATATTTGGTTTTGTTGATCTATCAAAGTCAACTTTACCTACATAATTGAGCAATGAAACGTGATTTTATGCAAGAACTATGAAAAGTTTATTTTTTTTTCGAAAACGATGCATTATAGCGATTTCAAACAAGAGTTATTTTTATTGTTATAAAATGCATTATTGTTATAAAATGCCTTACAATTCAAATATTACGTAAAATAAGTCAAAAATTCACAAAAAAAAATTGCTCTCCGCCCTCCAAGTGGAACACTTCGCAATAGAGATCATTATTAGATAACAGTTTTTTGAGATATTTTATTAAAAAAACTTACTTGAACCGCCATCTTCAAAGTGCTCTAACTCCCTTAGGAGGCATTTTTGGATTAAAGTAAATTAGGATAAATCCACATAAAATCACGTCTATTTTATAATTTGTAAATATATGATTTAAAATTATATAATTATATTATATTATAAGTATATATACATACATATGGACATATATCGAATTAAAAGACTAAAAACCGACCGTTGGATTACGTTTATCAGTGAATTTCCTATGCTACGCTAGTCCAAATGTAACTGGTTCAGTATTTCCGATGGATTAAAATTATCCGAAATGGCCGCGCGAACAAAGCTCTTTCTTAAAAGTATTAAGGACGTTTATTACGTACCACAGTAAATACGTGTTCTATTGCATATAGTTAAGTTCTCTTTACAATATTTGCTGTACGAAACTTTAAAATTATACTGTTCATAAAACGCGCTACACATTTACGGTATGCGTCGCAAATACATACAGTGCCGCACAAAATTATTCGTACCCTTCCAAAGATTAAAATTAAAGTGAAAAGTCCTGGTGATAGAAAATAGGAAAAACTAAGATTTTTTGAGAGTAAATGTGTTGTCTTAACCAATGAATCATACAAGTTTGGAAATCAGTGAACAAATATTAGAAAAATATTTTACTGAAAGAAGTACCAAAATTAGGTCACAAAATTCGTACGCTACATA
Source organism: Aromia moschata (assembly GCA_029963805.1). NCBI lineage: Eukaryota > Metazoa > Arthropoda > Insecta > Coleoptera > Cerambycidae > Aromia > Aromia moschata. Next base: position 117,570 of record JAPWTK010000053.1, on the reverse strand, counting down.
TTTATTAATAGAAATAAATGTTACAATTACAATTGAATATATTTAAGTCCGCCATGTGCAGTAATGTTGGCATTTAAATGGGTTGGCATACTAGGAATCTACTAAGTTTTGAGTGATGGCAGGGATGTACCATTCCAAATCTTCCAAGATTTTTTCCTTCATCATATGTTTTTACTTGAAATACAAAATGTGCGTGGCCGTAATTCCATGTCAGACCATAAAATTTTCAATTAGGTTAACGTGGGAGCTTTGAGGTGGCATATGGAGCTGCTGTGAACTATTATACAACAGTCATTGTTCAATAACTGGCTCGATGTTTCGGGTCTGTGTCAGGTTGAAAATAATTGTTTCCTTGTATCTCTTAATTTCGCGATGTTTGGTGCGAGATTTTTATGTAGTACGAGTAATTAGTCCAGTGCATTTAGGAATCAACCCAAAAATTTCGGACACATTTTCCGTTTTGTTGCTCATTCGAAAGGGTCTTCGATGAAGACCTTAACCCTGAATTTGCGCATTGTCCAAATTGCCCCGTTCGCTGCCATCTTGGACTCAAGTTCTAATAATCCCACAGCAATCGTTCCGGTATCGTTGGACTCGTCAGGATTTACTGTTTAATTGAGTCTCTATCAAGTAAAACTCTCCAATGCACTGGAAAAACGTTATTAGCGTCCAAAGTTAAAGTCCTTTGCCAAAAGTTCTCGCGTCCGGTTTTTCGCGCGCAGCTCTTTTCCAGTGCATCTAATACCCCCACCGACAGTTTACTAATTAAACTAGACTCAATTTCCAGTATTTTTTTACAAAAAATCATCCCGATCGGTTAATTTTTCGCCCGCCAATCCACGCTCGAAGCGCTGTTTATTATCGTGCTATTTTGAAGCCTCTAATATAGTGGCGTCTGTGAGTCGGAAAAAAAACCTGAACACGATGCCGGTGTCAGAGTGTCTCTTTGGGATTGCGCACCCCCCAAAACGGCCAAAAACCACCCCCTACATCATTTCCCTGTAAAAACGGCTTTTCCCCGTTTTCGAGGATGCTGAGCACGGTGGTGGCGTTGAAGATGACTTCCGACCCTCACCAACCACTCCGAGTCAAAACTCACCCCCAGGGGGGTGATTTTTTTTACTTATTTTTATATCAGCGACAAAACGTCTCCCCGCTTTCGAGAATGTTGAACACGATGGTGGTGGATGATTTTTTTCAAATCCCTTCAATCCCCAAATCAATAAATAAATCACCCCTTTCTGGGGTGAGTTTTGGCTGGTGGAAGGGTTGGTGGGGAGTCGCAAGGGATATTGAACATCACCCCCCGTGTTCAGCATCCTCGAAAACGAGGGGACAGACGTTTTGTCGCTGATATAAAAAGAAATAAAAAACCACCCCTCTTGGGGGTGAGTATTGACTCGGAGTGGTTGGTGAGGGGTTGGTGAGGGTCGGAAGTCATCTTCAACGCCACCACCGTGCTCAGCATCCTCGAAAACGGGGGAAAAGCCGTTTTTTACAAGGAAATGATATAGGGGTGGTTTTTGGCCGTCGTCGAAAACGGGGGGGGGGGGGGTCCGATCCGGGTAAATCGAGATCATTTTTTCAGGTTTTTTTCCGACTCACAGACGCCACTATATTAGACGCTTCAAAATAGCACGATAATAAACAGCGCAACCTCGAGCGTGGATTGGCGGGCGAAAAATCAACCGATCGGGATGATTGTTTTTAAATACTGGAAATTGAGTCTAGTTTAAATAATAAACTGTCGGTGGGGGTCTCAGATGCACTGGAAAAGAGCTGCGCGCGGAAAAACCGGACGCGAGAACTTTTGGCAAAGAACTTTTAACTTTGGACGCTAATAACGTTTTTCCAGTGCATTGGAGAGGTTTCCTTGATAGAGACTCAATTAAAGAGTAAATCCTGACGAGTCCAACGAAACCGGAACGATTGCTATGGGATTATTAGAACGCGAGATATGAGCAGTTGAAAAAAAAAACAGAATCCAAGATGGCGGCGAACGGGGCAATTTGGACAATGCGCAAATTGAGGGTTAAGGTCTCCATCGAAGACCCTTTCAAATGAGCAACAAAAGAGAAAATGTATCCGAAATTTTTGGGGCACACCAATAAAATATTCCTAAATGCACTGGACTATTTAAATATACCCGTCATCAACGAAAAACTTAAAATCAACTGTCAAACACGGTGGTGGTTCGTTGATGACTTAGGCTTGTATGGCAAGGGATGGTGTCGGAACTCTGTTTTCACTGATTAATTGATGGACAAGATGGTACATTTTAATATTCTCTCTCTTATAAAATTCTTAAATTAACTCTTATAAAATAAAAATTCAACATAACAGTTCACAGCAGCTCCGTATGCCACCTCAAAGCTTCTACAATAACCTAATTGAACATTTTGTGGTCTGAAATAGAATCACGTCCACGCGAATTTTATATTTCAAGTAAACAGATGGTAAAGGAAAAAATCTTGGAGATTTGGAATGATACATTCCCTATCATCACTCAAAACTTGTTAGATGCCAACCCATTTAAATGCCATAATTGCTGCACACGGTGGACTTGTGCAATGGAAAATGTTAAATTGTATCGAGCCATCCAAAAAGAAAACGTCGTCAAAGTTAGCCGGTTTCTTCAAAACTTTTAAAATCTTTGTTTTTTTACTCTAATCTTTGTCAAATTTCTAATATTTGTGACTTCCTAACTAATAATACACTCGAACCCCTCTTAAGTCGCCAAATCCGTGCATCATTACCTCGCTTAAGTCGCGAAATTTATCCTCTCTTAAGTCGCGATCATAACCTCAACTTTTGCGTGTTTTAGCTGCAAAAAGAAATATTTAGAGATATACCACAGCACTTGTTATAACGAAAAATGAGCCAACTGGACGAAAAATCAATGTAAGTATACAAATTTTCCACTTGAATGAATATTTTAAAGATTAAATATTTTTTAAAAGACACCTAACCTATTTTAAATCAATAAATGTATTACACAATCATTTTTTTCAATAATAATTGTACATATTCATGCGAGAATCCAATTTCCAAACGTAGTTCTAAAACTTTTACAGGCGGCGACTTAACCGGGACGGTTTCGCGACCTAATAGGGGGAAACGTGGTGAAATAACAGAGGATGTGAATTAAGCGAAGGTGAAATAAGAGGGGTTCGAGTGTACATATATTCCATTGCTTCAAATTTAACACCTTTACCCCCAACAATCTTAGTTCTTCCTATTTTCTATCATTAGGATTTTTCACATTAATTTTAATCTTAGGAAGAGTACGAATAATTTTGTGTCACTGTATATACATTTATAATATAACCTCCCAAGTCAAAAATATAGTAAAGCTCATATTTATTATTCATAAAATATTTACGATCTGTCGAACAGAATAATGTTAATGTAAATAAACAGAACAAATTCCCAGACAGTTTTGTGTATATTATGTAACAATTACTCGATCCTTGGCCTTTTAGAGATTATAGTCTTTTTTATAATGCTCATGCGAATGTATACATATGGGGCATTTCATGCCAACTAAGTGAGGTCAAAAAAAATCTGTTTGAAACATATCACAATCGACAGTACTTGCTAAAAAACTAACTTCCCTAAAATTTTAGATTTTTTGAGACAAGGAGCCACGACTAAAATTTCAATCTTTCTCGGTAAGAAGATGAAAATAAAAAGATAAAAAGAAGGTTTTTAAGAAGAAAAGAAGGTTAGTAGAAAGTTAAAAGAAGGATGCAATGGTTTTCGATGTGTTTTTTTGCGTAGAGTACGATAAAACTATTTTCAAAATTACTAAACTAAAAAGTTCAAAAGTACTAAAGTACTATCGTGATTGTGATATGTTTCAAACAGAAATTGTTTTTGACCTCACTTAGTTGGCGTGAAATGCCCCATATATGAATTTATATCCACATATGTAACATACAAGTATGTAAAGTGTGTCTCAAGTTATATTTCCATCCCCATAACTCAGCCGTTTTTTGAAATATTTTTTTTTTAAACCGTTAGATGTTCTGGACATCTTTAGACACTATACAGGATCATATTTTTGAGGTCAGAAAAATTAATAAAACGCTCCATTAAAATAATTATGCTATTATTACTATTATATATTATATATACTATTTTCGTAGTTAATTTTTATTTCAATCAAAATAAAAATTCGGTATAATGTCTAAAGATGTCCAGAACGTATAATTGTAAACGGTTTTTGAAATTTTTAAATATCTCAAGAAATGGTTGGGTTATGAAGCGGAAATTGCGGAATAAGCGATTGATATATTAGGGAATTTAATTTTGTAAAACCAAAAATAACAAGACAGGTCAATGAAGGATACCTACTGTATCCTTCATTTACATTTGTCTTATCGGTTTTCCACTTTTTTATCTACTAAAAAAAGAGGAAAATTGATGATGATGAATGATGAGATAATGCCACAGAAGTGAGACCGAAGAAGAGAAATCTTCTCAACAAAATATCGATCCCGAACAACCAACTCATCCAAAAGATTCAAAACAATAAGGATGTGAACTTTAGGCAGTGCACATTGTTGGTTAGGCCTCTTGTGTAAGTAAATATTTTGAAAAATTGCAAAAATACTCCACTTTACCCCATTGCATCTCGGAAACTATTTACTTTAGTAAAAAAAGTTTCACAGAAAACGTGTAGAGGATGTCGTGCCCTATATTTTTAAAAATAGTTATTTTTTACATAACTCGTACCGAAAACAGTTTGTGCTCCATTTTTCTAATATGGCGAGTGGTAGCACATAATACATACCTCTCTTAATTACTACAGCCTTGGCCAAAAGTATTTGCCACCCTCATATTTTTGTGGTAATCACCCGAATTATCCCTTAAATACGTTTGCACCTGTTATTATTAGGCATAGGAACGTTTGTCATTACGCATGTTAAACTGCATTTAACTATCCAGCGCTCTCGCAACGGGATAGACATACTACCACGCATATGCGAGTCCTGGCACGGGCAAGAATTATACGCGTATATAATTTACAAGGCGCTTAAAAAAATACGATTTATACTTTAATGATCATAGAGTTTTATAGTGCCGACCCTACATTATGGCACACATTTTCGGACCCTAGTTATTATACTATCGCCTGCTTGTTTAAAGGATTGTATAAATAACAGGTGCGACTTTGAAGGGTCAGAAAAGTAATACTTCTTATGAATGCGAATTTTGTAGTTCTAGTTTTGTAATTAGTCTCAGTCCATTGCCAGTACTTGTGGTGGTAAGGTGTGGTGATAGTGGTATGTTTAGTTAATCGCAACTTTATTAATTAACCCAATTGCTGTAAAGAATGCCACAAAAAAAGTCACTTAGCGACCATCAACATTACGGATTAATTTTTTTCACGAACAAGGAAAATTTCAAGTAGAAATTGCTGACTTCTGTACTCGCCGGAATATCTTGCATCTCGTTTCACAGCGCGTCCAAAACGGATCGATGGTCGTCGGTAAGGAGAGGTCTCCTATTCCCATTCTTGCTCTACTGAGAGACTTCTAACATTTTCGACGATAACGTCGAATTCCTGATATTCTTCTCGTCATTTTGACGCCTTGCTCGACTTTCTAGCTTCAAAATTGCTCGAGTTATTCAGAAAATACGGCGGTGGTACAAGCAAATATGTATGTACATATGCATGTAGATTTCCGTGCATTTCCATAATGTCTTGTAGATTTCCGTAAATATCTACATACATATAATATTTATTATAACGTATGCGCGTTGGAAATTCCGCCACACTGCACAAATATTTGGTGTACTCATAATAATATTCAACTTAAATCTGTTTCCTGCAGTTTACTATTCAAATATTAATCATGCTAGAGATTTAGGCGAATTTAGATTAGAAAATTGTAATACATTATCACATTATTGTATAGTCCTTCTATTTTTAACTGAAAATGATAAATACGTCTGGGGAACAAAAAAAGCGGTGCAACTTTATGATTCCATGGGCGTGCATATATCTTTTATAAATTCGAAAATTGTGAAATAATTTGTTTCATTCAAATCAATATAGGATATTAAAATTAGCCTGCATACAAAACTCTTAATATTTGTAATATAATTTGCTGTAAATAATGCTCATTTAGCCAGACAATCTCAAAAAAATTGTCTGTGTTAATAAACCTAGCTGAAATACTCGTCACTGGCGCCTTAAACACGTAGAATTTCTAAAGTCGTAAATCATTTTAACGACGTCGTAAAAATTTTATGGCACAGTGGACCGAATAAGTATTTGGCATGTATTACATATAAAGCAATCCAATAGTATAATGGTCGGCATTCGCTGGTGCATTCGCGGCATCGCGTTGCCGGCTCTTCAAAATTTTCTTAAGTATAGTAACATACATAAAGTTGTTTTAATTTATAATTATTTTTTCCAGCAATTTTAAACGCTTTGTTTTAATGCTAACTAATAAATTTATATCTATGTATTTTTTTAAATATTTCCAAACTAGCTTTCTAAGAACGTCAGGAACTAACAGTTTACTGAAGTATGAAGTAAGTATACTTGTATAGTGAGCTTAGCAATTTTAGAAAATATATCTGACAACCTTGCTTTTTTCTAGCTATTTTCAATTTAGAATGGAAATACAGTACATTAGTGGTGTACTTTTAGAGAAAAGGCGATATTCCGCGTCCTCGTAGGTAATAATTAGTCAAGATATTCGCGGACCCTAACAGAACCGTGTTAAAGGGAAGTAGGTTGCAGTGACGGTTGGTGTAATTAAAAATGCTTGTATTTTCGTAATGAAGACCCATATCATATTTTAGGGACTGATTGTTAAACCTAAACAGAGGGCTATAATAGAAAAAAAACTTCGAATCAAACCAGAAAATCTTGGGAACGGCTTGCAAAATTATTGCGAAATATATATGTATATATTTGTCTTAATCATTAAGTAAATACAAAGTTTTTTTTATTGTTATTTTTTCGAAATCTCGAAATCTGTTAAGTTATAAGAATTCTAATAAAGTATAAAGTGGGTATAAAATAAAATATCAAATTTTATTAAAAATACAAGAATTTTTAATTCCTCCAGCTGTCACCGCTACCTACTTCTCCTTCTACTACCTAACCTAACTAAAGGAAAGCAAAAGTTGAGTCGCTCAGTGTATAATATTTTAGTAGCTTATGCCCTACAGTGCTACAAATATATAAACCTGCTTATAAATTAGCGAATATAAACGAATAATCTCGATATGTTTCAAATATTTGTCAAAATTTGAAGGTATATGTGGGCGTGCTTATAAACGCATTAATCGTTTTTTTTGCATAAACGCATTTGCATTAATTTTCAGGAGCTATTAAACTTTTAACATTAATTAATTAATTATGTTGTATGAATTTTGGTTCTAGTTTTAAACTCTATGAAAATAAAAGTATAAACCGTATTTTAAAGCGCCTTGTCAATTATATACGCATGTATTTCTTACCCCGGCATACCCACGCCACTAACCGATCCTTCCCGATGTCCCGGGGCTCACGTCTACGCGGTAGTACGTTCCCGATCTCATGCGAGAACGCTGGATAGGTAAATGCAGTTTTAACATACATGCGGCAAGCCGGGATTTTCGAACTCTAGTAATGAATATCCAAATAATGTAATTTAAAATTTAAATTTCAAAAGAAATGATTGCAAAGGACTTCAATTAAGACTGCGTACAGACTTCCATTGATTTCTCAAAATTTCATATGACTTCACTGCAATACGTTTTCACAGACTGCATAGAGATTTCAGTTGATTTCAATGAGATTTCAAGATTTCATAGGACTTCATTATGATTTCAAGTTACTGCAAGGCAGTGGCGGATTTTGGCAGAACTATTTTTGACATTTTATTTCTATTTATTTTGACATTTTATTACGCTCAGTAATTGTAAGACAAGGGGAAGCCATACACAATTATTATGACAGCTCTCTATTTTTGGCTTACTTACGGAGTCATTTACGAAATTAAGACTCAAAAACATATTTAAAAAGTAATTGTTATTAATTATAGTTTTGTCAATTTAACATAAATTATATTATATTGAAATGTATTATTTCGTTTTTGGTAAGTCTTGGAGAACAAAGGAAAAAACTCGCCAATTTTGCTGAAATTTTCTCTGTCCCCCATTTTTACAATCTCGAATCCGGTATAAGGCGGTCGAAGCTAGTTTTCGAAAAAAATGAATTTTAAAAATTTGCCCTGCACACCTGTATTAATTCGAATTAGTTAATCCCTGTGTTAGTCGAATTAATAACTCTCACTGCAAAATCACGCAGATACCGCACAAGCTCGTAGGAAGCTTTTTTTATGCTTGTCCAATAAATATAACTTGAGAAATTCCAAAATACTTTACTAATTTTTTTTTTTACTTTTCTTTCCTAAGAATAAAAAAAAAACGATTTTTTAATCTTTGATACGGAAATACACATAGATGTTCAGCGGAAATTTTGGCAATTAATTTTCCGAAACTAACTTCGATCACTAAAAACGAATACCGGAATCGTATTCAACAAACCTGAAACCCGTTTTTTTTTCACATTTTCTTTATCCAAAGTATGAGCCCACTATTTAGTCCGTCCCGAGCCTCCGAAGGAGTTAGTTGGACACTGCCTCTCGTAATTTTCTTTGTTTATTTATTTTTGTTTGTTTGCAGGTAGCAGCAGAAAAGGCCGTCTCGTTCGACAACGGCCTCGACGGCTCTATAGCAGAGGACTGCTTCTTCGCGATGAGGGCGTACAGCGAGGGCTACAGCTTCAACTTCATCGAGGGTGAGATGTGGGAGAAGTCGCCGTTCACCCTGTGGGACTTCATGCAGCAGCGGAAGCGCTGGATCCAGGGCATCCTCCTTGTCGTCCACTCCGACAAGATCCCCATAAGGAATAAACTGCTCCTCGGGTGCGCGTGCTACTCATGGCTGACGCTGCCGCTCTCCGTCTCCAATCTCTTCCTGGCCTCCAGGTTCCCCATCCCGTGCCCCCCTGCGATAGACCTCCTCTGCGCTTTCATAGGCGCCGTCAACATCTATATGTTCGTCTTCGGCGTGATCAAATCCTTCACCGTCTACAGGTTCGGGCTAGCAAAGTTCTTGCTGTGCGTGTTCGGCGCGGTGCTAGTGATCCCATTCAATTTGGTCATAGAGAACATCGCCGTAATATGGGGCATAGTCGGGAAGAAACACAAGTTCTACGTGGTGAATAAGAACGCGGGACCTGCGATCACCGTCTAAAATATATTTAAACTACCACGGGGTATGTATTTTCGTTACGTAGCAGATCCGTCTTTGTATCCTCCAAACGTGTAGGTAGCTGGGATTTATAAGTCGTGGGTTATGGAAAAAGATGTACTAATTGATTTGAAGAGGATGTTTTTTTTTAGAAAGGAAACTTATTTGGATTGGTTTGGTTTGGTTGAAACATATATTTGGGTTTAGTAGACTTGCGGGAAAGACAATTCAACGCGTAAACATTTCATTATCCTACTTAATCTCTGCCCAATAGGATGATAAAAAATAGAAATATAATTTCGGGTTTAAAAGAAAACTTTTAAGTCAACAGTTTGGTATCTACCAGTTTGTAGTAGGTGCCTGTAAGGGGTTATTACTCAAGACAAGACGAATGAGTGGCTAACTTAGCATTTGTTTGAATTTAACATCTCAAATTTTTCAATTCCTATTATATATGTAGAGTTTTCTACAGAAAGCTAAGAAGCACCAAGAAGGTTTAGAAATTTGAAAGTTTCTAATTATTGAAGTATTATCATCTCATTTCTGTGATATAAAAAAGAAGCATAAGTATGTGATACAGTTAAGTCCTACACTTAACAAACCGAGATTGATTGTTTATCAGTAGCTGTTGATATTTCCCATAAACATTTTAGCTGGCCATGGGTATAATCAGTTCATTCTTTTCAGAAATTGATATTGAGTTAAATACAAATCTATGGGTTGATAAATAAAACCACAAATCCGATTTGACTGAAATTGTAGGGTAATGATAGTGTTATCCAAAATTCTTATCCATTATTATTATCAACAGCATTAAAATTCGCTTTTTCTTTGCCATAGAAATTTTAATAATTAATGTATACCTTAGACCATAGAAAATCACTTCATGAGAATGCAGCATAACTGAGGCAGTAGCTTTCTGGAAATCAGAGTTAAAAATGTTTTAAAAGGTACTCAATATTTCACTTACTTCTTTCTGTTAATTATCTTCCTCAAAACTGATTTGAACATTCTTAGAATTCTACCATGTTTTTGACATTGCTAATGTTTTGTTTTGTCTTTTTTGCCTCTTTATTTTTTTAGAAATTCTAACAAAAATTAAAAACCTTAAAAATGTCATCATACAGTAGATATAAAGGTATACCTATTGCCTCTTATCATATTTAATTGTCTGCCTACATCATTACACATGTGATAATTATTTGAAACCTTTTATAACAAAGGAATGCAACACTCAAACAAGTTTAATTAAATAAACGGGTAACCTTAATTGTTCTTCTGCTTATTAAGCGGTATTATGCTCACTAGTTTTTGAAGGCTCTTTAATTTAACTGCAGAATGTGTCTTGAATTACATATTGTTACAGAAGCGACGACCCTTATTTAAATTAGCTTTGCCTTACTAAATAGTTATTAGTTTCATTCAAGTGCGTATGTATTAAAGGGCACAATGCAAGCCATGAAACACATAAATGTTTTAAACCTACCGCTCTTCATTCTGCGCGATCATGTGAAGGAAAACTCAATTAAAAGTTCAGTATTAGATATAGGTAGTTTGAGTGCTCTCGAGTGCTTTTTTTTTGGCGCAACGAAGGAGCAGGCGGAGTATTGTTTTTGTCACATAAAATTGTCAAAAACTTCCAAATTTATGTTCTTACAATGAATAACGTGTTTTATTAATTTAATTCAACATGCGTTTTATTTCTAATGCCCCTCTGTGTTCCAGTACTGCTAATTATATGTTCAGGCACTAGTTATTGCTACTAATCACAATCACTACATCGTTTTCAATATGAATCACATACCTCAACTAGTTTAAAAAAGCAGCTGTGTTGGAGCCTTAAAAAACTTGTTATGCAATATTTTCCCAGAAAGGTTCACAGTGGAATAATTCTATACATTATATTTTAATTACAGTTTTTTTTTAACCATACACTTCTCAGTATACATCATTCAAGGATAGAGTACAAAGTCAACAAACACAATGTACAATTACATTATAAAGCAGTTTGAAACGTTTACCAGGTGGATTTTTTAAGTGATGCAAATTAACTTTGATCTGATATCAGTTTATGATAGATTACATACATAAGTTGTTTAAGGTGATTCAATTTGGATTTCCACATAAAAGGTATTAAAAAGAACACGGAGAAGTTGAAAAATATAAACAATATTTAGTTGCCCTTTGAGGTTAGTTCATTACAATTGTGTATGAAAGATGATATCATGTAAATGACCGCCGCGGCTCACGTGGCATGACGTAATCCGTTTTTGAAAATTTTCGACTACTCTGCGGCACAAATCAGGTTCTATGCCGGCTATTTCGCGTCTGATCTCCTGTTTCAGCTCTGCATTTGTGTTCGGTTTATTCTTGTAAACTCTGCTCTTCAGATACCCCCAAAGAAAAAAATCTGCGGGGGTTAAATCACATGATGGAGGCGCGGCGGCCAATTGATGTCGCCGTTACGTGAAATAATGCAACCTGGAAACTTGCCGCGCAGTAATTGTATTGTTTCTCCTGCTGTGTGGCAAGTGGCACCGTCCTGTTGAAACCAGATATCTTTGATGTCCATAACTTCCAACTGCTCCCACAAAAAAATCTGTTATGTTCCGATAGCGAACGCCAGTAATCATAACAGCGTTCTCCCTCGAAAAAAAAAAAAATGGGCCAATTACGCCTCCGGACTAAACAGCACACCAAACAGTCACCTTTTGAGGATGCATTGCCATTTGAACAATCTCTCTTGGATTTTCCACTCCCCAAATGCGGCAAGTGTGCTTGTTTACGAAGCCACCAACGTGAAAATGTACCTCATCGCTAAAGATGATTTTCATTCCAAAATTTACACGTTCTTGTATCCATTCTGCAAACACACGGCGCTGTTGATGGTCTCGAGGCTTCAATTACTGTGTTATTTGGAGTTTGTATGGGTGTAACTGCAAATCTTTTGTTAAAATTCGCTGTGTAGTGGAATACGTAAGGCCCACTTGCTACGATCGATGACGAATCGATGTGTTTGGATTTTCGGTCACACTTTCGCGAACAATAGCAATATTTTATTCCAAACGACCTCTACGAGCATGCCGAGGGGTTTTGATGTTAGCTACGGATCCAGTTTGCTCGAATTTTTTGGCCACATTCCAAATTGTCTTCTCAGAAGGTCGATTTGCGCGCCAAAATATTCACGTAAAGCACGAAATGCGCGTTTCCTCGATCGGTCATTTTCATAATAGGCTTGGAGAATTTTAACACGTTGTTCTGTCGTATATTGCTCCATGACTATTTTTGTTTATGTTTCTAGTTTACAAATCTGACGTTACCGTTGACAAATACAGTGACGTATCAAAAATATTTTAGATTGTAATGTGGAAACTCAATTTGAATCACCCATTATAACAGGTAACAGTGGCAGTATATTTGAAAATACTACTATTACAAAAAATATCTAAAATGACTAAAATTATTTAACATGGTCCATCCGTAATTCATATGCTATGAATAATTTAAATTGTTTTTACTATCACATGTAAATTTGTGGAATGTTGGGAATGCATCCCAATTCGTTGTCTATTATAGTTATTTTTTTTGGACAGAGGGTATAGTTTGGGATGTACTGAAATTATAAAAATAAACGTATTTAGAGGGCCTTCCAAATTGTGTGTTTGCAGATATAATATTTGTTTGGTGGCGGATGTTGCTATAATGTTCATTTAAAATGTTATAATGCTTCCTATGTATACAGGGTGAGCAACACAAAAAATCTACCTTTTGCTCATTTTTAACAAAAAACAAAACCATGTAGAGAAAGAGCAGTTTTTCAAATCCAGCAATTGTAATAGCTATCTATTCGCACTTACGTCAACATAACCTTCCGTTTTTTTAATAATAACCAGCACTTTTTTTTATAATAACTGTAATTAGTAAAATTAATTTATTACGTTGCTAGTACATCTTCTTCCAATTTCCCCTATTGTAAATTTTAGTTAGCATAGATGTATTTCCTTGACGTCTCTTCAGATTGTCGGAGACAGTGGGACATTTGTTTTTTGGTCATTATACTTAGGATCTCATATTATTAGGTAATGACTTCTGTACAGCACCATGTTTGGAGTGTAAATAAAATAATTGTTGAATTTTGTAAGCACGGATATCAAAATGTTGCAGATGTGCAGGTCCTTAAGTACATTTAAGCACAATTCTATTGTACTTTTTAAAACTGCAATTACAGGTTGTGATATATCAAACCTGACCTCACATTAGCCATACTATGCAATTTCTCCCAGTGACCTGAAAACAAGTTTTTATTGTAACTGTGTTAGCCAGTAGCCAGTAGATTCTAGAATAGAGAAAAATTTTTTCAAGTATTAATCTCAAGATATTATTTGTACGTAACTAGTGTGGTTAATATGTGGTTACATTGTAATTGTAAAAGTTTATAAAACTGTTAAAAAAAGTACCAGGTACAAACTATGATGTTGTTTATTATATTTTAGCGACTTTATTTTAAATTTTATACGTAATTTTATGATGTTATTTTTTGTCAGAGTGTGAATATCAGTTGGCAATATCTTATGCTTTACTTTGCGCCCGTTTTCAATCCGGTGGTATTCGAAAATAATTGCACATAGACCACATTTGGATTTTCTATATAACTTTTTAATTTTGTTAAAAATACAGTTGAACCTCTCTAAATCCAGCTTAAACTGTTTGAGTTAGAAACAATTTGAGTTGAATGGGTTAAATCATACTATTTAACAGGTTCTAATGGTTCTTATGGTCTAATCAAGTTTTAATGGGTTAAAATCATATTATTTAAGAGGTCTTGTGTAATTTACGAAATCACCCTGTGTTTATTATCGAGTAGCTTTATCGTGATAATGGCTTAAATTTAAATCATTTAATTTTTGACTTTAATTAGTCATTCTAATATTGCTGTAATTGGTATAAATTCACGGAGGTCCAATGTTTTAACGATAACAAAATATACTTAATAAATGGATTACAAATAAAAATTCCTGGGTACCACTCAAGAATGGTGCATTTTAAGTTTATTCTGAATATATATGTACATACGAAGGGCGATGATGAAGATAAGAAACATTTAGTATACCGGGTATGCCAGATCATATACAAATCATAACTCCTACTGATAAAAATATCGGAGTGCAATAAAAACATCGTCAATTTATTGTGGGAGGAGTATTAGGCAAAATTAAAAATAAACCCTCGATAAAGTGTTTATCTTTTTATCCTCTATTGGACTTCGGAAATTGGTCCTCAATTTATGGTTTCAAATTATTTTGAAGGACGTTAATGTATTTTTCAGCATTCATGATGCCATCTCCATAGTGTAATTTTTCTACCCCTCTAGCTGACATGGATCCCCAAATCATCACGTAAGCCAGAAACTTAACTTTATTTTTAAGGCAGTCAGTATGATAGACTTTTCCTTTAGTGGTTATGACTCGGCTTAGACTATCACTAATGCAAATCTCAAATCTAGCCTCATCACTCCATATAATTATTAAGTGCTGAGAACTCTCTCCGATTTGTGTTCTTTTGTGCACAAAAGTATATGTGTCTTCTGCCTCTTTGTTAGTAAAGCGTTTTCCCTTGCTTACAGATCGTAAAATTGAAAATGGAAAAAATGGAAACAGTTTGAGCTTGACTTGTAAGTTTTAAACCCTAGTTTTCGGAAGCCCTGTGACAAGTTGCTCTTGAAAAACATTTATCTGTTGTCTGATTCCACAAAACTCTCAATTGTCCATAATTAGTCCGATGATTTTGCATTATAATCCTTCTCAGAGCCCTTAAATTTGTATCCGAATAATGTGGCCAACTTTCATTTCTCTGTTTCTGAGCAACGGATCCAGTAGTTTAATAATATTTCCCACTGATAAATTAATAATGTCAGCGATTTACGCAACAGATTTGCCTTTTGAATGTAAGTGAATTATAACTTTCCTTATGTTTTCAGAAATAGCCTTACCATGAGACATTTTTATTTGTCAGCCACAACAAATGCACAAATATGTTCTGAAATATTACTAAAAGTCTGCTTTGACATGCCATAAATTCATAAATTTGATATTTTGATTGGTTGGGCCAACTTCACTGAGAGAGGGCTCTTATAAAAATATACTAGGTGTCATTTGAAAAAAAAGTTGGAGGTGGCACTGCGGAGGTGCCATTTTTAATGCTGGCTAACACTCATCCTACAACAAATTAATATCACTTTTGTTGCTCTCCGATATCTATTAATACAGTACAACCTCGATAACCCAAACTAATTATTGCAAAGTATTGTTTGGACTATCGATTTGTTCGGATTATCAAAAAGGAGTTATTTGTTATATTAATCAGAACTATAGACATATTTATACACAAGTTTTATTTCTTAAACAAAACAAGAACACAGAAAAAAAAATATCTTGAAATCATGTAAATACATTTTTTTGGCTTACTTGAAGAGGCTTCATCAGATAAGTATGAATCAGCTGAACATTCTGAACTAAAAGTCGCGGTGGAAAATACAATGCTTACACCTTAACATAATGCAATTAAAATAAACTCACCCGATAGTTGATATTATTATACTAGTTAAAATCCCTAACCAAGCCTTAAACGGTATGATGTTGGGATAATCAAGGTTTGTTCGTATTATGACTTCAAGCGCCCACTGTTCGGATTAGCGGAGGTTCGGATTGGATTAACCCAGGCCTCTCCAACACGAGCACCGGTGCCTGTCCACTGCCTTCTCACTCATCCGCAGCACAGCCGCCTTTGCGCGACAGAGACAGACAGCATCATATTCTTGCATTTAATTCCCGGTGCTTGGCCGGAGCGGCAATAGCACCGGAGTTGGAGAGGCCTGGATTAACCGATACCAATATATTGGCCATAATGCCTTTTATCGATATAATGCAAATACAAACACACTCTGGAATAAACAAGGAAAGAATATTAAAGATTCAGCTGTATCTGACATCATCTATTCCATCTTGTTGAGTTTACAACGCCAAGTCAGCACCGCGTGCCAGGGATTTCCAGTGGCCATTATTAGCTAAGCTATGTTGTCACAATTAAATAATATGTTAAATTTCATTATATGAGCCAATAGACCGATATATGTATATCGGAATCGGCCAGAAACTCATCGGCATCAACCAATTATCGGTATCGGCTCAAAAAACAATAACAAAAAAAACAATATCGGACGAACTCTGGTTCGGACTAACGAGGTTGTACTGTATAGAAGTTATGGCTTGTATAATTCATTCTGGGACGCCCTGTATATGTACCTTATAGATTATTAAATAATTCCGTGGTAAATATCAATAATAATTAATAATAACCAACATATTCTTTTTGAAGATTTTTTTTTAATTAAGATGCGATAAATGCAAAAAGAAAGCAAAACGAAATATGCAGCTGACCATAATTTTTTTATTAAAATTTATTTTATATGATCTTGAAAATAAATGGAACAGAATCAATATTTATTGGTACTTAATAATTTTGTTCCTATTGGATAGTTTTTTTTTATATAAAAATAAATAGGTATTTTAGTTACCAAGTATTATTATATAAAGAATCTAGAACCTGTAGAAAAAAGTCACTCACATTTTTGTGGGAATATAAGTCCAAATTATCAGGATGAGTCAGTTGTATTATTTTGCATTCCATTTCATATTGTTTCTGATAATTAATATGTTATTCTGATTCATAATCAGTAATCACCGACTTGAATTCTCAAAGGTCGTCTAGGCGCAAGTGAATCATAAATATTACTCTTTGATAAAATATTACAAGAATTGATTTTCACTGTGGCGCTACTGTCAGCATTTAAAAATTATAATTTTGTTATGACAAGAATTCTCCACTTTAACTGTATATGTCATATAATGTAATTTTCTATTCCTACACAATATGAACATTAGAGAAAAAGAAAATTTCAGCTGGTACTATGTTGGTTTTTTTAACTCCTGTTGTCAAAATATTTTTATTTTGTAAACTGTCCATATATCGCTATCTATGAACAAATGTCAAATTACCTATACATACATGGCCCTTAAGGGTGAAAATGACAAAAATTGTTGAATTTCAACGAACCCACAATTATTAATATTAAGAACTCGATTAAGAAAATGTATTTATTAATAAAAATAAAAGGTCTATTCCTTTGATAGCAAACAAATGGATCACACAAATGATGATATGTAAGAAAGAGCATGGTTAATTGGACCAAAATGAAACTTTGTTTCCTTAAAGGCACATCACACGAAATCCGAGTTAACTTTTTTAACAGTTTATCATTTCTTAAAAATAATTGTGTAGGACCTACTTCACGGCTTGTTTTGTTGTCATGCTTGTAGGTATTATGTAAGATATATGTTTAAATTATTTGAGTTGCTTGTATTAAAATTTATTTTTATATAATTTAATAGATTCCAAAGATACTTATGTTGTAAAATTGTGATCTTTGTGTGCAGTTAATAGTGTGTCATTAAAAAGAGGTTTTAAAAGTTTAATCATTAAGACAATATTTGTTATTTGTGAATTTGTACAAATAACACATTAGTTAGTGTCCCACATGAGACAATACTATCAATAAATAAGCATTAGTCACTGTAAAAATATTTTATCTGGATGATTCAGGGGTTTGACCCACCAAGAGTCAATGCAAATTAAAAATAAAACTTTTTTTATTCCAAATTATTAGCATCCTGTTGCTATGCAGATTGTAGTGTATTAACTGCATATGATTTTCATAAAAAAAATTACAAGACTTAAAATGATACAACTAGTCATTATTGTAACATAACTTATTTGTAAAAAATTACAAATAAACTGTAAAAAAGAATTATCATTACTTCAAACTTATGTAAATGTTTTCCTAGTTGTTATTTAATATGTTTTAAAGATTAGGAAATAATTTTTTTAAAGCTGCCTTTTCTGTGCTATTTTTTGTTTTTTTCTTGTTGTCGATGGCTGTATTAACTAAATCTAAAAAATACTTTTTTAAAGTAAATACAGAAATGCACTATATATGTTTTTTTTTTACGTAAAATTTACCTCTGCCTATATTTTCCTCATTTCATTTTCCCGTCAAATCAAATTTTGTTTTAAATAAACTGCTTGTCAAAATTAGCGTAACACTTTTTAGATGAGCACCATTTTCGTTCTATTTGAGCTAGAGACTTGCGGTTTCAAAATTCCGGTAGCCTATAGGGTTGTTTTTAATGTTTTAAGTCGCTACACTGTTACTTCAACGGTTCGCCGTCCATACCCCAAAAACCAACCCCATGTCGAAATTTGAATTCGCAAGATTTTGAAGGCAACTTCAAAAGTCCTACAAAGTGGACTAAGAAGGACTCTGTCGGGTAAAAACCCTATTCTGGCACACATTACGACCTCCCCAACAAATTCTGAGCATTTGGTCGCTGCCCCACCCTTTCAACCCATTTCCAGCCCCTGTGATTCATGCAGTTATGCTGGGTTTAACATGTTCTGACCACTGGTTGGCGGTTTAATTGATCCAAATGCTGCTAAAATCAATTGGTCTGGGGTGTCACAATCAATTTTCACCCGCAGGCCATTCAAACATCCCTCCAGACCACCGCTACACTACCCCCCCACCACTCTCTCTAGTTCCACCACTGTTGGAGGCTATGTGGGCAGTCGTTTGGTCTCTAATTCATGTCCTAGCATCACATGAAGTATCTTGAAGTTGACGACTCACTGAGGACCATCGATTGAACGCCATAAGTAAAATTCCACACCCCAAGCTACCCCTTGCAAATTTGCTACGTTGAGGGGATGTAAGCAGGTGTCTACACGTGGGATGACTTAGAAGTAGAGTAGGCCTGAACCCATTCCGGCCCACTCCGAGTAGTTCGTCTCTTTCAAATCCTTCTGTGTGTCCCAGCACCCCCTTTTTTTTAACACCCTACAAACATTTTTTGAATGGACGAAAATTCTTAAATGAGAGGTCGTTGGGTAGGTGCAACTTTCCCTTACACTTGTGCGAATCGATAATCGTGAAATCCGTCTTTCGCCGACTTTCCGAACGCCTGGAAGGTAGGCCACCCCTAACAACACCTGTCCAGTGTCATGTGATTTTTTGGAGTTTACATGCTTATCCCCACAACGTAGCAAATTTGCAAGGGGTAGCTTGGGGGGTGGAATTTTAATTTTGGCGCTCAATCGACGGTCCTCAGTGAGTCCAGTACTTCGAGATACTTCATCTGATGCTAGGACATGAATTAGAGACCAAACGACTGCCCACGTAGCCTCCAACAGTGGTGGAACCAGAGGGGGTGGATGGGGGAGTAGGTGTTGCGATGGTCTGGAGGGATGTTTGAATGGTCTGCGGGTGAAAATTGGTTGTGATACCCTAGGCCAATTGATTTTAGCAGCATTTGTATCCGGCAATGAAACCGCCAACCAGTGGTCAGAGCATGTTAAACCCAGCATAACTGCAGAGGAATGAATCACAGGGGCTGGAAATGGGTTGAAAAGGTGGGGCATCGACTAAATGCTCAGAACTTGTTGGGGAGGTCGTCATGTGTGCCAGAATAGGGTTTTTACCCGACAGAGTCCTTCTTAGTCCAGTTTGTAGAACTTTTTAAGTTGCCTTCAAAATCTTGCGAATTCAAATTTCGACATGTAGTTGGTTTTTGGGGTGTGGACGGCGAACCGTTTAAGTCACATTATAGCGACTTCGGGGAATTAAAAACAACCCTATAGGCTACAGGAATTTTCCAACTGCAAGTCTCTAGCTCAAACAGAACGAAAATGGTGCTCATCTAAAAAGTGTTATGCTAATTTTGACGATCAGTTTATTTGGTAAAAATCTGGAGATGTTTTTTAAGATAAAAATGTCTAGATTGGTATGGTTTTTGTGCTAAATAACTATTAATTTAATACTATTGGTTATACACCATTGACCAGTTGTGGCTATGTTAATGTAGCCTAATGCAGAAAGAATCTGTGTATAAGGGATAAACTTTTTATTACATGCCAGGGTCATATTTCGGTTAGGTAACGTGTGTCGAAAAAAAATGTCTGTGATAATGTCACAATCCCATACTACTATAGATAGAAAACCTATGATAGGTTTTCTATGATACTATATACTATACTAGACTTATACATTATTTAGGTGGGGCGTTCCTGTGTGTTTTAGCAATTGTTTGAATATGTAGTGAAAAAAAATACTCGTAGCAGAAATATCTGTAGCTTTGATTAACACAGTTCATGGAATTTCGATAAACACTTGTGTCAAAATCAGTGGCAGACGGTGGAATTTGACATGCTCTTATTTTCGTAAGGAAACATGGAACCCACACCATAGATTACGGAGTGCACTAGACCTAAGTAGAAGGATGTAACGACAAAAAATCCTCAGAGAACACTTGTAAATTTTTTTTCCAAAAATGGCTGCCTCCGGGCAGATCTTGGAAACGGCTTGCAAAATATTTGCCAAATATTTTTTTTCATAATCAAGTAAATACAGTCTTTTTATACATGTGATTTTCTTGGCATTTTGAGATCTGTAAAAGTTATGGTAATTTGATTTTTTTATTTCATCTCAACATTTCGTCTGTGAGATTTTACAATAGTTGTATCTTTACCCAAAATAAGAATTTTGCAAAAATCACAAGTATAAAAAAAAATTTATTTACTCGGTGATTATGAAAAAAAAATATTTTGCAAATATTTTGCAAGCCGTTTTCAAGATCTGCCTGGAGGCAGCCATTTTTGGAAAAAAAAATCGCAAGTTTTCGTTGAAGATTTTTGCCATTATAGCCTAGGTCTAGTAACCACCCCCTAAAATACGGTGTAGGTCCCATGCCTCCTTACGGAAATACGAGCATTTCAAATTCCACCGGCCGCCACTGGTCAAAATATAATCACTTTATCACGATCTCTATTCCTAGTACATTTTTGTTCAATATTCTCAATACTTTAGAGCCAATAAAAAACCTCTTTTCAAACAATAGAAACCATTAAAATCTAATACCTGCAATTATAATAAATATTGGTTATAATAAATATGTATGTATCTAATGCACTTTTTTCAGTTCAAATAAAGGTCATTACACCTTTAAAAGGTATGTATAATACACAGGCATAAATTAGGCATGTGAATAATAAAATATAATCAACTTAATCTAACCTAACCAACCAATACATGGTAAAAACACTGGAAACCTAAACAACCAAACAAAATAGAATGAAAATAAACTTACTTTGAATCATCTGAACATAATTTTAATACTTACGTGTTTATAACAAATAATCAAAGTAATAGATATACACACACGATATTACTTCTGCTAAATTACAAATTAGTGGTCGTTTCTTATTTATGTTTTTGTGGGATACTGCCAAAGAACATACTTAGATTTTAATCTCTTATTGTCAGTAGAATAGAAGCATAAATAAAAACTAAATGTATTGTATGTATTAAATAGAAACAACGGCACAGAACTATTTATTTCCAGCCACTTCATTTTTGTAGCACAGAATAATCATTGCGCTTTTAAACACGTAAACATAATTCCAATTGTCATTGACCTCTCATCATCAAAAATCAATATATAAGGTCTGACAATACGCCAAACATGTAAAACTCATATAAAAATATCTATGAAGTTAGTTGTTTGGCTCTAAACTAAGTAATTTTTTAAAAATGAACGGTCTCACTATCTATCCACACTCGTGGCACTAAAGCGATGAAGCTTATTTCTCCTCATACGAGTGGTCAATGTGTATATATGTCAGTTATATATAATTAATGTCAATTGTCCAAAACAAGTATTTTAGAAACAGGTATTTGGAACAGGAACACATCATACCTGTTATCATAAAATTCTAGATACCTCGGCGTAACGAAATAGTTGAACCACATCGACAGGCTTACACTGTACACATCTTATCCCGATGATCTGCAACACATCTCAGGACGGGAAGTAGGGGGTCACTATAAAGGTCGAGTTTTATGTCTTTCTGCCGCAGTGTGGGCCACACGCCTGGTGTGTATGAGTAAAGTTTCATTTAAACAATATAAGTGTAAGTGTGACTCTGTTTCACAATAAAAAGTTTCAGCATTACAATGTATTGATGCTAATTGTAAAATTTTTGTGGTCTCCAAATATGACTTACTGGAATAAATAAACTGTAGTACAATACACCCAGAATAACTTTGCCCGTGAATTGCCCACAATGAACGTAGTATGACATAGTATGACCATACCCCAGAGATATACACAAACAAACAATAAGACTGTACTCCTCGAAACGTTCACTGTTGCAGCTACAAAAGATATGAGCACAATTTTAGGTTTTGTCTACTGCGGCGAAGGAAAAAGTTACTGTTGCTGCACTGTAGCTTTCAAGTAGATTTGCCACTTCATTTACATACAGTTAAAAAGAAAACAATTTATTTTACTTAGAAAAACTCTACTACATTTTTTTAAAGACCAATTTTTGTCCATTAAAAACCTAAATCTACAATATTTGAAGGTAACAAACTTTAAAAAATAAAACAAGAAACATGACAAAAGTTCCAGTTAAAGACAAATGTTTAAAGTATCTTAAATAATATTAACATTCAGTCAAAATAAAAAACATATATTAGGAACCTTAACTACTAACTGACTTACAATACTGTTTGGTTGGAAGTGAAATAAATTATGTGTTTCAATATGATTTCCAATTCTGAACCATGGCACAGTTTAGAGGAGGGAAAGTAACCATTATAAGGCTGAGTCTTTGGGATCATCTGAGGTGTCAATAGGATCTTCATTGATTTCGATAACTTGCAAGTCATCGTCTTCATCCTCAGGTTGGTACTGAAACAGTATTGGTTTTAGTAAAAACAGAATTTGATTATAAAAATGATTAATTCTGAGTAAGAACTATTACTTGAAAAGTGAGATTGATTACAGAGGACTGAGATTGATTACAGAGGACGTTTTTTTTGTATAAAATGGCTGACATTACTAAACTAACAAACAATAATTAAATGAGTCATCACAAATTATGGGCTACAGACCAGTGAGGGACGGTCTTACATGTCATGCGACGGCTGTACATGTCATTCGGAATGACATGTACATCACGCACGGACAGCATTGTCTTTCTACAATCGTTGAGATATTCTGTGGTGGCCTAAGAATCTTTTATTTAAGGACACAAAAATTGTTTGAAGGATAATAAAACTGGTTCCATTAGTTTAAATTTATGTGACTAAATTTTATAAGGGGTTATATCTTATAAGATAGGTAAAAAAAAACGATTTTTGGACCTTTACATATTTTTGTTTCATAAAAATCGGCTTAAAATTGACGGAGTTATGTCATTTTAAAGTATGCTCTCGGGTCGTCACACCCTTATTCTAAATAAGGGTGGACATTTAAGTAGGTGGCTACGGCAGCTGCTAAAGATGCACCTTATGACCTTAGAGTTCATTTTCATATTTCATTTTCATGCACGAAATATTTTTTTTATTTACTGGTAAAACCAAACTATAAATTTAACTGTTTTACTACTCGATATCACTTAAAAAAAAAACAATGATTTGTGGTGCGCACATTTTCTCCATATACAGTGTGTCCCATTTTCCAGGTCAACACTCCTGGAAATATAAGAAGGATGTGAACTATCTGTAAACCAGTTTTTTTAATTAGTACCCTGAAGGGTGGTCATTTGAAGGCTACCATTTTTATGCCAAAAGCCTGGCCCACTAAGAATTTTTTAAGGGGTAATTTTTTCAGAAAGTGTTATTAGGCATTTTTTTATAAAAAAAGTAATATTACCAGGCTATTAAGAATCCATCAAAATACCCATGTACCAAGGTTGATTGACAAATATCTGAGCGTTTTTTAGTGGGTGCTAAACTATGAAAAATTAGAGAATTAAAAATACATAAGCAATAAGCAAATCAAGTTGCCACGGAAGTAAATATAAATGACAATAGGACAAAGAAAAAAAAGAAGAAATACAATTGTTATACTATTAATTGTCCTAGTAAAATTAATAAAACTATCAATAATTGTAATAAATTATAACTTTGAAAACTAATCGTTATTATTCCAATTAAATACATTTTTCCATTCGTCTTCTTAAATCAAAAATTTTTATTCAATTGTTGTGGAGTGATCTCTAAATAGGCTTGCGATTTCCAAATTCCTAAGTCTATTTTTATAAACTTTATTTTTTATAAATCTCCAAAAGTAAAAGTCCATAGGGGACATTTCAGTGGATCTAAGTGGCCATCGTACTACCGGACTTCTCCCAATCCACTTATTCAGAAACTGGTGATTAAGACAATTAACAATAGCGTATGTATTGTGGATTGGAGCTCCAACCAGCTGCAAGAAAATATATCTCCTTTCTAATGAAGGAATTTCGTATACAATGTCTCATAAATTATTATTCAAAAATTTGCAAAAAACTTGACTCTTGACCTTTGACCTATGTTATGAAATTCCACAAAACACATTAATTTTTTGTGAATACTGCCTTTCTGTAATAATTATGAAATTAGGATTATTTTTCCAAAATTCTGTATTTTGAGAGGACTTTGTTGTAAAGGTAGCTTCATCTGTGAAAATAATATTGTATATAATAAAAAAAACCTCAGTAGATATTTGTCGATCAAATTTGGTACATGGGTATTTTGATGGGTTTAAAACAGCCTGGTAATATTATTTTTGTGATAAAAACGACCCCTTTAAAAAATCGTAGTAGGTCAGGCTTGAGGGTGGAGTTGCAAACCCTCGAGAGAGAGAACAATTTGAATTAATGAACTTGAACTGCCAACAAGTCAGGTGGTGATGTTTATGACCAATGTTGCATGATGCTGTTAGTAGGCTGTTTGCTTTCAGAACGCGCTTGCAGGTTTTTTCATGTTACATGCAATGTGCATGTTACATGCAATGTACATCTTGCAGCAGAGACTATTAGACAATGTTTTCCCAATGTAGATACATTAATAGCGGGTACAAAAAAAAGTATTCTTAAAATCCCCTAAACGTCTTTGCGAGTTTCACAGCAAATGTCCTGATATTCACAAACAACCTCAGCTGATTATTACTCGTTGGGGAACATGGTTTATTATGCCAAATATTTCCAGCAAATAAAAGCTGTTATTTAAAATTAAATCCCGCTGAAGCTGCAGTTATTAAGGAGAGCCAAACCAAATTTCAGGATGTGTCTGTTGAAACAGCTTTAAAAAATGTTCATAGTAACTCTAAAGGTTTGTATGACGCCATACAAAAATTACAGAATAGTGCGTTGTCGTTAGAGGAGTCACTATAAATAGTGAATGAAGTGAATTCACTGCTACACGCTATATGTGAAGCAATAAAGGATAAAAATAAGTTTGAAAGTGTATTAAAGAAAGACACTGGTTTTACCAAATTATGACCAATTTGCGATGGTGCATCTATAAATATGTTAAGTAATCCGAAGGTGCATATATAGATAAAGTTAAGTTAAATGTAGGTCGTTCAGAGACAACTATAGAAACTTATTTCATGCTACAAAGTTTTTACGAATCTTCTCCAGTTCGTGATATACATCCAAAAAAAAACGTCATCAACTCTGGCTATGAACGAGAGAGATGGCAATAGCAGTCATGTCTAAGCTTTTCGGTTATGTCAAACTTTTGACAAGTAACTGTCACAATTCATAAAATAAACAATGGCTGTCATATGATGTGACAGTTTTGACAAGTAAATAAGGTTATAAATTCTATTAAGAATAGAAACACGTCTTTTTTTTCTCGGCCAACTTTGATGACTTTTTTTGGATGTCTCTATAGTATTGTTAACCAAACTATGTCGTCAAGCCAATTATAAAAATAAGTTTTACATGTGACACTTCTATTCAACAACTTACTAGTGCATATACTTTCAATTAAATTACAATTTATGTAATGTAATTTATTTATGCGCACATATTTTGTGAGTATACTGAACAAATGGGCATGCAATTGTTTCAAGACATAGAATAATGAAAAAGAAAAGAATACATCTATTGGTTTATCAAATATATCAGTCACTAAAACTGGGAATTCATACTTTATTGTAATATGCAATACACATTTTATTCAATATTTTACTCATTTAAAAATTTACTATGATATTGCATAAAATGTTTTTAATTTTAATTACGTAATTTGTATGCAAAAATAGGCTTTCTGAACACATAACTGTGAAATACATACAGTTCGTTCTCACCTAATTGAAACAAAATTTTTGCCTTAGCATCTACATCTACTGAATTCAAAATATAGCTTTACTTATTCAAAAATTTTAAATGGGTATACATACCAGCATATCTAATGTGCCCGGTAGACTTGAATTATCTGACATTTTTCGTCTTTTAACTATTTTTCTCTGTTTTGCCTCATGTGGGTTGTATATGTAGCTGTAACAAAATATTACAAACTATAGTAAAATATTTTAATATGTTCCCGTCAGAGCGCACCACCGGTGGGTCGCACCTATAACGACCCCGTGGCAAGGTGATCTGCAGGTGTGTCACTCATTTTTAATGGAATTATAGGAGAAACGATTTTTCTAATAGTTAAATTAATACACTGAACAGTAAAAAAGTTATGCCATTTTAAAGAAGAGTGATGAGTTTTAGCAGGCACCATCTAATAGAGATATCAAAACTATTAATCAATTTAAATTTTCACATAAAAAAATCCACTAATCTCAAATTTCGTGTCACTATCCCAATCTATTCGGAAATTATAGAGAAAAATCGAAAATTAAAGTAAAACTTTTAGACCGTGTATCTTGACTGTCATCAATAATCGGACCAAAGTAAGTTTAGGTAATCGGACTAAGCTCGTCGTGGGCTGTCCTTGCTTTATTTGGTGCTAAATACTCACTCAACAGTATTGAGTACTTGGGATGCCCATGGTTCGGATCGTATTTACTATATGCTTTCGCATTCATAGTGTACCGTCTCGATGGGAGGTCAATCCGTCGCTCAACTTAAAGGACACATTTGCTAGCTGCCTGCTGTGGCAGGTACTATTTAGTCTGCCCTTTGACTAGATTTATGCCCGGAATTCAATCGTACATGACGTCAAATGGGACCGCAGATTGCATATATATTAGGCCAGTCAATAGAGCTTTTTGACATGACACGATTGATACCTGAAATCCGACTACGGGATACTTTTAAGTTCAGTCCTTAGATGAAAACGTATATGAATTGGACTAGGAAATAGTTGCACTTTTTTTTTTTTTTAATAAATTAGTGAAAAAAAAATGGTTTTTTCAGTTTTTTGCTTATAGAAGAAGAGCTATTGAAACAATTACATCGCATCCAATAGGAAAGTTGTAGAGAATTCAAAATCCTTTGAAATGAAAAAAAAATCAAGTCAATCGGTACATTTTTTCGCTGAGAAAACTCGCAAAAAATGCCTCTAAACACCGCGCGAAATTTGCTGGCCGCTGCCGCTGCTTCCCCTCGCTCCCCCACCACCTCTACCTCGCTCGGCTGTTTTACACCAATTTAATGGCATTTAAATGAAACAAAGTAAATGGACGAATTGTAGTTTACACTCTGTAGTTTCTGAATCCGTCGAGAAAATGTTATTTAATCTATCGCTCGACGTGTTATGGAATATTCAAAATACGATGTAAAAAACTTTATTCGACTATTGTGCAAAAACTATTCATCGGACATAATCCAGTTTTTGCACACTCATTCTTCGTGATATTACCTACATTTTCCCACAATTGATTGACTCTTCTAATGCAAAAATACTCGAATTACGAATTTATTAAGAAAAGGTAATTTTTTGCGTTTTTTCCGAGTTTTCGCAGCGAAAAATGTACCGATTGACTTAACTTTTTTTTTCATTTTAAAGGTCTTTGAATTCTCTACAACTTTCCTATTGGATGCGATGTAATTGCTTCAATAGCTCTTCTTCTATAAGCAAAAAACTGAAAAAACCATTTTTTTTTCACTAATTTATTAAAAAAAAAAAGTGCAACTATTTCCTAGTCCAATTCATATACGTTTTCATCTAAGGACTGAACTTAAAAGTATCCCGTAGTCGGATTTCAGGTATCAATCGTGTAATAAACTCACCCCTTTTCGAGCTCTATTAGCTGGGCACACACAGAGGTATATCTACGGAGTTTGCCCGCCACAGTCAAAGTCTTTTGACAAATCTGTGCGTAAGTATGTGAGCACGCGCCGGTCTTGTTCATGTACAGACTTGTCTGAAGACATAAACCACACGTTAAGTATGTTGATGCCATATATTGCAGTCTTCTCTCACAGGCGAAATCCGCGTGTCTAATTAAATACATAATTCAGAAACGATGGCTGAAAGTATTGATACCCGTTTTATAGGGAAAGAATTTTTAACAGGGTTTATAGACATTTATAAAAGTCATCCAGCTTTGTGGAAAATCAAATCAAATGAATACGTCAACAAACATTAAAAAAATAGGGGTTATGATGCTTTAATTAAGTGTATCCTGGTGCGGACCGCAATTTTGTTTTTAAAAAAATACAAAATTTACGAGGATGCTTCAGAAAGGAACTGAATGTAATTTTTGCAACACAATGCAACTTTTTTCTTATTTATATTTCTTCTGGCCATTTTTCCACTAACACAACAAAATAGTACAAAAATATCACCAGTAACGTAAAAGTTTCCACTAAAAACTTTTGTCAAGACCAAATTCCGCAGGTTTGGCAAAGTATGCAGATAAGTCTAAAGATTTCACCCATTAACAGACCGTTTTGTGTGCGAGAGATTAAGTACGCTAGAGTTGTGTACGGACATGTCTTTAAAGTTAGTGGAGTGGTAACATTTAGTCTGTCACATACTAAGTACGCGAAAGAGCGCAGACTTAAACTGCCCTAGATAAAGTCCGCAGATAAACCTCTGTGTGTGTGCCCGGCTATTGACTGGCGTATATATACAACTTCTGCACTGCCATGTTATTTTAAAAATTTGTTTTCAATTCATAGGCGTTACTTGTTACTTCGTACCTGGTAGAGATCGGGGTTCTACTTACGACCCACCCTCTATATTTAATACAGCTTTAAAATATCAAGTATGTAGTCACAGGTCATTTTTGGAAGTAATTCCTATTGTAGTAAGATGTAAACATTACTAATCATGCAAATTAGGGATTAGCAAATTAGCAACATGTAAATTAGGGATTAATAAAAGTGAATCTGTTCTTGGAAACTATTGGATAATTATTATCTTACATTGATATCCTTTGAGCAATATAAATGTTAACAGAAATGTAACCACTTATGTCCTGAGAGAATTAATAAATCTAAGACTGGAAATTAGAATTAGTGGCTACTCAAATCGGCTCCATAACAAGTAATATCACAGATCAAGTAATAACAGGTAACAAGTAAAATTAATGAATTTACAAAGTAAGTAATCCAAATAATTCTTACTCAGGATAAGTCAGTTTATGTTGTTCTCGAGCTTTATTTGCAGCGAGATAATATGATTCTTTTTGTTTCTGAACTCAGAAATTTCCACATATTTCCTAGTCGGACAGAAATCTCTTTGTTATTTTCATCTACAACAAAACACTATTAAAAAACAGTAATTCCCATGACTCAGACCTTACCAGGGTGTTCCACAGTCAGTTTCTTTCGCCATTCATTTGCGAATATCATAAAGGCATTTGTGGGTCTAGAAATTTTTTCACTGTCCTGTGCATTTTCTTTTGATGGGGTTGCTTTCGTGCTTGATGCACTGCTAAATATTTTTGTTACCTATCAAGTTGACGTTTTATTAATTTCTGCATAAACATTAGTAATCAATATATTTGTTTGAAGTCTACTGTCAATACTAAAACACACAAATGTTTAGCTACTAACCTCTGGGATTTTTTGTTGTTTTCAATACTGGTTCTGTATCCTCTTTGCCATTTTGTTCCTCCACATGGGTCTCCTTCACACTGTTATCTGAGACTTTTCTAGAACTTCTACTTGATTGATCTATCGACTTACCCTGATCACTGGCAGAAATATTTTTTACATTGTCCTTTTGTTGACGTCTAAGTTTGTTTGGGACCGAGGTATGTGTGGAGTTCACTGAATCTGGGGTGGACAGTTTGGAGGAAGGCCGATCAGGAGTAGAAATTTGGTGTTTTATTTTAACTGAACTAAGTCCTTTTACTTGAAAGCTTTCACCTAAAGCAAGTACTCCTTCTAGGTCTTCATCCAGAATTTTAACTTCTCCATGATATATAAACTCCAGTATATGTTTGAGATGGCTGAATTTTATGCTATTTAAGACTATAATTGGATGTTGGACATTACTGTGTATCTTAAACATATCCTAAAATTATGTAAAATTAAGAAACTAAAAGCGAATTAAAAGTATGAGGTATTTGTTATACCTCAAAAAAAGCACTGCAAGCCGAGAGAATTAATTTGTGAGCTTTGATGAATTGTCCCTCGCAAGTTAAAGTAACGTCTACTAACGTCTCATGGTGTTGGTGTTCAGAGAAGATTTGGATCAAATTAGACGTATAATTATTCCAACGTAAATTATAATGTTCACCTTTTATAGGGTTTTGTTGATCCATTTCAATTACGATTCCTCTAGAGCCGAATTCTGTTGACCATAAGTATAACCTGTAAATTTATTTTATTTCCCACTAAAGCCTGTAATGAAAATATATCACAAAATTAAAAAATAAACACCACTGAAAGATATGTTTCCACGTATTTGGAATAGTTTTGAATATAGATAGATAAGTTGATTTAGAATTTGCAATAAAAAATATTTTGACAATTTACAAGTTTGTTCCCACACAACATACACCGTTCCTGAGCGAGTAATGTAAGGTTTGTTCGAGTTCCAACAAGAACCGTCTAGGAACTGGGAACTGCTTAGAAATTGCGCAGAACTGAATGCACAAAATATCTACATAAATAGAATGGTGGTACACTCGAACCCCTCTAATTTCACCTTCGCTTAATTCACATCCTCTGTTATTTCACCACGTTTCCCCCTATTAGGTCGCGAAACCGTCCCGGTTAAGTCGCCGCCTGTAAAAGTTTTATAACTACGTTTGGAAATTGGATTCTCGCATGAATATGTACAATTTTTATTGAAAACAATGATTGTGTAATACATTTATTGATTTAAAATAGGTTAGGTGTCTTTTAAAAATATTTAATCTTTAAAATATTCATTCAAGTGGAAAATTGAACTGTGTCACGCACGACTGGGTATATGTACATTGATTTTTCGTTCAGTTGGCTCATTTTTCGTTATAAAAAGTGCTGTGGTATATCTCTAAATATTTCTTTTTGCAGCTAAAACACGAAAAAGTGAGGTTATGATCGCGACTTAAGAGAGGATAAATTTCACGAAATAAGCGAGGTAATGATGCATGGATTTGGCGACTTAAGAGGGGTTCGAGTGTATCCTAACCTAACCAATTCGAATAATTCGAAATTTCGAATTATTCGAAAAACTCGAATTACTCGAAAATTTTTATATAAATCAAATTTCTCCATAATTTTGGAGTATTTTCGATCTCAAAGTATAAGTTGCTTGTTACATAAATCTTATTAATGAGTACTAATTTTTTTATTTAAACCACTATAAATAAATTATGTAAACAAAAACAATTACTTAAATATCTTACAATGACAATGAAGCTGTAGGAATAATACATGAATCTAGAAGTCTCAATTAAATACGGCACAAAGAAATACGTATAAAAACTCGGAATGGAAAGCTTGTTTATTTACTACTAGCGACCCGCCCCGGCTTCGCACGGTTTACGACATCACATTAGAAACCTCTAAAATTATCAGAGTTTCTCTACTATATTATGCATGTATTATACATATAAACCTTCCTTTGAATCACTCTATCTATTAAAAAAAACGCATCAAAATCCGTTGCGTAGTTTTATGGTGGCACTTTACTTGGCGTAGCGTATTTGTGTTTGAGTATCGTTGTATTTGTCCAAACATTTTATGTATTCGCAAATATTCCAAACATGCCATCCACACATACAGCAAAACACTCAAACATGCCAAATATGTTTGAATATTCAGAACCAGTGAATACAGTGACGGACGTGTTGACAGCGACAGCAGCTTATTACCTGAATGCTTCTTATTACCAATACATGTTAAATCTACATAAGTACAAAGTTACTAAAAGACCATGACGAACACGGCGCTGGTGGAACCAAGTGTGGACGGTTATCGCAAATATTCGCCTTATTTGACTTTTTTGATGCGTGATTGAAAACCGACAATAGGACGGAAACGCGTATTTGCTGTTAGCGCTATTCGCGTTATTTGTACAAATAAAGGAAATATAGCGAATAGCTTCTCTACACATCGCCGTTTTAGGGCAAATACAACAAATATACGAATACGCTACGCCAAGTGAAGTGCCACCATTACAGATCTAAGCATACATAGGGACAGACAGACAGCGGGGAGTGACTTTGTTTTATACTATGTTATGATTATGATTCTATTCTGCCCAGTTGACAACCGATTAGTACCGAAAATAGCCGAATTCTGAAGATGAGGGAGCAAAGTACTAAAGTGGGGATAGAGAACTTAAAGCCAAAGCACAGAGTAAACCACCTACACAGAGACGACAGCATCATCGGTGCGTTTGAAAATTGAGGGGTTAGTTTACAGCACAAAAGTGACCTTGCAGTTAATGAACTGACAGATGTAATATTTACTGATACACTACGCACATGCAGTTCCACCTTTACGAACCATAATTGCATAAAAATGTCAAATAATATGAAGTTTAAAACACAACAAAACAGAAGGAATTCATAAAAATTACGAAAGGACGCCACGCCACACACAAGCAAGCGAGGTTAGCGAGGTTGATTGAAATACCATTTATGTAATGGCTGCCCACGCATGCGCACTGGATTTAGGTTTTGGCGGGAACGCTTTCTGTCGTCTCTGTGTAGGTGGTTTACTCTGTGGCCAATGTCGAAGTCGGGTGATATCGTGCGTTTTGAGTTTGACTGTTTACTTTTGCTAGATATCGATTCTTCTGACTGCGTTATCGACGTAGTGGAAATCCAATAAAGAAATTTAACAACGCTAAATATACTCTGTTCCAGTGGCGGCTGGTGATAAAGGGCACAGGGGCACGTGCCCAGCCCAAATTTCAATAGAAAATATTTCTTTTGTGTTCATTTACTATAAATTACTGTTACAATAATATCAATGAATTGTATATGACAAACTATTCATATTCTAATTATTATTCCTTTTATACCACAAATAATGATTTTTATCATATATATAGACAGACTATCGATAGAGCACTGAGCCACTGTAGTCTGAATTCGCATCGAGCCACCATAGTCGCATTTCGCGCGCGTGGCCGAGGGCACACAGTATCCCAGCCCTCGTTTTTAATCTTGCTTTTTCGGTGACTGATAATATTTGGAAACCATTGCAGCAGACAGACGTCGTTAAATCGTTCGAAAATCAGCTGAACGGGCCACACTTGTTGAGTGACCTTTTTTTAGCGATTGTTTATTTTCTTCGCTGAGAAGTGTGTTTTTACTGTTTTTGATTGTGAAACATTTCAAAATGAATTCGGTGGACTTTTTATTGACTAATAAAGATATTACATACGAGATCCGAACGGAAATTAAACGGTTAGGAAGGCCGATACCCGATTTGATTATTTCCAAAACAGACGTAGGAAAATCGCGAAATTATTCACAAATTTTAATAGTAGTGTCTACGACAGATTTAAGTGGTTATGTGTCCTAAAAAGAAACAAACCAAAGTGCATGGACTCAAGAAGGGGTGAGTGATTTAAAACATTTAAATGAACGAGCTAAGAAACATGCTAGCTACAATGAAAAACATTTACATAACATCTTAGATTTTAGTGTTTTGGGAAAGGTAGACATAAGGCAACAGCTTGATAGTGCTTATCGTGAAAATATAAGACGTGGCAATGCAAATGTGGATAAAAACAGACCAAATTAATTTAAACCAAATAATTAATTGTATTAAATTTTGTGAAATAAATCCGGGACTTTAATGAAAAGGCGATTAACATTTTTGTGAACAATAAGGACAGGCGAGCTGATTTCCTCTACAAATAACGGTAAGATACCTATATCAAATTTTTTTCACATGTTGCCACCCATTATTTTAATATATTTCAGCCCTCAATATTCGTGCCTAATAATTATTTAAAAAAGCTACCAAATCCCAAAAATTATTCTTGTGAAAGTCTATATTTTTTGTATAAAAGAATTTTTCATTGTGTCAGTGAAATGCATGACCTTGAAAATTTTAAAAATTTTCGCCTGCGGCGCCGTTGGTATCTAATAAGTAATTGTACTGACACACCCTGTGCCCACCTATGTTACACACCCACGAGCCGCCACTGCTCTGTTCTTCTAAATAAAAATTCATGAGTCTTGAAGTTAGTCATTAGTGGAAACTCAAAAAATGGAACACGATTCCTTATTGGGTAAAATTAAGTCGCGCTATTTAAATATCTAGTATGATTATCATTTTTCGAAAACCAGCATATGAAAACGTTATTGCATTATTAAACTTTATAATATGAATTCGAAAAATTTGCGAATTAGTCGAATATTTCGAATTATTCGATTCGAAGTTGGCGATTCGATTCGAACGCTATTCGCACGCCCTTAAGCCTGGTTCTCAGAGCTTCGTCGTGTCGATAGCGACACATCGCTGACCAATAAAAACGTTTTATTTAATTTCCCCTACATCCCACCAAGTTTATTTTACTGTCAGATTCATGTTCAGCACACCAAAAAACATCCGTATACCAAATTTCAAGCGATTTGACGATAGTCCGTATACAAAAGTATATCCAGAACTTCCGCAAATACAAACTGTCTATTTAGATGTTTTGTGACAAACTGCAATATTGCAAATTCAAACTGTTGTATTCCGTGTCGCAACTACTGCAGGTAATAAAAAAAATTTTAAGTAGTGGGGATATGTCGCGGCGACATGACGAAGCTCTGAGAACCAGGCTTTACTGACAACAGTACACTCAATATCCACATATCCGAACTTTTCCGTTCCGCAAACTTCCACATTTCCGAAGTCTCGTCACCTCGGGATAACCGAACTGCTGGCGCATGCGCAAAGGGTTTTTCTGGCTATTTCTAGTAATTTTCTTTGTTTTTCGAGTTTTTTATGCAAATGTAAAACGTACATATACTATTTCCATTCTAAATTGAAAATAGGTAGAAAAAAGCAAGGTTGTCAGATATATTTTCTAAAATTGCTAAGCTCACTATACAAGTATACTTCATACTTCAGTAAACTGTTAGTTCGTGACGTTCTTAGAAAGCTACATAGATATAAATTTATTAGTTAGCATTAAAATAAAGCGTTTAAAATTGCTGGAAAAAATAATTATAAATTCAAACAACTTTATGTATATTACTATACTTAAGAAAATTTTGAAGAGCCGGCTGGCCGCACAGTAAAACCACTGTCGGTAACACCGGTCAACGAGATTATTAGACTACTTTGCATTTAATACATTGCTAATACTTCTTCGGTCTACTGTGCCATAAAATTTTTACGACGTCGTTAAAATGATTTACGACTTTAGGCACTCAACTTGTTTAAGACGCCAGTGACGTGTATTTCAGCTAGGTTTATTAACACAGACAATTTTTTGAGATTGTCTGGCTAAATGAGCATTATTTACAGCAAATTATATTACAAATATTAAGTTTTGTATGCAGGCTAATTTTAATCTCCTATATTGATTTGAATGAAAAAAAATTATTTCACAATTTTCGAATTTATAAAAGATATATGCACGCCCATGGAATCATAAAGTTGCACCGCTTTTTTTGTTCCCCAGGCGTATTTATCATTTTCAATTAAAATTAGAAGGACTATACATGTGTACATGTTAATAAAAGAATGTTTTTTTAAACAAAAAAAAAGTCAGGTGCAAAGGAGAGAGTGATGCAGGTAATTATTTTGTAATTCAAAGTAAAGGTTTGTTTTATTGAACATTTTGTTGACGTAACCTATTATAATTTAAAACTGAAATGAAAAATGATGAGAAAATATGTATTTTTAAGAAAACCGTGATACAAAACAAAACATTATTGTACTGTTTATTTGCAGAGAAAAGAGCCTGCTAAGAGGCTAACCTTGGAGCAAAAGCTGGATCTGATAAATCACGCAAAAAATGGTGTTAAAAATGTTGATCTATGTAAGATGTACAATATTTGTAAATCGTCAGTGGCAGAAATTCTTGGGAAAAAAGAAATTTACTTGTCGGAAGTTGAAAAAAGACGAAAATTGAGTGGGCGGATTGACACAAAAAAGTGCACCGGTACTTATGATACGCCATTTGAAATAAGTGTTTTCCACTGGTTTGTACAAAGAAGAACTCTTGTAGAACTCTTGTGTGCTGCTGAGGGAGGGCGATTTCCTCTTTGCTGAATTCTGTGAAAATCGAAATGTTTGATAACAATAGCATTATTGTGTTTACATTTTTTTCTCATTTCAAATTGCGCGGTTTTTTGTCGTCAACCAATCAGCGACAAGTTCGGTTGTGTGGAAGTACAAGTTCGGAAATATCGTGAGAAAAAGTTCGGAAATATCGTGAGTTCGGAAATTTGGAGTTCGGATATGTGGATGTTGAGTGTAAATAAAACCTTGCTCATTATACGCATGTGTAAAAAACAGTTCTGAAGGAGTCCCTACGTCAAAGGAGGGATCAAAATTCAATCATTCTTTGAGACACTCGAAGAGCATGGTTCCAAAAACGTTCTTGAATAAACCTGAACGCACTATAGCAAACTAGAACTGTAAGTGCCTCAAGGGAGAGAGTTGCCAACTGCTGCGCGCTGATTGGCCGGAGGGTTTTTCTCTTAGCTCGGCGTGTGGTTGTCCGACGAAGCGCCGCCATGTTTTTCCAAGAAATGAAATGTTTTCTGACGCGTGTTGAGTAGAACGTCTGAGGTTATGTGTAGTGTAAACACGATAAAGATTATTAAACATCAGTGAAATTCCAGTTACAAAAACGAACCGTGTTCTTAATAAAATATCTGCGGTAATTGTATACAATGCGCAAAAAGTTTATATTTTGTCAATGCAATGCGCATTCATGCAGAACTAGCAACATCTTTTAGTCTGTCTGTATTGGTATTAATATAAGTGTTTATGCAACGGAGCAAAAGTAACAAATTCTTCTTCTTTTACAGATGGCAATGCCTAGAAATATCGAAGTGAAACACATTGTTCATAATATGAACATTGTGTTTCATCATGTTTAATAATCTTTATTGTGTTTACACTACACATAATCTCAGACGTTCTACTCAACACGCGTCAGAAAACATTTCATTTGTCGGAAAAACATGGCGGCGCTTCGTCGGGCAACCACACGCCGAGCTAAGAGAAAACCCTTCGGGCCAATCAGCGCGCAGCAGTTGGCAAATCTCTCCCTTGAGACTCTCTAGCAAACACACGCCGAGCTAAGAGAAACATCCACGGGCCAATCAGCGCGCAGCAGTTGACAACTCTCTCCCTTGAGGCTCTCTAGGTTTAACGAGTAAGGAATTATTTTGTGCGCAAGTGTCAACTTCGTATGAAGTTCTGTGATGGAACAGCGGATTTTTCTCGTAACTAATCATATCATAAAAGGTTTGTTCTAATCCTATTATGGGTACTTTTCACGCATACATGAAGCAAACACTGTTTTTCCGTCTCTCTTGGGAGCTGGTGAGTGATCGTTAATACGCATGCTTGATAACCCTCGTATACGTGTTTCATCATAACGAACGTCCCTAGTTTAATTTACTGACATGCGCAGTAAAGCTCGGTTGCCTGTTGCAAGATCAAAAGAGAAATAGGTGTTTGCTTCACACAAAACAGCACAAAACATCTAAATAGAAGAAGGGCAATCTCCTTAGATAAGGAGGGAAACACGCTTCGGGTCCACCATATGTACCGGTGGCCAGTTTTTCATAATGCGCATGCGCGACGCTAAATCGATGCTAATGTGTAGCCGTGCATTGGCATCGCCAACTTCATTTTACAATTCAATTTTTCATACAGCAAACTCGTTGTTGCTGCATAAAAAATTGATTTGTAACCATACCCCACTTTATGATTTTATCATTCAAGGTGGAATAAATAAAAACAATTTACTTGAAATTATTTATTTCTACAACTATACATCATTTTGATACTGTATTGTTTTAAACAACATTTAAAACAATACAGTATCAAAACATATTGACATAGTAAACAGTAATTATTTGGAAACATAAAAAGTCAAAGGAGATTAAAATAAGAAAATTTTCACATCGAGATTAGATTGTATTTAACTTGGACATCCCTGCTGGACATCGTGAACATACCTCCTACTGAGAAGTAGAACGCTTGTTGTTGCATGGCTCTATACAGTGAAGAACACTCTAAAAACACATAATACATATTTCATTACAATTTTAGGGTTGAAACGCTAAGAAACTTCAATTTTTTAATATGTACACATGCTCATTTACAAGACTATTTCATATTAAGAGTAAACTGAAAAGAACTTTGCTAAACCTAACAATTAATCAAATCACATGTATATTTTCATTCTTTTCATGCACATCTTATTATGTTCTTGTAATACTAATCATTTATAGGTTAGATAAGTAATTTAGAACAGTATTTACTTACTAATGAGTAGAAGAATTTATATTATATCCTTAAATGCCAATCAGAAAAGAAATAATAGTTTTATCACAATATAATGCACAAAACAATTTGATGCGAATCAATATTTTCCATTAGGGACGCTTCCTAAAGCCTGGTTCTCAGAGCTTCGTCGTGTCGCTGGCGACACATCGCCGACCAATAAAAACGTTTTATTTAATTTCCCCTACATCCCACCAAGTTTATTTTACTGTCGCTGCGACTGCCGTGTGTAGTTGAAATATTTGAACTACACAATCTGTCGCGAGTCGCTCTTCTTACTTTGTTTATGTAAATGGACATTTTTTAATGGTTTCGACGTGACAAATAAGACAAATAACTTCGGCTGTACTTCCGTATACGGACTATCTCCAAATTGTTTGAAATTTGGTATACGGGTTTTTTTGGTGTGCTGAGTACGAATCTGCGTATAAAAATATCCACAAGTACCCGCAAGTGTCCGTAAGTTCCCACAAGCTAGGTTAAAAAGCGTAAAACGCTAAATGAAAGTGTTGAATATCTCGCTTATCAATATGGATTTCAGTATTTGGCGCAATGTGTTTTTTTATTAAAGAAAGCAAAGTTGCTTCGTCTCTCTTATTCTCTGGGCAGATTTCGATCATGTATTTTTCTGGTTCACCGCGTACGATCATTCCGAGAAGCCATGATCCTTCGACAACTCGTCAACGTTGCTACTTTCGACGTCCACTTTTACACTCGTCAATCTCCACAATAACACCCTCACCTACAATTTGGTCTTCCCCGACAAAACTATTAGTAGCTCACTGAAAAAAATTAGTTTTCAAATAAACCATTTCAAATGCCATATAGGAACTGGTATACACCAATATTACAATTTAAAACTTCCACCCTCGATATCTCGAAAACCAAGCGAGATATCGACTTTTTTTACAAGAATAAAAAGTGTTTATTTTGGTCTGTTCTACACGAATATACGTGCGCCTATATAAGTGTTTATTTTGCGGCGCCACAGAAATCGTAATCGTGCACATTTTAACATTACTTGTGGGCTCTTCGAGGCACCTAGGGACACTTTCGGGCACTTGCGGGTATTTTCATACGCAGATTCGTGCTCAGCACACCAAAAGACATCCGTATACAAAATTTGAAGCGATTTGAAAATAGTCCGTATACGGAAGTACATCCAGAACTTCCGCAAATACAAACTGTCTATTTAGATGTTTTGTGACAAACTGCAATATTTCAAAGTAATAAACATTTTTTTAAGTAGTGGGGGAAATGTCGCGGCGCCATGACGAAGCTCTGAGAACCAGGCTTAAAACAACAACAATCAAGGTTTAAATTAAAATGCCGCGTTTCTATTGGATATTGGATACCACGCCGCCATTTCGTTATTTATAAGTTTTCTCCAGATTTGGGGAATTATCAAAAATATGCTAATTTTAGTCAATTATTTCATCTCTGAAAATTATTATTATTGTTATTATTATAATTAAAATTGTCTAGTTAGACTTACTTTACTTTCTTTAATGCATGTAAGGGGATATATCTAACATAGCGAAATATCACATTAGCTTGTTGCTGAAATTATTACGACTTAAGGTGCATCTGGCAACATCGCACTCGTAGCGTGTTGCGAGGTCGTGAATGCTAGTTTCGGCCCCGGCAAAACAGTTAAAAGTGGGAAGGATTACTCATATAGTCCTTATGGCGGCACTTTCGTATATTTGTTGTATTTGCCCAAAAACGGCGATGTGTAGAGAAGCTATGCGCTATATTTGCTTTATTTGTACAAATAACGCGAATAGCGCTAACAGCAAATACGCGTTTCCGTCCACTTGTCGGTTTTCAATCACACATCAAAGAAGTCAAATAAGGCGAGTATTTGCGGTAACCGTCCACACTTGGTTCCACCAGCGCGTCTGTCATGGCCTTTTAGTAACTTTGTACTTATGTAGATTTAACATGTATTGGTAATAAGAAGCATTCATGTACTAAGATGCTGTCGCTGTCAACACGTCCGTCACTGTCTTCACTGGTTCTGAATATTCAAACATATTTGGCATGTTTGAGTGTTTTGCTGTATGTGTGGATGGCATGTTTGGAATATTTGCGAATACATCAAATGTTTGTACAAATACAACGATACTCAAACATAAATACGCTACGCCAAGTGAAGTGCCACCATTATATATATATGGTTCTAACACTGCCAGAATTGGTGCTGTAGTTAGACGCTTTTTCAGTTCTGTGAAAGCTTGCTGGTAATCTTGAGTCCAGTCGAAAATAACATTATTTTCAGTGAGCCGATGTAGTGGCTTTGTAATTTTTCCAAAATCTTTCACGAATTTCCTTCCTAGGATTTTCCAATTTTATAGACCAAATATGCACAATAAACTCACCCCGTATAATTATAAGGGATGACCATGTACTTAATTATGTACAAGTAAATTGCAGTGGCACTACGGGCCACGTGTTCTCTACTTATGGAGAGACGGTTGATCCACTTATGTAAATTGATCACAATATATGTAGATTGCTGCATTTGTCTCCACCCCAACGCTCCAACTCTTCTACGTTCCGTGTATATAATTGTGTTGTAGTGGATTTTAAAATTTGAAATGTATCATATGGGGTTAATTTAACGATAAAATAAAATATTTGTTTTTGTTCTTTAAATATTTTAATTGACACTCCGTCCGTACACCAGTGTGTTGAAAAACTAGATTTCCATGCCATTTGGTCGACTTGAAATTGATAAGTAATTATAAGTTGTAAGTAACAAAATATTTAAACATATATATGTATATAACATAATGTACATATTTCATAATACCGCGTGTATACGCCACTGGCTGGGAGACGACTTTTTGCATGTCGATTTGAAAATGCAAAATTCACCGCTTCAAAGTAGTTGAGTTATTAGAGCGATGAAAAATATGCATTTTTTAGTAATGTACTGTAAAAACGATCTGTTTAGTGTAAGGTGTGATTTTTTTACGATTATTACGTTTAATATTTCAACCCAGCTACTATGCCAATGTGTTTATAGGAGCAATAGTTTACTTGTGGTAACTACCGCAGTAATGGTATTTTTGGGCAATGACATGAAAACATGAATTTTTAACCCCATACTTATATGTACATTTGTA
Source organism: Aromia moschata (assembly GCA_029963805.1). NCBI lineage: Eukaryota > Metazoa > Arthropoda > Insecta > Coleoptera > Cerambycidae > Aromia > Aromia moschata. Next base: position 75,412 of record JAPWTK010000053.1, on the reverse strand, counting down.
TGTACCTGTACATCACTAGGCTGGACCTTTTTTTGTGTCGATGTAAAAAAATTAAAGTGACCCCTTAAGATCAATTTATTTGTTCGAGAAATGAAGAATATTAATTATTACATGTTTTTTGTATTTATTTTCTAAGGGCGCAGTAGCTCTACGCTTCTGTTTTTTTTATTTATCGTTATATTTCAATTTATTGAAATATAAAACAAATTAGTTTAGCGGCGAATAACAGGTTCAGTTTATTTGTTTCCTTAAATAATATCTAATATATAAAAATATCGTGTCAGGGTGTCTGTGGTCGCACTCCTCCGAAACAGCTCGACCGATTTTTATGAAATTTTTTATGTATATTTGGTAGGTATGAGAATAGGTCGTAAAGTATATTTCATACCGCTAGGTGATTAGGGTGTCCCTATCCAGAATTTTTTTTTCTATTTTTTGACAATTTTTTTTTGTATTTTTTTTTATTTGGCATCAAAAAATACCTATAACTCCAAATTTTCACACTCCTACATCCACCCTCCCATTTTTTAATCGCGATTTTAGAGAAATAATTTACATGGCCGAACAACGTTTGCCGTGCCAGCTAGTATACATATATTTTCTACTTCACTTTTGCGTCCATACCTTGAGGAACTAGTTTTTTATATAATAATAAATATAATAATAATTCTATATTGGGACAGGATGAATTTCCTCCCCTCGTCTGAGTCTAATTTCTGCTGCAGGCGGGGATGCCATATTAAGACATCACTGTCTGCAACAGGAATGGGTGAATGTTTCCAAGCGTGATGTTTCCCAGCTGAGAAATGTGACCATAAAGTCGGCGAAATAATTCTATATAATTCTTGGAGAAACAGGATGAAGAACAACCTGCAGAAATCGATCCAGCGCGATTCACAACATACTGGAATTCTATATGGAGTGACGCCGACGCATACAACGAGAACGCGCCATGGATTCTTGGAAATGGCTGTCGGAATTATTACAGAAGAGGACGTAACCTCGGCAATCAAGAGGACCAAGAACTGGAAAGCACCAGGCCCCGATGGGATACAGAGTTTCTGGCTGAAGCACCTACCTGCATCACATGACATTCGGGGAAAGAGTTTCACGGAGGCGATGTCATGCTTGAATTCCTGATGACAGACAACACGTTCATGCTTTTCAAAAAGGGTGATGCTGCACAACCGAAGAACTACAGACCCATCACGTGTCTGTCCACAATATATAAACTATTCACGTCTATCATAAATGCAAAAAATCTCTCGTCACTGCTTGGAAAACAACATCTTTGAGGAAGAACAAAAAGGATGCATCAGAGGCGCAGCGGAGTGTAAACATAAACTGACAATCGACGCTGTGGTACTGAAGCAAGCCCAAATAAAAAGAAGACACCTGCATATGTGTTACATCAACTAGGTACAACAAGGCGTTCTACTCGGTATCTCACGACTGGCTAAGTCCTGGAAATTTACAAAATCTGCCCTCGGATAAGAGCTCTTTTCCAACATCTTATGCAGTGAAGGAAAACAAACATTTGGGTCTCTGGAGGGAACACAAGTCAAGTTGACATCAAGAAGGGAATCTTCCAAGGTGATTCACTCTCGCCGGTTTGGTTCTGTTTGGCACTCAACCCATTATCTACACTACTGAATAAGACAACAGCTGGGTACAAGATTAACGTGAGAAACCGAGCAAGACTAACTCACACATGGACGATCTAAAACTATTCAGTGGGTCCAAGGCAAATCTCCAAGCCTTCATTGGAACTACTAAGACCTTCAGCGACGACATCAAAATGTCCTTTGGCCTGGGTAAGTGCGCCACACAGAGTATTGTGAAGGGAGCACCACATAACAATCCAGAGGTGTATGCCGACATTCATCAATTACCACCGGAAGAGCAATACCGTTACTTGGGAATGTGTCAAGATGGCAGGATCAACCACACACAACTGAAGAAAAAATTCCAAGAGAAATACAAGAGCCGCGTGACAAAGTTGCTGAATACGCTTTTATCTGGAGGCAATCTTGGAAAAAGTGCGTTGGAAAATTAGTTTTAAATGCTTTTTTTGTATTAATAAATATTCGTCGAACCAATTGTTGTAAACTGTAAAAACGTGTTTTAAACATTTGGTGAAACGATGGTGAAAATTGGCCTAAATTTGTTAAGCCGAGTTTTGTCAAAACTGTGCTGTAACGGAGTCGTAATCCGCCATGTTATTGACGGAAGATGACATATGAGAGATTAAAGAGACAGGAGTTAAAATGTGTTAATAATGTATGTACATACCTATTGCATGTGTCATTTAGAAACACCGATTGCCTTCATTGCTTGAGCGTACGTTGCCAGAACCAGTAGTCTTTCTGCATTTATTCTTGTTAAATGTGAGTGATTTAACCTGTATATAGTTGTAGGGGGGAAAATGATCGTTCCACATCTACTGAAGTTAAAGGTGCAAATTCAAAATAGTTCGCATGGACAGAGGACGACACAACACGCACATTATTTTCACGAATTTCGCAGAGTTGCTTATATCACTAAGAGTTTTTTTGTTGTCACTAACATCAGTACATTATTATTTTTTACATCTACAGAGGGCAATACATGTGTTACTACTATTTCCATACTTTTAGCTGTTTGCAAAACCCGTTTATCAGCTATAAATATCGGACGCATTAACGCAAACTCAAAGCATTAACCTTATTACCGCAAAATCTATTGTTACGTCCACTGTCAACCACAGAAATTTATTGCGTATGTCTTCTTTGATATTTCCCACGACACGTTGATATGTTTTCTGTAAATATGTTTTACACAATGTATCATTACTAGGCAATGGAAAATCGGATACATATTTGGCAACAAGTCAATGTTGTTGACCACGTTCCACGAAAGGCTACATGCGCAAAATATTATGCACAAATTAATCCAAGGTTCCTTTTTTCCAACAGTATCAGTAATATTTTGTTGATGGATATTCGAATCTAAATGTCGTTTACACTCTTGGCGAGCACGAAATATATATCGACGATTGCAAGGAATACATAAAATATGTGCTCCGTGTATTGTAAAATTCTCATAATTTTCAATCATCTTCAGTCTATTCACAAATGGTAACGACTATGCCATTATTGCATAAATCTACACATCAGATATTATGTAAATACAGTACACGAATTTACGAGTGACTATTTCGCGACAAAAAATTGTTTTCAATGCGGCGGTCGACCCGTTTAAACCGCAGCGCCGGCAGGTCGCTGGAATAGCTTGCTGTCTTCGGTGAAAGTGTATTACAGAGCCCTTGGTCCCCGCGAAGCCTTCGTTGTGGATAACATTCTACGCATGGACAGTGGCGTGGGTATAGATGGGCAAGAAATATGCGCTTAAAAAATACGGTTTATACTTTAATTTTAATAGGGTTATACTGCACAGTGATATGATAATACTAGGTATTAATCATAAAAATACCGTTTTAAGACCTATTAAGGCTCCTGTACATGTTTGGCCAACTAGTTGGGCCAATGCGTTGGGCCAAAAATAAGGACACTGTTTACACGTTGGCGTTGCTCATTCTGCATTGGCCATTTGACGAGGATGGATGTGGAAACTATTGCAGCCGCGGTAATTTACTTGTACAGCACTTTCAATTATTATTAAAGCCGGCAGATCAGGGCGGCGGGCCATAATAGTACGCGTCATACTACTTACTACTTGTATGTGCAAAAACACAATTCATGAAAACAATAAACTGTTGCAATTTAGAGAGATGGGTTAAACGTACCCTGTTATTTATATTGAGATGTGTGAAAACTTGGTGGGCCGCCGCGATGTTTAGCCGGCTTTAATTATTATAGAAATGTGCACCAAATAAGAGTGATTTAAAAAAATGGCGCTGATTTAAAAAAAAAGAAAATGGTGGATACTGAGTATTCATCGAAACAGAACAAGGTGAATTTAAAAAATACATGATATATAAATCTATAAACTTCAAAACTTCATCACTACTCTATACCGCGATGGTAGCTCGTAAATACAATAATTACTATACACCGCAACACTACCGTTTCTGATTTAACGGCCACCACGAACTGAAGAAGAGGCCAACACGTGAACGCTGTTGGCGGATTGCGCCAAGATCTTTTGATGTGTGCACGAAAAACCGACAACATTCAGCTGGCCGTTCAACGCTGGCCGCCAATGACCAAGTTACGCCAAATAGTCTTGTAATCGTTGGTCCAACTCATTGGCCCAACTAGTTGGCCAAACGTGTACAGGGGCCTTAAGGCAAAGTATAACACGTGACGTAACCGATCACATTTCACGCGCCTTTCAATGAATATTGCAGAGGTCCTATCTGTATCCGAATCCGCGGATCTTGAAACAAATACTCCGTATCCGGATCTTATCTTTTTGTGATCCGGCATATCACTACTCGTATGTTTGTAAAGTCTAGAAATCGTGGACCAATAGAACCGCAAAGGAGAAGTGGGTAGCAATGACAATAATAATAATACTATTTAATAATGTACTATGGAGACATCCAAAAAAAACGTCATCAACTTTGGCTATGAACGAGAGAAATGGAAATAGCGGTCATGTCTAAGCTTTTCGGTTATGTCAAACTTTTGCCCTTTTTGTCAAAAAAATAGGGGAGGAAAAGGGGGGGGGGGGTTTGGGGGGGGGGGGGCGGGGAAAGGGGATGAAGAATGGAAAAAAATGGTTTTTGTCTGGGCAAACTTTGTTGACGTTTGTTTGGGTTGTGTGGGGGTTGGAGGGGGGTTTGGGGGGGGATATTAGTTTTTGCATTCGTAAGCTGAATATGTTCCTTGTGAAACCCCCCCTGCCTGCGGGAACTCTCGTTGTCACTAAGAACGGGGGTTGCGCCATGCGCCGAAGGAGGGGGCTGGGGATGTAAAGAAAGCTGGGGGAATTACAGAATTACGAAAGGCTGACGCAACACACAGTTTTCAGTTTAGAGTAGTGATGGAATGATGGAAAGAAAAAAACAGTTCCCACTTCGGAACGGACCAAACGTTTCCGTTCCGCATAAATCACGTACTGAAATCACGTGATTCCGGAACGAGGTTGCGAATAGCTCTCATGACCGTAAACAAGGCGCATGACCGCTCGTTTGGCACTGGTTTGGCAAAATCGCTTCTATGGTATATGAAGTGTTGGTAATTTCCTGCCAATACAGCAGACACGTCGAATACATGGCTCATACACATGTATATAAAAATTATAGAATAATACGCCTAGTACTGTGGGTATAATAAATGTGTATTATTCATTACAATGACAAATTACAAAACGTGATACATCAAATCAGAATATATATTTTTTGAATAAATAAACAGAAAGTAGTCCACAAAAGAAAAATCTGTACGTGGACTAGAATATTAAAAATAAGTGACACATAAGGTAAAATGGAAGATAATGTAGGTATATAAAATGTGATAATACAACAATTCAATTAATAACACAAAAGAAATAACATTCATATAAAATGTCATGTTACGAAAATCCCTACTTTCGTCTTGAAAGAAGAAAAATGCTGGTCAAAGCAGGTGCTTAAGCAAAGCATACACTTAAAAACTTTTAATCAAATATATTTTATATCAATAATTTCATGAAACAATTTACGTGGTGTTTTTATCATATACTCAGTTGACTTTGATTTATACAAATTTAGTGAATTAATTGATTTAAAGGAAGCAGGATATCACAGAATTGTTTGCAGTCCTCAGAGTTTTATAATGAGGTTGTCGATTTGAGCATACCATCTAAGATGACAGTCGACAATTATTCCCAAGTATTAAACTTTTTCTATAGATGTTATTTCATAGTAATTTTTCTCGACATGTATTTTAAGAGTTGTATTTGGTAGATTAGGTTTATAACTTGTAAATGAGATGAAATGCATTTTATCAACATTAATAGTCAACAATTTCTTATTAAAAAAGTTCATTATAATTTTCAAGTCATTTTCAACTTTTTTCCTCAGAAGAACCCAAGTGTTATCTTTGTAAAATATTGCCGTATCATCCGCGAAGCTTGTGATACTCCCACAAGATGGTAATTTACATAATCCATTTATACAAATAGTACATAGTAAGGGATCTAAAACTGTTCCTTGCGGAACACCGTAGGTAACAGTTTTGTAGCTACTTACTCGGCTATCAAATTTTACACATTGTTTTCTATTGTGTAAATAATTATACATCAATGTGTAACACGGGCCTCTAAAGCCTATATCTTCAAGGGTTTTCAGTAAATCCGGATGACTAACCGTGTCAAATAGAGATGTGTCGTTCATGAACGACCCGTTTATAGTGAACGGGTCTTCCCGATGATCCGTGATTGATTCAATCACGCTTTGTGACCCTATCGTTCATATGAACGAATGATCGCAGAATGATAGCAAATCGCGAGAACGATAGAATGGTTGCAGGATCCGTGATTGTTTTTGTGACCCTAACCGGGTGAACAAATTGAAAGCCTGAGATCGACTTGGGTCGGTTTCATGCATATATCTAATACTCCTATATTGCTGGTTCCCGTAGGTAGAGGTGTCACGTGGTAAGTGAGACAGCAAATGACTATTTGATCTGTTGTGCGCAAGCGTCACGAGTAATTGGCTGTGTGTGACTGGATGTTCAATTCTCGAGCATGCGCGTAAGACTCGAAGTAGTTACGAGAGAGAGACAGACGCATATATGTCTGCACCGTGGTGATTTCGCCAATCTCCAGACCCTTCTAGCAATATAGGAGTATTAGATATATGGTTTCATGAACCGATGAACGCGCTTAACTTGCGTGGTCGGTGTTAAGTTAAGGCGGGTTTGGCGCGTTCTGTGCATGTTGCGCGCAACTGGTACACGCAAAAGTTTAACGGATAGACAAAAATTACTTTTTGACGAATCGGAATAGAAATGAAACGATAGAATAAAGATAAAATAATATTACTGAATTTTATCATGCACGCGAAATACGCGAAAAATACGATTATTGTCGAACTGGATCGTGATCGACCGAGTGAAAAAAAACATACCAACATATCTGGATCACGCTACTGCATTTTGTTTGAATCAGTTACAGGAACGGGTCATATGAACGGGTCGTCGTGAACGGGTCTTTTCAATGATTGATCTGGTATGAACCGGGTCGTTAAAAAGAGCCAGGTCTTACCATCACTGGTGTCAAAGGCTTTCGCTAAGTCGACAAAAACACATAAACATGGTCGACCTTCATGATGTGAGTTGCGCCATTGCATCTTGTGTCGACTTTGTTTCTCTGAAACCAAACTGATTTTTTGAGATAAGCTGATACTTCTTTATAAAACTACTAAACCTAGGTTTTTTTCAATAACTTTCGCAATGATATAGGTCGATAATTTGAAAGTAGCAGCTTATCTCCTGATTTATATAAAGGCTTTATTAATGCACTTTTTAAATGCGAATTAAATGTTCCTAATTCCATACACCTATTAATTATATAAGTAAAAGGTTCCATTATATTATCTACTATTTTTTTTCAGCGTTTCAGATTTTATTCCGTCTAGACCTGGTGATTTGTTAGGTTTCAAACTTATAATTCCGTTTTTAACTTCCCTTGTACTAGCTAGAATTAAAACTATAGAATTAAGGACGTTTTTGTTTTCTCTTTGGCTGTTGTTCTTTTTTTATTTTCTCTACTAGTTTTCTGCCTACATCGCTAAAATAATTTATAAAGTGATTAGCAATTTCTTCTTTATCTGATACTACTTCCCCTTCCTCCGTTTTTATATTATCTATAATTGTTGTATTATTTGGTCTACTCATTTCCCTAACACATTTCCATAAGTTTTTCGGACGGGGGGGGGGGGGGGGGGGGGTTGGTTTTTTTTTTTTGGGGTTTTTTAACACGGGGGGGGGGGGGGGGGGGGGGGGGGGTTTTGGGTTTTTTGGGGGGGGGGTTGGGGGGGGGGGGGGGGTGTTTTTTTTGAATATTGGGGGAATTTTTTTTTGGGGTTTTTTACGATTTTTTGGGGGATTTTTTTGGTTTGGGTTTTTTTTTTTTTGGGTGGGGGGGTTTTTGATTTTTTTAATGAATTTTTTTTTTTTTTTTTTGGGAAAAGGGGGGGGGGGGGGGGGGGTGTGGGTTTTTTTTTTTTTCAATTTGGGGGATTTTTTTTATTTTTCCTTTAGGGGGGGGGGGGGGGGGGGGGTTTTTGGGGGCGGTGTGGGGAGAATTATTTTTAGTTATGCATATTAAATTAGCAAGTCTAGAAGTTGCGGTATTCTTTATATTCATTTAAGATTTGTCTGTTTTCTGGTTGTTTCTTTAGTTTCTTGTAAAGTTTATCCCTCATAGCAACATATTTCATTTTCTTTTAATTTTGTATGTTTTATTTTTATTATTGTACTACATTATTTTACATGATTCATTAATTTTTGCATAAATTTGTTAGTACACTCCTCTGTACATTCGGAAGCATATATATATCTACCCAGTTTTCCTTATTTAATTCATTATTAAGTAATGCATAATTAATATAAGTTTTTATATTTCCTGTATTATTTGATTATTTGACTGACTATTTTTGAATTCTTTGTTTTTTAGGTTTATTAATAGGATTGTTGGAAAATGATCAGTTACATTTGTTTTTAATATCATTGGGGAAAGTAGGTTTGAAGATAACAAATATGTGATCCAGACATGGAGATGAGCTGTTCTGATATCTGGTAAGCCAGGGGGGGGGCGATGGGGGCGATCGCCCAATATAGTCAAGTAAAAACCAAAATAGTCGGGGGATTGCGCTTGCTGTTGCCTCCAATGACATTTTGTTTGCTTTTTTGTTTAATCTGCATTGGACCGCCCCCCCCCCTAAGAAAAATACTGGCTACGCCCTTGCCTACCCCTCTTCATTTAACATGTTTAGATATTCTTGACAATAGTCTTTAGTGTCCAGGATGTCAATATTCATGTCCCCTATTATATCAATACTTATATAACTTTTTTTAGTGTTAGACTTAAAAAAACTATTCATATGTTCATTAAATACTTCTGGAGATAAGCTTGGCGATTTATATATATGTACCTAAAATTTGTATTTGAATCACGATATGCAGAACGGTCTTAAGTCACTTTACTAGCAGTTTTTACTTTAGTGCATATTCCGTGAACTAATGGATGTCTATCATTTTATACTGAAAGGACTAAACTCAAGTGACTTGAAGTACAATATGTATATCAATATACATATATTGATATAAAATGATAAAGACATCCGCTAGTGAATATGCTAGTTCACGGAATATGCACTAAAGTAAAAACCGCTAGTGAAGTGACTTAAGACCTTTCTGCATATCGTGAATCATTTGTTTGTTATTATGTAGAAACGTTATTTCTAATGCCTTAATGTTATTTAATAAAATTATTTTGGAATTATAGTTTATTAGTTTCTTTATGTATATGACAACACCATCGTTCTTGTTAACATATCCATTATTATATATCATTGTGTAACCTAGTAGATTAAATATGTCCATGTTATAAATTTTAAAAATCTCAGTTAAAATAATTCAGTCGCACTCAGTGTTTAGTTCGCTAAGAATAATATTTAATTCATCTACATTTTTACTAATACCTTTTATGTTCATATGGAAAACGTTCAATTGTTGGCTCTGGCTATAGTCTGTTAACAATGTTATGTTTTACCATGAAAAATATCTTTCGCAATATGAGTTACAGTTTTATTAAATTATAGTCTCTTATATACGCATCCATTATATATCTAATTATTGTGTATGGAAAAAAGTATGATATATGTTTATATAAATAGTACAATTATAATATATTTCGGTAAAAGTAAAAAAAACCGAGCAGTTGTATTCAAAGGGTTCACACAAAAAAAAAATGTTTTTACATTGATGTTGTAATATATATTTTTTATATGTTCTGGTAATCTGTTATACAAATGAATGCCAACATATGCAACATTATTTTCATAAATAGCTAAACTATGCAATGGTAAAACAAATCATGACCCCTTCTGGTATTATAGACATGATAATGATTGTTCTTTATAAACTTCTCATAATTGTTTTTTACAAAAATTAATATTTCCAAAATGTAAATACATGGCAATGTATCTTCAGCTCTTTAAATATTAATATACAACTAGTTCGACATGGGACATTTACGATGTACCTACCTAACAGCTCATTTTTGAATTCGAAATAATCGTATACTATATATACGCATATAATGCGAACAACCCCAGAAAATTATCGCACATTTTAATCTAGAGTACATTGCTGCATAGTAATATGATTAGTAATTTATTTTAGTCGATAGAGTGCCAAATAAACTGATGATAGTTTATTACAAAGTATATCGACATGACTTTCCCAACTCATTGTCAGAATATTATCAATATACAGTCCTAAAAATTTTGTTTCCAACACGTGAGACTTTAATTTTTTTTACTTCAACTATTTGTTGCCTGTCAACCAAATATGATCTCAACAATTCGTTTATTTTATCCCATAATCCATATGTTTCTAATTTCTGTAGAAGAAGTGTATGATCTACCATATCGATTGCCTTACTTAGGTCCACAAATAAACCCACAGTTTTATTATTATTGTCTATGTTTTCATGAACGGCATCTAAAAATTCAAAAATAGCTGTCACAGTAGATCGTCCTGTTCTAAAACCATGCTGTGCAAGGTTTATGATATTAAAGCAATACAAAAACTGCATAATTCTACTATATAATACTTTCTCCCAAATTTTTGATAGTGTAGATAATAATGATATTGGTCTATAATTTTCAACAAAGTGAGTGTCACCCTTCTTGTGCAATGGTACCACTTTTGCAACTTTTATATATATTTAACTATATTTCATCTGTACGCCCCGAGTTAGAATTCTTTTAAATTAATAACTGTCTTGTATACGTGAATGATTTTTCAAAAAATTCCCGAGACACGTCAACTTTTAAATGTATTTACCTACATTTTGCAAGTAATATGAAAAATATAGCCCTTCAGGGGTGGCTGAAACCACCCTCGACATGATTTTTTTCAAATGCAACCCTATGGCTTGTGACCCCTCACTGTAAAGCTGGTGGAAATAGGAATCCAACGCACTGATCAAATTTTAATTTTTAGTATGTTTGTAGGGTTGCATACAAACAATTTAAAAAATTAAATTTATTTTCAACGTAACAATTGTTCAAAATGTGCACCATTCACTTGTTGGCAGCATCCCAGTCTGTGGTAGGTTTCGTCCCTTACATTATGCAACATTTGCGGTGTGATTTTTCCGATTTCCTCTCTTATCCTTTCCTGCAGATCTGCTATGTTGTTGGGTTTCTGAATGTAAACCCTACTTTTAAGATGTCCCCACAAAAAGAAATCCAGTGGTGTAAGATCTGGAGATCTTGCTGGCCACTCAATATTACCTCGCCTCCCAATCCACCTACCGGGAAAAATTCTGTCCAGATACTGACGAACAATGGCAGCATAGTGTGGTGGGGCGCCATCTTGCTGAAACCATAACCTCTCGTCGGTCAAGTTAGGGTTTAAGGGGTTTGGAAATAAATGACATATTTCCTGGACTACTAATGATAATACTTGAGCTGTATGATCTGATATTGCATTGTCTAGGATATCACACTGAATATTACACGTACCAAAGTTTATGCACATATAGTCAATACTTATCACACTTTCACCTAATATTCTTGTTGATTTATCTATTATATTTTTTATGTTGTAGGAATTAAATAAATTATTTAATTCTTTTTTTTGCGTAAGTATTACTAAGAAAATCGATAATTAAATGCACACATAAAATTACCTACTCGTTGCCATTTTTGCATATTGATTGTAAGGCTATATCTAATTCTTTAATGAATAAATCAATACGAGCTGAAGGAGATCTATATGTATATAGTAATAATTTTGAAACTCGACTTACCAATGCATAGTTCTACTGCGCAAACTTCAATAATCTGCTCCTAACTTATCTTTTGTACAAACTTCAATTCTTTTACAAAATGTTTCCATTTATTTTTACAATATATAGCAACACCGCCATTTTTATAAGACGATCTACAATACATGCTACACAAACTAAAACCATTCAAAATTAACTCTTTTTCATAATATTTTAATCAATGTTCTGAAAAACATGCAATGTCTATAGTACTTAATTCTATCTCTAAATGTTCTATCTTACTTCTAATACACTGCATATTTTGATGATATATTTTCAAGTTAGTTTGCATTGATGTTTCCACTTCATTCAATTTTAATTGCTATTTTGGCTCACTGGTAATTTTTATTGTGCGTTTTTGCATATAAACTTTTCTTAAATATACTGGACATTTTGAATCAAAAACAGAGTGGTCTATATTAATATTTAACCTATACTTATCATTAGCTTCTATACAATTAGAACATTTATGTATATTGGTTGTGCAGTCAACTGTTTTGTGGTGTTTACTCGTGCACTTACGACAACGATCCTCCTTCTTACATTCGACAGCCTTGTGAGAATAGTCTCCACATTTGAAGCACCTGTACACAGGGACATATTCGAAAACTCGACATATAGACCAACCAACAATAAGTTTTCCTTGTTTCAAAATTAGATCTGCTGATAATGGATGACACTGAACAATTGCCATATATTTGGATCTCATTTTTTCTAATGACTTTTACTTGGAGATTTGGGTTAGGATGATTTGGAAATGAATTTTGTTTGATTATCCATTCTTCAAGTAATTTCTCTTTCATATTATCTTCAAGGTCTACTATTTTTATATGTGGGTTTTTCTGTTTTGGTATAGTAATATCATTTTTTTTTAATTTCTTCTCCGCCCCCTGTTTTAGTTTTTCCACTTCCTCTTTACTTTTGCATTTTAATAATATGCCAACTTCTTTAGTATCCTTGAAAATAAAACTGATTTGATATGACGACACGAAAGGCGTTTACAATCGCTAAAAAAGCTGCAATTGTTTGGCGTTTGAAAGTTGGAGAGTCTAATGTGAGCAGTGTCAAAGAATTTAACGTAAGTTTTGTGTTGAGAGTACATATATGTATGTATGTACTTAAAAAATTACTTACATATTCTTATTTTTTTTAGGTGGCACATTCAACAATTTCTGGAATCTGTAAATATCGAGACAAAATTCAGTGTATATTTGAGAATAATTCTACATCAGTAAAAAAGATCAGATCATGTAACCACTCTAGAGTAGACAAGGCTTTATTTGGATGGTTCAAAATTCAGAGGTCGCAATATTCCTATTAGTTGTCCTAGCCAAAGCGGACAATTTTGCTGGCAACTTACGAGTAAATTGCAAGATTTTATATGTTCAGTTGGATAGATTCGAAAACGTTGGAACGATTTCGAAAAAGACATAATATTGTTTTTGGTAAAATAAGTGGGGAAGCAGCAGATATACTGGAAGAGGTGTGTAATGAGTGGTTAACCACAGTGTGGCCAAATTTAAGAAGAGGATAATTTAAGAAGAAGAAATTTTTAATACAGTTTATTTTTTAGAATGTTTTAGATAAAACAATGAAATTTATAGAGAAAAGTGTATTGTAGGCAAACTTTCCAAGGAAGGATTGTCTGCTCTTGTTGCAGCAAAAAATGATATTTTAAAAATGTTACATGTCTACTTGTTGAATATGAAAATAATCCAAGGGCTTGGATGGCATCAGTATTATTGAAAAAAATATTACACGATGCCGATGGGACAATAAACTTATTAGACAAAAAAATAAAAAGTTATTGCTTTTGGATAACTGTCCAGCTCACCCTAATATTCAGAATTTAAAACCCATAAAACTTGTTGTCTTTCCAACAAATACCACGTCTGTTCTTCAACCAATGGACCAGGGTGTAATACAGTCTCTAAAAACACATTTTAGAAAATTTCAAATCATGAAACTTTTAAAAGACGTTGAAGAAAACGGTGTTCCATACAAGCTAGATATACTTGAAACCATTTCTCAAATTTCAAAAGCTTGGGATCGTGTTTCTCAAAGCACAATAGCCAATAATTGTTTTACACATGCTGAATTCAAATTAAACGCAACAAAAAACTCTTTTGAAGAAGATCATTTACTACCACGAGCAGAATGGCTTCGACTACAAAATGACACTCTACCTCTAGCTCAACGGGTCCGCACTTTACATGTAGTTAACCTAGCAACTCAAGGAAGTTGGGAACACTTTTCAAATATTGATGAAGAACTCGAAACGAAATATACACTGTATATTCAGTTATATACAGATGAAATTTTAGCTGGCTCAGATCCAAATATGGTCAGACCTAACTTAACGAAGATGGGCGAATAAATAGAAAATGAATAAATAGAAATGGGTGAAAGCAATAATCGATTTTCAACCGCCTTCTATAAACGATGCATTTTCAGCGATTCAAAAGATTAAACATTTTTTCACTTTCTAATTTCAAAATCTAAGAAGAGTCTCAAACAGATTTTGCTTTGCTACATTTGGAAAAAGTTATCGAAAGAAACTTTTTAGAAAACAAAATATTACAATAACAAACTAAAATAACAGATTTTTTTTTGTTAAAATTTAATTAAAACTAGCTCAGTGTTAAGTTGTTTGTAGAATCGATTTTTAGGTACCTAAGTACCTACATATTAAAATATGTATATCATTGTTGTTTCAGCTTTCTGTCCCATGTATATGTAAGTGTATTCTTTTATACCATTTTTGAGTAAGTACCTACATGTTGTTTGGACATAGTGACCTCCATTTATAACGACCGAATTTCGCATGTTCCCTCAACGTCGTTATAAACGATATATACTGTACGTAAACTTTGTGGCTAATCAATGTTATAGAAATGTTAGCTACCACCATGAACCATTTTCTACAATATGACTTATTGTTTACAGGTAGGTACTCGTTCCGAGGTAGTTCCTGTAATTGTAAAGAGACTTTGTAAGTATATCTTGGATAAATAAAGAGACATCCCAAAAAACTGTCATTAAAGTTGACTATAAACGAGAGAGATAGAAATAGCGGTCATGTCAAAGCTTTTCGGTTATGTCAAACTTTGACAATTAAGTAAGGTTATAAATTTAAGATATAATACAAATACGTATTTTTTTACTAGGCCAACTTTGATAACGTTTTGGATGGCTCGTTATGTTTGTGAAATGCCAGAAGACTATGAAATGGTGCAGTACTTATCCGGAGCACCATTCGAGAGAGTAGCAGTGGACATTCTTGGACCATTACCTGTAACCAACCGTGGCAACAAGTACTTGATGGTGGTAATGGATTATTTCTCAAAATGGTCCGAAGCAGTACCCAATCAAGAGATAGAAACAGTAGCCGAAGCGTTCATTGAGAATGTCATAGCTAGACATGGAGTACCCCTCGAGCTGCATTCCGATCAAGGAAGAAACTTCGAATCACAGCTGTGGCAAGAAGTAATGAAAATAATGGGCATCAAGAAAACCCGAACAACTGCGCTTCATCCCCAGTCGAACGGCATGGTTGAACGCCACAATAGAACCATATGCCACTACCTGTCCAAATTTGTATCTGAAAATCAAAGGGACTGGGACCAATTGGTGGCTCTGTTCTTGCTGTCGTATCGAAGTTCCCAGCATGAGTCAACTACCTACACTCCGTCTATGCTGACCACTGGAAGAGAAATGAAACTGCCTACTGACCTCATACTTGGCCGTCCCCTAGAAGAAAATCAGGAACGACCTCTGCCCGAATTTGTGAAAGACTTGCGAGAGAGATTGGACCGGATCCATGGATTAGCTGTTAAATGTTATTAATTGCACGTGGAAGAATTTCTTGATAAAGTAAGTATAATTTTCACGAGAATCATATTTATATTTTGTGTTGAAACTGTCTAAACTATTTGATTTATAGGTTATGAATGTAATTAGAATGTAAAGAATTAAGTGAAATGTCTGATAAAGAAAATAATAACGTGCAAACTTAGGATAGTATGTACAACAATAGTGCAATTAAATAAAGAGTCAGGTTTAATGATATTTATATTTTATTAAATGACAGTCTATGTACCGCAATTTATATCATATATATTTTTGACAAATGTTTTATACAACTCTCTTGGTGTTGCGTCGAAAAATAAATAATATTTATTTCGTTACATACACATGTATGCATTATTTTATTCTTCAAATATGAACATTTCTTGTTTATATTAATTTTGTACAGAAATACATATTACTAATCCTTATTCGCTAAAATCTTCATGAGTGCTTACTTTCAAAATTGGAGGTTGTAAATTAACCAAAATAGCTGCCATAAGAACAATGCCATCGAAAATGTGTGACCAGAATTTGATTTTGCCAAAGACGGACATGTTCAGCTGGTTCACACTGACGAAGCTAGAGTTTATTTTTCGCGCCGTGAGGCGCGAGCTAAATTTTTAAAACTTTCAATGTCACGCGTTTTCTGGCACTTCAGAATTTCAATGAAAAATACATTTACATAAAAATATAGACTTTCACAAGGATACCTACTTTTTGGAATTTGATGCCTTTTTGAAATACTGATATTTAATCACGATCGATACGATACGTCGATACGTCTTCAGATTAACCTAGAAGACGTAATTACGGACATTTTAATAAAAAAATTTCAATGACGGACAGTTTGACGGACTGCTCTTGAAGACGGACAAGCTTTCTGAATGACGGACTGTTCGTCATAATGACACAACGACACAAAACACTGCACTGCTAGTATGCCCGATGCTAATTCAAGATGTGACGTCCAGAGTACTTCGTGTTCAAGTTATAGTTTATTACTTTTATGAATTGTATGGCTTCCGCAATGATTACAATGACATAATGAGCAATAAATCGTATTTTGCGTATTGTCTTCTTGTAATATGCCAGCACGAAACTTATAGAGTAAGCCGCCGCGAGCACTGTTGTCGCGAATCGCTAAGCTCCGCCTTTCTGCAGATAGTCTATACACTAGTTGTTAGTAAAGAATTGTATGGAATGACATATTCAATATTCTAGATGTCAAACGAATTTTCTAGAACATGTAAAATTTATAAATACTGGTGTTGTTGCTAGGATAGTAGTTAGTTGTGATTGGAAAGTTACACGGTTAAGACCCACGAGTTGTAGATTGTTAAATAAACGTGTTTGAATTGGAGAAGTGATTAATTTGAAGAGAAATTCGTAACAATAAAATCAAAGTGGTCGAAAAAAAAACATGTAAATATTTTATTTTCCTTAAGTTTTTTTTTCAATTATGCCAGAGGCATTTCAAATTCAATTCAAATTCAAATTCAAAAAAAGAACAAAAATTATTCGTCATATGAAAAAAGTCCAAACTACGTCATTTGAAAACAGATACCGTCTGGTCTAATGGAAAAATTTTAATTTTACCAACCATCACTGCTATTTAGTTCCCCTTAATATGCTTCTGTTAGGGTCCGCGAATTTCATGACTCTAGTTATGCTACTTTCATTGATCATTATGTAATCTACCATTTTTATATTTTTTATTTTGTATGATTTTTTTGAGATAAAACTCAAATTATTAACACATTATTTATATTAGACGTTGTACTACGTTTTGTAAAAGTATGTATTTACATATTAACTAATAGTAACATACAGAATAATTAAGTAATTAACTACAATGGAAGAATTTGATGATTAAACTGTAAAAAATGTATTCAAAGATAAAAAAAACAGATACAACATTTGAGTATATTTTTATTAAACACAACAAGGTAAAATGCAATCTGTAGTTATCAATATTTAAGGAGTGAAATTACACCAAGTATTCGTTGAACCCTATAAGTATCAAAATTCCTTACAAAGACAGGCACAAAGTTTAATACTTTCTTGTAATATCAACCAAGGATTACATTAGGAGTGGAACAAAATAGAAGGAGGTAACAAAATATAAAAAAAGATTACAAACAAAAAAAACACCAGAAAATATTTTACATTAGTGAAAAGTGGGTTACTTAGGTATTTGTAGAAGTTAGAAATATGTAGGTAGGTATTTATTTATAGTATTATTTGTCTTTTCAATTTTAAATCTAAATATAATTTAATACAAAAAAAGTTTGCCAACTCTTCATATCTACCTCTCGTTTTACTTGATAGTTATGTGGTCGAATTTTTCCTGTATTAAATTATCGGTAAGGATATGAAAATAGCATAATTAGTTATTAGCTGTAATAAAGCTATTCTATATTGTAGTACTATGCATTTCTGAATATATTAAAACTTAAAATTCCATACTACTTTTGGCAAAAGCAGATTTTCGAATCCGCATTTCTAGACATTTTTTATTTAGGTCGGCTACCGATCAGATTCGATAAAAAAAATCATGGACTCTACCCCTACTACTTTATAGGCCGCGATTAGGCTAAAAGAAAACGTATTTCGAATTTGGTAAATAACTACCCCTTATGGCAGTGGAAGTTGTATTCGCGTTGTAAGTTTTAATACATTGAGAAATAGTTTTACCTAGTAAAACTAAGGTATCTTTTCTGCCAATGTTTCCTATATATTTGTCGAATATGTTTAGTTATACCCTTTACAAGGGTGTGGTATACCATTACAAATAGGTACATTCGAAATAATAGTTCTTTTTTTTACTTGAAATCTGTATATCTGTGGGTTCACATTTCCTTCTGATGATATACGAAATGTTCCTTGTAAACCATTCAGAAAGAAGAAACCGAAATGGTGGGTTAAAATAAGAAATGGACATAATCTCTGCTACATAGTCATATACATATAATTCCACTCTGCCAAACGCAATATATTTAAAATTCAAGTAAGGATATAATAATTATATAAATATATTAATTATTGTATCCTTAATTTATTTTTTTTTCTGAGGAGAAACATTAAACAAACAAACAAAAAAGATTACTGTAGTGTTTTAGAATTCTTAATTCTTGGTTAAAACTGTGTTGACTAATTGTTTCAGTTCTATAATTAACTAGATATGCACTAAGTCATTAGGAGAAAATTAATAATCAACTTCTCATCAGCATTCTTAGCTAAATAGTTAACTATTTGGCTAGGAATTTATACTTTTGTGAAAGTTGTCAAGATCTGTCTAAATATGCATTTTCTTGTATGCTATATCTAAAACCAGTAATTTGTGTTTAGTTAACAACTTTGAAAATGTAGACAGTCATTAGTAAATATTTTGTTTTTGTTTGTTAGGCAAATATACCTACTAGAGTAGTTACATGAAAAAATATATATAAGGCCCCATGCTGGGCGTCAAAACACGAAAAAATAAATTTCGTATCTAAATAAAGTATTTAAAGTATTTTTCGGTCACCTATTTCGAAAAATGTTGGCAAAGCGTGAACAAAGTAGGAGCTACAGTCACTTTCACATGATAATAAAGCTACATTTTATCGTTGAAATAGTTTAAGAATACTGTATATATAACATAAAGACCCTGTATATTATATATATATATATATATATATATATATATATAATTTTTTTTTGGTGAATCGCGAGGACTAACTCACGTAAACAAATCGAAATGTCAGTATTTGTAATGGTCAGTTAATGATGATATAATTTCATTTGTATAAAAAATATAACAACTAATTTTATCAGCTAAACATTCACAAAAATGTTCACTAATATTTGAGCTTAACAGGTATAATAGAAAATCATAAGTTTTTAGCTTTTATAAACTTGTTTAAACTGTATAAAGGACCTACGTAAACTTTACTAATGCAGGCGAAATTTTGTAGCAATGAAACACTAAGAATAATAGCGGGAAATCGGTTCTTGGTAACTGTTATGCGTGGAAAATTAATACTTTAAAATTATGATATAGTGCTGTAAACGATATCGTATCAGGTACCTAACAGATTTAATTGAGAAATAAATTGCAAAACTAATTCGGGATAGTAACACCTGACATGCAATAGTAATGTTTATCTATTTATTTGTTTACTTTCATACATAGTTTTATACAGGGGTGAGTCAAACTTAACGCGACAAACGAAAGGTACGGATAGGGCATGTTATTCTAAGCAAAAAAGTTCTAATAAACATGTGTCCGGAAATGCTTCCTAAGAGCGCTACGGACGTTCAAAGATGGCAGGCCCAAATTGATTTTCTTGCCTTTTATTTCAAAAACTGCTTAAAATAATTGGTTTAACGTAACAAAACAAACTAAAATTTTACAAAAACTGCTCGAAATGTCCACCATCATTTTCAATGCAAAGTTGACATCTGCGAATGACTGATTAATTCACTCCGCTGCCTTATTAATTAAAAAGAGAAGCAGGCCTTGATAACAATTGAAAGTGTTTGTTTGACAGCCTTGTCTGACGTGTCGATTGAATTCAATTTGTCACTAATTTTAAGCTAGTTTATGAGTAAATTGCGGAAACATGCCAAATACCTACACTACAAGTGAATATGCGGATATTGTGTTTGTTTACGGGTACTGTGATGGTAATGCGCGCGCTGCTGTGAATGAGTACGCCCGAAGATTTCCAATGAGAAGAGTGCCCGACAAAGCGGTATTTACTAGAACATTTCAACGATTAAGAGAAACTGGGACAACTTCTTCGAAATCGCGAGCAGACGGTATTTTTTGCACCCCTTCATAATAATCGAAGAACAGAAAATATCCTAGAACACTTCGATCAAATGCCTTCAAGTAGCACGAGGAGATGTTCTTTGCAATTAGGCTATTCCCAGAGCATTGTGAACCGAACTCTGAAAGCAGATGGTCGCCACCCCTATCATTTGCAGAAAGTTCAGAATTTGCTTCCTGAAGACCTACCTCGAAGAAGAGAATTTTTAGAGTGGTTCTTGGAACAAATAACAAACGATGCTTCTTACTATCGGAAGGTGATTTGGACGGACGAGGCAACTTTTACCCGTATTGGTATCTTTAACCAACATAATGCGCATATTTGGGCCCATGAAAACCCGCATGCTGTAAAAGAACAACATTTTCAACATGAATTTTCGTGCAACGTTTGGATGGGGTTATGCGACGATACACTCATTGGTCCATATTTCTTGCCTCCAAGACTAAATGGTCCGGCCTTTCTTCATTTCCTGGAAAATGAATTTGAAGCAATATTAGATGACATGCCTCTAATTGATAGAGCAAACAGGTGGTTCCAGTTAGACGGTTGCCCAGCCCATTACACTCTACTAGTGCGGCAATGGCTTCACAACCATTTTTCAGGAAGATGGATTGGTCGCGGTCGAGACTGTCCCCGTCCTTGGCCTCCGCGTTCCCCGGACTTAACCACTATGGATTTTTATGTTTGGGGCAGAATGAAGAGCAAAGTTTATGCTGAGCCCGTCAACGACGAAGCTAGTCTCCGAGCGAGGATCTTGCAAGCTGCCCAAGAAATACCACTAGCGGAGTGTCGTGCAGCCGCGCAATCAGTCATTCGCAGATGTCAACTTTGCATTGAAAATGACGGTGGACATTTCGAGCAGTTTTTGAAATAAAAGGCAAGAAAATCAATTTGGGCCTGCCATCTTTGAACGTCCGTAGCGCTCTTAGGAAGCATTTCCGGACACATGTTATTTAGAACTTTTTTGCTTAGAATAACATGCCCTATCCGTACCTTTCGTTTGTCGCGTTAAGTTTGACTCACCCTGTATATGTAGACCTAAGAACGTGTGTCTATATGAAAATAATACAGAATAAGACAGTGTACTTCTTTATACCGCAAAGCGTTTCTGTGCATAAGCTCCTCCCCTAAAGCCCCACCTGTGTCAAACGGTACGTTCGGATGCCGGGGCATGCCCAATCCGTTTTTAAGCAGTCGGCAGCGGACAACTGGGTGACCCATTCCATACCGCCTTCTCTTCCATATAGAATTTTTTTAGCTAGTAATATTTGCTATACCTAAGTCAACATTGGCCAACCTTGTCTATACCATGTGGCACATGTGTGAAATGAATTTTACTCCGGAAATGTGAAGAGAAACGTTCATTAAATGAGAAATTACTGTGCCGTTACACAAATTAGAGCTTCCTCCATTCCAGTCCTTGGCTTCCTTGGTATGGGAGTTCGATTTCATTGAAATAGGGAGGGTACAAACAATATCGTCAACAAATGCGAGTCGCTCCACCACATAATCACTGACACGTCCGTTGAGTTGGACATGTTTGGTAGGTGTGGCAATTACATCTGTCTTATTCTATCCCTCAGTTAGGTCTTACTTCCTTTCCTTTTCTTGGTTGGCTTTTAATTTCATAACCCACAACGGTTGTAGATAGGTATAGGGTATGTTACATGAAATAGGTGTAGAATTGTTCGGTAAATACAAAAATGTCGAAAAACACAGGATGTTGTATTTAAAAGCTTATATTGACACTCACATAACCTCAAGGTCACTAGCACATGTCAAACGGAATATGTCATTTTCTAATAACAAGTCTTTTTGTAATAGCTCTATCTCATAAAAAGCTTTGAATGTGTGCATTCCTCGGAGTAAAGTCAAGAAGTACTATTAGAGAGGATCATCGTAAACTGGATTGTACCAATTTGTATTGGTATGATTGGATGTTCGAGAAAATTGAAATTTAAAAGTGTATAAATTTTTCAATCAGTCATTAAAATGGTATTAAACCACATAATTTTCATGCCGTCTTAAAATACAAATGTCATTAAAAATCGCAATCGCAATACTATCTGGAAATTATCAGCAACTTATTATGACAATATTTTTTTTTACAATTGTGTGGTTTATTTGATGACTTATTTTTATAAATAAAAGGACAGTGGTAATGACTAAAAATGGTATTTAATTTATGTTGATACGGTTATTGACAACAAATACTTAAAAAAGACCATCAATTAAAAAAAGAAAGCATTCATAAATTAGATAATTAATTTGTTAATTAATTAATTTGTATTGTTACCAGTAAATATAATTTAAATGATACTTATCGCGATAAATTTCGTAATATTTCGTCAGTCCTAGATTTTCTGGTGATAGACATATTTTAATATTTGCTATTGAAAGTTTCATTGTTTCATTGCATTTTCTTGCTACGCATTATAGTACTGTATTGCATTTAGATCTGATAATCACCTCTGAGGATATGATTCCTGTGGGTCCCTGTTTCTTTACGGAAACACGAGAATTTCAAATTCCATCATTGATACCAACCACTTCCGAACGTTTCTAAATATTTTTGTATTCTTTTGTTTTTGCAAGAATCATTTAATATATTATTGCCAAATATGGGTTTCCGTTTGGATAACAACCCTCTAAAATATGCCATGGTAGCGGCGCATAGGCCGCTACTAAAATAGAAACTTTTTTTTTAATAAAATGGCACGATTCCAAAAAGTTTCTAACATAAAACTTAATAGAAACAATATCTACCACAAAAAAATATATATATACAGGGTGAGCCAAAAGTTCCGGTAAAGCAGAATAACTCAGCGGGAGTGCATTTTAGGGGGAAATTTTATATACAAAAGTTTTAGGATTTTTTCCTGGCTGTTTAACGGTTACCTTGGATTTGATCTTGACCATGATCTTAAAGGTCATTTAAAGAACAAACGATTTTTTTGAATGGGACTCCATACTTTTGACGCCGGAAATAAAGAGAGCGGAATGAGTTTATGTTCAGATATGAACTTGAGTGGCCGCCCCATTTTTTGACCTTGGGGATCCCCACAAGATCAAACAGCGAAAATCCACTACAGCAGACTAGCTTGAAAATTTCTTTAAACAGAATGGATTTTGGGTATGTATTGTAAACAATACAATAGAATGACCAACGAGATCAACCAGATCTTACTCTTGACTACTTCCTATGGGGCTATCTAAACGATATCGGACTAAAAAGATCGATATGGGGGATCGCGATGGGATATCGATAATGTTGGTATCTAAACGATATCTAAGAGTATATCGGATAAAACTAGCGAGCATTGAGGAGCTTCAGCAATGACTACCGGATGAAATCGCGGCTATAGATGCAGAAATAATTCAGAAATAGCAATTTTTATGAACGCATGGTATGTTGCCAAGAAGTTGGCGACAATAACTTTGAACACAAGCTTTAATGAAACAGTTAGAAACTCACTAGCCTTCACCAGCTGGGTGTACACATCACCTTGCCTTTGTTGGCTCGGTGCACACATCACCTTGCCTTCACCAGCTGGATATACGGCAATAACTGAATGAGTGTCAACACCGAATAAAACTCGAGAAATAAAAGAACTTTACATATTTACGAGACAACAAATTTTCAAGCTAGTCTGATGTAACGGATTTTCGCAGTTTGACCTTGTGGGGATACTCAAGGTCAAACGGAGGGGGTCACTCACTCACGGTTATATCTGAACGTAAACTTTTTTCGCTCTCTCTATTTCCGGTGTCAAAAGTATAAGTCCCATTAAAAAAATTATTGACCTTTAAATGATCAAGGTCACCATTAAATAACCAGGAAACAATCCGCAAAATTTTTGTATGTAACATTTTTCTCAAAATGCACACCCGCCGAGTTATTGTGCCATACCGGGACTTTTGGCTCACCCTGTATGTATACTTAGGACATTATTTCGCAAAAGCTACATCTATGCTGCCGATTTTCTATTTGATTTGAAAATTTTCAAAAAAAAAAATATAAAAAAACTTACAACGAAATGTAAACTAATGAATGGTGTAAGGTAAATTCGCATTTTCAATCGGATCATCCTCAAAATATCGGGTAACCAAATTTTGCAGGGGTTTGGGCAAAAATTTGTATGATTTTACTATCACGTCATTTACGTCGTGTCTTTTTGTTGAAAAATCTTTTATTTCGATAAACCTTCGTGAAAATGAATTTCGGTTTTCAAAATTGTTTTTCAAAGATACTACCAACTAACTCTTATAATTACTCTTACATGACTGCACACAGATTACACAGGCCCAAAAAAAGTGTCTGGTTCTGGATGGAGACTAACTTTTTCTTATGTATTTTGTGCCGCTGAATCCGAATTCATCACAAAAAATAAGGGTTCCGCAGCTAATTTTGAAGATAACCTCAAAAAACTGTCGAAAACGACATGTTTCGGTTGTAAAAGCTTGAGAAGACCAAAAAAAATGCCCACAAAAATAAAGTATCTCGTTCTGGGATGGAGACTGACTTTTTCTTATGTATTTTGTGTCGCTGAATCCGAATTCATCATAGGGGGTCAAAAATAGGGGTTCCGCGGCTAATTTTGAAGATAACCTCAAAAAACTGCGAAAACTACGTGTTTCGGTGGTAAAAGCTTGAGAAGAACAAAAAAAATATTTGCTTCACATCAAAAACACTTTGTTTCTACGTATTTTGGCCTGCTGAATCCGAATTTGCTATGAAAAAAAGAGGTTTGACCAACGAATTTTGGAGATATCCTCAACTAAATGCTCAAAACGACGTTTTTTGTAATAAAAGCCTGGAAGAAATGGGAATATGATTCGCGTCACATATAAAATACCGTATTCCTATGTATCTTAATTATTTCTTAAACCCGAATGTGTTATGAAACCTTTGGTTTAACAAGTGAATTTCAAAGATCATCCTCAAGAATATGTAAAAATTGCGTTTTTAACGGTAAAATCTTGAATAACGTGGATTGAATTAGTCTAAAATCAAGACTAAGTGGAAACTCTTTAGTAATCACATGAACATACCTCCATTTGACCTGGAATTCAGGCTACGAAAATAACTTGAAATAACAGCAAGCTGAAGACAAATCTGAAGATTGTATCTCTGAGAGCGGAAATCTGGGAATATTCTGGGATTCAGCGGCACAAAATACATAAGAAAAAGTTAGTCTCCATCCCAGAACCAGATACTTTTTTTGTGGGCATTTTTTTTGGTCTTCTCAAGCTTTTACAACCGAAACACGTCGTTTTCGACAATTTTTTGAGGTTATCTTCAAAATTAGCTGTGGAACCCCTATTTTTTTATGACGAATTCGGATTCAGCGGCATAAAATACATAAGAAAAAGTTAGTCTACATCCCAGAACCAGACACTTTTCTTTGTGGGCATGTTTTTGGTCTCAAGCTTTTACAACCGAAACACGTCGTTTTCGACAGTTTTTTGAGGTTATCTTCAAAATTAGCTGCGGAACCCCTATTTTTTATGATGAATTCGGATTCAGCGGCACAAAATACATAAAAAAAAGTTAGTCTCCATCCCAGAACAAGACACATTTTTTGTGGGCCTGTGTTATTAGAGTACTTGTAGATTAATGGAGTACGAGAGTACAGAATATGTATTGACTTGGAGTGACAAAGTCAAATAAATCATCGTTACACTTAAAAAATACCGTTTTTATAATTCTTCTCTGGCTTTCTGAAATTTTGAGGATGATTTTATCGAATTTAGTGATTTTACCACGCACCATTTGTAAACTTCCATTTTTTCTGTAAATTTTGAGATTTTGTTTTTAAATTTTTAGATAACGCATGATAGTCCAGTAGGCAGGGAGTTTTATGTATTCTTGCGACCTGCAGGTCAGGGTTTTACGGATCCCCATGTATTTTTCCCATAGAATAAAATAAGCGGGGTCCGTAAAACAGCATCAGTGTGGAACATTGTTTAAATAAACAATTTATGCGAAAATTTTCATATTTTCGCATATAACTTCCGTTCCTGTGCATTTTCGGTATATAAGGTATTATTAAGGAAATTTTTCCTTATTAAATTTAGAAAATTTTAAACCCAACCGGAAGTCTCTAAGTGCAATTGTTAACTAACAATTGCAATTATTTATTCGAAAAGTTAAGCAATTATCAGGCAGCTATTTGTAACTAGAAGTTACCCTGAAAATTTCAGCTCTATCGGTTAACAATTTTACAAGTAATTAACGATAGAATTTTTCGAGAAGCCTTAATTAACAATACTGCCATTTCTTTATTTACAGTACGATTTCGATCGGCTTAGGCTAGAAAGGTCACAAATCTTTTCTAGTTTTTGAGACTTTTTGATATTTTTAAAATTACTTGTAAAATTGTTAACCGATCGAGCTGAAATTTTCAGGGTAACTTCTAGTTACAAATAGCTATTCTTTCAAGAATCAGATTCAGATCAGATTTCAAGAATCAGAATTTCAGTCTGATAATTGCTTAACTTTTCAAATAAATAAATAATTAAAAATAAGCACTTTTTCAGCTTTATTAGCCAATTGTTAGTTAACAATTGCACTTAGAGACTCCCGGTTGGGCTTAAAATTTTCTAAATTTAATAAGGAATAATTTTCTTAATGGTACCTCATATGTATACCAAAAATGCACAGGAACAGAGTTATATGCGAAAATATAAAAATTTTCGCATAAATTGTTTATTTAAACAATGCTCTACATGGATGCTGCTCTACGAACCCCGCTCATTGTATTCTACGGGAAAATTACATGGGGATCCGTAAAAACCTGCCCCGCAGGTCGCAAGAATACTTTTTGATGATTTTAGCTCCCTGCCTATTGGACTATAAATGTAACGTTGGGAAATAATGCCCCACCTATACATTTTTAGGTAGTCCATTTTATGAAACAGATGAGATCACGAACCGATTTCCCGCCGAAAAAGGAAGGCCCGCACTTCTATACTTTCCCTATGAAGAAGAATATGTATGTACATTGTGCATTGAGTTGCGTCTCCAGACGAACCGCAACAGGTCAGATGGTCCACACCTGGACCTTCTCGGCGATGATGCACCAGCTGGCGTGGTCGTAGTACGACGATATAATGTGCAGGTTCTCGACGTACTTCTCGATCAGTTGGTCCAGTTCTCCCTCCCTGAATACGTGGTAATATCTGTGGTAGGTGATCTCGCCGCCCATGTTGTCGGTGGGCAGCGAATCCTGCGAGGCATCGCTCCGCATCGACTTGGTGTCGGCGACGCGCCGTCTGGCGGCGCTGTAGGCGCTGCTGTCTAGGCTTAAGGTGCTCTCCTCCTTGGCCAGCCGGTTTTCTGACGATCGGGACTTGATCGTCTTCCATTCGGGGCAGGAGGCTAATGAAGCCGTGCTTCCGCCGCCATCGCTGTAGCGGCTCATGGAGTTCGTGTCCTTCTGCGACTCGGAGAAGCCGTCCGTCGATTCGATCGATTGCCCGAAGTTAAGGGAGGTCGCCACACTCGATAGCATCGAGTTCGTGCTGCTCCCTGGAAAGAAGCATTGGTCGTGTTAAGCGTCCCAGATTTTGTTTCAGGAGTTCCTAGAAGTAACCCTCCACTTTTTTTTTGTGAATTATTTGGTTGGTGAAAAGGAATATCATTATTATAAAGGGTGTCTACACATTTCGTGAAAAAAAAAACATTTTTTTTTTTGTAAAAGTGGCGCTGGTTTCGAGAAAATAATTTTTGAAATATTCTAATAAACCGTTTGCTGGTTATTGATTTAATATTGAGTAAATAGTACCTCTAAACCCTGACAGATATTTCAAATCTGCGTGTGCCAAACTGTTGAACAGGACCAAAGACGAACAAATGAGAGTAGTGCAGTATGCAATTTATCTTCCGCTTGCATTGTTGTTTTTGCGGTCGTGTAATGTGTATTCGTATTCGTCCTGCTTGTTTTTGATGTTGTAAATGATTGCGAACGTTGTGCCAGTTATAAAAACCTAGCATGGATGAAAACTCTCAAAACCTTGCATATAGGAGAGATGTGTATGTGTATAGGAACGCGGAATTGCACGCAAAGCAAATTAGTCAGATATATTTCAATGAAAGTTTTGGGAATATTTTATTAAAGGGAAATCAGTTATCGACTGTTGCTTCTTTAACAAAATTTGAATCCTTCATGGTCACCCTGCTGCTCTATATGTTTACATATCGAAGTTCCTTCAACAAATAAATAGTAGCCCTGGGTGTGGCATATCCAATTCACTCAGAAACTAAAAATCACCAAATTGACGACTGATGCTCTTTTAACAAATCACAATTCAAATATTCGCTCTGCTACGCCACCATTTGCTCGTGTGTGTTTTTTATAAATGCTTGCCTTGGGTGGACGGAATATGTTCTTGTTCGCAAGGCATCCTAGTTTAGCGCGAATAGTTGCGATTACCTTTTAAAAGGACAGGAATCGAACACTGACCTAACAATCTCCGCCCATATTAAAACATAAGCAAACAAATATTTGCTCACTTCCTACGAGGTCCTCACACCACGATTATTAATAAATAATGTTCGCTCGTTCATGTTTATTCGTGTTTGCTCTTTTGGTGAGAGGCATGTTGATCATACGATTTTTGTGCGTAAAGTAGATAAAC
Source organism: Aromia moschata (assembly GCA_029963805.1). NCBI lineage: Eukaryota > Metazoa > Arthropoda > Insecta > Coleoptera > Cerambycidae > Aromia > Aromia moschata. The sequence goes on along the minus strand of JAPWTK010000053.1, from coordinate 46,121 downwards.
CGTTGCGAGTTTTAAATGAGGAAGAGGATATTTTAGACTTTATTGAAGATGACCTTATGTTAAGCACATGACAAACAGAGGACAGACATGAAGTGGGAGCAAAGTTTAGAGAATATATACACTGTAGTGGAAGTTATTAACCCATTAACGCCGACAGGACAGAATTTCGAGGCCTTTTTCACTGAACACGTTAGTCGTTGGTGCTTTGCACTGCGGTTTGTTGAGAAGCGAATGGAGGTCACTTTGAATCGTTACGGTTATGAGTTCCAGCCAGTGGTTCTAAAGCTGTTTTCCCTTACTGTGGCAATTACTTAAAGGTAGGTATAGTTTTATAAGTTACGTACTTCTGTTTTTTTTTTGATAAACAGATATAGAAACATCCAAAAAAACGTCATCAACTCTGGCTATGAACGAGAGAGATGGAAATAGCAGTCATGTCTAAGCTTTTCGGTTATGTCTAACTTTTGACAAGTGACTGCCACAATTTATAAAACAATCAATGGCTGTCATATGATGTGACAGTCTTGATGTGAGTCTTGACAAGTAAATAAGGTTATAAATTCGATTAAGAATAGAAATACGTCTTTTTTTTCTCGGCCAACTTTGATGACGTTTTTTTTTGGATGTCTCTATATAACGAAAATATAACATGCAATTTTTTTTCATGAAGTCTGTAAACATCTATGCACTAAAACTATCATCTTAAACGCAGGGCAACTGTTGCAACGCCCAATAGTCATGAAGTTTATAGAGAAAATTCTTGTCCGATATAGTTTCCCTCACAGTCATAGAGTTTGTTTTGACTCAATACGTCGCTTTAAAAGATCACATAAATTTTATTGAAAACGAATCGAATTGTTACCCGAAAGATGGACAACATTTGTTGTGGAAACAAGAAAGCGAATACACTGACGATTTATCGATTTTACGATAACTTGTCGATATAATATGTTTATAATAAAATTATCAAAAAAATACTTTTGAACCAACTTAGTGCCTTCTTAGTTGTAGCTATTGATTAATATTTATAACCCGTCAAACTACGTTAGAATTTACAACAAACGTATTCACAAGCATTCATTTGTGTTTAGAATCATCTCACTTCGTGAAATACAGACCGGTCTCGTTCTATTAGGTATAGACATTAGACATTATAGAGACGTCTCATTCTCGCTACGTACATATGTTTCGCTACGTACGCTGTGATAAACTGTTTTCATTGTTTCGTTCCCAAGGTAGTGAAAAGTGATTTCAGTAAGGCCTTCGTTACACCGGACTTTGGTATACTTTTTGTATAAACTTTTCAGATAATTTACTTAATTTAGTTAAGGCATACTTGTTTTGAAGCAGACAGCGAGTTGAATACCGTGGTTTTCGGTTCAAGGAGATCATTGCAACCTCTGCCTCTGTTGTCCCGCAAAGCTTTCTATTAGGTTCCTTACATTTTGTTGTTCTTATAAACAATATTGTAGATGCAATTAGTGTGTATTAATAACTGAAATTAAATGTACAAAAGCGTAATATACTTACTTTTTTTTTCTTTCAGCAAAAAAGTGAACCTTCTCTCTGTAAATACACACTTCATAATATACAACTGAATAGAGTTAATGAATTTAATGACTTAGATATACTCTTTGGTTCCAAACTTAGTTTCAATCAACATATTAATGATATTGTACTACCTTCTTACAAAAATCTTGGTTTCATAATCAAAAACTGGTTTTAAAGACGGCACAATACTATTTAATCTATTTAATGCCTTTATTCTGTCTAAATTAGAATATGGGAGCCTTATACGGAATCCTGGATATCAAGTATACCTATAGAGAAAATCTGGAGAATATACAACGTAAATTTCTAAATAAAATGATATTGTACTATCTTCTTACAAAAATCTTGGTTTCATATTCAAAAACTGGTTTTAAAGACGGCACAATACTGTTTAATCTATTTAATGCCTTTATTCTATCTAAATTAGAATATGGGAGCCTTATACGGAATCCTGGATATCAAGTATATAGAGAAAATCTGGAGAATATACAACATAAACTTCTAAAATTTGTTTCATATAAGCTAGATGGTTATTACCCCGCTGTGGGCACACCTCATGAAGACCTTTCATTAAGACGCAACATCATAGTAGAAGAGCACTAAAATGCATTCCCTGATATTTATATTCAAAATACTCAACAATTATCTTGATTGTCCTTCTATTTTGCGTCAACTTACGTTTAATGTTGCCACATTTGCGGCTAGGTAATATGTTTTACCTACCAACCCCAACTTACTAAAATTCTCTCGTTTATTTAATGTGTAATATGTAGTTATCACATTATTCAAAATAAGTTGCATATTTTCCACTGTAACATCGGTTCTATAAAAAAACTGTATGTGGATTATTAATTACTTTTGTACCCTCTGTTTTATATGGATGTATATGTATATACTTATGTTTTTATTATTATTGTAAAACTATTATAGTTTAAAATGTCTACTGTCCTCATCCTATAAATGGATTTATTTATTGGAAGGTGTAACTAAATTAATAAATAAAAATATATAAACAAATACAGTGATAGTCAAAACTCCGTTCCCCCCCTCGTATCTTTTGAAGGGTTATACCTACTTAGCTTAACAAAATTTTGAGAGTGAAAATAAATGGATGCTCTACTACTGGTAATAGGTGATGTATTCGTCATAGCTTACCTAAGCTATGTACTCGCCGTAAGAGAATCATCACAGGACCACTGTGACCAATAACTTTAAATGGGACCGTATGATAAGTAACACCTCGTTTGAAAGGTATTTAAAAGATCTATTTAGTCTTACTAATTTTGTTTGGGTTTAGGGTAGTTTTGATGGTTTAAATAAATAAACACTAGTTTCACATTTAATTAATAAAGATTCCATCAAGAACCGGCTCTTATATCAACTGTTCAAAATGTGCTTCACCCACTTCGTGACGGTATTACTAAACTATTGTTGTACCCGTTCAAATGTATCATCATCAAACTTATGAAGAAGCTCCCTCAAATAAGTCTTCGCTATAGGGCCATCGAAGTACCTTTCATCGAAATTGCGTTCCGCTGCGTGCAAATTGTTTCCGCTTTCACCAAGTACTAAGATAGATCTGCTACTTTGTCAGCTAGTACACATTCCATTTTTCTTATTTAGATATTTAAACGTCTCGTTAAACAATAAATAAAGTAGAAACTCAAAGTATCAACACCTGTAAAAACGAAACTTTTTTGACAATTATCCAGAGGCGGCCTTTTGAATCTATATTAATTGAACGTTCAATTGCAATTTTACTGTTTATTTATTGAATCCATCAAAACCACCCTAAATCCAAACAAAATGAATATGATTGAATAGGTCTTTTAAATACCTTTCAAACGAGTTGTCACTTGCCATAGGGTCCCATTTAAATTTTTTTAAAGTTATTGGTCACAGTGGCGGCGTCTATGACGATTACACAGATTAGACAGCGAATGGTCGGACTCGTCGAATTCGTTTAGCGAGAAAGATACTTCAGTCAGATACAGATACAGATACAATCAGCTGATTGGGAAAGTTGGTCGGAATTTGAAATGTAACGTCGGTGGTCGAGATCGTTCAGCGAAGGAACTCTGTACCTACTATAACTACATTTATTTATAAGCAATTTTACATTTTTCATGAACAATATTCTAGTTCATATATGAGGGCAGCTATCGAATTTCTTTTTGTGTAGCCTCGCCTTCATGGTCCATATTTAGTTATTTTACGTTAAGGTTATGTGTACTGTAATTTGTCAAAGTATAAAAACCCGTTCAGCCAATTGTTTGACGTTGAATGTCTGACTACCGTGGTCGGACCATTCGCTGAACACAGCCTAGGTAAGCTATGTCAATTACGTCACCTGTTACCATTATTAGAGAAACTTACATCCGTTTATTTTCACTCTCCAAAATTTCATTGGTCTAAGTATAACCGATCGAAAGATACAAGGGGGGAGGACACTTTTGACTAGCACTATAAATACGAGCAAATCGTATATAATAGAATTAGTGGCGTTTATATCTCATAACAAGTGTAGATCAACGGTTTTTTTAATTTTTATTAGAAGTTTTGCTTACCCTTTTCGGAATCACATGAATCAGTCGAAGCGCCCAGTTTGATGGATGTCTTGCTGACCGACAAGCTCGACAAGACACCAGTCTCTGATTCAGCGCACTTATCATTATCACACTTAGCGTAACCATCCTGACAGCGGAAGGAATCTGCCTCCGTCAGGCTTAGGTTGGACGCTTCCTTCTTACCGGCCGTCGTCGAAGGCTCCGCTTCGTTCGCCTTACGCAGATTGCTCTTCACCACATTGTTTTTGTTCTTTGTCCTAAAGCACTCGCACTCACTCCGCGCACATTTCATGCACGCTTTACCGAACAGGCTGTCTCTTGCGCTCAGCCGGGCCAGGTATTCGTTCTGCTTCTGGATTTCGGCGCTGAGCTTCGAGAGGTCGTGCAGCTCCTCGCTCAGGCGATTTATGTACGGGTCGTCGAAGTTGTCCACGCTGCTGGAGAGTCGGCTCTTCACCTGGTACTGATCGATTTCTCGCATCAGCTTCTCGCTTAGCTTGTCGGCGAAGTCGGTCAAGTGCCTGTGGCACTCCTCGTCCCAGCTGGTGCTCGAGTCCTCTCCCAACAAGGGAGTCGTGTCCGAGGAATAGCTTCGCTGGAGGATGGATAACACGTCTCCGGTTTGCAGTCTTCTCTTTGCCCTAGGGCTGGATTTGATCACCTTGTCTACCGCCTCGTCTAGGCTGTTGGCGACGTCGGCCGCTGCCTCTAGCAAACTCATGGACCTGCAATCTTGGCGGCCGTTCGTCGCTGTCGTCGTCGTAGGCGGCGGAAACTTGAATCGTGTACTTTTCGGTGATTTCTTATCGCTACTGACGCTAATCACGCTGTCTACCGAGTCTGGTGAGGATACACAACTGGAGTCGCTATCTTTGTCATCGGTCTCCGGGTTGAAGAGTTCGAGGGTCAGCAGTTTGGGCAGGGGTTTCGCGATGGCCTCCACTTTGCCGTTCGTCACCGAAGACTGTCTGACAATGGGGAAATTCGACTTGGTGCTGCGGACGCCGAAACCAGGCTTCTGCTTGAGTAACTCCTTGATTTTCTTCAGTCTCTCATTTCTTGTGTCAGCTGTTTCTGCCACTGGCGATTTTTCTGGACTCGTAGACTTTGCGTTAGTTTCGGGAGGAGTATTCACCTTGGTCTGCCTGAATTTCGGTATCTGTTGTACCGAATACTTTTGCGCTAGAGTCTTCACGGGTTCCTTGATTATTGTACTCTCTGTGGCGATATGGTCCCTATCTGATTTGTCTGAGAATATCTCTGTAGTAGACGGTTTCGGTGAGCTGAGCTGTTTGGTGAGAGGGTAGACGGCCAGGGGCATCTGCTTGATGCGGGGGCTGGTGGGGCAGGAGGATTGTTTGATTCTCGGCGAATTGGGCACGGAAGAGTTCTTCAACCGGGGAGACGTCGGACCTGGCGAGAGGTTCGTGGGGGACATGGGATCAGACTTTGGGACAAAAATCACCGAGGCGAATGAGTCTTCGGAGTCTACGCTAGTATCGCTCTGGAGGCTGCTGTCCTTGGATGAGTCAGAGCCGTCCTCTTTGGAGTGCCTGCGCTCAGTGTTCTCAACAACGACGTTCTCCTTCTTTTCCTCAGCTGGGGGCGCGGGCGTAAGGTGTTCCAACGTTTCATCTTCCGGGATGGTGGGGGGAGATTATATCGGAGCTTTTCCAATTTTGGAACATCCTGACGAAACCTGGAATAGAACAGAGCCGTGTGATAAAGTGCAAAATCAACCAAACCACTCCCTAAATAAGTACTAAAGATGCAATTCAAAAGTTAGGAAAACAAATTCATTCAACCTCCTAAATGTGGAGGTAACGTCAAAAAGATGAAGCCTTCTTTGCTAGTAAACTATTTTTATTATACATATAATCTATACTATACTAACCATTTTTCAATGAAGTTCCTGTCACTTTCTCGATATTAGTAGTAGAACTCTTCAACTTGTTGGTGAAGCCGGTTTTTATCAATTGGAACCTCTTCGACGTTGACATGTAGAAGACGGAATCTTTAAAGGTATCGAAGGCGTGAGACCTCTGATAGATCAGCTCTTCATTTAACGACGCCTGTTTTTGGATGTTCTGTCTTAGCCTCTCCTTCTCTTGTAATCGATCCGTCGACATCAGTTCCTCGTTAAGAGATCGTTGTTTGGGGACGCCGCCCCTATTGAATTTGTTCAGCGACGTCCTGAAGTCAGGCAGCAGTTTCAGTTTGCTCATGTCCGTGGGTTGATCCAGAGCCTCGTCGGCGTCTTCCTCGCAGATGGACTTCTTTTGCTTCACCAGCTTCGGTTTTGTCAGCGTATTCTTGGGGGCGATTTTCTGGGGCGATTCCTCCTCTGTTGCCACCTGCAGCAGTTCAGATGTGTATTTTACAATTCACTATTAATACTAGTAATTGACCATCAAACTTTACTTGATTCCTATTTATTAAAATTGCCGGCAAGCATCTAGTTATAATACTGACTAAAACCGGGTATTCGTGTGAGCTCTGTATCTGCATTTGTATCATGTATTGAACGGATACTTAACAAATATATGGCCCAAACACGGAGCGCAAGACGTGTACATATATTACAAATATTTCAAGAGTCACCGTTACAATATATACCGATACAAATACAGATACGGAGCGCATATGACTACCTGACTTAAGACGCAGTGAATACAATACACAAAACGTTTCTTTGCACTTAATTTCGTATTGCACTTCTCTGATCTGAAGAATTCGCTTTTTCATCAAGGCAAGTGCTTGATACTGACGACGTGTAAATTATCACTCTGATATTAAGGATAATCCTGAAATGGTTTTCCTATTGACAGGGGACCCAACAAACGGACAGTCCGCTCAAACCGACGGTCAGACTCAGAGCTGCCTGATCTGAGTTGAGAATTCCTTTTCTAGGTGGGTGTAGTTATACATCCCGCATAAGTAGCCAGGTGGACGTCATCGTAAAAGTTTGTATAGTCCTTCTATTTTTAATTGAAAATGATAAATACGCCTGGGGAACAAAGAAAGCGGTGCAACTTTATGATTCCATGGGCGTGCATATATCTTTTATAAATTCGAAAATTATGAAATAATGTTTTTCAATCAAATCAATATAGGATATTAAAATTAGCCTGCATACAAAACTCTTAATATATGTAATATAATTTGCTGTAAATAATGCTCATTTAGCCAGAAAATCTCAAAAAATTGTCTGTGTTAATAAACCTAGCTGAAATACACGTCACTGACGCCTTAAACACGTAGAATTTCTAAAGTCGTAAATCATTTTAACGACGTCGTAAAAATTTTATGGCACAGTGGACCGAATAAATATTTGGCATGTATTACATATAAAGCAATCCAATAGTATAATGGTCGGCATTCGCTGGTGCATTCGCGGCATCGCGTTGCCGGCTCTTCAAAATTTTCTTAAGTATAGTAATATATAAAAAGTTGTTTTAATTTATAATTATATTTTCCAGCAATTTTAAACGCTTTATTTTAATGCTAACTAATAAATTTATAGCTATGTTTTTTTTTTAAATATTTTCAAACTAGCTTTCTAAGAACGTCACAAACTAACAGTTTACTGAAGTATGAAGTATACTTGAATAGTGAGCTTAGCAATTTTAGAATATATCTGACAACCTTACTTTTTTCTACCTATTTTCAATTTAGAATGGAAATACAGTACAGGCTTGTATTGTATGATGGATATTATAGAGGACAGGAAAAGTACTTTTAAAGTAGACACCAAAAAATATATATAAAAAAAACTAAATATAGAAAACCATTAACTGTGGCTTCAAAAACTATCAAGTGGGCTGTGGAATATAATTATTTCCAGTTACCGTCCCTTCATTGAAACTTCATTCAAACACGTCAATGTATTTAATATAACCGATTTATATTCTATTATGGCTCATTTATCTAAAACTCAGAGAAAAGATATTCTAATTATGATTGGAAAAGGTAACAAATATCTCAAAGGAGGTTTGCGAAATGTTAAATGTTAATAAATAATAAATACCCCGATCAACCCATGTCACAGTCTACTGTTAAACCTGGAAGAACTATTCGATTTGATGAGGAAATACAATTAGATGTACTATGTACTGCTGGATGTAGAGGAATATCTACAAAAAAAAAAACAACTAGACAACTTCCCGCTGATAATGATGTAAGTAATTAATCGATTCTGCCACTTTCAAAGATAAAAATAATTTTTAAGTTCAGTTAAACGAAGATGATCCTGATCAAAAACGTGCAAAGAAGTGCGATAATGATGAACATAATGATAGATGAAATCTTTATAACCAAAAACTTTTTTCGAATCAAGCCACATTTTTTTAACTGTTAACACGTTAACTGCTATGCTGGTCCCATGGGACCAGCTTATAAGTTTCATTATGAGCCGCGCTGCTCCAATGGGACCAGCACACTTTTGTGTATCTGTCAAGCTGCTGGGTAAAGTTACACCATAAAATCTATGTTTGAGGGACCAGCGCGGCCCTGAGGCAGATTCTTACAATCATGGTTTGCAAATTTGTATTTTTATTTATCATGTGGTCCCAGTAGTTCTAATAAAACATGAGATTCAGAAAACCTTTTAATATACAAACAAAACTAATGCACAAGTAACAAAGAACCACAGAAAATAATATGTTAATGATATTGTAATTATACAGCGTGTATTTCGTTAAGGCACGATAAACACAAAAACGGTTTTTCATTGCAATCTTTACAATAAGTATCTACTTTCAGTGTGCGATTGTTTGCATATTTTCTGCCATGACCCTCATCATTCTTCCTGTAACAGTTGTTGCAACACCTTCTTACTTTGTGCTTACTATCCTATTGTTCTTTATAAGTTCTTTTTATATTGTAATTTTCAAAACATTCTCGAAACTAAAACTAGATTGTGAGAAGGGGCCGTATGAATCGCTACCAGAGTACTAGAAAGGTTCTGCATAAATCATACGAATCCATGTCACAGAATAGTTGAGCTAATCTCTCTAAATCTTTATTTGTGAGCGATCTACCTGTACGTCTGTTAGACACCTAAAAATATACCGTACGAAACTAAAAGTAACAATTTTAAGAAATAACTTTCATTATTGTACTAATTTTTAGAGTCACCAAGCACAGCATCAACAAACAGAAAAGTGATGTTACCGATACTAACGGATCAGTGGCGCCGGCAAATCAATTTTGCTAGAAAATTTATCTACCGAGGCCGTGCTGGTTCCATGGGACCAACACATAAAATTTCACAAAATTTAAATAAAATATTACTAGATACATATATTTAAGATATGGAAGGCAAATTATAGCTCATATAAACAATTTTTTGCTCTAGGCCCCAGAAAGATCATAACAATTTTTGCTTGGCAGTCAATGTGACAAATAGGTTTGCTGATACTGGAGCAAAAGAAAGTCCTCATTGGATGATAGAAGCTCACACACAATTTTCTCAAAAAGTAAATGTATGAGCTAGTATAAATAATACTCAAATTATTGACTCTTAGTTTTTTGAATGCATAGTTAACGGTGATGTTTATCTAGATATTTTGACGAATTTTGTAGTACCTACATTGAAAATACTTTTTCCTTATGTTAATTAATCAAATGAAATTGGTATTGGTGGAAAATGGTAATTAACCAAATGATAGTTTTATTTAGTACCAACAAGATGAAGCTTCACCACATTTTGCATGTATGGTTATAAATTATTTAAATGTTTTCCTTAGCAGACAGATTGGAAGACTATCGATTCGCCTGCTCGGTCTTCGAATTTGGCTTCCCTCGATTACTTGTTATGGGGCTATTTAAAAAAGTTTGTTAATCGACCAGACAATATCGAAGATTTGAAAAATAGGAAAACGGAAGAAAATCACAAAATATGCTCCAAGGCCAAACAAAATGCCATCCGAGAATTCAAAGATAGCCTTGTTTATTGTCAAGAGGTGACTGGCGGTTCATTCTGAAAACAGATGAAAATATTACATACCTCTTCGGATATGGCCTGAGCGTTAGACATCGACTTCACCACGTTATTTGCCACCGTCTTGATGTTGGTCATGCTTTTCGACTTCAGGCAACTGATGTCGTTGACTAGCTGCGACGAGGGAAAAGTCTGCCTCCGTTGCGGCAACTCGTCGTCGTCAATCCGTCTCAGCTCTATCGGCATATCTTGGACGTTTTCCGTGCAGTCGCAGCAATCACAGCCTTCCGGATCGTATCGTTTGGGGGGCTCCTTGGCGCAAGTCGTCCAGCTGTCGAGGAACCAGGGTCGATGCACTCCGACCCGTCGGCCCCCAGCCAGCTTCTGGATGGCCCTGCGGACGAAGCTGTAGCACGTCTCGTTGGGGCTGGAGAGGCTCGAGCTGCTCGGCGACGAGTTGCGACCTGGGTCGATGGATCTGCCCTTGTGACGACTGCGGCCCTTCTTTCGCACCAGGCCTTTTGATCTGGAAAGAGGGCAGAATTATTAACAAAAACCCTTGTAGTAAAAAATTGCATTTTTATCAAAAACAATAATGAGCAATGGCAAATTTTGCAAATTTTTTTGACCTTGACAAACATTTTTTCATGGCAAATAATACAAAAAATTTTATGAAACATTTATCTGAGTAAAATTTCAAGGTGAGAATAGGCACAGTTCCGGAGATACAAGGGGGTGAAAGTAATTATTTCCAGTCAGGGTGGATTGCATAAGGAGGAATGCGTGACTAAGTTCACATAATATTGAGGATTCTGTGAATTTTCTGTCGAACGGATCATTTAAGATTTAGACCGAGAATACACTCAAATTAAAAAATAGAGTCTCGCTACATGATACACACCAGTTATCTCGCTGTTGAAGTACCTTACTGTTATATGAACCTTAGTCAGAAGTCCCTTAATGTCATAGATTCCACAGATTTTGTGATTTTTTTGTGAATTTGCCTGTCGAAATCATTATTATGTTTTCGACAAGTCTAATCGGAGTTATTTTTTACAGTTTGTCTCACTCGAGATAATAAAATTCTTATTGGATATCTTCGTTTTACATTTTCTGGTCTTTGAATGCTGAAGTAAGTAGTCTCTCCTCAGGTCTATTTTCTCATATATCGACGACTGTTAATTAATAAAGCAGTCTATTTCGATGAATGTAAAGCAGTCTATTTGCCAAATATTTTTCGCAATTACCAAGTGAAAACAAAAACATTTTACATCTTGCGTTTTTTGCAAAATTTGTATTCGGTTCAGATACAACTATTGTGCGAGATCTCGAAAATCTCGAGATCTCGATCCTCGAGACGAGAAATAAAAGTCGAGTCGAGACGAGACGAGACGAGACTTTCGGTCAGTCGAGATTTCTCGAGATTCCGATACTTCTTGAGATCTAGAGATTATTTGAGATCCCGAGATTTCTTTAGATCTTAATATCATTTAGATTCTGACATTTAAGATTTTTAAAAATACCGAGATTACTCAAATCCCAAAATTCATTTACTAATTCAAATTTCCAGGAGAATATTCAAAACATGAAACTTAAGGAAAATATCGGAGACAATCTTTCAATTAGGAACTGTTACGTCTCGTAACGTAATTTTTACATACGCATCGAGTTTTACACCGACGCTTGATCGATACAAATTAAAATCGAACTCAGCATTTTTAAATCGATGACCGATTTCCTAAATGCTGAGTTAAACCAAAATGTTAAACCAAAGTGTAATAAGTTTTCTTTTATTTCATATGTTTTGCTAGCTGAACTTTTAAATTTAAACAACTGTAAGTCTTAATACATTAATTTCACCTCTTTTCCGAGAAATACCAATATATCAAGAAATCTCGGTATCTCGAGAAATCTTGCGATTTCGAGAAATCTCGATATCTCGAGAAATCTCGCGATCTCGAGAAGTCTCGGTATCTCGAGAAATCTCGCGATCTCGAGAAATCTCGGGATCTCGAGAAATCTCGGGATTTCGAGAAATCTCGACTGACTGAGAATCTCGTCTCATCTCGTCTCGAAAAATTACTTCTCGTCTCGTCTCGAAAATTCGAGATCTCGCACATGCCTAGAAAAGAAATGTTGGTATGAAATAAAAATTCAAAGTACTATAATTTTTACAGATTTCAAATTTTCGAGAAAATCGTAAGTATAAAAATACTTTGTTTTTATTGGTGATAAAAAAATGTAAATATTTCCAAGAGGCAGGAATTTTTTGAAAAAAAATGTTTCATTTGAAACATTTGAAACATTTTTGCTATTATAGTCTTCTACTTAGGTCTAGTAACTATCCTCTAAAATATGGTGTGGGTTCCATGTCTCCTTACGAAAATGCGAGAATTTCAAATTCCACCAGTCGAAAGTGCCACACGTTGAATTTATATTCACACGTTTTTAACCTTTGTATACGGTATATTTAGGAATTATAAGAATTATAACATTTAGTCATAATTATGGCCCAGCAATGTGTGTTATAATGCAGGGTCGGCAGTATACAACTCTATGATAATGAAAGTATAAATCATATTTTTTGCAGTCCAGTAGCGGAAATTTTGTTTAGTGACAGTCCCACTGACATGAAAACGGGCCTCGTTGCTACTGAAAAACGCTGCCTCCGGAGGGATCTGTGCAAGCATTTGCTCACATAGATTTCGGCGGTTAACGTAGTCTGATGGGCTTAATTCTTGAACCATCATTATTTTGTAGGGATGGTTCAAATCGAAATGCAGCATCCTCCTCAAACTGCGGTCTGAAATCTCCAGTGCAACAGCATGCCTTCGACTCCTTCGAGCAAAACGTGTTGGCGATTGTTCGATTGCTGCGCTCACCAGCTGTACATTTTCTTGTGTTCTGATAGATCTGCGTCGGCCATGCTTGTCTCTTCTTAGTGTGCTGCCCGTTTCCTCCAACTGCTGAACTCAGGACCGAATAAAATTGTGTTCGCATTAGGAACGGCATTGTTGCGCGGAAGGTTGAACCGTCGCCGAAAAGATTTTTGCGTCGCGATCACAGATCGGTTGCTTTCAAAATACGCACGCACGGCAAAGCCTCGATGTACTCCGGTCCAAACCATGTTGGCTACTGAAATGGGGTCACCGACGGAATAAAACGAGACCACAGTTTAATGCTTTCAGAATAGCATTAAACTGTGACGAGACCATGTGTGGCTACCTCCCCCCCTCCACTGACCGAGCAGCTATACCTCGAAACTGTTTAAATGGTTCTGCCGCACCACGTAGTATGTATATTCGAGCGGAACGGCTAAAACTACCTGCGGGCACAATAGGCAAAAACCCTCGTTTGTGATCCGATCCGAGGCCGAGTGGTAACGCCACTGGAAGTGAAATGGGAATCTGTTACTTGGAATTTTAAATTACCTGGCCGATTTGTTGGAGTCGCTGTCTGAAGTCTGTGTGTACGCATGGTACGCGGGTTGGCCGTCGTCCTCGGACGTGGTGGTGGTGGACGTCAGCTCCAGCGAAGGCGTACTAATGTGCCGCGGCCGTCGCCATGGCACCAGCACGTCCTGGGACTCGAACTTCCTGTGGCTCTGCTCCATCGCCCATACGGAGATGACGAGCCGTCCGCCGATCCGAAGTACGCGCGCCAGCTCTCTGATGGCGCGTATCCGTCTCTCGGTGGTTGCCAGGTGGTGCACAACCGCTATCGACACAACGGCGTCCAGGCTCTCATCCCTGAATGGAAGCGCTAGGTTGTCTAGGACTATCACCTGGAACGGATACCAACGAAGTGCAACAATTGTTTTTATTTTCATTTAAGATGTACCTTGCTATGATTAACGAAACGTTGACTTTACCTCGATAGTAAATAAAAATTCATCACTTTGAACTAAGTACGTAGATGGAGAGGCCAAAAATGTATTTATAAGCATTATCAATAGAGCCAAATAGAAAGGTACCGGGTAAGTATTATAAATGTTAACCCCCTTTTATTTTTGTTATTTCTGGCCGATTTGGTTCTTTCAAAAAGTGGTTTCGAACGATTTTCAACGTAGTTTCTGAATCTGTTAACGGTTTTTGAAATTTTTGAAAAATATACGAGGTGTGACAAAAAATATGTTTTTTTTTTTAAATGGAACACCCTGTAATTCGTACATATTTCAATTTATGGTTCTGTTCTGAATACAAATATATATAATTATAGCACATTTGGATAAGAATTTTCTGAGTTATGACGAAATATGTAAAATGACAAATCTAAACCGTATTACCCTATTTTACGAAGTAGCCTATGGAAACAAAATTTTAATTTTGTATAAACGTCAAACTGGTTAACATTAGTCAGTGTTTTTTCTGTTGGGGTTCTTTAATTTAATATTGTGTGCTAGAAAAAACGTATTATGCCTTATCATAGTTTAGAAAATAGGCATACAATTTTAGAAATACACTTATATTGCAATAAAAATATGACTGCTTCACAAAGGGAATTTGAAAGGCGGTATCCTGATCAGACTGTGCCTGCTAAAGTGACGTTCAAGAAAATTTACAGTAAATTTTGTAATACAAATTCATCAAATAATGCATCTAGAAGAAAAACGAGGAATGTTATTAATGAGGAAATACAGATGAATATTTTATTATCGGTCATAGAAGATCCAAGTCGGTCTATTTATTCTATATCTAAAGATTTAAATTTAAGCCAGAGTAACATTATGCAACTTTTAAAAAGTAATAAATATAAACTTTTCACATACTTCCTGTTCAACATTTAACTGAAAATGATCATCGACAGAGAATAGTAAGATGAAAAATAAACACAAATTTTAATTGACAGTTAAACTGCAAATATCTACCTCCTTGAAACTGGAAAATATCGAACTCTACATTTTTTTTTTGCTTTACCTCGTTTTCCTTTTCTTCGGGCCACTCGCTCAGTCGGGTTGATTTTTCGCCTCCTATGTTGAAAATCGATGTATTCACGTTCAAGTATTTTCCGTTACCGCAACCTGAAAAAACAATTGAACTCGAATAATTCAGGGCAGCAGATGGTCGGTTTCGTGCTTTGTCCAAATTGATTCCAGGAAATTTAATAAGTCATTTGCGAAGCGTTTTTTTACAATACGAAAGTTTTGAATCGATCTGTCCTCCTATTATAATTCGAAAGGCTTTACAAGGAAGCCAAGTGGGTAATATAAACTGAAATACAATATTAGTCTGTATCTTGTTAATAATATCTTCTTCATGATTCTTCATAACGATATCTTTTATAATGAGCCAAATAAATATTTTTTATATGAAGCGGAAAAAATTCCGTTCGTTGTCATTCATCATCAGAAACTGCAGGTGCAGAGCTTGTCCGCGAAATGCGCACAAGCTCTCGTACTTTAATCTACGGTGAAGTCTCAATATTCGCAAGAACTGAGGAGAGGAGCACTAGTAGGTACATTCAATACATATACGAGGATAGTCCCAGAAGTACCCGACCTGACATATAGATGACGGTTGTTGTTTGAAAAGAATGACTATGGTAGAAAGAACTAACCTTATAAACGTTAAGTTTGGAGTTAACGTTGTTTAGTATTTGTTAGCGCGACCTAACAGACATGGTAGGTATTTCAAAAAATTGCTGTATACCTATTGCATATTGATTGATTATTTGGATATGAGAAAGCTACGCGCAAGATAAGTACCGCGATTACTCACATTGGAACAAAAACAGCGTCGTGAAGATGTTTCAATCGAGTGTTTGGCAAAGTTAACAACAATAAAGCCAAGTTTTTATGTCGATTTATAAGCATGGATGAAACATGGATCCATCACTTTACACTGAAAGAGGAGAATCGGCTCCAAAGAAGGCGAAGACAGTTCTATCTACAGACAAGGTCATGGCGTCACTTTTTTGGGATGTGCGTGGGATGATTTTCATTTATTATCTTAAAAAAGGAAAAACACTCAACGGCGAGTATTATGCGAACATAGTGTAGCGTTTGAGTGATGAAATAAAGAAAAAACGGCCGCATTTGGCGAAGAAGAAAGTTTTGTTTCATCAAGACAATGCACCACACATCCATTATCACGATCACCAAAATCAATGAGTTATAGTTCGAATTGAATCCTCACTCACTCTATTCGCCAGATTTAGCCCCTTCGGATTATTTTATGTTTCCAAACTTGAAAAAATGGCTCGGTGGTAAAATATTTGCCAACAATAAAGAGGTGGAGTCTGCAATTGATGGCTATTTTAAGGAGCTCGACTATTCTCACTATAAACAGGGTATCGAAGCTATTGAACGTCGCTGGGAAAAGTATATCGAACTAAAAGGACCCTGTGTATAGGAAATAAAGATATTTTTTTTCCCAAATTGTTTGTATTTTCTTTCTTAGGTTGGGTACTTCTGGAACTACCCTGGTATATATAAAAGTGAGCGGTACCTCTCATAGCTAAAATAAAATTTTAAATACATAATCCCGTCCTACTACTAATCTACCATATTTCACCACTATCAGTATCGTGCACTTTTCTGTTCACAATATTGATCTACTTTCTCTGCATACTCACCGACATCACAGACGATTGAACCGGGCTCTAGTTCATCTAAGAAGTGTTGTACCTTCTGCCACGGCTTGCTCCTAGGGTTATCGTAAAACTGCTCGTAAACGTCGTGCACGTATGCCTGCTCCAAAGCGACGCTCCTAGCCACTCTGTCATCCACAGTCATGTCCGAGCCTCCGCTTCCTCTTCAAGACGATTCTAGAATTCCATGGAAAGCATGTCAATTACGTCTACACATAAATCTAACATTCTGAGTTTTAGAATTATTGTTCGATGGTTTTCTACATGTATGAAATATTCCCCCCATGTTTGCTGCAATTTTCAAAAGTAGCAGCAATTCTTATTGCGTTCAGTAAAAGTTGCTGTTCGATATACACCATACAATTTTCATAAAAAAGGCACCATGGGGTTATATTTATTTTTCCAACTGAAAATTATGTAGGAGCATTTTATAATTATAATAATAATAATAATAAACGTCTTTATTTACGGTCGAAGTTTAGTACAAAAATACTACTCTTACACTTGACCAAAAAAAAGTATATTTATAAATTAATGTAACTAATTAAATTACATTGACTAATAGTAATAGTAAATTAATAGTAAAAGTAATTAGTAAATCAATGTGATTAATTAAATTACATTTTACAATTACGTTTTATAATTAAATTACATTTATTCATTTGACCTTTTTATTTTAATACATAGAAATATTTGTTTTTGTTGTTCTTGTGTTTTTGCTAAACAGATAATTAAAAGCACAAAGCCTTTTATACCCGTTTGAAATTAACAACTACCAGTGTCTCCAACATTGTAATGTATCTTGGTATCCAATTAATTACTAACTATGTTAACCTGAATTGCATGTAACAAATAGAGAGATGAAGTTCATAATTGATTTATAAAACGCAATAGGTAACCAGTCAATGTCATCAGCATGCTTTACTCATGCACACCTATGGAAGTGAATTAAAATTAAGTGAATTAAAAAGTTACTCTAGTGATCATGTACAGAGTGAGTTCGCGAGAATTCCCACCCTTCCCACTTTTCTCCTTTAGAGCTACGAAAAAAAGTTTTTACAGGGGCAACTTATTTGTTTCTATAATTTCAAAATTCTGCTTGTTCTTATGGTTACAATGATACATACATATGTCAATTCTTTTTCTTCTCAATTTATAGTAAGCTATGGATAATTAATTACTCTCGTCAAAAAATAAACAGAAATTTAGTCTTGGTTCCTTTACTACTTATGCATATCAGTGAAACACGTTTTAAGAACTGTTAATTAGGTATTTGTTTAACATATGTACCTAAAGAAATAATGAAATAAAACATTTAAATAATAGTGTGTTTCTTTTATCTGATATATTAGTAATTTCACTCATTTTTGCTTAATTGATCAATCAGAATTGGGATTTACTGAAATCTATTGATATCTCACGTAAAAAGAAACACATACATGAAAAAAGAAAGCATAAATTTTCACTTTTAGGTGCATCCTTTCACCTGTCAATTATTGTTTATTCTGAGAAAATAAAGTATTTCACAAAATTGACATGTAATATTCATTAGGTAGGTACTAATAATAATCATTAGGGTCCGGAAAGTGTGCTACAACGCAGGGAGGGACTCAAAATCCGTCAGGTCATTGACAGAAGGACATATGAAAAACCAAAAAGAAGAGTAAAAATGTGTTGAGTAAAAAAATTAGGAAAAAAAATTAAGAAACACCAAGTGTATTTATTGTTTGAGCGTATGTTGCCACAACCAGTAGTGTTTCTGCTTTTCTTCTCGTTAAACGTGAGTGATTTGGCCTGTACATATAGTTGTAGAAGGAAAATGATCGTTCCACATCTACTGAAGTTAAAGATGCAAATTCAAAATTATCACATAGACAGAGGACGATACACCACGCACATTATTTTCACGAACAATTGTTTGTTGTCACTAACATCAGTAAGTACATTATTATTTTTTACATTTACAGAGGACAATGCACGTGTCTCTACTATTTCTATACTTTTAGCCGTTGTTTGCAAAACCCATTTAGTAGGTATCAATATCGTAGACGAAATATCCTAAACACCTGAAATTCGTATTAACGATTTTCTTATCGCAAGAATCTGTTGTTTCGTCCATTGTCAGCCGCAGAAATTTATTGCGTATGTCGTCTTTGATATTTCCCATGACATGTTGATATATATTCTATAAATATGTATGGCTACTAGGCAATGGAAAATTGGATACAAATTTGGCAAAAAAACGTCTAAAGTAAATGTTGTCGACCACGTTCCAGCAAAGGCTACATGCGCAAAACATTATGCACAAATTAATCCAAAATTCATTTTTTCTAACAGTACTAGTAATATTTTGTTGATGGATGTTCGAATCTAAATGTCTTTCACACTCAATAATGGCGTCTATGAAATATCTATCGAGTATTACAAAGATTACATAAAAATGTGATCCGTCTATTTAAAATCGTCGTAATTTTCAGTTAACTGTTTCAGTCTATTCTCAAATGGTAACGACTTTGCCATTATTACACGAACTCTAAAAGAAATAATTACACTGTGCAAAATACGTACACACGTTTATTAGTTACTAACGACACATTAAAATTATTTTAAACTCGGCGTTTTAGCGTCGCCGTTGGTCCGCTCGCATCGAGCTAACGTAAATACCTAGTACCGATACTATCTAGTACTACATAGTACTAAATAGTGTCTAGCTGTTCCCGAACCTGCACGCAGCGGACGGATACAAAGTCCCAGCATTATTACCAGGCACGGTCAGTGGCGTACATGCATACGGGCAGGAAATACATGCGTACATAATTTACAAGGTGCTTAAAAAATACGGTTTATACTTTAATTATCATAGAGTTGTATAGTGCCGTCCCTGCGTTGTAGCATACTTTCCGGAACCTAATCATTTACATAAATGTATTAAACAAATATTTAATTAAATTAATAGCCCTGAAAACGTGTTTCACTGATATGTATAAGCAAGAGAGGAACCAAGACAACAATTTTTGTGTTTACTTTTGAAAAAAAAAGAGTATCTATCCACAGATTACTATAAATTACGTCATATTCCGGGGTATTCTGTTTTATTCTTAAATTAGTAGCTAGCCTAGATAAAGGAAAGGAAGTAAGGCCTAAGTGAAGAATTGAATAGTACAAATATAATTGCCCTGCCAACAGGCACGTTCCACTCAGCGCCGGGCGGATCAGTGATGTGGGTTGATTAGCATTTGTTGACGATTTTGTACCCTACTTATTTCAATGAGAACCAATCCCCCACACACCGGAGTGGGGGCAGTTCGCTCTGATTTGTATAACGCCACAGCAACGTCTGAGTCTGTCTCACTTAATGACCCTCTCTCTCACATTTGGAGAATAGAATTTAGTTTGCATACGATATTATTTTATATATTCGATGAATAATATTTCAAAAGCCTATGGAAGAAAGTGTTTGACATATGTTATATCGTTGTAATCAGAAGAACAAATGGAATTCAACAAATAAAGACAATTCAGGGTATTTCATTAAAAAATGATAATTAAACAGCAGCTGCGTTTTTGTTACAAATTTTTCAACGAGACAAATGCTGAACGGGACAACATTTTCTAACTGAAGATTTGCTTGTTTCAAAACATTTTTACGTAAGTAAGAATTAAAAAAAAAGTTTAATGTTGCCGATATTTCATATGAATCTCAGCGATATGCAGTTTTGAGTCGGCGCTTGTTTCACGAATGTTGTTGTAAATTTCCGTAACAAATGGTTAATACAAGCTTTTGTCGACGGAATCAATGAAATCAGATGACCGATATGATTAGGTAACAGTGGCAGCCCATTGGAATAGGTAAGGTAGACACTGCCTTACCACAAAAATAAATAGACACGCCATGCATCACCACATTATTTCCTATTTATTATTTAATTTAATTTCGGTCTAATCTCACATGGGCTTAACATTCAGGTTGGTTCAACGAAAAGTTTTCATCTAGATTATTTTGGAAACCATTGATGTATCATGGAAAAATGGAAACAGGTTGATTTTGGTTGCTAGGGCGACACATATTTTTTACAAATTCGCCTTATTCGCGCAAGTTCCATTCGCGATAGTCTTATGGATAGTCTTAGCCCCTGAAAAAAACTGTGAGGGTTTATGAAATTAAATATTCAAATTGTGCACCATTAACATTCTGGTATCAATGTTAATGTTGCACAATTTGAACATATAATTTCATAAAATTTGTCAATTAGATTCAGGTATTTTATTACCAAGTAAATTTAAAACGTTTTTTTCTCAGGGACTTAATTAAATTTAAAAACAAAATGACCACTAAAAAGAGAATAACGAGACATTTCAAATTCTGTGCCATTTGACCATTGTTGCCATTTAAGATAACTCAAGGGTTACTAACCCGCCTGTGGACTTTCATTCGTCCGTGGACGTTCAAAGGAAACATTCCTTTGAACCACTCTATATTAGTTTTATAACCAGAGGTCGGATATTGATTCGTTTGATTCGTTTATAAAAAATTACTGATATTTCATCTACAAACACGTAAGCCTGTTTATGATTAGGGTCCGGAAATGTGTCCGGCAACGCAGGGCTCGGAACTATAAGACTCTATGATAATTAAGGAATAAACTGTATTCTTTAAGCCACTTGTACATTATATACATTATGCTTCTCAAATGATCGCTGGTGATTTTTATGAACATGCTATAGATGTAATTAATAAGAATACATTTACTTGGCAGATTAAATTGATCTTAGTGTCCGATAATTCACAATCTAGTTTTCAATTGCTTGATATCTCTCAACTATCAAGTGTGTCAGTAGCTTAACAGAAAAATGGTTCTTAGGTAGAAGTAAGTTGGAGAGTTCTAATTGGTTTAACTTAGTTATGTCACACAGTTTATTTTCACTACAGTAGCACCAGATAATTTCAACCGAAACCTACTTTCTAATTTTGATCAGGGTGCTACTTGAATCTATATAGTGGTGCAATAACTTAAAAAAATCAGTTTAAATCAGTTTAAATTTCTTTTAAATTATCTATTATCCAATTTCTTTAATGGTATATTTGTTTTTAGGTACATTCTTCTAATATTCCCTGTTAAATATTCGGCACTGTCAGAATATTTATTTATTCGATTCAAGTAAGTTGATACTTTTAAAATTCAACTAACAATAGTAACAGTAATTTCTGCTTTAAACTGAGGTTTACCAGAATACCGAAGTTTACAGATACCAAAAGGTGTCTATTTTTTAGTGTACTTATTTATATGGGATTCCCGCATACAAAAAAAAATGCCATTAAAATGCACTATTGAGTCAATTGTATTCTGTACATAATTAGTGGCGTAACCACAACAGTTCTATGTGGGGATATACTTATACTAATTCTTTATATATGTTACAGATATGTGATAAAGTATAGTTTAAAAGAAAATTTTTAGTTTAAAAGAAAATGTTTGCCGAAATACAACAATATTATTAGTTTTGCAGCGAATTTTTTTTTTAAATTGGTACATTTTGGCTAAGTTTGTTAAAAAAAAGTTATTATTCATAACTCTTGGGGCGGGTATGCCATTGATGGACATACATCTGCATAGTGAGTGAGGATTATAATTCCCGTCTCCTAACTCAAATGTTTCTTGAAATTTATAAAATTTTCAGGCACCATGTAAAATTTCTGTCAAATTTTCTGAAAATAAAATTTAAAAATAACTACGGAAAACGCATGATTATTTAAAAATAATAACCTCGAATTAAATGGATTATACGGGGTGTCCTGTAAAGAATGGACCATACATCAGAAATAGCTTCACTGGGTCAAAATAACCTGATTTAGCTCAACTTACCTTAGTACCTTAGTACCATTCCTTAAAAAGTTATGGGCCTTGAAAAAAAAATTATTTTATTTAATTTTTTTCTGCTAATTCTGTCAATTTTTAAGTTATTTCACGTAAAATTGGTATAAGTGGGTTTTTGGAATAGCCTAACATGAACATACCCCACAATAGCCCAGCATTTCTCGCGTGAAACGTACAGGGTGTTAACAACCCCCTGTACCACTTCTGATTCTCATTATTTTTTTTTGTTATCACGAATTTTGACAATATTGACAGTTTTATTGAAAGAGCCATCCATTTACTGCAAAAATGGTATACCTGTTCCATGCCGCTGAATCGCGTCGTTTTCGAGAAAACTAAGCTTAACTGCGAAAATGATGACTTATCATACAATATAGTATGTTTGTGACGTACATTTATTCTTGATTCTTGAGAGTAAGCTAAATCTTTAATACTCATATGGTAAAAAATAACCATAAATAAAAGCAGACAGAAACGGAACGCGCCACAGTGGCGTACGCATCATAAATGCAATATACGAAAGTAACTAGTGGCCTTCAGCATGTTTGCCATATTTTATTATGAAATTATATCACACTATTGAAGGTATTGCATACAACGAAGGTTGTACAACAGCGTCAGCTGATATGGGACTAATGCGATCAAATCAAATTGAGGTAACCTCCATCACATGCTGCATAAGTTCCTGTATGTCGCATCGCCGTAAGCTAACGTTAATCATAAAGGTTTACCAATGAAAAAATATTTTGAGCAGCGTGTTAGTGAAGTACCACGGTGTCCTGAAGTATCACCGTGAGTAACATCCATATACGAGTGATACGATATGATGATTTTTTTAATGTAATAAATTAATAATATTTTTTTTAAACAAGTTTTTATTTAAATGCTCTAAAAAGAAGAAAATAAACTTTAAATTTAATCAAACCCATCAATGTATTACATTACACAATTTATATGATATAAAAGCTTGTCACGAGATTTACTTGTGTAGATAAACAAGAATGTAATAATTATGTAACTTGATCTTGACATAAGAAAATCTAAGAAAAAAAAGTATGTATTTTATAAAATAGGTAAATACATCTACACAAGTAAATCTCGTGACAAGCTTTTATATCATATAAATTGTGTAATGTAATAAATTGATGGGTTTGATTCAATTTAAAGTTTATTTTCTTCTTTTTAGAGCATTTAAATAAGAGCTTGTTTTAAAAAATATATTAATTTATTTTTTATTTTTTAGTTATCGTCGTGTTTTTGTATCTAAATGTTTCTCAACCTGTTCATACTATCCCTAACATATACCAAGTTATAACCATATATCTAATACTCCTATATTGCTGGTGCCCGTAAGTAGAGGTGTCACGGGGTAAGTGAGACAGCAAATGACTACTTAACCTGTTGTGCGCAAGCGTCACGAGTCTGGTGGGGCAACTGGCTGTGTGTGATTGGATGTTCAATTCTCGGGCATGCGCGTAAGACTCGAAGTAGTTACGAGAGAGAGACAGACGCATATATGTCTGCACCGTGGTGATTTCGCCAATCTCCAGACCATTCTAGCAATATAGGAGTATTAGATATATGGTTATAACTCTTTAAATTGGTACGGTGGCCATCTTGTTTTTAGCCATTTTAAATTTTTTCACCGCCGCTAGAATTTGGCTAGGGTATAGGTTGATATTAGTTAAGACACGACCCCTAAGCCTTACTGTTTAGCCGGGCAGCAGTACACCATCTCCTCGAAGGGTTGAACGCAGACGTCAGTTTATTCGTATTTTTCTTAGCAAACTCTTTCATTTGATACCCACATTATGGGAGTGCTTAAAAATAACTAGTCCGCCATCTTGGGCGTTCCGCCATATTGGATTTTGAGTAAATTCAATTTATTTTCTTATTTCTTCTCAGCAAACGCTTTCATTTGATACCCATATCATGAGAGTGCGCAAAAAATGACTAGTCGGCCATCTTGGGCGGTCCGCCATATTGGATTTAGAGTAAATACATTTTATTTTCTTATTTCTGTTCAGCAACCCCTTTCATTTGATACCCATATCATGGGAGTGGACAAAAAATAACTAGTCCGCCATCTTGAGCGGTCCGCCATATTTTATTTAGAGTAAATTCATTTTATTTTCTTATTTCTTCTCAGCAAACCCTTTTTATTTGATACCCA
Source organism: Aromia moschata (assembly GCA_029963805.1). NCBI lineage: Eukaryota > Metazoa > Arthropoda > Insecta > Coleoptera > Cerambycidae > Aromia > Aromia moschata. The sequence goes on along the minus strand of JAPWTK010000053.1, from coordinate 21,425 downwards.
TATCATGGAAGTGTGCAAAAAAATAACTATTCCGCCATCTTAAACCGTCCGCCAGTTTGAATTTAGAATGACATAACTTAGCTAACCATGCATTGTCATCCAAACTAAACGTGTATGCAAAATTTCATCTCAATTGGTTAAGGATAACTACTTTAAAATTCAGTTGCAAGATTTGACCCGAACATACATACAATCATACAAACAAACATACATCGTAAGTTAAATAAAAGCTTGTAAAATAAAAATTATTCTCCATTTCTAGTACATATAAAAAGTCATATAAAACTTTGCTTCTAGTACTTTCTGTATTTTGTGGCGAGCTGAGAGGTTTGCGAGGTTTGGAACCTTAGCGATATTTGATTTTATGTAAATAATAACGGGGGATAGCGATAGCAGTGCGGGATACGTGTTTGTGAGTTGACATAATATATCATAAAAAAGTCCACCTGAAGCGAATGTAGATGGAGCTATCATCATCGCGCGAATAAGGTTCAATAATCAAAATTTTAAAAGTTTTATGTAAATTTTCATTTTGAGTTTCAAAATTAGTTTAATAAAAAACTATTAAAACGTTTCCGTTTGCCGTACGTTTGTGATCATACAAAAATATGTTTTAAAGATATTTTACATTGCTAGTTATTAAGATAATAGAAAGATATTTAAAGACCAGTTAGAAATTTGTATCATTAATTTCCTTATTTCTTGAACCATTTCCTATACCATTATATTTTTTTGTTTCAGGAATATTGGTGTTAATTTTAGGAAATTTATAATCGTCATTATATCATAGATTTATTTAAAATAAAAAATCCTAAATTTTTTCTTTTAAAATTTTCAGTAACCTCCACATACTTCGTCTTTAGCAGCAGTTTTGTCCGTCCGGATAAAACTGTACAAGTAAGAACGAACAAGGTATACACCTACACACTTTTCGTTCAGTTTTTCTGAATTTACCGCATGAATTCCACGATTACGCTGAAAAAGTTTGTCGTTCTTATCCGTGTGAAGCAACACACTGGCCGACTTGCACGAGTACTTTCAAAACTGATGGTTAAAATTGAGCTCCCGCAGATATTTTCTAATGCCGCGGCCGCGGGTTTTAGCTACACACACAGGATTTGTGAGAATTTTACCCGTACAGTTTTATCCGGACGGAAAAAACTACTGGAAAGTGGTGAATTCTGTGGGGGTCTTAACACTTAATCGAAAGTGATTTGTTTGGGAGTTAGACAATTTGACAATATCAAAATTTGTACTTTAAATACTCGTACAACACTAATCTTTTGTTATTATTAAATCCCGGATATTAATAATAGATTCCAAGGCCGGTCTTAACCCGACTGGAATACTATTATATGTGCCACATTAATAAAGTACGTCGTCAACTTCTGTATATATGTACCGGGTGGGCAAATTTCGATGTTTTTATAGGGTATCTCGGTAACTGTAAGGGCTATGGAAAAATGAACCCACCTTTCCCGACCTCTTTTTTCGAGATAAATTCCATTGGTGAAAACCAGAATTTGCTATATCTTTTCGTTTTCGAGTTGTAAACGAAAATTGATTTTTTTGAGTTTTCGATTGGTGTCGATAACTCGGTTGTTTGTGAAATTAGAAGAAATCTGTTTGCACGTTCTACAGGCACTTTTTTAAGTAGAATAGGATTTCCTTAACAGATTTTTTATATCTTGTGTAGTTTTCGAGTTATGGCATAAACTTCTATTTTTTTAAATGGAAACCATAGTTGGCTATAATTTAGCTAAAAAGAGGATTTTTTTCTCTTTACAACGATATATAGTTTGTGGGGTCTATGATGAGTGTTTATGCGGAAACAGTTAAAAACATATATTTTCTAATAAAGGACAGTATAGTAATTTCAATGATTTTGCACAGTAGGCGCCTGTCATTTTGAAAACAGAACAGTTGGATATTGGGATGTAAATACACAGTTACACATTACTGTTTGATTAATTGTTTATGTTTGGTTTTTGCTTGCATTATAGTTTTAAAGTTTCGATTAAAGAAATTGACAAGGCGCGATGGCGTATCAAAATTACGAAAAGTTTAATATGCTAGAGTGTTTTATTCAAAATGGATATAATTCTGAAGCTGCATCGGAAGCATATTTTAATCGCTACCCTGAAAGGAGACAACCTAATATGTCCATCTTTGGTAGACTAAAAGAAAACCTCGTTGAATACGGAGGATTTAATAAACCAAGACCAAAAAATTATCGTATTCAAGATGCTGAGGATGTTGCCATAAATGTTGTTGGTATGGTAGTCGTAAATCCTTCAATTTCAAGTAGGCAAATTGAAGCAGAGTCTGGTATATCGCGACGAAGAGCACTTTCAGTTTTAAAAAAACACAAATTTAGACCTTATACAATAAGGAAACAACAACAGCTCCTTCCAACTGATCCTGAACGCCGACTGGATTTCTGCAATTGGTACCTACAACAAATTGAGCAAGACCAATTATTTTTTAAAAAATATCATTTGGACAGATGAAAGTTACGTAAGTAGTGCCGGAATTTTCAACCGACACAACAAACATTATTGGTCTGAAGATAATCCTCATCAGACTGTTGATGTTCAAAATCAAGGACGTTTCGGTTTTAGTGTATGGTGTGCCCTATATAATAACCGCATTTTAGCTTACCAACTTTATGATGACAATTTAAATGGTCAACGGTATTACAATATGATAAACTACCACATAGTAGAAGAATTTTTAGACAACTTGCCACTTAACGAAAGACGACATGTATTTTTTCAACAAGACGGGGCACCACCCCATAATACTAATTTAATCTCGGAATTATTAAATACTAATTTTGGGGAGAAATGGATAGGGAACAATGGGCCAGTAAAGTGGCCTCCTCGGTCGCCAGATCTCTCACCGTTAGATTTCTTTTTTTGGGGAACCATTAAAGACAATTTATACAAAAAGACAAATAATACACTGGTTCAACTGAGAGAAAATCTTATAGACTGTCTGAATTCCGTTTCAAATATTCACATCTATAATGCAACAAAAAGTGTTTCAAAGCGATGTGAACTGTGCATCGCAAACAACGGACGACAATTTGAAAACTTTAGGTAAATAATCATGCTCGTATTTTTTTTTAATCTGTCTAGTTTTGTTTTTGTAAAATATATTGTATCGTATTTTTTTACATACATTATTTGTTACAAATTTGATTGTTAAGTGTGTTAAACTTTCTTGTTATGAATATGTTATAATTAATTATTAATTAGTCACTAATATGCCATAATTAGTTATTTAAGTTTAATATACCATTCATTATATACGACTGTTACTATGTATTTATGTTACTTTTCGCAGGAGTAAATTTCCATAGCAACAGTTATTATTATTAAAACATTGTTGTAACAATGTGTTACTATAGAAACTTACTCTTCCTGCAAAGAAAAAAACAAAGTAAGTATACCTATACAAAAAATTAAAATTTTTAACTGTTTCCGCATAAACACTCATCATAGACCCCACAAACTATATATCGTTGTAAAGAGAAAAAAATCCTCTTTTTAGCTAAATCATAGCCAACTATGGTTTCTATTTAAAAAAATAGAAGTTTATGCCATAACTCGAAAACTACACAAGATATAAAAAATCTGTTAAGGAAATCCTATTCTACTTAAAAAAGTGCCTGTAGAACGTGCAAACAGATTTCTTCTAATTATACAAACAACCGAGTTATCGACACCAATCGAAAACTCAAAAAAAATCAATTTTCGTTTACAACTCGAAAACGAAAAGATATAGCAAATTCTGGTTTTCACCAATGAATTTATCTCGAAAAAAGAGGTCGGGAAAGGTGGGTTCATTTTTCCATAGCCCTTACAGTTACCGAGATACCCTATAAAAACATCGAAATTTGCCCACCCGGTACATAGTACAATCGTAGTTTCGTCAAATAACGCCATTATCCGGAATATAACCCGTCTGCTGTGTGGTGCGGTAACTAAAGTTACCGTATAAAGAACGTAATTTACACTTTTTGTTAGTATTAGTTAAACTGCTCTGGTCGATGCATTATTCGTGTGCACGAAACGTCGAATAAGTTTGTAAAACTGTCGGGGTAGCATCCGTCGCTTATTACGGTGGAGCACTGGATAAACAGTTATCCGGAACTGTGTGAGGATGTACTGACGCGACACGTAAAAAAACTGTTTTGCAACATTTTGCTAGAGACAAACATGAAACTCGTGTAAGTGGTGGCGTGAGTGCGCGAGACAGACAGAGACAATTTAACGTGGATTTAGTTAGATAATGATGGTAGCGTGTAATATTCCATTGACCAAATTAGATCACCTCGAGTACAGATAATTTGTCCAGATCACTGTGAGTCGAAAGTACGGCAAAGTTAGTCTGCCTGCAGAAACAACATTAGCAACAATGATTGGACATAACACCACATATCTACAGATAAAGAAGTGGATGTATCTGAACAACATATGTACAAATGTGTCCATGTTACAAATCTTTACTTACTTTAAATATATCCCAGTTACATCTGTAGACGTTAAACGCTTTTTTTTATCTTATAAGTGGATTTTAAGTGAAAGGCGCCTGAGCATAACTCCTGAATTATAGCATCGGTTACCGTATGCAAGTTCTGTGTTTTGTGACTATGGTTACTTTGCCGATTAGTTAAGGTAAGACCTGTTTAACACTTCGTAGTGTTGCTGATGTGGCATCTTGGAGCTGCCACTGGTAAAGTGCGCATCTATAATTAACATCCGGGATCTAGTTACTATAGTAATACTTCCAAAGAATAAAAAAATACTGTAAGTGTTATCAACCCGGTGAATAATGGTACGTTTAAGATAAAAAACGAATTTCGTGCTTTGACATGGTTTAAAGTTTCAACGGATTAGTGCAACAGCAATACCGTCTATTCACGGAGAGGGCGTGATTATTTAAGTACTGTTTTTCCCAACAGTGGTCGGTTGGAAGGCGAGCGCATATACATTGGCCAGCAAGTTCTCCTGATTTGACTACACTTGATTACTTTTTTTGTTTGTTCTTTTTTTGATAAGACTATGAAAGACTATTCAAAAAGCGCTTTGAAAGAGATAATTTAGAATGAAATAAGACTACTTTGCCAGAAGATAGTACATAACGTTTTAGAAAAATTTCAGTATAGCCTTACTTTCTTTAAATTTCAGTTATAGCCTGGAAGTTAATGGAATGCAGTTTGACCATTTCTTTTAATGCTAAATTATAACTAATCGCATTGTAAATATTGCTAAAAATTAATATGTTGCACTTTTCAATTTCTTCTAACTCACAAACGGATCACTTTAGACCACAGGTATTATACAAGTACAGTTTTGGAATTGGCTATTACGTTAGAGTCTAAAAGTAGGAAAAATATAGGTTGCCCCGTTTAAAAAAGATCGATGATGTCATGTATAAATAAGTGGTGATGTCACTACTACCCCTAATTATAGCGTACGATGCGCAAAAGAAAATAAAAACTGTCCGAACATTTTTCCAAAATAATTTTAGTTTGGAAAATATCGAATTTATGCAAACCCTTACTGCCTCACTGTATAAGTTTAGAATGAAAAATGAAGAAATATTTTGATGTACCTAAAATATTAAGCCATGATGCCTGAATTTTGAAGAATTTTTAAAAATCAACGAAGAATAAGAAACGATGACATAATAATAATTAATATAGAGGCATCCAAAAAAAACGTCATCAAAGTTGGCCGAGAAAAAAAGACGTATTTCTATTCTTAATCGAATTTATAACCTTATTTACTTGTCAAGACTGTCACATCATATGAGAGCCATTGTTTATTTTACAAATTGTGACAGTCACTTGTCAAAAGTTTGACATAACCAAAAAGCTTAGACATGATCGCTATTCCATCTCTCTCGTTCATAGACAGAGTTGATGACGTTTTTTTTTGGATGTCTCTATATAATTATTATTCCAAAAAACCGCTGCCATACGCTGAAAACATTCGGTGATATTTTTAAAAGTGTGATATTAGGTTGTTAGGATATACCACGTGGATGTGGAAGTAATAAAGAGGTACAATTAATGAAATTGAACAGTGGTATACAACTACAATATTGCTTATTTGGATATGTGCGTTTTATACTTTTTATCTTTTACATGAGATAGTAAATTTTGTTTGACAAATTATTGTTTAGAATGTTTGGGTTAAATAGTTTAATAAACTTTGGATATTTTGAAATAATATCCTTTGTTCGAAAAATAATTTCTTCTTTGCCCTCGTTGTCTGCCCTTTGTCCTTCTTCGTACTTTTATTTCCTGGTCCTCATTGACCTCCACTTGTCCTCCTTAACCTTATTGTTCTCTTAACCTCTTTTTGTTCTCCTTTTCCTCCTTACCTTCCTTGTCTTGGGTGTCCTCTTTAACCTCATTACCCCCCTTGTCTTTATTTATCCACGAGATCTTTGTCCTCATTGTACTCCTTTCTCTCATTAACTACTTGTCCTGTTGCACCAAGTCGACCAACCAAGAAGGTTCTAGTCATTCAATACTTCAGCCTCTTTGTACTCTCACCTTATTTTGTCCTAATTATCCTCTTAAACCCATTACCCGCTTTTATTCTCATTGACAAACTTGTCCAAATTGACCTCCTTGACCTCTATTTATTTTTTCTCCTTCCCCTCCTTAACTACTTGTCCCGTTGGACCAAGTCACCAATTCATTCTGAATTTCTTGACGTGAACCAGACTGCCTTTTTAACTTGAGATGGGGGAAGTAACTAGTGTCTTATTAATGAGATATTTGAATTTTTCTACCTCATAAACTTATAAAACGATATGTCACATGAATATCTTCCTTAGTTTACATTATATACATACAACCCCCATGCCGCATGCCTTCTCTTCTTTAACAACAAATAACATCAGCCAAATGAAAATAAATTCATATTATGGCTTGGCCATACATATCGTTCATTCGGAAGAAAAGTGTTACAACTCAAAAATTGTGTTTTTATAAAGGAAGCAATTTAATTGTTTTAATAGTTAATTGCTTACTACGAGGGTGGTTTGATAAGTCCGAGACTTTTTGAATTTCCCGCGCAGTAACTTTAATGACAACACTGCTCTAGTCAACTGCCATCTATCGGTAGACTACGGTATGAACAAGCTACGTCATTTAGTTTGACAGCCATTGAATGCAGCTAACCTCGTTAATTTCCACAAAAGTGGAAACAAGTGAATTTCGTGTGCCAATTAAGCATTACTTTTTGCGCAAAAAAACCATTACCGAAACCAAGGAGAGGCATGATAAATACTATGGGGACTCTGCACCGTCAATTTCAATGTTTAAAAAGTGGTTTACAGAGTTCCGTTGTGGCCGCACCAGTACAAGTGATGCTGAACGTTCAGATCGCCCGAAAGAAGTCGTTACGCCAGAAATCATCGATAAAATCCATGGAACGATATTGGACGATCGAAGATTGAAAGTGCGTGAGTTGGCTGAGGCTGTAGGCATCTCAACTGAGTGGGTGCATCACATTTTGCATGAATATTTGGATATGAAAAAGTTGTCCGCACGATTGCTCACGATCGACCATAAACACAACCGAGTGACCACTTCAAAGGAGTGTTTGGGGATGTTCAGCCGCAATCAAAACGAGTTTTTGCGCCGTTTCGTTACCGTAGATGAGACATGGATCCATCACACCACATCAGAGACCAAGCAACAATCGAAACAGTGGGTCGAAGAGGTCATCGCTGAAACAAACGCTTATTTTGAGGGCCTTGAGGTATCATATTATTTAGAAGGAATAAAAAATTAGAAACACGTTGGACTAAATGTATCGAGCTAAAAGGAGATTATGTAAAACAAATAAAATGATTTTTTGCCGAAAAAAAAAAATGTTTTCCTTTAAAAACTCACGGACTTATCAAACCACTCTCGTATTTAGTTATAAATCAACTCAAATTCATAACTTCTATTTATTATTAACACTAAAGCATGTTTGATCATAGCGTATTTTAATTTTTAAGTTGACTGATTTTTTTTCAGAAAAAAAGAATACTTGTAACTCTTTTGAATTAAAAGTTAAATCTTGTTTTAAAATTGTAATTGATCATTATTTACTTCTAATTTCTCACTAAGGGACTAGATTACACTTTTTAGACTTATTCAATATTTAGTTTTGGCATTTTTAATAAAATTGGTTATACAAAAAGGGACAAACTGTACAAGAAAGGAAGAAAAGCAAATTAAAGCATTTTGAAATAAAATTAGAAGACATAATAGATACTTAACTTTATCTTTTACGAAAGAGTGTAAGATTTTTTTCAGAACTCTGTCCAATTAATAATTACAACAATTTATGTAAAAGAAAATATTTGACCTATTTTAAATATTTACCTTGTTCAACCCCCCTACCGTATTAAGCTAAAAACTTTCACATTTGTAGACTCTGTTATGTTGTCTAAATATCTCATATTTGAAGTGCGTATCTTGCTTCGTTTAAAAATTACCAATTACCATTCAAAGAAAAAGTATATTACCGCTATTTAACCCCCAACCCCTCAACCGATTATGTTAATCTGGTCGAGACTTCGTCATGACAGATAAGTATTTTAAATTTGGAGTTGATATCTTAACGCATTCTCGAGTCATTATGTACACAAAAAAGGTTAACAGACAGACATTTTTTTCACCTAAACTTAAAATCTCGACGTTTCAGAATATTTTAGGCCTATAATGACCAATTTTTTTTTAATTTTCTTTTCATGAATATTATAGCTCCACTCCACTACGTGGATGTGGGAGTAAAATTACACTGCATAATAATGCATTAAGCAATTTATTTTTTACTTTGTGTATCTATCGTAGAAAAGGTGTCCTCATTCATTTTCTTTAATCAATATAGTCAAATAGTCAGGAATAGAGTGCTCCATGATGCATCTATTGAAGAATGTATGTTGTCTAATAATACCAAAGCGAGTATTACAAAGTAAGTAAAATTTTTGGATAAAGCATTTATGGTGAAAAATTGTGGAAAAATGAAATTAGAAAATTACTAACACTATACACACTAACACCACCAAATTAATTGAGTGAAAATATTTTATTATACATACATATAAACTCTAATTTCCAATTACTAAAAATATACCTTATAGAAGACGAACTAAAAATAAAACCTAACAAAAAATTAATGGGGTAGCTAACCTAACAGGCATCTACGAATTCGTGGCCGCGGCTCTACCCCTCGATTACGGAACCCCGCACTCCCCTCGCCCTTCATCGAAGTTCCATTCATTCAGAACTGATATTAGCATAAAAAACGTCGTGCATTATATATATGTATGTAGGTGTAGGCATATATACCTCGCTGCGCCGAGGACGAAATAGAACTCCCTACCCGCCGACCAGCACCCTAGTCGTTCGACGAACAGCGATATCGCTAATTGGTATTTACATAAGGCCGTGCCGGAACACCACGTAATCTAATACATATCTTGAATGGAATTATCAACGCGATGCGTTATCGCCTGCCGTGCGGAGTATAAAAATCGCGGCAAGTCATGCCACGCCGATTATACTCGGCGAGGAAGACGGGGGCCCTACGGGAGCATCCTCGGACGAGGATGCCGATATCGATTGGTTAGCCGTCTCTTTCAGCGGTTCCCCGTCAATGTGTGCCGCGGGCCCCATTCATTCGGGGCGCGACCTGTCAAAAAACGGGGTCGTGTGCCCGTTGGCGCCGACCTGTCAAAGTGACGGGCGAACGAGTCGCCGACTTACCGTTCGCTGCGGGGGCGGCGGCGGCGGCGGCGCTGCTTCGCGTGCTCCCTTAGCTAATAGACGAGTCGAAGCGCACTGTCACGGCCATTGCGGGCGAACGCGTCGCACTTTTTACGGAAAACTGAGCGCAACCCGGCCCGTGACACATCCTCGTTGTATTTTCCACACCAGACTAAGTGTGGAGGCGGTTTGACGTCAGAGGCCTGCGCCCTGCCGGCCTGCGTCGTCGTCTTCGCCGCCGCCGCCGCCGTCATGTTTAAACAGGTAATTAAACGGGGATGCTACCCCATACCTATGTGTGTCGTACTTTACGTCGGTTTTAATACCGGCACCCGATAAATTAACTTGCTGCCGATAAATATTCCATCGATCGCGTCACCATTTTATCTATATATATAAGGGTGTATATGGGTCGCGGCTGCTGGACGGCCCCGGTCGATAAGGGATGAAAAGAGGCCGATTTATGTGGCTTTTTTTCTCTCCCCCGAAAGGCTCTCCCCGTACGGGGGCGTCTAAGGTCATCCGCTTTTTCGATAATGTCTCGCTTCTAGACGCCACCCCCGATGTCTTTCCTAAAAATAACGCCACACAGGGCGTTCTAGTCGCGGTAATATGATTTGAAATACTTATCTTACATTGATAAGTATATAAGGCAATTAAACAAAATTTAAATTACTCGATTTTTTGGCGAACTCGCCAATATTAACTGATGATAGACCGGTTGATTCTTGAAAATGGCTTACTAGGGGTAAGCCATTTTTTATTTTCAGAGATGAAATAATAACATTTTAGCTAATTTAGGTCATCACTTTTATATTTACATATTAATTTTAGAATTGATAATTAGAATTGATAATCACAGACATGAATTCGTTGCGTTAGTCGTCATTTTTATTCACTTACGGTTTAACCGGAAATGGCCATAACTTACTACTTTTCAATCCCACGTCATATTTAAAATATTTTCACTTGTTCTAATTTAAAATGACATTCCGAGCAGAGGGATTGGTTTTAATATACCAAGTACATGATCAATGCTTTTTTTCATGGAATCAATTATAAAATGCAGAATTAGGTATAGCAGAAATTAGCAAAATGGCAGGCTCTTAATTGATGAAGAGTTAAGAATGAATTATTACAAAAAGGCTTGAGTTTCGAGTTTATGTCAAAACATTTTCACATCGGCGACATCTTAGTTGACATTATTTTATCAAACTGAAGCAAACAGTCAAATAGAAATAAAGCCATTTAAAATATGTATTAAAATTGACACATTTATTTACGCTGTTTGAAAGTTAACAATATCCTTATTTTCAAATCTTCCTATTATCGGTGTATAAGAATCAAGCCCTATTTTATATTAATAACGGGTGACGTAAAAAATTAGTAACGTAAAAAAATGCATATTTATATTCTTAAACTTAACATTAAACATTCTTAAACTTAAACATATTATGTGACAGCCTTTATTTATTTTACAATTGTGACAGCCACTTTTTGACAAAAACAAATACAAAAACAAAAAGTTTGACATAAACAACGTTTCGCTTCGAGCTTCGACGTAACTGCTATTTCCATCTCTCTCGTTCATAGCCAGAGTTGATGACGTGTTTTTAATGGCTTATTATTTTCATGTATTCGATATTTGATATCATTTTTTTTTAATTCTTATGTAGGTATAGGAGTATGTGATATCGAAATGTTGGTAACAAAAATCTTATAAGTGACAGAGTTGTCTTTTAAAAAATAAGAACATATGAAAAATTCTCTTCACCATATTTAAAAAAAGCTTAATAAATGAAAACTGTCAATGAAAACAAGATAAATCAATTTTTTCTTCAGTGTCATATTGACTAAAACTGAAATATTTTAATAAACTCTTGGAACTGTAGATCAAAAGATGTAAATAAAATAAAAAATAAAAACTGTGCTCAGAATGTTAGTTTAAATTAAAACAAGTGAAAATGAACATATGTGGCATTCATAATTCGGAAGGTTGAGTAATTTCATGTTAAAACGAAAATGACGACTAAGTCAATAAAAAATGACGACTACGTCAATAAAAAATGGCGACTACTTTAATAAATGCAGATCTACTTGTATGTTTAATATCCATTTTTTTATTTCTTCTCTAAAAAACAAAAAAGTTATGAAGGTTAGTCACTTTCGAGAACCACCCGGTATAACTTACGTATACAGCCTGATCTAAATTATTTGCGCCGTATTCTACGGTGAGTTACTATGGCGTCGTAGTACCGTTTTGGTTAAAGATACAATGTTACAAAATCGGTTAAATTGCCAAACTAGTAGATTTTTTTAACATTGATTAACAGTTGACGTCACGTTGTACAGTTTGTCGACAAGCTACATTTTTTAATCGAAACACCCTGTATATCACATTTTTTATATAACAAAAAACTACCGGGTAATTTTTCTGCACACATAATATACATACATACATACATACATATGTATATCAAATATCAAAGTCTTCTTTACTCGCTTCTTACCAAAGCATCTTAATTCTAAACTTTAACTTAGAGTTGAAAAGAATATCAATGATCAGGTTGAGCAAGAAGTGTGTATAACTGCTGGTAATAGTCTTCTCTCATAGGACATTTTTCGACACACCAAGTACGTTTTAACATATCACATTCATTACTATGTAAAAAGCCATATTTTTAATAATAATAATAATAATAATAATAATAATAATAATAATATGATAATAATAACTACGCACGGAGAAGCAAGGTTGGTGAGAGCAACTTTGTTTACGGGTGTGGCAAACCCGCGTACTCCGGCTATGCATGGGGGAGCAAGGGTAGTGAGAGTAACTTTGCTTTCGGGACTGGCAACCCCCCATACCCCAGCTACGCACGGAGAAGCAAGGTTGGTGAGAGCAACTTTGTTTACGGGTGTGGCAAACCCGCGTACTCCGGCTATGCATGGGGAGCAAGGTTAGTGAGAGTAAATTGGCTTTGAAAAGGGATATTTTTGTCTTTTTTTCACCCCCAAGAAAAAGATACAAACATGAGCAATGGATATAAGTATAAGTAGTGATGGGTCGCTACCTGGGGTTCGCCAGGGCATGTCTGGAGCCGGCGCTGGACATGACAGCATGCGGGACGTCGGTGGCAGGCAGCTGAGGAGGCGGGCACCTGTCGTTCAAGAAGCTACAACCCCAAACCCAAACTCAAACTCACAACCAAACAGAGGAGTGGACGACACGAGAAGGGCCGAAGACTACGAAGCCCCCTCTACCCCAGGGTTCGCCTGCCGTGCGACGGAGGACTGCCCGAAGGAGAGAAGATACCAGAAGGTTGAGGTGGACCGTCGAAATGAACATAGAAGTTATGAGGACGTTCTACATCATCAACCACTGCAGATACGAGCCGCTCCCTGGATGGAGACATTCATTACATGCCGAATTCCTACGCAGAAATCCCACTTTCAACATCTCTGAACAAAATGTTGTAGATAGGAAAAACGTCATCGTTAGGAAGCGCTATCTCACAGATCTTCAACTACAGGAAGTCAAGAGAGAAGTCGGCCAGATCCTATACCAACAAGAGGAGTTCCAAAATCTACCGGAAGTACGAGCGGAAGAAGAAATCCAGCCACAGCAAAGACGTATCTCCCGAACGCCATCATCGTCCAGATCAGAGGGAAGAATTAGTGATGTACACCTACCGAGAAGCCAACATGAAGAACGACGTGAACGATTTCTACAACTAGTGACCCACTATGGGTTCATGAATCCACTAAATAGGCCCAGAATACCTAAACTCAGGAATGTCAATAAAGCGCGTGACATAATATCCAGTGCCAACAGTATTTTGCAACAATATTTGGATGGCACAAATGATCTACAAAAGGCACATTTGGGTGTGTATTGTGCCTCAGCACTCATCCTCGAATTGAACGGACAGCAAGTGTATACCCCAAACCCCAACCGAAAGAACAAGGACAGTGACACCCCAATGTGGAAGAAGAGGCTCGAGAAGAACATCGACGAGTATAGAGCTGACGCTGATGTCCTCAGTGAATTTCTAGCAGAAAACAACTCTCGAAGGGTCATGGTTAAAACACAAGCCATAGCTAGAAAGGCGCAGATAGATCTGAATAATGCAGACCATCGGCAACAACTATTGAACCTCAAAGATCTTCTGAGACAAAAGGCGAAAGCGAAGGGTGCCAGGCTACGTAGATACAACAAGCTGACAAAAAGAAAACAACAGAATGCTGCGTTCGAGAACAACCAAAAGCAGTTTTTGAGGAGCTTGGAGAAACAGGATGAAGAACAACCTGCAGAAATCGATCCAATGCGATTCACAACCTACTGGAATTCTATTTGGAGTGACGCCGACACATACAACGAGAACGCGCCATGGATTGAGGAAATTGAAGCACACAACGAAGATCTCAACCAAATGTCTGTTGGAATTATTACAGAAGAGGACGTAACCTCGGCAATCAAGAGAACCAAGAACTGGAAAGCACCAGGCCCCGATGGGATACACAATTTCTGGCTGAAGCACCTACCTGCATCTCATGGTATTCTGGCAAAGTGTTTGACGGAGGCGATCAACGATCAACATGTCGTACCTGATTTCCTTATGACAGGCAATACGTTCATGCTTTTCAAAAAGGGTGATGCTGCACAACCGAAGAACTACAGACCCATCACGTGTCTGTCCACAATATATAAGCTGTTCACGTCTATCATAAATGAAAAAAATCTATCGTCACTGCTTGGAAAACAACATCTTTGAGGAAGAACAAAAGGGATGCATCAGAGGCGCAGCGGGGTGTAAACATCAACTGACAATCGACGCTGTGGTATTGAAGCAAGCCCAAGTAAGAAGAAGAAACCTGCATATGTGTTACATCGACTACAGCAAGGCGTTCGACTCGGTACCTCACGACTGGCTACTTAAAGTCCTGGAAATTTACAAGGTCTGCCCTCGGATAAGAGCTCTTCTCCAACATCTTATGCAGTCATGGAAAACAAACATTTGGGTCTCTGGAGGGAACAAAAGGTCAAGTTGAGATCAAGAAGGGAATCTTCCAAGGTGATTCCCTCTCGCCGGTTTAGTTCTGCTTGGCACTCAATCCATTATCTACACTACTCAATAAAACAACAGCTGGGTACAAGATCAACATGAGAAGCCGAGCAACACTCACTCACCTGCTCTACATGGACGATCTGAAACTATTCAGTGGGACCAAGGCAAATTTCCAGGCACTCATTGGAACTACTAGGACCCTCAGCGACGACATCAAAATGTCCTTTGGCCTGGATAACTGCGCCACATTGAGTATTGTGAAGGGAGCACCTCATAACAATCCAGAGGTATATGCCGACATCCATCAACTACCACCGGAAGAGCAATACCGTTACTTGGGAGTGTGTCAAGACGGCAGGATCAACCACACACAACTGAAGAAAGAATTCCAAGAGAAATACAAGAGCCGCGTGACAAAGTTGCTGAATACGCTTTTATCTGGAGGCAATCTTATCAAAGCCATAAACTCGTGGGCTGTCCCAGTGCTGACATACTCTTTCGGAATCGTCAAGTGGTCCGTTACTGATCTTGATGAGCTCGACCGACTTACCAGGCGGCTCCTAAGTTCAGGCACTTACACACTAACTCTTCCGTAATCAGACTCTACCTGCCGCGAAGACGAGGTGGGAGAGGTCTATTGAACATCAAAAATCAGCGCCTTAATCAAGAAGCTTCCTTAAGAAGAAAACTGCTAAAGAACAGGGACCCGCTAATAACAGCAGTAGCAAGAGAGGACGCTGGTTACACGCCTTTGAGCCTCGGATGTGAACTTATCCCGGTCGACGTACCAACAGAAGAGGAGCTCCGGACCCAGTGGATGGAACATGCTTTGCAGGGCCGTTTTCCAAAAATGCTACAGCCAGACCACGTCGACAAAGAAAATTCATTAAAATGGCTTACCGACGGCTATCTGTACCCCGAGACCGAAGGCTTCTTAACTGCCATTCAGGACAGGGTTATAAAAACAAGAAATTACCAGAAGAATATCCTGAGAGACGACGTCGAAGACCTATGTAGAAAATGTGGATCTGCAGGCGAAACTATAGAACACATAATAGGAGGGTGTCCCGCGCTATCAGAGTCAGCATATCTCGGCAGGCACAACCAACTTGCGAAGATGGTTCACCAACAACTGGCGCTCAAGTATGGCCTGTTAGCGACGGCTCCGCCGTACTACGAATATGTCCCGGAAGCTGTGCTGGAATCGGAAGTTGCCGTGATGTACTGGGATAGGCTAATCATCACCGATCGAACAGTGGACTTCAACCGACCAGATATTGTGCTGATCAACAAGGAACAACGAAGAGGGATCATCATAGACATCGCTGTGCCACTTACCCACAACATTCAGAAGACTGAACCGGAGAAGATCGCGAAATACGAAAATTTGTCAATCGATCTGAAGCGCCTATGGAAACTGAAGAAAGTGGAGACGTACGCCCTAGTAATATCGGCAGAGGGAGTGATGACGACGAGATTCGCCAAGAACATTGCGGCATTAGGACTATCTTTTAATGTCATTAGAAATGGCCAGAAGGCAATATTGTTACAAACTTGCCACATTGTAAGAAAGGTTTTGGGATAGGATGAATTTCCTCCCCTCGTCTGAGCCTAATTTCTGCTGGAGGCGGGGATGAAATATCAAGCCATCACTGTCTGCAGCAGGAATGGGTGAATGTTTCCCAGCGTTTACGCTGAGAAGTGTGACTATAAAGTCGGCGAAATAATAATAATAATAATAAAACTCACCCTATAATTACTCCGAAGAGTAACCCCAGAGGTCCTCTCAGGGATCTGTGCGGAGAAGGATTTTGTTTCAAAAATAGGTTTTTCACTACCAGAGGTTTATTGTTGATTTTTACAATACTTGATTTTACTGACTAGAACTAGGAATACCGTTTGTTTATGTACATACGAGTAATAATATGTTTAACATGCTGAAGTGTAGATAACTTTAATATATCTATATATTACATCCATAATTTTATTAATGTAATTAGAGTTAATCTGATTGTCAAAAGTAATGAAAAATACTAAAAAAAAACAACTTTTCATAACCCATTTTGTCCATGTCTTGTAAAGTCTACATTGTCTAAGATTTTTTTAGCTTTTTTAATCTAAAAAACTACTCTGAACATTTACAAAACTGGACAAAACGCATTTTGCAAGTCTGCTCCTCAATTATTACTTATATCACTACCTTTACACAGGGTGTTCATTTATTCGGTGGAATTACATTGGTAACTTCTAAACAATAATAGCATAATTACAGCGTAACCAAATACGTATCCAATTAATTTATCCAAAACTAAAATTATATAATTGTAGTAACAAAAAAATCCTTGCGCAATATTAAAAAAGTTGAAAATTTGATTTTAAATTTCAAATACTTGTAAAAGTATTTAAGTACATGTAAATATATTGTGGTTCGGAATCCTTTAAACTATTAAACAAATGTATTACAATTTCAAGTTTTGATTAATCGTTTTATGTTAAAAACAAATGTTCATTTTAGGTAGCTCTATGTTTGTGATAAGTATCTGTACTATCTGTATGAAATACGTTTACGGGTAGGTAGGTATACGAAATATGAATTTTATTTATATAAATATAACTTTTTCTACAATTATGTGTAGAGTTTATTAGTATGTACCTAAGTTATGTGAGTTATAAATATATACGAATGACATAAATATACTCGCAAATTGTGACATACAGAGTGATTCAAAAATATGAGATTCCAAAAATTAATGGCAGATACTACATCAAAAATAAACGGACTAGTGTTTTTTATCTGGCTCTAAAGTCGTCCTTAACAGTACTGCAGCCCTTCAAAACTGGCGGTGCGATGAAAGAAATTTACGAGGGTTTCACATATTTTCGAAGACGGATCACATATTTTATGTATTCCATGCAACCGTCGATATATACTTCGTAAACGCCGAGAGTGTGAAAGATATTTAGATTCGAATATCCATCAACAAGATATTATTGGTACTGTTAGTAAAAAGGAATTTTTGCGCATGTAGCCTTTCGTGGAATGTAGTTGACAATATTCACTTTAGATGTTTTAACGAGAAGAAATGCAGAAAGACTACTGGCTACTGGTTGTGGCAACGTACGCTCAAGCAATGAAGATAGTCGGTGTTTCTGAATGGCACAAGCGATAGACATGTTTATTATTAACACATTTCCCTGCGTTGTAACAAACTTGCCGGACCCTAATGATTCTTTATTTTAGTTTTTTTTTTTTGTATGAACCGAAATTTATTTAATATTGTGCTGGCTTCTTGCTCCAGTGTGAGTTGTTAGAATTACTGTGGTAGCGTTAGGACTATAACTGTATATTTAAATAATATATGTATATTTAAATAAAACTGCTAAATAAAACTGCGGTAAAATAAAATTTTACGGTTTGTAATCTTAAATTTTCTGTTAGCGTTTTTTTAGTTGTACGTAGATTTGAAAGAGCTGCAAAAAGTAATTTATTTTTTAATATACCTATCATTTAATGACTAGCGGTATGTTTTACCACTCTATTTTATACCTCGTTCAAAATACTTGACCTTTAGGAAACATCTCTATTCCTCGACACTTCTGAGAACAATCAAATAAACCTTTATTAGTTTGCCAGCAAGCCACGGTATTTCCCTTATTAATATCCCGACTGTGAGTACAATGGCCTCTGTTGATTTTAAACGGCTACAGACCATTACATTTTACCTTTCACGGTGCCCCTTTCCACCCCCGTTTTTTATTATCACGTACCTATAACTATCTGTATAGCTAGTGTTAAGTGTTGGACTACTAATTTAAATTTTTGCCGACGCGACATATTAAAGACGTTTATTATTATCAGGACTATTATTATCAAGGTTTAGCTCCTTTTGAGATTAAATCCTAGGGCGAGTCATTTGAGAGGCGATAGGTATAACTCCTATCGCGAGCGATATACGCTCTGCAGAGAATACGATCTAATCGGGATGGGATTCGAACATACTTAGGTCGTTTAGCTCGCCTCGGGAGTTAAACCTGAGCGATACGCAAGATGTTTTACTCCTTGAGCGAGTCAGCCGAGTCGATGGTACGATTAGTCCTTCCAGGAGTTAAACCTCGAGCAGTGCGGCAGGGTTTAACTCCTCATGGGCATTTATGTACAAGCGTGGCTACTGCGTGTTTACTGTGGGCACCGAACATAAAAAAACTAGAAAATCCACTCTAAAGCTCCACCAGTCCACCGACTAATGCACTCTCCTTGCCTAGTCCTGGATCTCATCGGTTGTCGGCGGCCGCGCTCATACCGTCTGTCTCAGCGTAAAGCTGAAGTTCATTCGAGAGTCGCGGGCAGTTCGCTATACCGGACGGATCCTATATGTATTGATATTTATGTGGCTTATGGTTCACAATTTTTGAATTATGATTATTTAATGAAATATCTGACTTCACAAGTGGATATTTAAAGACACTATTTTGCTTAAGAGGACATATTTTTTTATTGGGTATTTATTGACATTTTGTGACTTGTGCTTTAAACTACTAGTTAGTAATATGACGTGTTCTACCTTAGGAAAAGATTATCTAGTCACATTTTTTACAATAATGACAAACTTAAAGAATACCGACTTGTCCGAAATTAACCGATGAACACCTACTTATACCCGAATAATTTCCAAAAAATGAGAGTCAAGTATGCTTCACAAGTTTTTTAGTCATTCAGTTGCCGTTGCTCTTTCCACTTACATCGATTTTAAAGTTACAGTGGGCGAAAAGTGACCCCATAACTCAAACTGTCGAACCCCGTAACCCCATAACCTCAACTTTTAGACCCTCATGTACGCAAAACTCAATTTTTCGAACCCGACAACCCTAAAACTAAAGCTCTTATGTCCTAATATCTCTATTGGAGATATTAGGGAGATATTATGAAGAGTTGAGGTTATTGGGAAGCGTTCGGTGGGGGGTTGAATAACGAAAATATATATTTCGCTATTGCCAACTGATTGCCATTCGCTATTGCCAAACAATTTTTCATCATTTGAGATTATGACTACACTATACAGAACATTTATATCAAATATCAACCAAAGAAGGTTTACAAATGAACTTAATAAAAAGCAAATTTAACGGAGTAAAAATAACAACAATTTTGGTGTTAATATTCAACGTGATTAAAAAATATCAAAAGAAAATCTTACCTTGTACTGTTAACAAGCAAACTACGCCAGAAATACCATAGAAGGTTTTGGGATGGATGTGATTTACTTGGATAAAGTTAAAGCGCGTAATTTGAATTAAATATCTAGCTTATGCGAAATATCAAAGTCATCCCTTAAAATCAATTTCACCCCACCTTACGGTATTGATCTGTACACCACCTAATGGGACGTCCCTGTAATGCCTGCATTACTTATCAATATGTTTTAGTTAACTCTACTTTTTTAATACGTATTTTTTAATTTTTAAGTTTAATAAACTAGTTTGGTTTTTTATAATCTTTTTAGAATTTTTCAATTTGTAGTGTTTTACAACTTCGTTCTTTACACTTTATTTCATTTCCAATTTTTTCTTTTAATTTTTTGCATTAGTCAATTTTTCCATATTCCGAATTTCCGATATTATAAATACCGATAACACCGAACATAAACTAGTTTATGTTCGGTGCCGATAAGAGAGTTAAACTCGAGCAAGGAGTTAGACCTCATCGCTCTTACTGCTCTTCGGGTTTTACTCCTTTATCGAGTGAAACAACAAGAACTGCGTGAGGTTTAGATCCTCATGTAGTCGCTCGCTCAAAGGAGTTAAACTATATAAGAGTTAAAGGTTTCGACTCGGTAGATGGATTCAATCGTTAGAGGATTTAATCGTTGAGGAGCGTTTGCCTCGCTACTCGGACATCTCGTGCTCGCTCATAGAGTAAAATATGTTTTGATCAAGCAGTTAAACTTAAGAGCAATTCGCTCAGGATTTAATCGTAAGCCCTGATTATTATTAGAGTCGAGAAATCGCGGATTCTAACAGAACCACATTAAGCGCCGTGTAAATTATATACGCGTGTATTTCTTACCTCTCTCTATATATCTACGCCATTGACCGATCCTGATCATGCGAGGACTCGCGTCTGCGCGGTAGTACACCGATCTCGTGCGGGAGCGATGGATAAAATGTAGTTTGACATGCGGTAAGACAGGATTAGTGATTATTACACCCAAATAGAAAACTATAATAACAAAACACCTTCAAACGAAACTCGCAACAAAAAAATTCGAAAAACGGCTTGTAAAATAAATAGTGGCGGTGCGTGATATTTCGGTTAACCATATCTTAAATGCACATGGACCCTTCACTTTTTGAGGTGAAGACTGTACACCTCTTACAGAAAGGATTTATAGTGAAATAACCGTCAGCAAAGTTTGCGAAAAATTTCAAAAACACTGGAGCACTTCCCGGGTTCTCAGTAACGCTCTGTGGGATATTTGCAGTATATTTTTTTTCATAATCTAGAAACAAATATAAGGAGACAAATATAAGTTTTTCGATTTGTTTTTAATTTTAATTTTATAGGAACATTT